>CM038143.1:86817174-88017174 GCA_021437245.1 Aegilops speltoides | reverse complement strand
CACCTAGAGGGTCTGAAAATTAACGCAAATGTATTGGATTTAGAGGATGACAGACACTCAGGTCTGGTGTGCATACATGGCTGAATCAAATCTTGGACTTGGCTGGTGTCTAGTCGGCTCATGGCGCTTGTTAACAGGGGTCAAGGGGAAGCATACCTCTGGTGTAGACACCGCAGGAGACTTTGGCGAACTTGGAGCTTCTTCCTGCTGTGAACTCGGCGGAAACATTGGATGTTTCCTCGAGAATTAACCTGATGAAGATTCCAGTGTAGTACCCTTCCTTCATATAGCAAAAAATAACAATCTGGGTCAAACACTCCAATGAGCTTTGTTGTACAAGGACACGGTCTGCAATCAATCGAAATTAGACACAGACTGCACTCTGGCCTTTCGGATCCGAGCAGGGACAAGTCCTGGGCGATCTGCTACGCCCAAGCACTCCCACATATCCTCCTTCGTTCATTCCCGATTATCCTAATCAGACATGGGAGTAGGACACCGTTGGGGCAGTTTGTCGTGGAAAGGTCACGGCAGATGTCATAGGAAAAGGACTTAGTCGTGGAGCCATCGCAACTAGGAACCTTAAAGGGGTTGTCGGTGTTCTGGGAACGGGGGTCCCCAGACTTGCCTGCCTGCGGCCTGCAGCGTGGCTTGGCAGAGGCCCAGTACGGCCCGTCTTCATCAACAAATGCTCAAGACCCTCGCGAGGGGCCAAGCCTCGCGGGGGGGACGACACAAGGCCTCCCCAGGGGCGGCCTCACCAGGCATGCTCGTGAGGAGGCGGAAAGATCAAGGCAAGGAGTACCTCGCGAGGTGCTCATGACGCAAGCCATGACGATCAAGACCAGGCGGGCGCCAGCCTGCGCAGTGTCCTCGTTTCCTCTTTCGTGAAAAGGGGGCAAGCGCAGGCGCGGAGTACCGTGTCATCAAGCAAAGGTTTCCATATCGGTGCAACAAGACCAAGACCAGCAGAGTGGCAGGATGGAGGTCACCGTGGAGCCCAAGACGATGTCAGCACCAGTGTCTTTGGCAGTCGAAGACCACCTTTAGTCAGGATAGCTCGTACTAGTTGCCCCCTTACAAAATGGTCGTTGTTTGCTCCCTCCCCTCTCAATATTTGGGAAGAGGACCAGGGCCTCTATATATAGGGCTAACCACCACAGTAGAAGGGAGGGAGAAGTTCATCCGCATACCACCACCACAAGAACACCCCTCGCGAGGCTGTTCTTCCTCTGTACTGTTCATCACCAGCCCAAGAGGCAATCCTCCACACCACACACAGGAGTAGGGTGTTACACCACAACGGTGGCCCAAACCTGTATAAACCTTGCATCCCTTGCGTTGTTCATCGTGTTAGCTTAGAATCGCGGCGAGGTTGTGGGCGTGAATCGGTAGGGAGAATATCTTCGCGCGCACCCCAAAGTTTGAACCTTAAGGGTTTTGCTGGAACCCGATATCCGACAGGGGTTAAAACGGGACAAAGGACACAGGAGTTTATACTGGTTTGGCCCCTTGCAGTGAAGGTAATGGCTTAATTCAGTTTGAGGTGGGATTGCTTATGTCTCGATTACTAGGGAGCGAATCCGCTTGACCTAGCTTTCGATTTGATGTTACTCGTCCTGAATCGTCGTCGGGTCGTCCCTTTATATACAGAGGTTGACGCTCAGCGGCTCACGGAGTCCCATCTGGCTCATAAACAGTGTCCGGCTCGGTGACTATCTATTCTTGCCTTACAATACCAGTCATACAAATAAGGCGGTTTATCTCTACGGTCCTTAAGTCGCCTTTGGGCCTTGGGACCTTAGTTGAACTGCCATCTTTAAATATCGTCTTGGGCTTCTGATGATGAATCGCCATAGGTATAACCCGGCCCCTCCTGGGCGGGTCATACCTAATAGTTATTCCCCAACATTAGGCCCAGATTGATTTGAACTGGTTCATGTCAATCCTCAACACTTAGAAAAAAATCTTCTGCTCTTGATCTATGCGAGATTTTATAACCCGACATGATGTCATCTTCTCGAGTTGTGACAACCCGCCATGACGTCACCTGTCATTAATTCACACTTTGTCCAACATATCTCAATGGATCTTTATCTTTTAATACTCGTTCAAGAATCAAGGTGTAGGAGCAGCTGGATAACCATGTTTCGGCCTCCTTGTTTTTCGTGCCCACTTATGAGTCTTTCCTTATAAATAGGCACGACCGATTTTTCCTTGTTCTCCACCTTTCCATCGTCTTCCTCCTCTCGCGACCTTCTGCCGCTCGAGCTCCGCCACTGCCGGAAAGCGCACCGTCGTCCTCATCTTGGCCACTGCATCACCCTGAACGAACTAGAGAACGGTGGCGCCTCTCCGCAGTAGATCTACACCTATAAGTATTTGCTTTCCCGTACCCCAGATCCGCATTAGGGTTTCTGAACTTCTATGTGTTCTTCATAGTTCATCGTAGTTCATCTTCAATGCTTGCATTGTGAGCCTCTTTGATCTAAAAACGGCGCATAACTGATGCGGTAGCTGTTTTGCCTTTTCTTTCAATACTAGCGGACCCCCTTTCCTTGAAGAAAAGATCCCTTTAGAGCTTATGAACTCATATGTACTGGTTTTTTAGGTCTTGAATTATTTCCTTTTTCTGAGCTGCCGCTGATCCAAAATAATGATTGCAATCTGTGAAACCTATTTGTATGACACTTAGCCAAAAAAACTGTAGGTTGATAGATCCACTTAGCCATGACGGCTCATAGCATCAGCTTTAACTGCAATGCTCAATAGATAACCTCAAACTACTCATGGCGGCTTAAACAACCCGACATAATTAGTCATATACCATTAGGCCCCTATATAAGACTCTAGTCTGAATATGTGCTGTAATACTTTTTCCTCCGGCTTACCATTGAACCGGCAAATTTACTCTTTTTTATGCTTCCTTCTTCACAATGCCACCAAAAACAACCACTTCTTGCAACTGGGTCAAATCCATCGTCACGGAGAGTACACTTGACGATTTTGTGAAAACCGGATATCTGCCCAAAAAGGATGTCATGTATTATCGCCCTCCTAAACCGACAGAAGAGAAGCCTGAACCCAAAGATGGGGAGGTCATCATTTTCACTGATCACATGAACCGGGGCATCTCGCCGCCCGGCTCTAAGTTCTTCAGAGATGTTCTACGCTTTTTTGACCTCCATCCTCAAGACCTCGGGCCCAATTACGTGTCTAACATATGCAACTTTCAAGTGTTTTGTGAGGTGTACCTTGAAGAAGAGCCCAGCTTACTACTTTTCAAAGAATTGTTTTACTTGAACCGCCAGAATGAATACTCCAACGGACCTAGTTTGGAACTTGGCGGGGTCTCAATCCAACGACGGAGAGACGCCATTTTCCCTTATGCGCAATCGCCGAGCCACACCAAGGACTGGAACCAGACATGGTTCTACTGCCAAGATACTTCTCCAGCTGATGAGAACCCTCTGCCCAGGTTTCGCACCCTATACCTCGACTCCAATCACCCGCTCCCCGACAAGTTGCCAGCTGCTAAACGCCAGAAGCTCGCCCCTACCCTTGCAAAGGTCAAAGCTCTATCGGGGAACGACTTAAATGGCATTGATTTGGTCCGGTGCTGGGTCGCATGGCGGATCATCCCGTTGAGCCGCCACTACGGGTTAATGTGCACTTACACAGGTGACAAAAAGGATCCCCTATGCCATAGCCCTAACGATTTACCTGATGACGTCATCAATGATATGAAGAAGTCGCTTTTAAATGAAATCCTAGCAGACTGTGGCAAGGTGGGCTTAAGCCCTTTCTGCAAAGCTAACCCGGCTCCAGGGGCAAGCCGCCAAAATGAGTTAATTTAACTTTATCCTTGATGTTCCGTCTTTACTCAAACCTTTGCTGATTTACACAGGCTGATGACGAGTTTTTGAAGAAAGAATATGATCATGAGGCTGCAAAGAGAGCCAGGAAGGCCAGGAAAGCTGCTAGGAGAGCCGCCGCCAAGAAAAGAGGAAACAAGCCCAGCGCTTCTGAATTGCTTCAAATGGACGACTCCTCTGAGTCGGAGGTAGCCCTCGACTCTCTTGGCTCCTTTTTCAATCATCTTATTGACACTGACTATCATCAGGCTGACACGGGAACGAGTCAGGGAGTGGAAGAAGAGGTAACTATTATTTCCTCTGACTCCGAGCCTTTGCAAAGACATAGAATACGAAGAGTGACACGGAAAGTAAGATTTTCACACCCCTTAGCTCATCTAGATCCTCACTTTATTTTGAAGCGACAGATTCATGAGAGCTGGAGGCAGACCCGGACCAGCAAGGATGCGAAACTCTCCTCCGGCTTACCGAATACGCCGAGGAAGCGCCGAAAAGAAGTCACCTCCGGCTCAAACCCTTTTTATCCTTTGGCGGGTCTCACTCGTCAACCGCTCAACTCTTCTGATTCAAATTATCAGGAAACTTCACATTCTTCCGGCGACTCGATCCAGTCCGATATGGCGGCTTTCAAGACCGCTCCAGGGTAATGACAATTTACTTATCCTTTACTCATTACAATCTGTTTATACCTTGTACTGATCCTTTTTGACTCATGCAGCGGAAAAGCAAAGCCTAGCAAGAGGGCTAAGAAAAACAAGCCAGTTGAAGATCCAAAGGTCAATGAACCAGAGCTGTAGGCTCCAGCACCTGAGATCTTTGTCCCCCAATCATCTGATTCGGCTCTTGATAACCCGCTAGAAACTTCTGACCCCCCTATGGAGCGAGCCATTGATGAGCTTTAAATCCTGAAGTCTCTAGTCCACCAAAGACGGCTGATGTTCTTGATGAAGATGTGACAATCACTGCCACCGGCTTTAGAGAACCGGGAAGGCCCACTGTGCTAGCCAAGCATTCTGCCAAGGAGGAGCATATTGGACAACGTAAAGTCATATTTGAAATGGCTGATTACTCCCACTTGAGCCTTGGCGAGGTTTTTTCTGGTTATCTTAGCCAAGTGCACAACAGCCACAATCTTGAAGTAGACATGGTGACTCAAATGCACCAGAAGTTTCAGGTACAAATTCTTCCTTTACTGAATTATGCTTACTATGCTAGCCCCCAAGTCTACTGTTTATGATAAATAGACTTTAGATTTAGATGAACCAGGAGCATAAGTCATATCCTTTGGTAGAATCTGTTGATCATCCGACTTAATCCGTAGTCCCCAAGGGCCGGTTTAGTCAGCATGAATGAGCCGGTCCTTTATATACTTGTGTAGAAGACAGTACTTGCTTGTGTAATTTTTAACAGCCATATGCATCAGTCCCCAAGTGTCAAGTACTCTTGCTTGCAAAGTGCTTGGGACTTACTCTCATAAGCCGCCACTTAGATAGAACTTCTGGTGGACATTAGCCCCCAAGTGCCAAGTGTTGTTGCTTGCAAAAGGCTTGGGACTTAATATTGAATACTAATGTCTATGATTTTGACCCGGTATATGTACAGACCACCATTGCTCAACTTAAATTAGAGCTGTCTGAATTGAAGAACCGCTTGGAGCTGCAGGAGACTGAAACCCAGAGAGCCAACTCAAAATTTGAATTCAGCGTGTCTGAACAAGAAAATCTGAAGGCCGACTTTGAAGTTGAGAAAAAAAAACCTGGGCTGAAGAAAATATTGCCATAACCCATCGAGCTGAAAAAGCAGAGGCAGCTCTTGAAGAGGTAACCACTGAATTGTCTGGCTTAAAACGCCATGTGTCTCAGATGGTTCGGCTATCTTTGGTAAGTCGCCTTACGAGTGTCAAGTGTTGATCTTATCTCTTGATCATATGAACTGTTTTTAACTCATCTGTTATTACTATGCAATCCCCAAGAGCTCCAACCTCAACCAAGATATGCTTGTGAAGCTAAAAGCGCTGTATACATTGGTAGAACATCTTTACGCTGGTGCTCAGCGTGCATTGGCCATAGTTGCTCTGTCCAATGAAGCCCCCGCGCTCTTGGTTGACGTGCTAAGGAAGCTTTTGTTGGGGAACGTAGTAATTTCAAAAAATTTCCTATGCACACGCAAGATCATGGTGATGTATAGCAACGAGAGGGGAGAGTGTTGTCTACGTACCCTCGTAGACCGAAGCGGAAGCGATCTGGCGTAGAGGAAGTAGTCGTCGTTCTCCTCGCGATCCGACCGATCCGGCGCCGTTACTCGGCGCCCGAGTTCTTGACACACGTACAGCTCGATGGCGTCCCTCGAACTCCGATCCAGCCGAGTGTCGAGGGAGAGTTCCGTCGACCGACGGCGTGGTAACGATCTTGATGTTCTATCGCGCAGAGCTTCGCCTAAGCCGTGACGATATGACCGAGGTGGAATATGGTGGAAGGGGCACCGACACGGCTAAGGAACGATCCGTAGATCAAACTTGTGTGTTATAGGGTGCCCCCCTGCCCCCGTATATAAAGGAGCAAGGGGGGAGGTGCGGCCGGCCCAAGGGAGGCGCGCCGGAGGAGTCCTACTCCCACCGGGAGTAGGACTCCCCCCCTTTTCCTAGTTGGAGTAGGATTGGGGGGGAGGGAAAGAGGGAAGGGGGGCGCCGCCCCCCCCCCTCCTTGTCCTATTCGGACTAGGGGGGAGGGGGCGCGCGGCCTGCCCTGGCCGGCCCCTCTTCCTTTCCCTCATGGCCCACTAAGGCCCATTAACCCCCGGGAGGGTTCCGGTAACCCCCCGGTGTTCCGGTAAAATCCCGATTTCACCCGGAACCATTCCGAACTCCAAATATAGGCTTCCAATATATCAATCTTTATGTCTCGACCATTTCGAGACTCCTCGTCATGTCTGTGATCACATCCGGGACTCGAACTTCTTGGTACATCAAAATACATAAACTCATAATATAACCGTCATCGAAACCTTAAGCGTGCGGACCCTACGGTTCGAGAACAATGTAGACATGACCGAGACCGTCTCGGTCAATAACCAATAGCGGGACCTGGATGCCCATATTGGTTCCTACATATTCTCGAAGATCTTTATCGGTCGGACCGCATAACAACATCGTTGTTCCCTTTGTCATCGGTATGTTACTTGCCAAAGATTCGATCGTCGGTATCCAATACCTAGTTCAATCTCGTTACGGCAAGTCTCTTTACTCGTTCCGTAATACATCATCTCACAGCTAACTCATTAGTTGTAATGCTTGCAAGGCTTGATGATGTGTATTACCGAGAGGGCCGAGGATACCTCTCAGACAATCGGAGTGACAAAACCTAATCTCGAAATCGCCAACCCAACATCGCCTTTGGAGACACTGTAGTACTCCTTTATAATCACCCGATTCACGTTGTGACGTTTGGTAGCACCAAAGTGTTCCTCCGTAAGCAGGAGTTGCATAATCTCATAGTTACAGGAACATGTATATGTCATGGATAAGCGGTAGCAACATACTAAGCGATCGTGTGCTAAGCTAATGGAATGGGTCATGTCAATCAGATCATTCTACTAATGATGTGACCTTGTTAATCAAATAACAACTCTTTGTTCATGGTAGGAAACATAACCATCTTTGATTAACAAGCTAGTCTAGTAGAGGCATACTAGTGACATATTGTTTGTCTATGCATTCACAAATGTATCATGTTTCCGGTTAATACAATTCTAGCATGAATGATAAACATTTATCATGAAATAAGGAAATAAATAATAACTTTATTATTGCCTCTAGGGCATATTTCCTTGATCTCCCACTTGCACTAGAGTCAATAATCTAGATTACATAGTAATGATTCTAACACCCATGGAGTCTTGGTGTTGATCATGTTTTGCTCGTGGAAGAGGCTTAGTCAGCGGATGCGCTACATTCAGATCCGTATGTATCTTGCAAATCTCTATGTCTCCCACCGGACTAAATCCGGATGGAATTGAAGCGTCTTTTGATGTGCTTGGTCCTCTTGTGAAATCTGGATTCCTTCGCTAAGGCAATTGCTCGATATTGTCACGAAGATTTTCATTGGACCCGATGCACTAGGTATGACACCTAGATCGGATATGAACTCCTTCATCCAGACTCCTTCATTAGCTGCTTCGAAGCTGCTATGTACTCCGCTTCACATGTAGATCCCTTCACGACGCTTTGTTTAGAGCTGCACCAACCGACAGCTCCTCCGTTTAGTGTAAATCGTATCCGGTCTGCGATTTAGAATCGTCGGATCGGTGTCAAAGCTTGCATCAGCGTAACCGTTCGATGAGCTCTTTGTCACCTCCATATACGAGAAACATATCCTTAGTCCTTTTCGGTATTTGGGATGTTCTTGACCGCTGTCGATGATCCACTCTGGATTACTTTGGTACCTCCTGCTAAGCTTATAGCAAGGCACACATCGGTGCGGTACACAGCATTGCATACATGATAGAGCCTATGGCTGAAGCATAGGAACATCTTTCATTTTCTCTCTATCTTCTGCGGTGGTGGGCATTGAGTCTTACTCAACTTCACACCTTGTAACACGAGGCAAGAACCCTTTCTTTGCTTGATCCATTTTGAACTTCTTCAAAATTTTGTCAAGGTATGTGCTTTGTGAAAGTCAATTAAGCGTCTTGATCTATCTCTATAGATCTTAATGCCCAATATGTAAGCAGCTTCACCGAGGTCTTTCATTGAAAAACTCTTATTCAAGTATCCCTTTATGCTATCCGAAATTCTATATCATTTCCGATTAGCAATATGTCATCTACATATAATATCGAAATGCTCTGAGCTCCCACTCACTTTCTTGTAAATCTGAGCTTCTCCAAAAGTGCAGATGAACCCAAATGCTTTGATCACACTATCAAAGCGTTTATTCCAACTCGAGATGCTTGCACCAGTCCATAAATGGATCATTGGAGCTTGCATACTTTGTTAGCTCCTTTGGATCGATAAAACCTTCGGTTGCATCATATACAACTCTTCTTCCGTAAATCCATTCAGGAATGCGGTCTTTACATCCATTTGCCAAATTTCATAATCATAAAATGCGCAATTGCTAACATGATTCGGACGGACTTAAGCATCGCTACGGGTGAGAAGGTCTCATCGTAGTCAATCCCTTGAACTTGTCGAAAACCCTTTGCGACAAGTCAAGCTTTGTAAACGATAACATTACCGTCGCGTCGGTCTTCTTCTTGAAGATCCACTTGTTTTCTATTGCTTGCCGACCCTCGGGCAAGTCAACCAAAGTCCATACTTTGTTTTCATACATGGATCCCATCTCGATTTCATGGCCTCAAGCCATTTTGCGGAATCTGGGCTCACCATCGCTTCTTCATAGTTCGTAGGTTCATCATGATCTAGTAGCATGATTTCGAACAGGATTACCGTACCACTCAGTGCGGATCTTACTCTGGTTGATCTACGAGGTTACGTAGTGACTTGATCTGAAGTTTCATGATCAACATCATCAACTTCCTCACTACTTGGTGTAGATGTCTCAGAAACCGGTTTCTGCGACAAACTACTTTCAAGTAAGGGAGAAGGTACAATTACCTCATCAAGTTCTACTTTCCTCCCACTCACTTCTTTCGAGAGAAACTCCTTCTCTAGAAAGGATCCATTCTTGGCAACAAAAGTCTTGCCTTCGGAACTGTGATGGAAGGTGTACCCAACTGTCTCCTTTGGGTATCCTATGAAGACACATTTCTCCGATTTGGGTTCGAGCTTATCAGGTTGAAGCTTTTTCACATAAGCATCGCATCCCCAAACTTTAAGAAACGACAACTTTGGTTTCTTGCTAAACCACAGTTCATAAGGTGTCGTCTCAACGGATTTCAACGGTGTTCTATTCAGTGTGAATGCGGCCGTCTCTAGAGCATAACCCCAAAACCATAGCGGTAAATCTGTAAGAGACATCATAGATCGCACCATATCTAGTAAAGTACGATTCGACGTTCGGACACACCATTACGTTGTGGTGTTCCGGGTGGCGTGAGTCTTAAACTATTCCGCATTGTTTCAAATGTAGACCAAACTCGTAACTCAAATATTCACCTCCACGATCAGATCGTAGAAATTTAATTTTCTTATTACGATGATTTTCAACTTCACTCTGAAATTCTTTGAACTTTTCAAATGTTTCAGACTTATGTTTCATTAAGTAGATATACCCATATCTGCTTAAATCATCTGTGAAGGTGAGAAAATAACGATATCCGCCACGAGCCTCAACATTCATCGGACCACATACATCTGTATGTATGATTTCCAACAAATATGTTGCTCTCTCCATAGTACCGGAGAACAGGGTTCTAGTCATCTTGCCCATGAGGCACGGTTCGCAAGTGCCAAGTGATTCATAATCAAGTGACTCGAAAAGTCCATCAGTATGGAGTTTCTTCATGCGCTTTACACCGATATGACCTAAATGGCAGTGCCACAAATAAGTTGCACTATCATTATCAACTCTGCATCTTTTGGTTTCAACATTATGAATATGTGTATCACTACTATCGAGATTCATCAAAAATAGACCACTCTTCAAGGGTGCATGACCATAAAAGATATTACTCATATAAATAGAACAACCATTATTCTCTAATTTAAATGAATAACCGTCTCGCATCAAACAAGATCCAGATATAATGTTCATGCTCAACGCAGGCACCAAATAACAATTATTTAGGTCTAAAACTAATCCCGAAGGTAGATGTAGAGGTAGCGTGCCGACCGCGATCACATCGACTTTGGAACCATTTCCCACGCGCATCGTCACCTCGTCCTTTGCCAGTGTTTGCATAATCCGTAGTCCCTGTTTCGAGTTGCAAATATTAGCAATGAACCGATATCAAATATCCGGTGCTCTGCGAGCTCTAGTAAGGTACACATCAATAACATGTATATCACATATACCTTTGTTCACCTTGCCATCCTTCTTATCCGCCAAATACTTGTGGCAGTTCCGCTTCAAATGACGATGCGCTTGCGGTAGAAGCACTCGATTTCAGGCTTAGGTCCAGACTTGGGTTTCTTTTCTGAGCGACAACTTGCTTGCTGTTCTTCTTGAAGTTCCTTCTTCTTCCCTTTGCCTTTCTTCTTGAAACTAGTGGTCTTATTGACCATCAACACTTGATGCTCCTTCTTGATTTCTACCTCCGCAGCCTTTAGCATTGCGAAGAGCTCGGTATAGTCTTTACTAACCCTTGCATATTATAGTTCATCACGAAGCCTTTGTAGCTTGGTGGCGGTGATTGAAGAATTACATCAATGACACAATCATCCGGAAGATTAACTCCCGGTTGAGTCAAGTGATTGTAATACCCGGACATTTTGAGTATGTGCTCACCGACATAACTATTCTCCTCCATCTTGCAGCTATAGAACTTATTGGAGACTTCATATCTCTCAATCCGGGCATTACTTTGGAATATCAACTTCAACTCTGGAACATCTCATATGCTCCATAGCGTTCAAAACGTCGTTGAAGTCCCGGTTCTAAGCCGTAAAGCATGGCACATGAACTATAGAGTAGTCATCACTTTGCTCGCCAGACGTTCATAACATCTGGTGTTGCTCTGCGGCGAGCACGGCACCTAGCGGTGCATCGGGGCGTAACTCTTACGTGCAGCAATGAGGATAATCCTCGAGTTACGGACCCGATCCGTGTAATTGCTACCATCATCTTTCAACTTTGCTTTCTCAAGGAACGCATTAAAATTCAATGGAACAACACAGACGAGCCATCTATCTACAATCAAACATAGACAAGCAAGATACTATCGGTACTAAGTTCATGATAAATTTAAGTTCAATTAATCATATTACTTAAGAACTCCCACTTAGACAGACATCCTCTAGTCATCTAAGTGATCACGTGATCCAAATCAACTAAACCATAACCGATCATCACGTGAAATGGAGTAGTTTTCAATGGTGAACATCTTATGTTGATCATATCTACTATATGATTCACGCTCGACCTTTCGGTCTCCGTGTTCCGAGGCCATATCTGCATATGCTAAGGCTCGTCAAGTATAACCCGAGTATTCTGCGTGTGCAAAACTGGCTTGCACCGTTGTAGATGGACGAGAGCTTATCACACCCGATCATCACGTGGTGTGCGGGCACGACGAACTTTGGCAGCGGTGCATACTCGGGAGAACACTTCTTGATAATTTAGTGAGAGATCATCTTATAATGCTACCGTCAATCAAAGCAAGATAAGATGCATAAAAGATAAACATCACATGCAAATCAATATAAGTGATATGATATGGTCATCATCATCTTGTGCTTCGTGATCTCCATCTCGCAGCACCATCATGATCACCATCGTCACCGCGCGACACCTTGATCTCCATCGTAGCATCGTTGTCGCCACGCCACCTATTGCTTCTCGACTATCGCTACCGCTTAGTGATAAAGTAAAGCAATTATAGAACTTTGCATTTCATACAATAAGCGACAACCATATGGCTCCTGCCGATTGCCGATAACCGGTTACAAAACATGATCATCTCATACAATAAAATATAGCATCACGTCTTGACCATATCACATCACAACATGCCCTGCAAAAACAAGTTAGGCGTCCTCTACTTTGTTGTTGCAAATTTTACGTGGCTGCTACGGGCTTAAGAAAGAACCAATCTCACCCACGCATCAAAACCACAGCGATACTTCGTCAAATAGACTCCGTTTAACCTTCTCAAGGACGGGCGTAGCCACACTCAGTTCAACTAAAGTGAGAGAGCAGACACCCGCCCGATCACCTTTAAGCAATGAGTGCTCGTGGCGGTGAAACCAGTCTCGCGTAAGCGTCACGCGTAATGTCGGTCGGGCGCTTCATCTCACAATACCGCTGAACCAAAGTATGACATGCTGGTAGGTAGTATGACTTGTATCGCCCACAACTCACTTGTGTTCTACTCGTGCAAAACATCGAACCATAAAACCTAGGCTCGGATGCCTTTGTTGGGGAGCGTAGTAATTTCAAAAATTTCCCACGCACACGCAAGATCATGGTGATGTATAGCAACGAGAGGGAGAGTGTTGTCTCGTACCCTCGTGAGACCAAGAGGAAGCGATCTGGCGTAGAGGAAGTAGTCGACGTTCTCCTCGCGATCCGACCGATCGGCGCCGTTACTCGGCGCCCCGAGTTCTTGACACACGTACAGCTCGATGGCGTCCCTCGAACTCCGATCCAGCCGAGTGTCGAGGGAGAGTTCCGTCGACCGACGGCGTGGTAGCGATCTTGATGTTCTATCGCGCAGAGCTTCGCCTAAGCTTCGCGACGATATGACCGAGGTGGAATATGGTGGAAGGGGCACGCACACGGCTAAGGAGCGATCCGTAGATCAAACTTGTGTGTTCTAGGGTGCCCCTGCCCCGTATATAAAGGAGCAGGGGGAGGTGCGGCCGGCCCAAGGGGCGCGCGGGAGGAGTCCTACTCCCGGGAGTAGGACTCCCCCCTTCCTAGTTGGAGTAGGATTGGGGAGGAAAGAGGAAGGGGCGCCGCCTCCGTGTCCTATTCGGACTAGGGGGAGGGGCGCGGTCTGCCCCTGGCGGCCCCTCTTCCTTTCCCTCATGGCCCACTAAGGCCCATTAACCCCGGGGGTTCGGTAACCCCGGTGTTCGGTAAAATCGATTTCACCGGAACCATTCCAAACTCCAAATATAGGCTTCCAATATATCAATCTTTATGTCTCGACCATTTCGAGACTCCTCGTCATGTCCGTGATCACATCAGGGACTCGAACTTCTTGGTACATCAAAATACATAAACTCATAATATAACCGCCATCGAAACCTTAAGCGTGCGGACCCTACGGTTCGAGAACAATGTAGACATGACCGAGAGACCGTCTCGGTCAATAACCAATAGCGGGACCTGGATGCCCATATTGGTTCCTACATATTCTCTGAAGATCTTTATCGGTCAGACCGCATAACAACATACGTTGTTCCCTTTGTCATTGGTATGTTACTTGCCCGAGATTCGATCGTCGGTATCAATACCTAGTTCAATCTCGTTACGCAAGTCTCTTTACTCGTTCCGTAATACATCATCTCACATCTAACTCATTAGTTGTAATGCTTGCAAGGCTTGATGATGTGTATTACCGAGAGGGCCGAGGATACCTCTCCGACAATCGGAGTGACAAAACCTAATCTCGAAATCGCCAACCCAACATCCGCCTTTGGAGACACTGTAGTACTCCTTTATAATCACCCGATTACGTTGTGACGTTTGGTAGCACCAAAGTGTTCCTCCGTAAGCGAGAGTTGCATAATCTCATAGTTACGAGGAACATGTATATGTCATGGATAAAAGCAGTAGCAACATACTAAGCGATCGTGTGCTAAGCTAATGGAATGGGTCATGTCAATCAGATCATTCTACTAATGATGTGACCTTGTTAATCAAATAACAACTCTTTGTTCATGGTCAGGAAACATAACCATCTTTGATTAACAAGCTAGTCTAGTAGAGGCATACTAGTGACATATTGTTTGTCTATGCATTCACACATGTATCATGTTTCCAGTTAATACAATTCTAGCATGAATGATAAACATTTATCATGAAATAAGGAAATAAATAATAACTTTATTATTGCCTCTAGGGCATATTTCCTTCAGCTTTGAGTGCTGCCCCTGCGGTTTAATGAAGTAAAGCGTTCATCTGCAAGAGCCGGAGCCGCCTCTGCCTTAAGCTGGGCCAAAGCATGGCTGACGGAATTAGACCCGGCCGACATCGCCATTGGGTACCCCAGCCTCAAGGAGGATGGCACTCCGTTTGAACAGACGGACTTTGGTGCTTGCATGAAGGAGATACGTCCTGTGGCTAGCTTGATTGCCAATGAGACAGACCTCACCAAGTATCATCCGGCTTACGACGCGGGAAATCAGAGGCAGCCAACACCAACTTATAAAGTGACAAGCCTGATCCCTCCAATCCGTAAGCACACCTTTGCCCCTGAAGTTGACCCGTCCAAGCTAATTGACGTTGAAGCTGAGTTTGAAGCTTTGAATGGCATTGACTGGTCATCATCAACCTTCCAGGACGCAGAATAGGACCAAGAAGCGGAGAGGGTTGACCCGGAAGCATCATGCCAACAAGAGAATTGACCCATTGGGCGGTTCATATTTGTAACCTTCTGAAAAATAGTTTAATTAATTGGACTCTGAGAGTCATGTAATAGGGTAGCAATAACTTTGCTCTATCGTGCCATCGTGCATGTTTTGGTGCTCAACATCGTTAAGCCGGCCTTTTATATTTATCCTCTTTACACTTATCATTAGTGCGACTTGTGCATAAGAAAACCCTTGAACTATCTTGCACACAGAAATAGATCACAAGAACCCTTGGTGGTTTACCGCAGGGCGGGTCACAATATCTCATATATAACCACTGATGTGTAAAAAAGAATCATAGATAGGGTTGGTATGAATCAGAACTTGAAACATAGCTATAATAACAATATCATACCTGTGATATTGAATTTGTACTGCCGGCTTATGTGACATGTGCAGTAAGGGTGATAACCCAATCTTTAGAAGACAAAACTTCCAAATGTTTATGATTGTCATATGCTGGCGACTTATCATCCAAAGTCAAGCCGGGTTAATCGAAACCACATACATGCTTCAGATATGAACAAAAAGTCTCAAGACAAACCCAAAAGACTGTTTTCAAAAAACTTGAGTCAAACAGAGAGAAAAAGCTAGGCTTCTGATTCGAATACGATCAGTTAGCCAGACCAAAAGGGGTTAAGCTATGATTCGAATACGATCAGGAAGCCCCCTACTGGGTTTGGCATTGCACCAATCAAGAGGGTACCGACAACTATGTTCTCTTTGGTTCGAAGATGACCTAGGTTTGAATAGGAAGCCCCCAAATGACCTTGAGATGTTTTTTAACGACTCTGATTCGAATACGATCAGAGTCGGATCAAAAGGGGTTAAGCTATGATTCGAATACGACCCATCCCCCAAATAATCAAGTTGTTTGAACAGCTATGATTTGGATACGATCAGGAAGTTGTGCCAAAGGAGTTGAGCTATATTCGAATACGATCAGCCCCCAATGGTCTAAATTTTTAACGACTCTGATTCGAATACGATCAGAGTCAGATCAAAAGGGGTTAAGCTATGATTCGAATACGATCCAGCCCCCAATTGATCAAGAGGTTTGAACAGCTATGATTCAAATATGATCAGGAAGCTGTGCCAAAGGGGTTAAGCTAGGTTCGAATACGATCAGCCCCCAATTGGTCTTTGGAATCATGATGATGAAGACATATGATCATTGAGGATGAAAAGGACAGAGGTCCTGCTTTATTATACTTATCATAATATATACATCGTCAAAAATATGTACATCATAACAGCCGGTGGCTCAAGTGTAGTAAGGCCGAAGATGAGCGATATTCCACGCCGGCGGGTCTCCTCCTCCGACTTACGTGAGTCTTTGTGCTCTCGAACATCGATAAGGTAGTATGACCCGTTGTTCAAATTCTTGCTGACCACGAAGGGCCCTTCCGAAGGTGGGGACAAGTTGTGCATATCAGTTTGATCCTGGATGATCCGGAGCACCAAGTCACCTTCATGAAAGGTTCTGGACTTAACCCGGCGGCTATGGTAGCGGCACAGGTCTTGTTGATAAATCGCCGAATGGGGTGCTGCAAGGTCATGTTTCTCATCCAAGAGGTCTAGTGCATCTTGACATGCCTGCTCATTATCAGCTTCGACGTAAGCCACATGCGAGGAGAGTCATGACGGATGTCACTAGGGAGAACCGCCTCTGCTCCATAAACCATGAAGAAAGGCGTGTAACCCGTAGACCTGTTGGGGGTAGTATTGATGCTCCATATCACAGAAGGTAACTCCTCCACCCAACAACCCGGCGTCCGTTGCAAAGGAACCATAAGTCAGGGCTTGATGCCTCTCAAAATTTCCTAATTGGCTCTTTCAGCTTGACCATTGGACTGAGGGTGAGCTACCGATGATACATCAAGACGAATATGCTCACGTTGACAAAATTCTTTCATAGCACCCTTGGAAAAGTTAGTGCCATTATCAGTTATGGTACTGTGGGGAAAGCCAAAACAGAAAATCACTTTTTTCATGAATTGAACCGCCGTTGCCGCGTCACACTTACTGACCGGCTCTGCTTCAACCCACTTTTTCAACTTGTCAACCGCCACCAAGAGGTGGGTCTTTTTATCCTTAGACCTTTTAAAAGGCCCAACCATGTCAAGTACTCAGACTGCAAACGGCCAAGTAACTGGAATCATCCTCAATTCTTGAGCCGACGCGTGAGCTCGTCGTGAGAATTTCTGACAACCATCACATTTACTGACCAAATCCTCTACATCAGCATGAGCCGTTAGCCAATAGAATCCATGACGAAAAGCTTTGACCACAAGGGACTTTGAACCGGCATGATGGCCACTGTCGGTGTCAAAACCGGCGGATCTCGGGTAGGGGGTCCCGAACTGTGCGTCTAGGCGGATGGTAACAGGAGACGAGGGACACAATGTTTTTACCCAGGTTCGGGCCCTCTCGATGGAGGTAATACCCTACGTCCTGCTTGATTAATATTGATGATATGGGTAGTACAAGAGTAGACCTACCACGAGATCAAGGAGGCTAAACCCTAGAAGCTAGCCTATGGTATGATTGTTGAGATGTAATGTTCGTCCTATGGACTAAGGCCCTCCGGTTTATATAGACACCGGAGAGGCTAGGGTTTACAGTCGGTTACAATGGTAGGAGATCTACACATCCGTATCGCCAAGCTTGCCTTCCACGCCAAGGAAAGTACCTTCCGGACACGAGCCGAGTCTTCAATCTTCTATCTTCGTGTGCGGGAGTCCGGCGGATATTGATAGTCCGGCTATCCGGACACCCCCTAGTCCAGGACTCCCTCAGTAGCCCCTGAACCGGTCTTCAATGACGATAAGTCCGGCGTGCATAATGTTCGGCATTGCAAGGCGGGTTCCTCCCTTGAATAATCCGGAGGAGATAATGAACACCAGGATAGTGTCCGGCTCTCCAAAATAATTTCCACATTCAAACGTAGAGAGAATAAAACATATACACTGATTCAATCTGCTGACGTATTATGCGGCGTGACATCACACCGGCACCAAGCCTTTGTTTGAATTACTGTACCACCTCAGCACGTTTAGTGAAGCGGTTTCCTTGGCACGCGTCCGTCGAGCGTAGATTGTGTTCCCCTTATTCGGGATTCTCATCGATGCGTGCGTGGGTAACCCAACCGTTCCGTCGCCGCCTCCTCTATCGAAGGGAATCTCAAGCGGTCCTGAGCGGCCCTTGGTATTATTTCCCTTTATAAGAGGACCAAGGCCTGTCCTTGTCTTTCAACCTCGTGATCGAATCTCTCCTCTGCTCCCGGTTCCAACACCTAGAGCTTGATTCGAGCGCCGGATCCACAACAATGTCGGCTCCGACCTCCGGGGCGGTGGATGCCCTCCTCCGCCACGGAGGAGGACATAATGAAGTTGCGTGAGGCCAAGCACGGCCTATGAAGTTTCAGACAGGTTGCTGCCCGGGCAGGCCGTGCCAGCCCCCGAGCCCGGCGAATACGTCGTTTTCGCATCTCACCTCCGTCGGGGATTAGGCTTCCCGACGGATCCTTTCGTGAGGGGGCTCCTGTTCTACTACGGGCTGGACTTCCACGACTTGGCTCCGGAGTCTATCCTCCATATCTCCGCATTCATCATTGTCTGCAAAGCCTTCCTCCGCGTCATCCCCCACTTCGGCCCGTGGCTGAAAACATTTAAGGTGGAGCCGAAGATGATCGGGGGGCGCCAAGCGGAGTGTGGCGAGGCGACCATAAGCAGGAAGGTCGACGCCCCGTGGCTCAAAGGTTCCTTCCAAGAGGAATAGAGATTGTGGCAGCAGGAGTGGTTTTACATCACCGTTCCTAGGGCGACAAGCAAAGCCGCCGCCCTCTTTCCGCCGGGACCTCCACGGCGGTGATGTCGTGGGTCAACCAAGGGCTCAACTGGGGGCCGTCCAAGGACATGCCCGCACTATAGGGCCGGATTCGAGACCTCCAAACAAGGGAGATTGACCTGGTCAAGGTGATGCTGGTCATGCTAACTAGGCACCTCCTACCCTGCAAACGTCGTCCTCTCTGTTTATGGGAGTTCAATCCGGAGGGACCTCGTATCCTCCAAGCATTTCATGGGTGCGACACCCTCGGAGATGTCTGAGCTGTTCTTGGACCGCAGTGGCGTGTCGGATTTGGCGAGGATTTGGACTAAGCGCGATCACCCGGATACTCGGGTAAATAGCTCAAAGCCGGACATTCTGTTTGTATGCCTTTCAAAAGATCGCCTCTCGACCCTTTATTCTTTACAGGAATGGGTGGCGCAATCAAGGCTGATAAGGTGTCCGCCCCCCCCAGAGACCGCACTTGGAGCCCGTCTTTGGTCGAGAATGTTGGAGGTTGCGCCCATAGAGGCGGCGGGGAGATAAAGGAGCTAATACTTAGCAGAAGGGGCGACCAAAGAGGAGGAACTAGGGATCCCTCCCGGAGGAGAAGAGGACCGCCTCCGAGATCCGGAGGTCAAATCCCTAAGCGTGGGAAGAAATCCTCCTTTGGTCCGCGTCCGGAGAGAATCGGACGCGCAATCATCGCCAAGGTCCAGCCCTCAACGAGCCGTGAGTATGAAAGAGGAAGTTTTAATAAGGAAGTACCTTCGTTTATGCTACAGAGGTAACCGAAATATTTATATCGCAGTTCGGATCTGCACTGCCGTCTCGAGATGAGTTCATCCTCGGGGACCTTCTTCCGGAGATGATGGAGAAGCGTCGCCTCCGTCCATGGCGCCGCCAGATGAAGCGGGCGAGCTGAAGTGTCATCACGAGGGCGCCCCGAGTCCGGAGGGGCAGAGTTCGGCACCCAGCGAAGCCGGCGGGAGAATCAAGAGTACGCTTGAGAGGCGTCCATTTTAGAAGATCACCGTGCGTTAATGCGTATGGTGATTGGAAGGATTTCGTCCGCTGAGAGCGGATTGCTTGACGCTGCCATGAGCTTACTAGCGGGATTTGAGGTATGCGAAAATAGCGCACCCCTTTGTCTTTTCAACAGTTGTGCATATAAAAGATGCGCCCTGTATAGATAGTAGCCCCTGAGACTCGGTAGGTTGTCGAAGACGACAGCGTGCCGAGGATCAAAAATCTAAACATCTCAGGTGATGAATACCGCCTTCGTCACGGTGGCGGATAGTCCGAGGCCACCGGATGATCGGTTCTTGAACGAGTCGACAAGCTGGACATGGCGAATCTTGACATCGCACTTGTCAATCAGCGACTTGACGAGTCGCAAGGTAAATAAATTCTCCGCAGCCGCTTTATTGAGTGGGTTAAAGCCCTCCTCTGATAAGTTATATGCTGTTTATACAGACAGTGATGCCGCTGTGGAGAGCCTTCGGGCCGAACTTGCTCAATCTAAGGAGCAAGCCCGAAGGAGTGAAGCGGCTGCCGCGAGGGCAGCCGAAGAGTTGAAGGCCGAAAAGGCCGCGCACTGCCTAATCAGGGCGGAGGTGGCCGAATTGGCCAAGAAATTAAATGATGCTACCGACCGTAGCGAGGCTCTTCAAAAGGAGCGCCTATCGGAGCGGGAAGACCTGAAGAAGGCAACCGCCGAAGCCAAGGATGCCCGATCTGCAATGCGGGCTATGAAGGAGGAGCTGCGCCAAGCCGGAGAAATCGTGGCTGGCAAGCCGTTTCTTATGCGTCGCTGGTTTATGGATGCCAAGTACGCTCAATTTGAGCGACTGTGGAGTTCGGAGGATCCATACATGGACTTGGCTGCGAGTGCGGCTGATGCCGTTAAGCACTTCCGGAGCCAAGGGGATCACGAGGCGGAAGAGTTGTATTGGTCTCAATTCCACAGCCGGATCGCGCTCTTCCTCGGCGGACGAGTTGGCGAATGGGCGGAATCGAGCAGATTGTCCGGGCTGGCCATGATCGACATCGTGGCTCATGTCCGCCGAAAGGTCCAAGCGACGAGCTACTTGACCTCTTGCAGTTAGTTCCTTGGGGCGGTGCCGCATATCAAGGAGATGAAACGGTCGGCCTGCATCGAGGGCGCGCGGATGGCTCTGGCCCGTGTGAAGGTGCATTATCCGGAGATGGATGCCACCGCCGTTGCTGCCCAGGGTCCGGATGAAAGCCGGCTCCCTGCCGAGCACTACTTCGGAGAAGTCCTGCGCGGTGCTCGTAAAGTAGAGGTGCAGTGCTCAAAGAATGTAACGTTCAAATGAACGCAATACCTTGTAAATTAATGATTATAGTATGAATGCTTTTTGTACTTGTGCTTCCAAGTAGTAAAACTTCTCCTGTGCGGCCGTTTGCGTATACTTGTGTATAACCTGAAAGATGCAGTCTTCGGCTTCAGCCCCCTTGCACAAGGTGCTGGGGTGTTCGCAAAATAGCGCTTTTTCACACTTTAATCCGACGTCTCGGTCCTGTTATAAGGAGGTGGTAGCGAGTTAACGAGGCAATCCGGACTATGGTGCTTTATTTCTTTCACTTAGCCAATGGAGCTCGAGGGTGGGGCTACGATATAGCCCCTAATGGCACCGCACATTTCCGGATTAAAGTGCGTATGTGCTGACCGAAGCGGTCCTTCGTCAAGCGAAATTCTAAACATTCGGTAGTCGATCAAGTGGTGACCAGACTCTCGCTATATCATGATGATCAGTTTTCGGCTTTCTCTCTTGAGGTGCTCGCCCAATTAACTGGGGCACAATCGCGATAGTTCTCCGGTGCCGCGTTAGCGGGTGATACGGAGCGTAAGGCAGCAAAACACGGAGCCGGGCAAACCCAACATTTGACCAAAGACATGATTCGAGCTGATGCATATAATGCCTAACTTGAGACGCCGAACACTCCGAAGGTGTTCGGACTTTATGATAACGGGAAGAATTATGCCCTAAGCCCTTGTGTCGAGTGCGGGCATTGTCTTCGACGCGCCGATGCCAAAGCGTCGAGCTCGCTTGGCTATAGGAAGAAGCCGAGGAGATTTAACAACAAGAGACAGATAATAAAAAGGTCTACGAGGGTCTTAATCTGAAAAGAATCCTTGCGACGGGTCCCTACTGCGTCGCTTTGTGTCTCCGTTCGCCGTTATCACGGGCGGAATGCACGTTGTTCATCTATAGAAAGAGAGGAACACTTTAGTTTTAGAAACAGTTTGTGCGAAAAATATGCAAAAGAATAAGTGTAAATGATTAAAGCTAGGTTTATATGAAACCACAGTTAGTTGTGCGCGCAGCCCCTTGTGAGAGGGTATGCGGCTAGGGAGCCCCTAACCCGCTGAGTCGGATTCGTCTATCCGAGTCCGGGTCTTTAAATGACCAGCAAGCTTGAAATGGCGCCATGTGGACGGGCATCTTAAGTGTAAGAGAGCGTAATGTGGTATGGCGTGGAAGCGGACAAAAGCCTTCGTCCCAATAGTGCTTGATATTTACTTTTGAATGGGGCGATATGGAAAATTAACTTTTAGCGTCGAAAATTGTTCGCAACCGAACATGACTTCTAGTAATATCGAGCTGTGCACTTGGCGTAAGGGCTGGCGTAACTCCTTTGAAGGAAGTGCGGCTATGTCGGATTACGGTAGGGTCTATCCCCATCCGACGGATTGTGTTTGAGTATAGCAGGTTTAAGTCACCGCCTCCGTCCATTAGGACGTTTGTGAATTGTAATCATCTATTACCGGATTCAATATCGGGAGTCCGTCCGCGTTTGAACACTTCGGAATAACCGGTGGTCGAAAGTGATTGGTTTTGATATCCAATCTCCATGGTTTGTTGGCTGGACCGTGCGAAGCTCTTTTAGAAAGTGCCGCGACTGTTTTTCGTGTCCTCACATGAAGTGAGTTCTTGCTTTGACCCCTTGTGGGAAAGTCTTTTGTTTTCGGTGCCACGGTGGCGGGGTTTATCTTCTTCGCTGACGCGTCGAGCCCCTTGTGTTCGGCGTTTAGTCGGCGGTGTTTGAAAACCCAACAATCCTCGTGGGTGTGATTTGCGGGCCTTCCGGGGGTACTGTGGATTTGGCACATCCGACCCAGAATTTTATGTAGGTTGGACAGTTCGTCGCTGTCATCCCTGAGGGGTTGAGCTTTACTATTTGTTCGTGAGCTTTTAAATCCGGCGTTGACTGCCGTGCTCTTTGGGCTTTTCTCTTTATTCCGGCGCTGCTCTTTTCTACGCCGTGATTTTCCATTTCCATCTCTTATCTCGGATGTACTTGGGTGCTGGTGCTGCATCTTGCCAGCCAGCTATCCTCTCCGCACGTAAGCGGGTCCCGAGGCTTGTTAATGCGGTCATTGTCCTCGGTTTCTCTTGACCGAGGTGTCCATGCGAGCCATTCGTCTCGGACATTGTGCTTGAAAGCTGCTAAGGCTTGACGTCCGGACAATCGACTATTTGGTTCTTTTGGTAAGGAACCTGTTCCTGAATTTCATGCTGACTCTCCGGGCTGTTGAGTTATGTGACTTAGGTCATCTCATCCGGAGGCGGACATAAGTCCCTTGAAAATTTGCTCTAAACGCTTCCTCGAGCTCTTCCCAACTTCCAATAGTATTTTCTGGGAGGCTTTTGAGCCAATGACGGGCTGGCCCTTTAAGCTTGAGGGGTAGGTATTTTATGGCGTGGAGATCGTCTCCTCCGCCATATGTATATGCACGATATATAGTCTTCTATCCAGACTCTGAGTGCGTTGTTCCATCGTAGCTTCTATGTTTATGGGTTTAAACCTCGCTGAATTCATGATCCAAAGCACCTCATCGATGAAGCATAGTGGGTGTCTGGCGCCCTGTACTTATGCGTTGCTATCGTCGGACACTTGACGTGTTCCTTTGCTTATTGGGGCTGTCTTTTTGGGTCCGTAGATGGACCTGGCTGGGCCATTGGACGGTGGGGGCTTTATGGCCTCCTCGTCGAATTCTAGGAGCAGCTTACGCAGGAAGCTCTTGATTGGTGGCCGTTGCCGTGTTTATCTGCGGTTTTAAGTACTTTGCTCCATCTCATTCGGAGCGCGTCTTCCGCTGTGTTGAGCTTCCGTTTTTCTTTCTTCAGGCTTCTTGCTGTAGCGATGAGCCTGCGTTTGAAAAGCTCTTGTTCGACGGGATCCTCGAGTTCGTCGTCATTGGGGTTTGTTTCGTCTTTGGAGGGAGGTATATAGTTGTGATCCTCGACCTTTTCTTCTGCCGCCCTTTCGTGAGGGCTTGCTTCTGCATCGTCCTGCGCTGAGTCTTGCTGGAGGGGTTTGTCTTTGGCACTCTCTGGGGTATTGTTATTTCCTGTGCTGGAATCTCCATTCTTGTTGTGGTGGGATTTAGAGCGGTGCCGCTGACGCCGGCATTTGGGCTGCTTCTTTAGAGAATCCTCCTCCGCTGCTTTCTCGCCATCCCCTTCTTTTGGGGTATCCACCATGTAAACGTCATATGATGAGGTGGCCTTCCAGTGCCCTATGGGCGCTGGGTCCTGTTCGTCTCCGGTATCGTCGTCCATAGCGTCAATGTCATCGGAGTCGTATTCTAGCATGTCGGTTAAATCCTCGACAGTGGCTACAAAGTGGGTGGTGGGTGGGCTCTGAATTTCTTCATCGTCCGTACTCCAAGCCGCCCCGGCCATAGTTCGCCAGATTCTCTGATAGCGAGATGCTTCAGAGAATTCAGGATATCGCCAAAAGGCGAAAGTCTTTGAAAGATGTCATGGCGGTGAATTCCATAACCGGCACCCAATCCAGTTTAATTGGCAGGGGCGCGGGAGGCTCGGAGTCCGGCGAGGAGTCCGGCGTCTCGGGATCACGAGTTTCGCAGGGGACGAGATTGGTATTTGGCTCCATCGCCGTAGATGTTGAAGCCCCCAGGGCGGCGTCTATCCACCTGCCCCCGTCATGGGCAATCGGCTCCGGGCTAGTGGCCGGAGCGGGTTAATCTTGACCTCCAAAGCACCGTCCGTGGCGAGCTAGATCATGCCCATCGTCACGGTCGGCGGCGCTTGGATGTGGCTCGAGTCCGTCAAGATCAAGTCTCCGCGGTCATCGGCCGTGAAGTTCAAGCTTCCAAATCGACTCGGCGGCGGGCGTAGCTTCGATCTGCTCCGGATGGCCAAGAGAATTGGCCTGCAGTGCAAAGCCGTCGAATACAAAGATCCATCCGGGGAGAAAAGTCTCACCCGGACAGCGTTGATGGTTGAAGATGCCATCGAGCCTATCGGTGGCGACACAAAGGAACTCTCAATGAAAGCACCAATGTCGGTGTCAAAACCGGCGGATCTCGGTAGGGGGTCCCGAACTATGCGTCTAGGCGGATGGTAGCAGGAGACGAGGGACACAATGTTTTTACCAGGTTGGGCCCTCTCGATGGAGGTAATACCCTACATCCCGCTTGATTAATATTGATGATATGGGTAGTACAAGAGTAGATCTACCACGAGATCAAGGAGGCTAAACCTAGAAGCTAGCCTATGGTATGATTGTTGAGATGTAATGTTCGTCCTATGGACTAAGGCCCTCCGGTTTATATAGACACCGGAGAGGCTAGGGTTACACAGAGTCGGTTACAATGGTAGGAGATCTACACATCCGTATCGCCAAGCTTGCCTTCCACGCCAAGGAAAGTACCTTCCAGACACGAGCCGGAGTCTTCAATCTTCTATCTTCGTAGTCTGGGAGTCCGGTGGATATTTATAGTCCGGCTATCCGGACACCCCCTAGTCCAGGACTCCCTCAGCCACAATCTCCTTCATGAATCTCACGAAGAATCTTTTGACCCTCCTCAGGAGAGACACAACGCTGAAACGCCCCAGTGACACTTCGATGGTGTAACTCGCCATTGGCAATTGTCATTGATTTAGACCGCTAAGTTATCTGCCTGGCCAAGGTTTCATCCTCAGGTA
The DNA here is from genome assembly GCA_021437245.1 of Aegilops speltoides. Lineage (NCBI taxonomy): Eukaryota > Viridiplantae > Streptophyta > Magnoliopsida > Poales > Poaceae > Aegilops > Aegilops speltoides. Next base: position 87,991,291 of record CM038143.1, on the reverse strand, counting down.
ACTTGCCCCGGGTCATATAAGCCAAATATGGCACTGTCCAATTAGGGATGACGTGAAGAGCCGCCACCAATTGTGCTTCCGGGTCAAGAACAGCCAAGTCTTCCTCTATAGGCAACTTGACAGAACGGTTATGCAAAATATCCAAGAAAGTGTTAGGTGGCACCGGCTTATGCTGAGATCCCAACCGGCTTAAAGCATCAGCCGCCTCATTCTTTCTGCGATCAATGTGCTCCACTTGATAACCCTTGAAGTGCCCAGCAACAACATCAACTTCATGGCGATAAGCCACCATGAGGGGATCCTTGGAATCCCATTTTCCGGAGACTTGTTGAGCCACCAAATCTGAGTCGCCAAAGCACCTCACCCAGCTTAAGTTCATTTCCTTACCCATCCGAAGACCATGGAGAAAGGCCTCATACTCAGCTACATTGTTAGTACAAGGAAACATCAACCTTAGCACATAACAAAATTTGTCACCTCGAGGGGAAGCTAAGACAACTCCAGCCCCCGAGCCCTCCAATTGCCTGGACCCATCAAAATGAATAGTCCAATATGTGTTATCCGGCTTCTATTCGGGCATCTGCACCTCTGTCCAGTCGTTGATGAAATCCACCAGTGCTTGAGACTTGATAGCAGTGCGAGGTATATACTTCAAACCATGAGGCCCGAGCTCAATGGCCCACTTGGCGACTCGTCCTGTGGCTTCTTTGTTCTGAATGATATCTCCTAAAGGAGCAGAACTGACCACGGTGATGGGATGACCTGATGACCCACAAGTGTAGGGGATCTATCGCAGTCCTTTCGATAAGTAAGAGTGTTGAACCCAACGATGAGCAGAAGGAAATGATAAGTGGTTTTCAGTAAGGTTTTCTCTACAGGCAATGAAATTGTAGGTAATAGATAGTTTTGTGATAAGATAAATTGTAGCGAGTAACAAGCAATGAAAGTATATAAAGTGCAGCAAGGTGGCCCAATCCCTTTTGTAGCAAAGGATAAGCCTGGACAATTTCTTATAATGATAAAAGAGCTCCCGGGGACACATGGGGATGATCGTCAAGCTAGTTTTCATCACGCTCATATGATTCACGTTCGGTACTTTGATAATTTGATATGTGGGTGGACCGGTGCTTGGGTACTGCCCTTACTTGGACAAGCATCCCACTTATGATTAACCCCTATTGCAAGCATCCGCAACTACAAAATAAGTATTAAGGTAAAACTAACCACATCATTAAACATATGGATCCAAATCAGCCCCTTACAAAGCAACGCATAAACTAGGGTTTAAGCTTCTGTCACTCTAGCAACCCATCATCTACTTATTACTTCCCAATGCCTTCCTCTAGGCCCAAATAATGGTGAAGTGTCATGTAGTCGACGTTCACATAACACCACTAGAGGAAAGACAACATACATCTCATCAAAATATCGAACGAATACCAAATTCACATGACTACTAATAGCAAAACTTCACCCATGTCCTCAGGAACAAACGTAACTACTCACAAAGCATATTCATCTTCATAATGAGAGGACTAATAATATGCATTAAGGATCTGAACATATGATCTTCCACCAAGTAAACCAATTAGCATCAACTACAATGAGTAATCAACACTACTAGCAACCCACAGGTACCAATTTGTGGTTTGGATACAAGATTGGATACAAGAGATGAACTAGGGTTTCGAGAGGAGATGGTGCTGGAGAAGATGTTGATGGAGAATGACCCCCTCCCGATGAGAGGATCGTTGGTGATGACGATGGTGATGACTTCCCCCTCCCGGAGGGAAGTGTCCCCGGCAGAACAGCTCTGCCGGAGCCCTAGATTGGTTCCACCAAGGTTCCGCCTCGTGGCGGCGGAGTTTCGTCCCGTAAGCTTGCCCACGATTTTTTCCAGGGTAAAAGCCTTCATATAGCAGAAGATGGACACCGGAGGGCCACCGGAGGGCCTAGGAGACAGGGGCGCGCCTAGTAGGGGTGGGCGCGCCCCCCACCCTCCTGGCCAGGATGTGGGCCCCCTAAGGTGTTTCTTCCGCTCAATAATTCTTATTAATTCCAAAAATAAGTTTTGTGGAGTTTCAGGATTTTTGGAGCAGTGCAGAATAGGTTTCCAATGTTTGCTCCTTTTCCATCCAGAATTCTAGCTGCCGGCATTCCCCCTCTTCATGGTAAACCTTGTAAAATAAGAGAGAATAGCCATAAGTATTGATATATAATGTGTAATAACAGCCCATAATGCAATAAATATTCATATAAAAGCATGATGCAAAATGGACGTGTCAACTCCCCCAAGCTTAGACCTCGCTTGTCCTCAAGCGGAAGCCGAAATCAAAAAATATGTCCACATGTTTAGAGATAGAGGTGTCGATAAAAATAAAATACGGACATGAGGGCATCCTGATCATTCTTATAAGAGCAACATAAATAGGTTTTATCATATTATTTCTTATGCTCAAGTAACGATCAATTCACAATGTCAACTATGGTTCTGAAACTTCATTGAGAGCTAGCAAACTGTAATCTCAGTCATTGAAGCAATTGCAATTTATCATAACATCAGAAATAGTCAAGAATAGAGCTTTCAGCAAGTCCACACACTCAACTATCATGTAGTCTTCTACAATTGCTAACACTCACGCGGTACTTGTGGTTATAGAGTTTCAACCGGACACTGAGAAAGATAGGGATTTATCATGTTGCCTCACAACGTATTCACCTTTAGGCGATGTCAACAATAATAATCCATGCTAACTTACATCCAATTGGATATATATATATATATATATATATATATATATATATATATATATATATCATGATCTTTCAAACACGAGGAGCTTGCCAAAGGATAAAATGAAAAAGGGAAAGGTGAGGATCACCTTGACTCAAGTATAAAGTAAAAACATAAAGTAAAAGATAGGCCTTTCGTAGAGGGAAGTAGAGGTTATCATGTGCGTTTAGGGTTGGATGCATGAAATCTTAATGCAAAAGAACGTCACTTTATATTGCCACTTGTATGTGGACCTTTATTATGCAGTCTGTCGCTTTTATTGCTTCCACAACAAGATCGTATAAAGCTTATTTTCTCTGCACTAATAAGTCATACATATTTAGATAGCAATTTTTATTGCCTGCAACATGACAACTTACTTGAAGGATCTTACTCAATCCATAGGTAGGTATGGTGGACTCTCATGGCAAAACTGGGTTTAAGGATATTTGGAAGCACAAGTAGTATCTCTACTTGGTGCAAGGAATTTGGCTAGCATGAGGGGGAAAGGCAAGCTCAACAAGTTTGGAAGGTCAATGACAATATACTTTAACTGAGATGTGAGAAAACATAAACCATTACATTGTCTTCCTTGTCCAACATCAACTCTTTTATCATGTCATACTTAATGAGTGCTTCACAGTCATAAAAGATGTCCAAGATAATATATTTGTATGTGAAACCTCTCTTTCCTTATTACTTCCTATTAATTGCAACAATGACCAAAACTACATTTATCAACTCTCGACAACTTTTATGCCTCATACTTTCTATGTGTGAAGTCATCACTAACCACAAGATCAATACAAACTTTTTTATTCTCTACTTTCTCAAGATCATATCAAGATAGCAAAGCCCTTGACTCAACATTAATCTTTATTATAGATAGCTCACGGACTCGATTACATAAAGAGATCATAAAGCAAAACTCAAAACTAATTTATATCAAAACTTCAATCTACTAGATCAAGATACTACTAAAAGGATCAAACTAAATAAAACCGTAAAGATAGGAGTGTGATGGTGATACAATACCGGGGCACCTCCCCCAAGCTTGGCAGTTGCCAAGGGGAGTGCCCATACCCATGTAATTATGTCCTCGGAGGTGGTGAAGTAGGAGTTGTTGATGATGTAGGCTTGTCGTCCATCTTCCAAGGCATAGGCTCACCATCATAGAAGGATGATCGAGTCTCCGGGATCCTTAAATCTGCAGCCAAACTCATCCTCTTGAATCTATATTCATACTCACAGTTCTGGTTTTGCAGGTCATAGATCTGGGCTTGGAGGTGCTCGATTTTCTCTTGAAGCTTGAAGATAGTCTCCCCAATGACTTTGGCATCTAGCTTGTGGTTGTTGTTGAACTCCGTGATCATCATCTGGTTGGCGTTGAGTCCACGCTCCACCATCCCTTGGCACTTGAAGAATTACTGCTCCACGGCTTCGAGCTTTGTCTCCACGCTTCCGGTACGCCTTAGTCCCTCCACATTGCGGATGTGCAGCACCCCCTCACGCATCTCAATGGTTTGAGGGTGCTGCAGCACCTCCGCGAGATAGGGGTTGATAACCCTCTCGAAAAACTTACCCTTGGGAGCGCTTGGAGATGCCATGATGCTCTAGATCTGTAACAGAAAACAGCTCGAAACGAAAATAGAGGATATTTGCGTGATACGGTGGTCAAAACCTTCAGGAGTTTATATAATGAATTTTTACCGACCAAAATACGTAACGTGCAAGAAAACGGAGTCCGGGAGGCACACGAGGTGTCCACGAGACAGGGGGGCACGCCCAGTAGGGGTGGGCGCACCCTCCACCCTCGTGGAGGCCTCGTGTCCTTCCCGGATAGGGATGGCAATGGGGACAATCCCCTATGGGGATACCTACAACATCCCCATCCCCATCTATTCCCTATCATCCCATCCCCATCCCCGTTTACATGACTGGGGATGAAATTTCCCCATACCCATGCCCCACTGGGGAACGGGGCCCCATTAGGGTCCCCATCCCCATAAACAAATACTCATATACATAATATGACACCTACAATCAACATACATACATGATGTTGTCCTTGTCCTGCTAATGCCTATCTAGGTCGTAGTGACTTCTAGGTCATGGCGGCAGCTGAGGCGAGGATGTGAGATAGGTTTAAGGTTTTTTCAGAGCTTTTTTTGTTTTCGCAAGTTTGTCTGTGAATATTTTAAGGTTAACCGCAGTGTCACGGTTGCTAACCGGTTCCCCGATGGGTATTGGGTCTGGGGAATAGGATATCGTCCCCATCCCCGTTGTACCCTATGGGGAATAAATTAGTTTGGTAAATATCCCCATGGGGATGTTTTTCGCCCATCCCCACCCCCTAATAGATGAAATCCCCACGGGTTTGGCGGGTATGGGGCCCCGTTGCCATCCCTATTCCCGGACTACTTCTTTCTTCCTAAAATTCTTAAATATTCTAAAACTGATAAAAATTGCCATTAGAATTGTTTTGGAGTCGGTTTACTTACCGTACCTCATACCTATTCCTTTTCGGAGTCTGGAACATTCTTGAAAGTGTCCCTTATGTATTCCTCCAGGGTTACGGTTTCAATAATATTAGTTTCAACATTGATAGGATTACCTGAGATATAATGTTTAATTCTTTGACCGTTCACCACCCTCGAACTTGTGCCTTCAAAGTTGTTGATTTTTATGGCACCGGAACGATACACCTCCTCGATAACGTAAGGACCTTCCCATTTTGAGAGAAGTTTTCCTGCAAAAAATCTTAAACAAGAGTTGAATAATAACACATAATCACCTACGTTAAACTCACGCTTTTGTAACCTTTTGTCATGCTAGTGTTTGACTTTTTCTTTGAATATCTTGGCATTCTCATAGGCTTGGGTTCTCCATTCATCAAGTGATCTAATATCAAAAAACCTCTTCTCAGCGGCAAGTTTTAAGTCATAGTTGAGCTCTTTAATAGCCCAATATGCTTTGTGTTCAAGTTCAAGAGGTAAATGACATGGTTTTCCATAAACCATCTTATACGGAGACATACCCATAGGATTTTTGTATGCACTTCTATAGGCCCATAATGCATCATCAAGTTTTTTGGACCAATTCTTTCTAGATCTATTGACAGTCTTTTGTAAAATTAATTTGAGCTCTCTATTGCTCAACTCTACTTGACCACTAGACTGCGGATGATAAGGAGATGCGATTCTATGATTAACATCATACTTAGCAAGCATCTTACGGAAAGCACCATGAATAAAATGTGAACCACCATCAGTCATAAGATATCTAGGGACTCTAAACCTCGGAAAAATAACTTCTTTAAGCATTTTAATTTAAGTGTTATGATCAGCACTACTAGTTGGAATAGCTTCTACCCACTTAGTAACATAATCAGCAGCAACTAAAATATGTGTGTAACCATTAGAGGCAAGAAAAGGTCCCATATAATCAAAAGCCCCAAACATCAAACGGTTCAATAACAAGAGAATAATTCATAGGCATTTCTTGACGTCTACTAATATTACCAATTCTTTGACATTCATCACAAGATAAGACAAACTTACGAGCATCTTTGAAGAGAGTAGGCCAATAAAAACCAGATTGCAATACCTTGTGTGCAGTTCTATCTCCAGCGTGGTGTCCTCCATAGGATTCAGAGTGACACTTGCATAGGATCTATTCCTGTTCATGCTCAGGTACACAACGTCTAATAACACCATCTACTCCTTCTTTATAAAGGTGTGGGTCATCCCAGAAGTAATGTCTTAAATCATGAAAGAACTTTCTCTTTTGCTGGTAAGTGAAACTAGGAGGTATAAATTTAGCAACAATGTAATTAGCATAATCAGCATACCAAGGAGCAGTACGAGAAGCATTAACGACCTCTAATTGTTCATCGGGAAAGCTATCATCAATAGGCAGTGGGTCATCAAGAACATTCTCTAACCTAGACAAGTTATGCAGAACGGGTTCTCAGCTCCTTTCTATCAATAATATGCAAATCAAATTCTTGGAGCAAGAGAACCCATCTAATGAGTCTAGGCTTAGCATCTTTCTTTTCCATAAGATATTTAATAGCAGCATGATCAGTGTGAATAGTAACTTTGGAATCAACAATATGAGGTCTAAACTTATCACACGCTAAGAATTCTTTTTCAGTAGTAGCATAATTTCTCTAGGCAGTATCAAGAGTCTTACTAGCATACTAGATAACATTCAATTTCTTATCAACTCTTTGCCCTAGAACAGCACCTACAGCATAATCACTAGCATCACACTTAATTTCAAAGGGTAAATTCCAATCAGGTGGCTGAACAATAGGTGCAGTGATCAAAGATTTCTTAAGTATTTCAAATGCTTCTACACAATCATCATCAAAGACAAAAGGAATATCTTTTTGCAATAAATTAGTCAGAGGCCTAGAGATTTTAGAAAAGTCCTTAATGAACCTCCTATAAAAACCATCATGACCAAGGAAACTTCTTATACCTTTTATGTCTTTGGGACATGGCATCTTCTCAATAGCATCAACTTTGGCTTTATCAACTTCAATACCTCTCTCGGAAATCTTATGCCCCAAGACAATGCCTTCGTTAACCATAAAGTGGCACTTTTCCCAATTCAAGATGATACTAGTGTCTTCGTATCTCTGCAAAACTCGATCAAGGTTGCTCAAACAATCATCAAAGGAGGATCCATAAACGGAGAAATCATCCATGAATACCTCACAAATCTTTTCACAAAAGTCAGAGAATATAGCCATCATGCATCTTTGAAAGGTAGCAGGTGCATTACATAAACCAAAAGGCATACGTCTATAAGCAAAAGTACCGAAAGGGCAAGTAAAAGTAGTTTTTTATTGATCCCCCGCTGACACAGGTATTTGAGAGAAACCAGAATGACCATCTAGAAAGCAGAAATGAGTGTGTTTGGATAGTCTTTCTAGCATTTGATCAATAAAAGGTAAAGGGTAATGATCTTTCTTAGTAGCTTTATTTAATTTACGAAAATCAATTACCATCCTATAACCTATAATAATTCATTGCGGGATCAATTCATCTTTATCATTAGGAACGACAATAATACCTCCCTTTTTAGGAACACAATGGACAGGGCTTACCCAATCACTATCAGCAACGGGATAAATTATACCTGCCTCAAGGAGCTTTAGTATCTCCTTTCTTACCACTTCTTTCATCTTGGGATTCAGTCGTCGTTGAGGATCTCTAACTGGTTTGGCACCGTCCTCCAAATTAATTTTGTGTTGGCATAACGTGGGACTAATGCCCTTAAGATCATCCATAGTATATCCAATAGCAGCATGGTGCTTCTTCAGAGTTTTCAATAATCTTTCTTCTTCTTGCTCTGAAAGGTTTGCACTAATAATAACAGGATATATTTTCTTTTCACCAAGATAAGCATACTTAAGATTATCAGGTAATGGTTTGAGTTCAAACACGGGATCACCCTTGGGTGGAGGGGGATCCCCAAGAATTTCAACGGGAAGGTTGTGTTTCAGCATAGGTTCTGTTTAAGGAACACTTCATCTATTTCCCTTCTTTCCTTCATAAACATATCATTTTCATGGTCTAGCAAATATTGTTCTAACGGATCAATAGGAGGCACGACAATAGAAGCAAGACCGATAATCTCATCCTTACTAGGTGATTCTCTATCACAAGGTTGTCTACAAAACTTAGCAAAATTAAACTCATGAGACATACCCTCTAAGCCAATTGTGACAGTATCCTTTTCACAATCAATCCTGGCATTAAGTGTATTTAAGAAGGGTCTACCAAAAATAATGGGACAAAAGTCATCTTGTGGGGAATTAAGAACAAGAAAATCAGCAGCGTATTTAACCTTCCCACACAAGACTTCAACATCTCTAACAATCCCAACTGGTGAAATAGTATCTCTATTTGCAAGCTTGATAGTAACATCAATACCTCCAACTCAACGGGTGCAATATCATGCATAACTTCTTTATATAAGTCATAGGGTATTGCACTAGCACTAGCAACCATATCACATAAGCCATGATAACAATGATCTCCTATTTTAACAGAAATAATAGGCATGCCTACCACAGGTCTATGTATCTTAGTATCTGGTCTAACAATATTAGCAGTCTCACCACAAAAATAAATAACATGCCCATCTAAATCCTCATCCAAGAGATCTTTAACCATAGCAATACTAGGTTCAACTTTGATTTGCTCAGGAGGTGTATAAGTCCTAGTATTACTCTTACGAACAACAGTCGAAGTTTTAGCATGATCCTTTATCCTAACAGGAAAAGGAGGTTTCTCAACATAAGTAGTAGGAACAATAGGATCACTATAGGTGACAGTCTTTTCTTCAACTGTAATAGGTGCAACTACTTTTACTTCAATGGGAGGATTATATTTAAACCACTTATCTTTAGGGAGATCAATGTGAGTAGCAAAAGATTCACAGAAAGAAGCTACTATCTCAGAGTCAAGTCCATACTTAGCGCTAAATCCACGGAAAGCATCTGTATCCATAAAAGATTTAACACAATCAAACTTAGGTGTCATACCTGACTCCTTACCATCGTCGGAACCCCAATCTTCAGAATTGCATTTAATTCTTTCCAATAAGTCCCATTTGAATTCAATAGTCTTCAGCATATAATAACCAGCACAGGAAGTATTGAGCATGTTGCGATCATTGAGAGAAAGCCGAGCATAAAAATTTTGAATAATCATTTCTCTGGAGAGCTCATGATTGGGGCATGAATATAACATTGACTTAAGCCTCCTCCAAGCTTGAGCGATGTTTTCTCCTTCGCGAGGCCAGAAATTATATATGTAATTACGATCACGATGAACAAGATGCATAGGATAAAACTTCTGGTGAAATTCCAACTTCAATCGTTTATAATTCCAAGATCTCGTATCATCACATAGCCTATACCATGTCAATGCATCTCCTTCAAAGATAAAGGAAAACCTTCCTTTGACAACATCATCGGGAATACCGCAAGCTTAAATAATCCACAAACTTCATCCACAAAGATAAGGTGTAAATCGGGATGCAATGTTCCATCTCCGCAAATGGATTAGCTAGCGTTTCTCTATCATACCGAAGGAATCTCAAAGTAAGTATTTTCAAAAAGTTCAGTAGGTTGAGGAGAAACTCTTTGCTCTTCTGGTCGGGGTGAAGATACCCCGAACAAGCCCCTCAAAGGATTAGTTTCCATAGTGACAAGTAACAGAAAATTTCAGCACACTATATAAATGTTTCCTTAGCAAGTTCCACTCACCAAAAGTGCTATACTCCCCAGCAACGGTGCCAGAAAAGAGTCTATATGACCCACAAGTGTAGGGGATCTATCATAGTCCTTTCGATGAGTAAGAGTGTCGAACCCAACGAGGAGCAGAAGGAAATGATAAGCGGTTTTCAGTAAGGTTTTCTCTGCAGGCACTGAAATTGTAGGTAATGGATAGTTTTGTGATAAGATAAATTGTAACGAGTAACAAGCAATGAAAGTAAATAAAGTGCAGCAAGGTGTCCCAATCCTTTTTGTAGCAAAGGATAAACCTGGACAATTTCTTATATTGAGAAAAGAGCTCCCGAGGACACATGGGGATTATCGTCAAGCTAGTTTTCATCACACTCATATGATTCGCGTTTGATACTTTGATAATTTGATATGTGGGTGGATCGGTGCATGGGTACTGCCCCTACTTGGACAAGCATCCCACTTATGATTAACCCCTATTGCAAGCATCCGCAACTACAAAAGAAGTATTAAGGTAAACCTAACCACAGCATTAAACATATGGATTCAAATCAGCCCCTTACGAAGCAATACATAAACTAGTGTTTAAGCTTCTGTCACTCTAGCAACCCATCATCTACTTATTACTTCCCAATGCCTTCCTCTAGGCCCAAATAATGGTGAAGTGTCATGTAGTCGACGTTCACATAACACCACTAGAGGAAAGACAACATACATCTCATCAAAATTTCGAACAAATACCAAATTCACATGACTACTAATAGCAAGACTTCACCCATGTCCTCAGGAACAAACGTAACTACTCACAAAGCATATTCATGTTCATAATCAGAGGAGTAATAATATGCATTAAGGATCTGAACATATGATCTTCCACCAAGTAAACCAATTAGCATCAACTACAAGGAGTAATCAACACTACTAGCAACCCACATGTACCAATTTGTGGTTTGGATACAAGATTGGATACAAGAGATGAACTAGGGTTTTGAGAGGAGATGGTGCTGGTGAAGATGTTGACGGAGATTGACCCCCTCCCGATGAGAGGATCATTGGTGATGATGACGGTGATGATTTCCCCCTCCCAGAGGGAAGTGTCCCCGGTAGAACAGCTAAGCCGGAGCCCTAGATTGGTTCCGCCAAGGTTCCACCTCGTGGCAGCGGAGTTCCATCCCATAAACTTGCCCACGATTTTTTCCAGGGTAAAAGCCTTCATATAGCAGAAGATGGACACCGGAGGGCTACCAAGGGGCCCAGGAGACAGGGGCGCGCCCAGTAGGGGTGGGCGCGCCGCCCACCCTCCTAGCTAGGGTGTGGGCCCCCTGAGGTGTTTCTTCCGCTCAATAATTCTTATTAATTCCAAAAATAAGTTTCGTGGAGCTTCAGGATTTTTGGAGCAGTGCAGAATAGGTTTCAATGTTTGCTCCTTTTCGGCTAGAATTCCATTGCAAGCATTCCCCTCTTCATGGTAAACCTTGTAAAATAAGAGAGAATAGCCATAAGTATTGATATATAATGTGTAATAACAGCCCATAATGCAATAAATATTGATATAAAAGCATGATGCAAAATGGACGTATCATGACCCAGGAAATATTGTTTAAACTTCCGGCTGGCCATGAACACCCCATAAACGAGCTTCTGCCAATGTGGATATCTCTGCTTGGACTCAATAAGCACCTCACTGATGTAATAAACCAGCTGTTGAACCGGATGTTCCTTGCCAGCCTCTTTGCGCTCCACCACAATGGCCACGCTGACAGCACGGGTGTTAGCGGCCATGTATAATAACAATGGCTCCTTATCAATGGGAGCAGCAAGAACTGGCGGCTCAGCTAGCTATCTCTTCAGGTCCTCGAACGCGTCATTAGCGGCATCACTCCAGACGAAGTTATCTATTTTCTTCATCATCTGATACAGTGGTATGGCCTTCTCACCCAACCGGCTTATGAACCGGCTTAAGGCAGCAATACGACCCGCCAGACGTTGAACATCGTTGATACACGCCGGCTTAGCCAAGGAGGTGATAGCCTTGATCTTCTCCGGGTTAGCCTCAATGCCTCTGTTAGAAACTAGAAAACCCAAAAGCTTGTTTGCTGGCACGCCAAAGACGCACTTGGCCAGGTTAAGCATCATCTTGTAGACCCGGTGATTGTCAAAGGTTTCTTTCACATCATCTATCAAGGTTTCCTTCTCTCTGGTTCACCACAATGTCGTCCACATAAGCATGAACGTTGCGCCCAATCTGACTGTGAAGACAGTTCTGCACACACAGCTGATAAGTCGCCTGGGCACTCTTGAGCCCAAAAGGCATAGACACATAGCAGAAGGCTCCAAAGGGAGTGATGAAAGTTGTATTCTCCTGGTCCTTAACTGCCATCTTGATCTGATGATAACCAGAATAAGCATCCAAAAAGCTCAAGCGCTCACAACCCACCGTAGCATCAATGATTTGATCAATACGAGGGAGAGCAAAAGGATCAGCCCGACAAGCCTTGTTTAAGTCCGTGTAATACACACACATGCGCCAGGTGCCATTCTTCTTAAGCACTAGCACCGAGTTAGCCAACCACTCTGGATGAAAAACTTCAACAATGAACCCGACCGCCAAGAGCCGGGCCACTTCCTCACCAATGGCCTTACGCCTCTCCTCATTGAACCACCAAAGAAACTGCTTGACGGGCTTAACTTTTGGATCAATATTGAGAGTGTGTTCAGTGAGTTCTCTCGGTACACCCGGCATGTCAGAAGGTTTCCATGCAAAGATGTCCCGGTTCTCAGAGATGAACTCGATGAGCACGCTTTCCTATTTGGGACCTAGGTTAACACTGATACTGAACTGCTTAGATGAGTCGCCAGGAACAAAATCAACCAGCTTGGTGTCATTGGCCGATTTAAACTTCATCACCGGCTCATGCTCTGTCGTTGGCTTTTTCAAAGACGTCATGTCCGCCGGGTCAACATTGTATTTGTAAAACTTCAATTCCTCTGTTGCACAGACAGACTCAGCGTAAGAAGCATCGCCTTCCTCACATTCAAGGGCTATCTTCCGACTCCCATGCACTGTGATGGTTCCCTTATAACTGGCATATTGAGCTGCAGATAAACATAACACGGCCATGCCATGAACTTTGCATAAGCCGGTCGTCCAAACAGAGCGTGATACGGGCTTTTGATTTTAACCACTTCAAAAGTTAACTTCTCAGCCCTGGAATCATGCTCATCTCCAAAGGCCACCTCCAGCTCAATCTTGCCCACTGGGTACGCCGACTTACCAGGCACCACTCCATGGAAAATAGTGTTGGACGTCTTAAGATTTTTATCAGTTAACCCCATGCGTCGGAAAGTCTCATAATAAAGGATGTTAATGCTACTGCCTCCATCCATGAGCACTTTAGTGGATTTATATCCAGCAACTTGGTGCCACCACCAAGGCCAAGTGACCTGGATTGTCAACCCGGGGAGGGTGATCCTCTCTACTCCATAGAATAGGCTGCTCAGACCATCGCAAGTAATGAGGAACTGCCAGCTCAACAGCGTTCACAGCCCTCTTATGAAGCTTCTGGTCCCGTTTGCACAAACTGGTGGTAAACACATGATACTGCCCACTATTCAGCTGCTTTGGATTACACTAATATCCAGATTGCTACTGTTGCTGACCTTCCTGACCAGATTGCTGATTGTAACCACCCTGATTACCTTGATTAAAACCGCCCTGATTACCTTGGGGGCCTTGGAAGTTGGAATTAGAACGGCCACCTCCATAACCCGGGCCATGAAAACCGCCGCCTGAGCCGCCGCCCGACCCATGATTGCTGTCAAACGCGTTAGAGTTTTTGAAAACCATCATAACCATACAATCTTTCCAAAGGTGAGTGGTTGGTTTCTCCTGCGTGCCATGCCTTGGACAAGGCTCATTCAACAACTGCTCAAGAGTAGGACCTGATCCACTGTTCTGAGGTGGCGGCCTCCCCTTATGACGCTGGTTATTACCCTATGCATTGGTGTTAGCCACAAACTCCTAACTACCATCCGCCTTGCGTTTACCATTGCCTCCCTGATTCACCGGGTTATGCTGCTGAAACTTGGCGTTACCGTTCTTCTTTCCCTTCCCTGTCTTCTCATCATCAGACTCGGGGTCCTTGGTACTATCAGAGTCGGCATATTTGACTAGAGCCACCATCAGCTGGCCCATGTCATTACAATCACGCTTGAGCCGCCCCAGCTTCTGTCTCAGAGGCTAAAACGGCAATTTTCTCCAACATTAAGATGGCAGAGCCGGTGTTCATGTTATCGGATGAATGTATGATAGCTTTGACCCAGCGCACCCAATGGGTTGTGGATTCACCCTCTTCTTGCTTACAATTAGTCAAGTCCACAATTGACATGGGCTGCTTGCATGTGTCCTTGAAGTTCTGAGTGAACCGGGCCTTTAACTCTGCCCATGAGCTGATGGAATTAGTCGGGGGCCCTTTTAACCAAGTACGGGTTGTCCCAACCAGCATCATGGTGAAGTACTTGGCACACGCCGCACCACTGACATCCAGTAGCTCCATGGCCATCTCATAACTTTCAATCCACGCCTCAGGGGGTAAGTCGGCCATGTAATTAGGCACCTTTCGAGGTCCTTTGAAATCCTTGGGCAAATGCTCATTACGCAGAGCCAGCACCAAATAGGACATCCCTGTAGATCCTGAGGATACACCTGCCTCAACCGAGGTCATTGGATAAACCGGAAGGGGCTGATAAGCCGCCTGCTCGGCTTCCTGACACAATCTATCCCGATCAACCAAATTAGGAACTCCATCACGTGTTGGGTCATACCCGCGCGGCTAATCGCGGCGCTGGGCACTGCTTGAAATGGCTGGTGAGTCCATGTGCCTGCTATAGCTCCGGCTCCGGCTTGGTCGAGGGGTCGAATGAATCCTGTCTCAACTATAAGAATATGCCTCCTGCTGCGCCAGAGCTGTCTGAAGAAGTTCTCTGACCCTTCGTGTTTCAACCGTCGTCGGAGAGTCGCCATCCACCGGGAGAGCCGCCAATCGTGCCGCCGCAGCGATCATGTTCTCCAAAGGGTTAGAATAATGACCCAGTGGTGTCGGTACATGGAGAGGTGGAGCAGCATTTAGACGAGGGGGTTCCTTCACACGTGGCTGAACCGGCGTCCCAGCCCCGAGCGCTACAGCCCGGTTTACCTCCGGCGGGTTACTAGGCCCTGCACCGGGTGTGTGGAAGAGGTTTCTAGGCTCATAAACCGTAGGCAGACGGGACTGAACCTTCTGGTGCCTTCTCCTCATGATCTCATTTGATGCGTTCTGATCCATCGTAAGCTGGAAAGCCTCCGACTGAATCTGCTGGGCCTGAGCATCCAAAGCTGCCCGTTCCATGGCCATCCTGTCGTCCTCTGCCTCCAGGTCTTCCTTGTATTGTGCTACCTCCTCACGCAGTTGTGCCACTTCCGCATCATGTTGAGCCTGATTCGTCGGGTTGACCATGACGGTTAATAGAGCCGTCAACTTATCCATTAAAGCCATCAACACTTGAGCCGGTGGGCGCGCAGGGCCTCCTACCCCGGCTCCCGTCACCGCTGCTGACCCGGAAGTCATCGCTACCGCAGCCGTAGAGTTTTGCTCGGGTTGAGTGCCAGCCATGGAGATCCCGACTCTGTTTGGCGGCTCAAAGGGGTCCGGAATACTGTTGCCATCGTAATAACCCCCAAGCCCGCCATCTTGCAGTTGATACAACGAATCCGTCTCACCCGTGGACGATTCACCATCAGAGTAGATGGCCGTCTCACCACCAAACATAGATCCTTCATCAAATTCCGCTCCGTGGATGCATCCCATGAAGGCACGCTTCATGGCGGGCTGAGCTCGGGCGGGTCTCGCATGCTGATCCGTCTCGACGATGTCGGTGCAAATGTCCGGCTCAGGGCCCAGCTCGCCAATCTTGCCGATCAAGACGTGGATTCCGCCGAAGGGGACCCAGTACCCGTACTCAATTGAGCCGGCCTCGGGGCCCCAGCCTGCGTCGTTGATGTAGAGCTTGCTGCAACAACTCTTGGTCATCCGGCCCACATCGTATCCCTTGAGCTCTTCGAAGTTGCCCTTCAAGAACTCAAATCCACCGTGCGTTGGCCCCACGGTGGGCGCCAACTATCGTGGAAAGGTCACGGCAGATGTCCTAGCAAAAGGACTTAGTCGTGGAGCCATTGCAACTAGGAAGCTTAAAGGGGTTAAAACGGGACAAAGGACACAGGAGTTTATACTGGTTTGGCCCCTTGCGGTGAAGGTAATGGCTTAATCCAGTTTGAGGTGGGATTGCTTATGTCTCGATTACTAGGGAGCGAATCCGCTTGACCTAGCTTTCGATCTGATGTTACTTGTCCTGAACCGCCGCCGGGTCGTCCCTTTATATACATAGGTCGACGCCCAGCGGCTCACGGAGTCCCGGCCGGCTCATAAACAGTGTCCGGCTCGGTGACTATCTATTCTTGCCTTACAATAGAAGTCATACAAATAAGGTGATTTATCTCTACGGGCCTTAAGTCGCCTTTGGGCCTTGGGCCCTTAGCTGAACCGCCATCTTCAAATATCGTCTTGGGCTTCTGATGATGAATCGCCATAGGTATAACCAGGCCCCTCCTGGGCGGGTCATACCTAATAGTTATATCCCCAACACAGTTGGAGCCATCAGCAGGCGGCGACGGCAACACCCCGGCGCCCAGGTGTTGCCGTGGTCGGGATACACGCACATTTCCCATGAGCTGCTGAATGGGTTCGTCGGCTGCCTACTGAAAGACATGGCCGAGATGGCTGACGATTCTGTCAGCGACATTGGCAGCGAGGCGAGCCTCCTCGTTGATCTACTCGGCAAGGATGTCGTCCTCGGTGAGCTCAAGGGCGAGGACTGCTGCACCAGCGCCAACACCCGCAACGAACACGCACTTTAGGAGGAGGTGGAGGAAGAAGGCGGCGCTGGACCTGAGGTCGAGGAGGAGGCCGGGGTTGCGGAGGACAGCAGTGCAGCATGGCTGGGGCCTCGGGGTCACGCGCGGAGAGGCACAACAGGTGCTGCTGGTGGTCACCGAATATGGCGGGTGGCAAGTGGCAGCCGGAGCAGTGCAAGGAGGCGTGAAGCATGGGCACAGGAGCTCGGGCACAAACGTGCCTCTCCGTGCCGTCCATCCTCCCGGCAAGCGTCGTCTATCCTCCCACATGAGGCACGGCGGCCGCTGATGCACGACGAAATCAGCAAAGCAGCCAGCAAGGCGCGCAGGTGCATCACCTCCGTTCGTTGCAGAGCGCTCACCTTATCTTGTGCACCACGGATGGAAAGTAAGACGGCGTGTAAAAATAAAAAAGATGAAACATTTTTTCGGACTAACTAAAGTGGGACGGCGGTTTTAAATCCTAAAAACCATAGGGGCCTATGTGTAAGAAGGCTGCTATGGTGAACCCAAGGAGTCAATTTGTGCTTTATTATTAGGGAAAGATTAAAAAAGGCCACATGTGACAACGCCCAAAATACATAAGGGCAAAAGAAGAAGGAAGACAACGATCTGGCTTGCTGATCTCTACTTTCTTGATGCGTTGCTGCAGGCCGCGGGAACTCTGCGGCGAGCGGTGATGAGCTCTTTCATGTCCTCAATATGCTGCTTGAGAGCATCCACGGGTTCCTCCACCAGCCTTTTGTGCTTCATGTGCAGCACGGCATTCTCATCCATAAGTTTCTCGATGATGACGATGGTCCTCTTCAACAAGGCAATGGTCTCCTCCTGCTGATCCGCACTTCCGACGATCTTCGCCCTCAGCAGGTCGCGCTCGGCCTGGAGCTTCGCATTGCTCTCCCTTAGTTGCCGGATGATGCCGGTAGCTTGTTCAAATGAGGCTTTCATGTCGTCATGCGACCTCGCCCAGCCGGAGATCTGATCCATATGGCTATGGACGATCGCCTGCATGCGCCTGTAAGAGTCCTTGCCTGCCCGTGAGACATTTTCCCAGGCCGCCGTGGCACGGGAGGACATCTCTGCTGCTTCCGCGGTGCGGCCGGACATCTCTGCTGCTTCTGTGGTGCGGCCTCACCAGTCTATTGCATCGATGGTGCAGCGGGACCTCTGTGCTGCTTCGGCGACGCGGCGGGACCTCTGTGCTGCTACGGCTGCGCGGCAAACATGTCGGCTACTTTCGCGGCGAGGCGGGACATCTTTCGTGCTTCCGCTTCCATGCTCGCCTCTCCCTGGTTGCAATCTCTCGGCCCAGAACTCACACTAGCTATGGCAGACACAAGGGAACGATGATGAATGACTTGTTTGTTTTTGTGGATGAGGAGTTGAGGAGGAATGTGCAGTCATCTTGGAGTAGTAGTATTTATAATCGAGTACTAATACACTCCAAAGTGGGAAAGCATTTAGGTTTTGACTGGTGTGAACAGGTTTGCAATTCGGAATGTGACGGGACACAGGCTCAAAATTTATTGTCGGTTCTATAATTTCTAAGTGCCGCACTATTTCTGGATGGTGTAACGTGGGCACGCTTTCTTGGTCACGTACGTGGCGTTTGCACCATAAGGTGCACCGCAATAGGCAATGTCAGCACATGTCTTGTTCCAAGAACCGTGCACGCTCATTATTACCATCATGCACGCTTCTTTTAATTAGAATGTGTGCCCGTCTAGCGTACACACATTGATTTGTCAAACTGTTTCTGTTTGTTGTGGCTAATCGCAAACAGTTCATCCGTGTGAAGTGTATGCCATCAATCGCAGACACTTTGATGTTGACCAATTCTAATCTGTTGCCTAATCGCAAACAGTTAATCCTTCTGAAGCGTATGCCCTCAATCGACACACCTTTATCTATCTTCCCATTTTTGTTGTTCCGCCTCATCACAAACAGTTAATCAGAGTGAACTGTATGACGTATATCGCACACGCCTTCATCTGGTTGCCCGTTTCTGTTCTTCTTCCTCATCACAAACAGTTCATTGAACTGAACCGTATGCCCTGCATCGCACACACAACCAAAATCTGAATCGTGTCTGATGCATCCGTCATCTCAAACGTTTTGCACCTTTTTTGACAGGTTTTTTACACCACCGTTTGCGATTATTGCATCGCACACAGTTTCGTTGAAGGGTCTCCGATCATAGTGTCGCGTTAGCAGCATCCTGCAGTAGTGATTGTAGACCTTCGGGTCCGTAGTTAGTAGCTAGATTCTTCAACCTTAGGCACAAAAACATAAAGAGCTTTAATTTCATCCATAGTCGTCCACTTTCCAATTTCTGGCGCCGTTACCCGAAAGGGATTGACAACCCCTTTAACACGTCGGATTGCGAGTATTTGTTATTTGTGTGCGGGAGCTGTTTATGTTGTGTTGCGTGGTTCTCCTACTGGTTTGATAACCTTGGTCTCATCACCGAGGGAAATACCTACTGTTATTGTGCTACATCATCCCTTCCTCTTTGGGGAAATACCGACGTAGTTCAAGCCAACATCAAAAGGAATTTATGGCGCCGTTGCCGGGGAGGATCAAGTCAAGATAGTCTCCCGGTCACGTGCGAATTTCTGGCGCCGTTGCCGGGGAGACATCACCAACATCTACCAGGTTCCTAATCACAAATCTCATCTCTTTGCAATTTACATTATTTGCCATTTGCCTCTCATTTTCCTCTCCCCCACTTCACCAAAATTTGCCATTTTATTCATCCTCTTTTTCGTTCGCAGTTTCTCGTGAGATCTCTTATTTGCTTGAACTTGTCACCATGAGTGACTTTGGCATGGAAGAAACAGATGATGGCCTAACTCCTAAAATTGGATGATCTGGCAATCTGGATGCTAAAACTTTTGTTTTGGGGCAAGGGAATATTATGGGAAAAGAACATATCCAAGAATTTTTCAATTGTGTCAGAAATTTAACTCTTGACAAGGCTCCTATACTTAAAAGAACAAATCTTATGCAGAAGCTATTTCAGCACTAGTTCTGAAACATGAAAATAGATTCATCTGTACCCATCCTACCTTGCAAAGATTGTTTTATGAGTTACCTGTTATAAACAATCCCAAATCTAAAAAAGTTGGCTACCCTCGTTTCTATGAATGAATTTGACTACATAATACGGGAAGCTAGGGAGATCTTTGATTTTTATGCTATGAACCGTGAAAAACTGGTGATAGATGAGATCCTTTATAATAGTGATTATATGTTAAGACATTTGCTTGGAAATAATGAAATTTTTATGAGAACCTTAAAAAGGAGGTCACTACTTTAGACATAATTCAACAAGTTTTCAATGATGTTAATCAACACTATTCTTGGATTGTTGCCGGAAATCAAAGGGGAAGATGATAAACAACTTGATAGTGCTAAGGTATCTATGGATGAGGTGTTTTATGTTGCCTTTGCAAAACCACCTGACAAAAACACTTCCAAGGGAAATGAAAACAAAGATGACAATACTTAGATCCTTCGCATTATGCCTAGCTAGGGGCATAAAATGATAGCGCTCGTTGGGAGGCAACTCAAATTGTATATTTTTGCTTTTTGTTTTTTTTGCTGTTTTCAATAAAATACCCAATTATGCCTCTGTTTAGATGTGTTTTTGTGGTTTAAATTAGTTTTTGTGCCAAGCAAAGCCTTTGGGATAATTTGGGTGATAGTTGATTTGATCTTGTTGAAAAGCAGAAACTTTTGCGCTTAGAAAAATAATTTTCATAAATCACAGAAACATGCTTTTGATATGAATGCTTCACACAAGATTAATATACAAATTGCCCACGTTTTCCTAATTTTTCAGAATTTTTGGAGTTACAGAAGTATATGAAGTTCTCTGATTACTACAAACTGTGCTGTTTTTGATAGATTATGTTTTCGTTGTGTTCTATGCTTATGTTGATGATTCTATGGTTTCCTTTGAAGAGTTCTTGCCATGGAAAAGTTAAAATACAGTAGATATAATACAATAACAAAATATGAATGGGTATGCAATAGTACTTAAAGTAGTGATTTGCTTTCTTATACTAACGGATCTCACGAAGGTTTTGTTGAGTTTTGTGTGATTGAAGTTTTCAAGTTTTGGGTGAGATCGCAATGGATGAAGCAATAAGGATTAGCAAAAGGCTAAGCTTGGGGATGCCCGAGGCACCCCAAGATAATATTCAAGAAGTATCAAGCAACTAAGCTAGGGGATGCCCCCGAGTGGCATCCCCTCTTTCTTCTAACAACCATCGGTATTTTACTTGAAACTATATTTTTATTCATCATATATTATGAGTTTTGCTTGGAGCGTCTTGTATGATATGAGTCATTGCTTGTTTTGTTTTGTGTTTTAAGTCATCTATCCTTGCTGGACACACCTAGTTGAGGGAGCCAAAATTATGCTATGACTTGTTAGAATTGCTCTCTATGCTTCACTTAAATCTTTATGAGCTATGGAATTGCTCTAGTGCTTCACTTATATCTTTTTTAGCATGGTGTGCTTTACTATTTTTGAAGAAATGCTCTCATGCTTCACTTAGATCTATTTGAGAGTTAGTAATTTTTTAATAAATTCTCTCTTGCTTCACTTAAATTATTTTGAGAGAATAAATTTTTTCATGCTCATGTTCTTCACTTAAATTTGTTTGAGCTATCAAAAGCAACATATAAAAGTAGTCCCAAAGTGATATATATTCAAGAGGGATATAATAAAAACTTTCATAAAGATCATTGGACAAAATAAACTTGATTCTTTGTAATAATTTTGAGATATGATGATAGTGATATGTGAATCATGCTGATGACTAATTATGCCTTAGTAAGAATTGGTGTTAAGGTTTGTGATTCTCTATGCAAGCACGAAAGTCAATAGTTATGCAATGAAATTACATCCTACTTGTGGTACATTATTCGGTGTTAGTCATGCTTAATGCTTGCTTATGAGATTTTTCGTTTCTTGGTTGGATGCTTCCCAATCTTTTGCTAGCCTTCATTTGCACTAAGTATGATCACTACTTGTGCATCCAAAATCCTTTATATCAGTTTTTGTCACATAAGTCCACTATACCTACCCATGTGCGGTATTCTTTTGTTGTTCTAAGAAAATTTGTATGTGCCATCTCTAAATTTCAAAATAAATTTCTCTTTTGTGTGCTCGTACCGCTCATGAAATGGTGGGGGTGGCTGATATATTTCCATGCTAGATGTGTTGTTCTCAAGATGAGGAATTAGGATGCCCAGTCCCGAAATGAAAAATGAATTTACTTTATGTTGTCAAATAATAAATTCCTTGGAAAGTTTTGGTATGGAAGGCACCCGTGGATACGGTCAGCCATGGAAAGTGAAAGAATGGTGGAAAAAGGAATAAACTTTATTTTTTTTGTTTGGGAACCGCCTATGATATATCTAGCATGGAAAGTATTGGGAACTACTCGATCGTTTTCATTGACAGGAAAAGCATGCCACCCAAAATGTTTTATCTCTATATTTTTTCGCTTTGAGCTCTGGCACCTCTACAAATCCCTATTTCCCTCTGCGAAGGGTATTATATTTACTTTATGCAATTTTATTTTACTCGAGTCTCCATCTTCTCTTATAAAGCACCAACTAAGGGGCACTATGATCGTACTTGAGCATTGGGTGTAGCTAATATGCGAGTGTGTTTCAAGAATGGGTCAATGATTGAGCATAATGGGCTAGGGATAACTTGCTTTAGTGTTGATATTTTGAAAAGACATGGTTGCTTGTTGATATGCTTGAGTATTAAAGTCTTCATGTCAAAACTAGACTATTGCTTTGAACCATATAAAATTCCAAATGTCCATGCTACAAAGAAAAGAATATGTGATGAACATGTTAGGCAGCATTCCACATCAAAAATTATGTTTTTATCATTTACCTACTCGAGGACGAGCAGGAATTAAGCTTGGGGATGTTGATAGGTCTCCAACGTATCTATAATTTTTGATTGTTCCATGCTGTTATATTATCATTATTGGATGTTTTACAATCATCTATAACAATTTTATAACATTTTTTGGGACTAACCTATTGACATAGTGCCCAGTGCCAGTTGTTGTTTTCTGCTTGTTTTTTACATCGCAGGAAATCAGTATCAAACGGAGTCCAAATGCAACAAAACTTTTTGTGGATTTTTTCCGGACCAGAAGACATCTGTTGGGCCAAGAAAGTACCTGAGGGGAGCTCCAAGGGGAGCACGACCCACGAGGGCATGCTTGGGGGCCCAAGCGCGCCCAGGTGGGTTGTGCCCACCTCGGTCGCCTCCCGCACCGCCTCTTTGCTCTATAAATACCCCAATATTCCAGAAACCTTAGGGGAGTCGACGAAAATCAATTCCAGCCGCCACAAGTTCCAAAACCACCAGGTCCAATCTAGACACCATCACGGAGGGGTTCATCATCCTCATTGGTGCCTCTCCGATGATGCGTGTGTAGTTCATTGTAGACCTTCAGGTCTGTAGTTAGTAGCTAGATGGCTTCCTTTTTCTCTTTTGATTCTCAATACAATGGTCTCTTGGAGATCTATTTGATGTAACTCTTTTTGCGGTGTGTTTGTTGGGATCCGATGAACTTTGAGTTTACGATCAGATCTATGTTTTTATCCATGAAAGTTATTTGAGTCTTTTGATCTCTTATATGCATGATTACTTATAGCCTCGTATTTCTTCTTCGAATCTTTGGTTTAGTTAGGCCAACTAGATCAATTTTTCTTGCCACGGGAAGAGGTGCTTTGTGATGGGTTCGATCTTACGGTGCTTGATCCCCGTGAAAGAAGGGGAACCGACACGTATGTATCATTGCTTTTAAGGATAACAAGATGAGGTCTATTTCTACATAAATAGATCTTGTCTACATCATGCCATCCTTCTTATTGCATTACTCCTTTTCTCCATGAACTTAATACACTAGATGTATGCTGGATATCGTCATAATTATTTGAAGTTCTATCAATTGCCCAACAGTAATTTGTTTACCCACCGTATGCTATTTTTCTCGAGAGAAGCCACTAGTGAAATCTACGGCCCCGTGTCTCTTATTTATTATATTTGCCTTCGAGATCTATTTTTATTTGCTTTTATTTTTAGATCTATCAATCCAAAAATACAAAAATACCTTGTTGTAATTTTTATTTATTTAGTTTATCTCGCGTTCCCGCGACATCTATTTATCCAAACTACTACAATTTTACCTATCTTTTTACCCGTGAGGGATTGACAACCCCTCTCTTACGTCGGGTTGCAAGTATTTGTTCTTTGTGTGCAGGTGCTATTTATGTGGTGTTGCGTGGTTCTTCTACTGGTTCGATAACCTTGTTCTCACCACTGAGGGAAATACCTATCGTTGTTGTGCTGCATCATCCCTTCCTCTTTGGGGAAATACCGACATAGTTCAAGCCAACATCAATGACATCTAAGGAATTCTGGGAGAAGGATCGGCGCAACCCGTATGATCAAGATCAAGAACCAGCTCTTGTCAACCGCCCTTTCTGGAACCGTTTTCAGTGGTCTGTCTACTTTGATGTGCTCAAAGCAAAGAAGAATCTATATGTTCATGTACGCTCAATCGACATTGCTCATTTGGAGAAGGATCGTTCCTACTTTGGTGAGGCACTGGAGATGTGTGCTCAGTTGAACATTCCCAAGCTCATGTAGTTTAACAAGGACTTTGATGCGGAAATGGTGGGTCAGTTTTATGCCACGGTCCACCTTGTCACTAATGAGGAAAGAACTTTGACTTGGATGACAAATGGCAGACTTCTCTCAGTCAAATGGAAGGCGTTCATGGAACTATTGGGTGTTGAAGATCAAGGGGTTGACAACCGGGTTGGCTTTTGTCATCACAAGAATGAAACTTCTACTCACAAGCAATCTCTCTGGCCCTACTGCACAGTGAAGGGTAACCCCGAGACGAAGAAGAAGACGTATGAGTTGTCTCCATTCCTGGACATCCTTCATCGCATCTTCAGGGAGACTCTTTTCCCTCGCATTGGGAACTTGGATATGGCTCATTCGTTCCTCGTGGATATGTTGCTATTTTGCCAGCATGAGAAGGACAACAACACGGGAGATTCCTTGGATATTTGTCATGTCATGTGGTCAGAGCTCCTCTTTGCCATCCCTGAGCGCAAGTGCCCCATCTATGCCCCTTACCTAATGTTACTCATTGGGAAGGCATGGGCGCATACTTATCCTGGTGTCTTGCTGGAGATCGGTGAGACGGTCTCTCTGAGGTTAAGCGTCTGAGACAGAAGGAGCACTGGGGCACTCCGGTTCCAGAGTCTGGGATTCTGCAGGTGCTGACGAGGCTGAGGCTAAGTCTAATGATGACGAGGACTATGAGCCCTCTGGAGTGGAGCCTTCATGGGCCAAGAAGATGAAGCTCAAGATGAAGATGTTATTCTGCATGGAGTCTCACGGGCAGTATATGGCTCATGTGTCTGAGCAGAAGTCAAGGAGTTGTCACAAGGAGCTTATGCATCAGCTTGGTGCAACAGTTAACAGTGGCTCTGAGGGCAAGATCACATATGAGGAGGAGTGGATTTCTCAGCACTGCCCCTGGACAGATACAGAGTCTAAGCAGGCCACTACCAATGACGGAGACGCGAGCGACCACGCAGGGATGTGATGATGGAGTTCTTTGGCTTTGCCATCACCTGTGATCGTACCAGCACTCTTTGCCCTTTTGGTGTCTCGATACCAAGGGGGGAGTTTAGGGATTTGTCGAGTTGCGAGTGTGTCTTATTTGCCTTGTCTTTCTCTCTCGCAAACACTTTTCTCAGTCATTTGCTTTGGTTTGTTTGTGTCTGTGACACCTGGTTACCTTGTCATATGGTGTGAGACATATGTTATCCTATCTTATGCTTATCTAATGCATGTCTAGTGATACGTCTCCAACGTATCTATAATCTTTGATTGTTCCATGTTGTTATTTATCATCCCTTGATGTCTTACAATCATTTTATAATTTTTTGATAGTAACCTATTGACATAGTTCCAAGTGCGAGTTGTTGTTTTCTGCTTGTTTTTTCCATCACGGGAAATCAATACCAAACGGAGTCCAAACACAGCAAAAAAATTTGTGGATTTTTTCTAGACCAGAAGACACCTGTTGGGCCAAAGAAATACCAGAGGGGTGCTCCAAGGAGAGCACAACCCACCAAGGCGCGCCTGGGGGTCCAGGCACGCACAGGTGGGTTGTGCCCACCTCGGTGGCCTCCTGCACAGCCTCTTTGCTCTATAAATACCCCATACAAAAACCCTAGGAGAATCGATGAAAATCAAATTCCAGCCGCCCCAAGTTCCAGAACCACCAGATCCAATCTAAACACCATCACGGAGGGGTTCATCATCCTCATTGGTGCCTCTCCGATGATGCGTGAGTAGTTCATTGTAGACCTTTGGGTCTGTAGTTAGTAGCTAGATGGATTTCTCTCTCTCTTGATTCTCAATACAATGGTCTCTTGGAGATCCATATGATGTAACTCTTTTTGTGGTGTGTTTGTTGGGATCCAATGAACTTTGAGTTTATGATCAGATCTATGTTTTTATCCATGAAAGTTATTTGAATCTTCTTTGATCTCTTATATGCATGATTGCTTATAGCCTCGTATTTCTTCTCTGATATTTGGTTTTTTTTGGCCAACTTGATCTATTTATCTTGCAATGGGAAGAGGTGCTTTGTAATGGGTTCGATCTTATGGTGCTTGATCCCAGTGATAGAAGGGAAACCGACACATATGTATCGTTGCTATTAAGGATAACAAGATGGGGTCTATTTCTACATAAATAGATCTTGTCTACATCATGTCATCGTTCTTATTGCATTACTCTGTTTTTCCATGAACTTAATACACTAGATGCATGCTGGATAGCGGCCGATGTGTGGAGTAATAGTAGTAGATGCAGGCAGGAGTCAGTCTACTAATCTTGGACGTGATGCCTATATAATGATCATTGCTTGGATATTGCCATGAGTATTTGAAGTTCTATCAATTGCCCAACAGTAATTTGTTTTCCCACCGTTTGCTATTTTTATCGAGAGAAGCCACTTGTGAAACCTACGGCCCCTGGGTCTCTTCTTTATTATATTTGCCTTCACGATCTATTTTCATTTGCTTTTATTTTCAGATCTATTAAACCAAAACTATAAAAATACTTTGCTGCACTTTATTTTATTTGTGATCTATTTATCCAATCTATTACAACTTTCTCCCGTCCACTTCCAATTTCTGGCGCCGTTACCCGAAAGGGATTAACAACCCCTTTAACACGTCGGGTTGCGAGTATTTGTTATTTGTGTGCAAGAGTTGTTTACGTTGTGTTGCGTGGTTCTCCTACTGATTCGATAACCTTGGTTTCATCACTGAGGGAAATACCTACCGTCGATGTGCTACATCATCCCTTCCTCTTTGGGGAAATACCAACATAGTTCTAGCAGACATCAAAAGGAATTTCCGACGCCGTTGCCGGGGAGGATCAAGTCAAGATAATCTCCCGACAACTCGCCAATTTCTGGCACCGTTGCCGGGGAGACATCATCAACATCAACCAGGTTCCTAATCACAAATCTCATCTCCTTGCAATTTACATTATTTGCCATTTGCTTGTCATTTTCCTCTCCCCCACTTCACAAAAATTTGTCGTTTTATTCGCCCTCTTTTTCGTTCGTTGTTTTCTCGTCAGATCTGTTTTTGAGTGCAATCTTGTTGTGTAGTCACCATGACTCAAGAGAACACCAAGTTGTGTGTTTTCTTAAATACCAACAACAATGATTTTATTAGCACTCGAATTGCTCCTCCAGCCACTAGTGCGGAGTCTTGTGATATTAATACTGCTTTGCTGAATCTTGTTATGAAAGATCAATTTTCTGGTACTCCTAATTAGGACGCCGCGTCCCATCTTAACACATTCGTGGAATTATGCGATATGCAAAAGAAAAAAGATTTGGACAATGATGTCGTGAAGTTGAAATTTTTTCCGTTTTCTTTGCAAGATCGCGCAAAATTTTGGTTTTCTTCTTTGCCTCGCAATAGTATCGATTCTTGGAATAAGTGCAAGGATGCTTTTATTACTAAGTATTTTCCTCCCATGAAAATCATTTCCCTTAGACCCAGATCATGAATTTCAAGCAACTCGAACATGAGCATGTTGCACAATCTTGGGAAAGGATGAAATTGATGCTAAGGGATTGCCCAACTCATGGGTTAAATCTTTGGATGATCATACAAAAAATTTATGCGGGGTTGAATTCTGTTTCTCGTAATCTTTTAGATTCTGCCGTGGGGGTACTTTTATGGAAATTACTTTGGGTGAAGCTACTAAATTGCTTGATAATATTATGGCAAAGTATTCACAATGGCATACCGAAAGAGCTCCTACTAGTAAATAAGTCAATTCGGTAGAAGACATAAATTCTTTGAGTGAAAAAGTTGATGCCCTTATGAAGTTGGTTGCTAATAAAAGTGCTCCTACTGATTTTAATGATCTGCCTTTGTCTACTTTGATTGAGAAAAATAGTTATGCCATAGATGTGAATTTTATCTCGTGAAACAATTTCAATAACAATGCTTATAGAGGTAATTTTAATCCTAGGCCTTTTCCTAGTAATTCCTCTAATAATTATGGTAATTCCTATGGTAATCCTTCTTATAATAATAATGAGAACACCTCTGATCTTGAGAATAATATTAAAGAATTTATCAATACTCAAAAAGTTTTCAATGCTACGATAGAAGAAAAGCTGAATAAAGTTGATGAATGTCTAGAAGTATTGATAGAATTTCTCATGATGTAGAAATTCTCAAGATAAAAAATTGTGTGCCTAAGGTTGAAGAATCAATTAAAGCTCTTTATGTTTCTATAGATGAAAGTAACAAAAAGAACCGCTATGCTTAGAGCTAGAAGAGAATTTTTAGAAAAAGCGTTTTCTAGTGATTGCTTTCAAAAAATGTGATGAAGATCCTAAAATGATTGGTGTTTCTTCTATTGATTCTTTGTTTAGTAAAATTAAGATTGATGAAAAAAAGACTGAAGAAGAGTCAACTTTAGCTAGAAGGCATCCCGATAATTTGGAGGGTGAAAATCTTGTTGAGAAAATTAATAAAAGTAGGTTTGAAGAGGTCAAACTTTAACTAGTGATGTGCCCACTCTTTTGGATTACAAAGACTTTAATTATGATAGTTGCTCTTTGGTTGATTGTATTTCTTTGTCGCAATCCATGATAAATTCACCCCATGCTTATGAACAAAATAAAGCTTTTCTAAACATATTGTTGATGCTATGATGAAAGATTTTGAAGAAAAGTTGGAATTATAGGTAATTCCTAGAAAATTACATGATGAATGGGACCTACCATCAAAGTCAAGATTAAAAATTATGAGTCTTTTGCTTTATGTGATTTGGGTGCTAGTGTTTCTATAATTCCGAAATCTTTATGTGATGTGCTTGGTCTTACCGATATTGAAGAATGCTCTCTAATTGCACTTGGCGGATTCTACTATTCAGAAGACTTTGGGAAGAATTAATGATGTTCTTATTCTTTCAAATAGTAATTATGTGCCCATAAATTTTATTGTTCTTGATATTGATTGCAATCCATCTTGTCCAATTATACTTGGTAGACCGTTTTTACGTACTATTGATGCCATGATTGATATGAAAGAAGGCAATATTAAATTTCAATTTCCACTAAGGAAGGGTATGGAACACTTCCCTAGAACAAGAATTAGACCACCTTATGAATCAATCATGAGGGCATCGTATGGATCTAGAACCAAAGATGACAAAACTTAGATCCTTCGCATTATGCCTAGCTAGGGGCGTAAAATGATAGCGCTCGTTGGGAGGCAACCCAACTTGTATCTTTTTGTTTTTTGGTTTTCTTGTTGTTTTCATTAAAATACCCAATTATGCCTCTGATTAGATGTATTTTTTGGTTTAAATTAGTGTTTGTGTCAAGCAAAGCCTTTGGGATGATTTGGGTGAGAGTTGATTTGATCTTGCTGAAAAACAGAAACTTTTGCGCTCACGAAAAAATTCCCATTTTTAATAGAAGAGTGCTTTTGAGTTGATTCTTTTGCAGAAGATTAATGTACAAATTGCCCACATGGCCCTAATTTTTCAAAAAAAAATTGGAGTTACAAAAGTATTCGAAATATCCAGATTGCTACAGATTATTTTGTTTTGATAGATTCTGTTTTCTTTGCGTTGTGTGCTTGTTTTGATGATTCTATGGCACCTCCGTGTTCTGCACACGTTTAGCTCAGGGACGTCCTATGCCTTCTTGATCCAGCAAGACATCGAGGTAGTAGATGCATTCTGACAGCACGATGGTGTAGTGACGGTGAAGGTGATGTGATCTCCGCAGGGCTTCACCTAAGCACTTGATACGTCTCCGTCGTATCTATAATTTTTTATTGTTTCATGCCAATATTATACAACTTTCACATGTTTTTTGCAACTTTTTATATGATATATTGGACTGACCTATTGATTCCGTGCCCTATGCCAGTTCCTGTTTGTTGCATGTTTTTTGTTTCACCGAAAATCCATATCAAACGAAGTCCAAATGCAATAAAATTTTATGGATAATTATTTTGGAATATTTTTTATTTTGGGGAGTTGGAATCATCAGAAGAGGTGGCCCATAGTGACCACAACCCATTAGTGCATGCTTGGGGGCCCAGGCGTGCCTAGGTGTCTTATGCCCACCTCATACGTTGTTGGAGCTCTACTTCTAGGGCAAGAAACATAATTTATGGGGAAAAATCATGTAATTTTTTTAGCAAAATCGAAGTTACGGATCTTCGGGAAACTAAGAAACCGTGAAGGGCCAGTTTTGGGGAACGCAAAACAGAAGGGAACAGAGAGACATGTCCAATCTCGGAGGGGCTCCCGACCCTCCGCCGCCATGCAGGCCATGGACCATTGGGGGAACTCTCCTCCCATCTAGGGGGAGGCCAAGGAAGAAGAAGGAGGAGGGAGGCTCTCTCCCCCTCTCTCCCGGTGGCGCTAGAGTGCCGCCGGGGCAAGGATCGTGATGGCGATCTACATCAACAATCTTGCTATCGTCAACACCAACTTTCTCCCCCTCTATGCAGCGGTGCAACACCCCTTCTCTCCACTGTAATCTCTACTTAAACATGGTGCTCAACTCCATATATTATTTCCCAATGATATTTGGCTATCCTATGATGTTTGAGTAGATCTGTTTTGTCCTATGGGTTATTCGTGATCTTGGTTGGTATGATTGTATATTTTATTTATGGTGCTGTCCTATGGTACCCTCCGTCTCGCCAAACGTAAGGGGTCCCCGCTGTAGGGTGTTGCAATACGTTCATGATTCGCTTATGGTGGGTTGCAAGAGTGACAGAAGCTTAAACCCAAGTAGGTGGGTTGTTGCGTATGGGATAAAGAGGACTTGATACTTAATGCTATGGTTGGGTTTCACGACCTTAATGATCTTCAGTAGTTTTGGATGCTTGCTATAGTTCCAATCATAAGTGCATATGATCCAAGTAGAGAAAGTATGTTAGCTCATGCCTCTCCCTCATATAAAATTGCAAAAATGATTACTGGTACTTGTTAGCGATTGCCTATGGACAAATGACTTTCTTGTTGACAAAAGCTATCCACCTTTATTATCTTGCAATTTATTTGTAGTTTTATTCTCGCAAAGTACTCGTAGTTTTATTCTTGCAAAATAGTTTCATACTTGTTTGAGGTAAAGCAAACGTCAAGTGTGCGTAGAGTTGTATCGGTGGTCGATAGAACTTGAGGGAATATTTATTCTGCCTTTAGCTCCTCATTGGGTTCGACACTCTTATTTATCGAAGAAGGCTACAACTGATCCCCTATACTTGTGGGTTATCAAGACTTTTTCTGGCGCCATTGCCGGGGAGTGGGGTGAATATTCTCATGTGTGCTTGTTTGCTTTATCACTAAGTAGTTTTTATTTCCTGTTCTAAGTTGTTCTCTATCTTTAGTTATGGATATGGAACACGAAACACCAAAAAAAGTTAGTTGTACTTGCTACTCATGGAAACGGGGAACCTCCTAAAACCCTCGATGCTCGTTATGTGAAAAATATTATGCACTACTTTGATAATCCTGAGAAAATCCCATTCAACTTGATAATGGGAGTAACGTTGGATCAATGTGAATACATTAGGGATTATCGCTTGACATAAAAAGGGAAACTTTTATGGGATCAAATAGATATGTTGCATTGGCATGCTTGGAATTTATGCCAGAGATATGATTTTACTTGTTGCTCTAGGATGAATGCTCCAGACCTTCCCTTTTCATGCAAATTTAATGATAACGAAACCTTGGATTCTTATGCCAATGGTAGATATGATTATTATGATGTGGACCGAATAGAAGAATTTGTTGCTTTTAAGGGTGCTTATGAAATTGAATCTTTGTTTTTAAAGTATGAAGCTTTTTATGATGATGTTTATAGACCTGAAAATTTTGCCATCCTTAAATATTGCTATGATAATTACAAATACAATTCCGATATTGATGTATTTATTGAGAAAGTCCCCGCTGTCCAAGAAGAGACTAATATTTTGCTGGAGTCTATGGAAGAAGACATTGATGAAACTATGAGCTCATTGGATGAAAAAGATGATGAGGAGAGCAAAGAACAAAAGGAGGAAGAGCGGATTAGCTACCCGTGCCCACCTTCTAATGAGAGTAACTCTTCAACTCATACATTGTTTAATGTCCCTTCGTTCTTACCGAAGGATGAATCCCATGATAATTCCTATGATCCCATTGATTCTTTTGAAATATCCCTTTTTGATGCTTGTGGTCATGATGCCAATATGAATTATGCTTATGGAGATGAACTTGCTATGGTTCCTTACATTAAGAATGAAATTGTTGCTACTGCACCCACACATGATAGTCCTATTATCTTTTTGAATTCTCCAAACTACACTATATTGGAGAAGTTTGTTATTATTAAGGATTATATTGATGGGTTGCCTTTTACCGTTGCACATGATAATTTTGATCAATGTAATATGCATGTGCTTGCTGCTCCTACTTGCAATTATTATGAGAGAGGAACTACATCTCCACCTCTTTATGTTTCGAACACAATAAAATTGCAAGAAACTGCTTATGCTATGTATTGG
Organism: Aegilops speltoides; assembly: GCA_021437245.1. Classification (NCBI taxonomy): domain Eukaryota; kingdom Viridiplantae; phylum Streptophyta; class Magnoliopsida; order Poales; family Poaceae; genus Aegilops; species Aegilops speltoides. The sequence continues at coordinate 87,958,117 of CM038143.1, read as the reverse complement.
CCTTTACTTGATGTGCATGAATTGTTCTTGTATGACATGCCGATGCATAGGAAGAGAGTTAGACTTCGTTATTGCTTGATATATGTTCCTTTGTGCTCACTACTAAATGCCAAGTCATTGCTAATTAAAATTGGCTTTGATATACCTTGGGATCCAGGTGGATCCATTACTTGAGAACTTTATGCCTAGCTTAATGGCTTTAAAGAAAGCGCTGCCAGGGAGACAACCCGAAAGTTTTAGACAGTCATTTATTTCTGTTGAGTGCTCTTATAAAGTTTAAAAACAAAAAATATAGAGGGGAACTTAAAACTTCACAAAAAGAAAAGTGAAAGTGAGAGGGACGAGCATTGTGAAAGTGGGAGCTAGCCTTGAACTTTGTTCATGCCCATGGAAACATTGTGAATCTCGATTACATAAACTTTTCAACAAAAATAATTATCCCCTTGTACAAATCCTTTGTATTGTAAAATTATTGTGCCAAGATTTGCCTTTAGGATGATTAGATTGCTTGTTGGTATGTGCGGTGCAGGAATAGAAACTTTTGCTGTAGCGCGTGAATTTTCATTTTTTACTGGAACGTCAAACATTTATGAAAATTTTAGCATTGTCTTGCTATAGAAATTGTTTATTTCTTCCTAATTTTTCAGAATTGTTGGAGTACCAGAAGTATGGTAGATGTTCAGATTGCTACAGACTGTCCTGTTTAAGACAAATCCTGTTTTTTATGCGTTGTTTTTCTTGTTTTGATGAAACTATCGATTCTTTCGGTGGTATAAGCCATGGAAAAGTTATATTACAGTAGCTACAATGCAAAAAAATATGAATTGGTTTGCAATAGTACTTAGAGTAGTGATTTGCTTTATACTAACGGATCTTACCGAGCTTTCTGTTGAGTTTTGTGTGGATGAAGTGATCAAAGATCGAGGAGGTCTCGATATGAGGAGAAGGAGGAGAGGCAAGAGTTCAAGCTTGGGGATGCCCAAGGCACCCCAAGTAAATATCCAAGGAGACTCAAGCTTCTAAGCTTACGGATGCCCCGGAAGGCATCCCATCTTTCTTCAACAAGTATCGGTATGTTTTCGTCTTCGTTTCGTTCACATGATATGCGTAAATCTTCGAGCGTCTTTTGCATTTAGTTTTCACTTTTATTTCATGCACCATTCTGGTATGAGATAGTCCATCGTTGATTTATAGAATTTTCATTGCACTTCACTTATATCTTTTGAGTATGGCTTTATAGAGTGCTTCATGTGCTTCACTTATAACATTTGAAGTTTGGATTGCTTGTTTCTCTTCACATAGAAAACTGCTATTTGTAGAATGCTCTTTTGCTTCACTTATATTTGTTAGACCATGATATTTTGTAGAGAGAATTAAACTCTCATGCTTCACCTTTATCTATTTAGAGAGACAAACGGAGTTGGTCAATTGCTTGGTAAAATCCTACATAAAACTTGTGGATCACTGAATATGATATGTCTGATTCCTTGCAATAGTTTTGCGATATAGAGATGATAATATGTGGGAGGTACTAGTGGATGATCGTGTTTAGTAAGATATTGGTGTTAAGGTTTGTGACTCCCGAAGCATGCACGTATAGTCTCTCGTTATGCTGGGAAGTTGGAGCACAATTTATCCTTGATTATCTATCTTTGTATGAAGGTCGGGGGGGCGCTATGGTTAACTCCTACCAACCTCCCCCCTAGGAGCATGTGTAGTATTACACTCATTGGTTGGTACAATTTAGTAGGCCATTGCTCACTGAACATTATTTAAGTTTAAAAAGTTCAAACAGTATCAAAAAGTGGTAGTGTTCAACAATGTAGACATTAAGGATTTGTGTCTTAGACTTTTTAGTCAGATGGTGCTCCCTTTGTTAGAGATGTCCATTGATAATGAACCCGATTGTTGTCGTAGGGTGTCGTTCCTTTCTTTTTCCTTCCTCTGCCGATCTTGGTAACAAGGAACGAAGAGAAGGACTGCCCATCACCGACGGTTGAAATACCAGTGAGTGAGGTGTCCAGGTGTCTACGATTCATGGTACTCATGCAATGAACAAGTGACTGGTTACAAAGGTTGCTCCTTCAAATCGTTCAGTAGTAGGGAGGAAACAGAGAATGATTACTCCAAGTATGTGCTTAGATAGAAGAGCAATCATGAAGTAGGAAATGGCGCAGGACAACTTATCCGATTGAGTGGGTTCAAGAACTTGGTAATGTTCTTCCAGTTCATCCTAATTGGGGTGTTGCTTTTATCATGTGTTTGTATGTAACATGCATTGGCCACATTGTTGTTTAGTGAGGAGACACTTGTGCTAAATAACTACTTTATACCTTCATATGAAGCTTGTGTGGGCCATATATGATGCTTTTGTGAGTTCATTGTTATGTATGTGGCGCTTATAGAGTATGCATTTTTTGTATGTGATTCTTATTGGATATTACTGTTATATCTGTTTTTGCTGCAGGGTTATATGAAAAACAATTGAAACTAGGCTGACAATGCCTTTTTACGGGAGGGACACTCGACAAAGTAATCTTCTCCGAGAGTCAATCTCGGCAACTAGGCCACGTGGCAGGTGCTAGCAGCTCGGCTGACTATTTGCCAAGAGCCTAGAGAAGGATCGCAACAAAAAGGATTACCTGGGGAGTTGCTGGTGTATATAAGTCGAGAGCTTCACGATGGCTCTCGGCAAAAGGTGACATGTGGCAGCTCCTGGTGAATTGCTTGTGCTAGGTAAGCAAACAGCTGAAACTCGTCAACTAGGAAAGTGTTTGTTAAGTTCTCCTTAGCTTCTCGACAAAGACCTGACGGTGTTATCCTCAGCTCACGGACGTGAAGTCGCTTTATTTTACCGAGAGTAGCCCTTTTGGCTCTCGGCAATTGGTAGGTCGAGCTCCCGACAGACGGTTCTCGGCAAAGTTTTGTTTGCCTGAGGGGTGTACGCCGGATGCCTTTTGCTGAGAATTGTTCTCGGCAATGGTTTTGCCGAGTTCTTTTGGGCCTTCGCCGAGTGTCTTAGGCCCTCGGCAAAGGAGTCGATTCCAGTAGTGTGATCTTCAATACATAAACTTGTTCAAAAACACAAAGATGAATTTGAGGTTTGTAGCATTCCCTAAATCATCAACTTGAGTATGCTTCTTGTTGATGCATCAAATAAAGTTGCCAATACTTCTCCTTTGTTTTGCTCTGAAATTAGCTCCGGCAGATAATAGGATAATTCATCTCGCAAAAAAATGATAGATCAGATAAATATTAAACGATACGCCGATTTTCTTTATTTTTTAAAAGTAGGACAATATTTTCGCTGACATACACACACACGTGAGCCATCACAGAAACGTTGCCGGTCAGTGTATCTGCGGAGCATTCATTGGCAAGCGTGAAAAATAATACACGCGATATTCTGAAAATATTCGAATGTACGCGATATTCTGAAAATATTCGAATGTACGTTTAGATGCTGCAAGATCTTAACTGGCCGGCTCGCGCCATCCAAGCCGTCCATCTCGCGATTGCACGGCCCAGAGCCGCGCTCACGTGCATGCATGCATTCGTCCGATCCCTAACCGCCGCAACGATATCCTCTCTGTATCTTGCTCCCCAAGGGGGTAAATTCACCTGTTTAATCAAGCCATGCAAGCGGGGACACGGCCGCGATTGCATTCTGCAAATGGCGCGCATGCATGCAGCTGTCAGCTGTGCGAGATAACCGCATGGCATTTTGGGGCTCGCGCACAGCTACATCTCCTCTTCCAAACCGGGAAAGGACAGACGGCCGCGATCTCCTGCACTCATCCGACACGAGATCTAAATACATGGAGATTTTGGATTTCCAGGGCTTTTACTGCTACGACAAACGAGAGAGATTTGGTTTCAATTCCCCCATTAATTTGCTGCTGCTACGCCTGCGCTCGCGCGCTCCCGTCTCGCGCGTGTATAAATTGATGCACACACGACTGGCTGTATCATCAGTACGACTACGACGGTACTAGCATCCCCATCCGGCCAGCTCTTCTTCGACCGATCGATTCAGCTGCTGATCGTAGTGGAAGCGTTGGTGATCATCATGGTATGCGCCCTACCGTTGCTCACCAGCTCGTTCGAGTAGTAGTAGTACATGCAGATTTTTCCTTCTCATCGATCATCTATATGTTGCTTTTGCCTGACGTGCGGATCTTGAAAATGGCAGAGGGTTGCAGCAGCAGGACGCACCTCCTTGTTCCTCGTCCTGCCGCCGCTGCTGCTTCTTGTGGTATCGGCCACAGTTCGATCCGCGGCGGCGGCGGCGACCAAGGTGTGGAAAGGGGAAGGGACTCGATACAGCGTCATGGCTTTCCATGCCGCCGGGGACGGTGAGACGGATGATACCAAGGTATAACAGCAACGTAGCCTCGACCTACATATGATTCTCAACCTTTCTTGGCCATTGCCCGTCAGTTCAGATCTTTCTGACTCACTCATCTGCATCCTCCGTCTTCGTGACCGATCGACAGGCGTTCGAGGAGACATGGGACTCTGCGTGCAGGGACAGCGGCGGGGCCAACGTGTACGTCCCTGCGGGAAGGACATTCTTGCTGCGCGACGCCACTTTCAACGGGCCCTGCAAGTCGCCCATCACGATGCAGGTAACTAACACCTGACCGTCTACCGACGATCTGACCGTACTTTTATCTAGTACTTCCCCCGTCTGGAAATACTTGTCGTAGAAATGGATACAAATGGATGTATCTAGAATTAAAATACATCTAGATACATCCATTCCTCGGACAAGTATTTCCGGATGGAGGGAGTACTACAATATAAAGTATAAACTGAGGTTGGAGTGTCTCTGCAGGTGGACGGGGTCATCGTGGCGCCAAGCACCCTCTGGCAGCTAAAATCGTCAAGCGTGCTGACCTTCCACGAGGTCGACAACCTGACGGTGGACGGCAGCGGCCAGATCGACGGCCGGGGCGCCCCGTGGTGGGACTGCCACAACCACAAGGTAACAACAACCCACACAAACATAGCCGTTGCTTCTTCAATCCATCTTCATATCTTGCCCACAATCTGATCAGCCGCCCCTCTCGTCTCTGACAGAAATGCAGTGTCCGGCCAATGGTAAGCACACACGCAACACCTCTTCTACCTGCCGAACCAAAAATACCCATTTCAGTCTAGACAGACGGACACGTCTGCACGTACGCACGCGCGCGAAAGCTAATTCAGGTGCATGTAATTGTAACCAACCCACAGCTGGTGTCATTCTCGTTCTGCAACGGCCTACGGGTGACCAACATACGCCTCAAGGACAGCGCCCTCAAGCACATCAGCGTGTACAGGTGCAGCCAGGCGCTGGTGCACAACGTCTCCATCTCCGCGCCCTGCGACAGCCCTAACACGGACGGGATCACCATTGGGGCCTCCGACCATGTCCGCATCTCCTCTTGCAACATCAAGTCCGGTACAGTAACAGCTAGCCCTTGATGATAAAATCCATTGCTTCATGTGTGTTTGCAATACTCTAACATACGTACGTTGAACGAGTGCAGGTGATGATTGTGTGTCGATTATAACGGAAACCACCGATGTCAACGTCACTGACATCACGTGTGGGCCCGGTCATGGCATCAGGTACAAGTGCACAACCATGCATATATATGCAGGTCTTACTGACCAAGTGCATAAGGGCTGATGAATTTCTCTAGTGATTAGTAGTAGCATACATTTACCTAAGCAGCTTCTTTGTTGTTATGTAGTGTGGGAAGCCTTGGAGGTGCTGGTGAAGGCCCAGCGATGGTGGAGAGGATTACAGTATCCAACTGCAACTTCTTTAACACGACGAACGGTGTCAGGATCAAATCTTGGCAGGTAACACTGAAGCAGCATCTACATATGCCTTCTCTATGTTGTGCATGTGTGTGCCTTGCATCAGTTCAAAGATATCAACTGATGGTTGCACACACCACTGCAAAGCCATATGCATATATTTGTCGAAAATCAGGGGCCTCCCCCGGGCTCCATTTTTCATTACGAATAGAAGCCAAACGAGTTCACAGCACAACCCACCACACATCACCTAACTCTACCAGACAAATGATGTTATGAACGCAGGGAGGGCAAGGCAAAGCGAACGGACTCATTTTCAGGGACCTCAACATGACTGAAGTCCAACATCCTATCGACATCGACCAGTTCTATTGCCCCCATGGAAACTGTCCAGAACGGGTAAGGAAACCTACTCAACTCGGTCACCACCACATTGACTGCTCCATCTTCAAGGCAATGGTTGAGACTGAAATCATATTGGTTGCCTTTGCAGCAAGGTGGTGTGGCCATAACGGACGCGAGGTTCATCAACATCCATGGGACGTCCTCCGAGCGAGAGGCTATTAAGATCATGTGCAGCAATAGCGTGCCGTGCCACGACATCTATCTCAATAATGTCGACCTATCATGGTGTAAACACACTGCTCCACCAAAAGCCAAGATTATGAATGCCCATGGGAGCGTCGCGGGCAAGGTGAAGCCACAAGTGCAGTTCTCGGGCCGTTGATCCCCAGTGCTCTTTGTTGTGAACATAGTGCTTGGACATAGACAGCGGAGCAGTGCAAAAATTCTTACCTTAGGCGAGCGCCATGTAAGGTCAGGGTAGTGGTGTTAAAATTGTATTGGCTGTAAGGATGGTAGTTATGGCCGACTACACATACACACAAGTTGTAGGCATCAAGCACAATGTATGTTGTTCAAAGTTATGGATGTCCAACTCTTATTGATCTAGTGATTGTGGACATGCCTGAAGACCCGATAGCTCCACCAATCATATTGGGTAGATCATCTATAAGAACTATAAAAAGCTATAATCAATGTTCATGACGGAAATATAAGATTTAGTCTTCCCTCACGGGAGCCCTTAGGCCTTGTACAATGCAAGGTGCTTAGGAAGTACCTAGAGAAATAAACCAGTTTTTGTTGAAGCACCGTGCTTATATGTAAAGGATATAGATGATTAATTAGGTACCCCTTTTGTAGAGACGATAAGCACTAGTGCTTGAGAAAAATTCAGCCTATTTTACTAAGAATCTCCCTAGACACCTTGCATTGTTCAAAGCCTTGGAGCATCTCAAACCGATTCCCTAAAAAGCTAAAGAGGAGTAAAAGTGAAATTGTGCGTAAGTTCCTCTCTTCTTAGTTGTAGTGTTTCGTAGAAGTTGTGCTGTATTTTGCCATACTCTTTAGATTACTTCCAGTTTACTCTATTTTTCTTCAAAGAACTTTCTTTTTAGAAGAATTTGTCGTAATCTTCAATTCAGCCCCTCTAGTCAACATATTTGATCTTACGGTGCCAGACTGTGGCGCAATTTTTCTCCTCGCATTTGCGCGCTCTTTGAAATGAAATTCAGGTGGGGATCCTTCCAGGTGGACAAACAAGATCCTTTCGTAGGGGTGGTAGTTGGGAAGAACCTTTTACAGAGGAATGAGATATATAGCCCATGGTAATGGGGGTGGTATTTGTCCCATATATATAAGGGGGGTGGGTGGGGTGGGTGTAGAGTGTTATGTGAGCCCATGGTAGGTGTGGAGTGTAAAAGTTTTTCAGCAAATTTCATAAGTTGACACTTGTTCTAAACAAGAAGGTTTTTGACACCTAAACCACCATATTTTCTTGGTTTGAAAACCTTTTTCACACAATAAGACATGTGCCAAATAAAAGTTTCTTTGGACGTCCCGAATAAGACACAACGAATCGCATCGATCGCTTTGATAAAAAAAAATTAAAGCTGAAAGACCGTCATATAGTACGTAACTAGCAAGTCTAGAACAGAAGAGAGTGGGATTAATTTGGCTTGTTGTTTTGCATGCATGCACACCATCCAGGGAGGTATGCGATTGATATTCATAATCTCTTTGACAATTGAAAGACTATCATACAGTACTCCCTCCGTTCCAAAATAAGTGTTTTAATTTTAGTATAATTTTATACTAAAGCTAGTACAAAGTTGAGACTTATTTTGAGACGGAGGGAGTACGTAACTAGCAAGTCTAGAATGGAGACGAGGATTAGTCTCGCTCCTATGTTATCCCGCGAAATATTAAGTCCAGCTCCCATGTTTAGCATGCGTACAAACCGTCCAGGGAGGTATTTGATGGATTTAGCGATAATGGGTTAGAAGGCAGAGGCCAAGAATTTGTACGGGAGGCCAAGGTGGGTTTAGGGAAAAGGGGAAATGAGGTAGCTGGGGAGTTAAAGGTGTGGTTTGGGTTAGCTTCTCGTTAGTGTGCAAGGTGACGAAAGGTTATTTTTTCGGATTTTGACGCAAAGGCCCTTCACAAGGGAAAAGTCATGGAAAATGTGTTTTATGTGCCAGGTTGATGTCTGATTAGTTTGAGTGGGCTATGATGAGAGTGTCATCGGTGTATTGTAGCACAATTGGGGGCAAATCCTAAATGTTGAGTGTATGCTACATGGCCCATGCACAGTCAAGTTATGATATTCCCACCTGTTGTAATCTTGCCGGTCACGTCCTTATCTCCTTTGCTTGTTACATAGCACGGTCTTGACTTGTGATGCCACGCAAGTGAAGACCATGCTTGCACAAGCAACAGTCAAGCCATGACAAGAGCCGGTCACCACCAACAGGTCCAAAAATTGAAGGAGGAAGATCATGAGCACCGCCAAATCCCAATTCAGAGCACTCCGGTTGTTGCAGGACTCTAGATATGGACGTAGGCAATACCACCTGTGGCAACGTATATAGGCACTAGATGAGTGGCAATACAATCACGCCCCATCTCATCTGTCTCTTACACTGACGAATGACGTGGGTTTGGTTGACATTCTAGGGCGGGCAGCTTTGACGAGACGTTGCGGGTCTCCCTCTCTGGATTTGCAACCGGTGCAATGCCGGCGCGCGCCTTTGAAAAGAATGGAAGTCCTCCCGGTTTGGAGTAGGCTTACTTTGGAATCCACGATGGGTGACCGATTGCGCACACACGTGAAACCTTGCCGGTCGCGGGGCATTCATTCGTAAGCGTGGAAGTGAAAAACGCGCGATCTTGTAAAATTTCAGCAAGTAGGCGATCTTGGTGCGTGATCAACACACATGACATTAGCTGGGAAGGAAAATCCTAACCACCCAGGCCGTCCATCTCGCGATCGGACGGCCCCGGACGTGCAAGCATGCGTTTGCTCGATCCTATCCCTCAACGATATCCTCTGTATCTTGTTCTGCAATTCGGGGAATGAAATACCACACCCATTTAATAGATCATCAAAAGCCATTTCAAGAGGAGGGACATACGCGATTACATGCTGGAAATGGCGTCGCGTCGCGTTTTTGGCAGCGCAGCTGTGCGAGATAACCGCATGGCATTTCTGGGGCTCGCGTGCAGCTATCTCCTCTTTCAAACGGGGAAAGGACAGACAGCCGGCCGCGGTCTCCTGCGCTGATTTGGATATCTATAACACCCACGGCATTACTGCCACGACAAACGAGAGATTTGGCTTGAATTTATCCCCCATTTGCTGCTACCCCAACGCTCGTGTCGCATGCTCCCGTCTCGCGCGTGCATGTATAAATACATACGCATGAGCACGCGGCTGTCGGCGTCATCGGTCGGCACGGCGGTGCTTGCGACCTACTGTACTACGAGCAGGCGTCCCCGGCCAGCTCCTCTTCCGCCGGTTCAGCTGCTGATCGTACGTCGGTGATCATCATGGTACACGCGTCAGCGAGCTCGCCAGCTCGGTCGAAAGGTACACGTAGGTTATCCTTCTCATTTGCCTGACGTACGGATCTTGAACATGGCAGAGGGCCGTGCTGCCGCTGCCGCTGCTGCTTCTTCTCGTGGCGTCGGCCGCAGTTGGATCTGCGGCGGCGGCCGGGCGGCGGAAAGGGGGAGGAACTCGGTACAGCGTCATGGCTTTCCACGCCGCCGGGGACGGCAAGACGGATGATTCCAAGGTATGACAATTGACAAGAGCTTAATGCATGATTCTAGACGTGCATTGCCGGCCAGATCAGATCTTTCTTACTTGCTTACTTACTTATCTGCACCCTCCGTCTTCGTCTCGCCGGCAGGCGTTCGAGGAGACATGGGACTCGGCATGCAGGGACAGCGGCGGGGCGACGGTGTACGTCCCTCAAGGAAGGACCTTCCTGCTGGGAGAGACCAAGTTGCACGGACCCTGCAAGTCACCGATCACCATGCAGGTAACAAACCTCCGTCGACAACGACGATCAAGACAGCGTCCGTCCTGCACCACCCATCGTCGTCTCTAGTCTCTAGCACAAGAGGTATCATTCATATAACCGAGGTTGGTGCTTGTGCAGGTGGACGGGGACATCGTGGCGCCAAACTCCATCTGGGGCCTGAAGTCGTTAACAAGCCTCCTGGCCTTCTACAGGGTGGACAACCTGACGGTGGACGGCAGCGGGCAGATCGACGGCCGAGGCGCCCCGTGGTGGGACTGCTACAACCGGAAGGTAACAGCAGCATACCTGGGCAAACAATCATGGCCGTTCCTTCTTCATTCCACCTTCATATATAGATACATTGTGCACAATCTGACGCCCCTCCCTCTGTTTCCTTCCCACAGAAATGCCATTACCGGCCACACGTAAGCGCGCACACAATCCCCATTTCAGTTTCAGTCTGGAACTACTAGCTAGTCAGACATACGTATGTGTGTGTGTGTGTGTGTTGAAACTCATCCAGGCTTGCACATACATGCAAACCATGCAGCTGGTGTCATTCTCCTTCTGCAACGGTCTGCGGGTGACCAACATTCGCCTCAAGGACAGCGCCGACAAGCACATGAGCGTGTTCGAGTGCAGCCAGGTGCAGGTGCACAACGTCACTGTCGTGGCGCCCTGGGACAGCCCCAACACGGACGGGATTACCATGGGGGCCTCCGACCATGTCCGCATCTCCTCTTGCAACATCCACAGCGGTACACTACAGCCCCCCCTCCTTCAGTAGCCCCTGATATGATAAATAAGATCCAGTACATGTGTGTTGCACTCTCTGGCATCAAGGGTGTTTGCAACACTCCTGAAGCATGTTTGCAACACTGCCGCTGACATGGATACATTGGACAAGTGCAGGTGATGATTGCGTGTCGATTCTAACGGGCACCACCGACGTCAACGTCACTGACGTCACATGTGGGCCCGGCCATGGCATCAGGTATACAGATGCACAACACAGCCATGCTTGCATATGCAGGCCTGTGCTGACCAAGTGCATAATATATCTCTGATAAGCATTCTCTAGTGAGTAGCATATCACATTGAGCAAGGTGGCTTTTTTGATCTTGTTGTGTAGTGTGGGAAGCCTTGGAGGTGCCGGTGAAAAACCAACGCTGGTGGAAAGAATTACAGTATCCAACTGCAACTTCTTTGGTACGATGACCGGTGTCAGGATCAAATCGTGGCAGGTAACACTGAAGCCGCATCCACATGCATGTGTGTGCCTTGCATCAGTTCAAAGATACCAACTGATGGTTTGCATGCATACACCATGGTAGTATGTTCCCCAAACTTATATGATGTTATGAGAAATGCAGGGAGGGCGAGGCAAAGCCAACACATTCATTTTCAGGGACCTCAACATGACTGAAGTACGGTATCCTATCGACATAGACCAGTTCTATTGCCCCCAGGGAAACTGTCCACAACGGGTGAGGAAACCCACGCAATTGAATTCAGTCACCTCACCACCACTACCTCAACTTAAACCATATTGGCTGCGTTTGCAGGAAGGTGGAGTGGCCATAACGGACGCGAGATTCATCAACATCCGGGGGACGTCCTCGGAGCAAGAGGCCATCCAGATCCTGTGCAGCAAAAGCGCGCCGTGCCACGGGATTTTTCTCCACAACGTTGACCTCTCTTGGGCCAACCACACGGCCCCAACAAAAGCCAAAATCCTAAATGCCCAAGGACGCGTCGCGGGCACGGTGAAGCCACAAGTACGGTTCCGCGGCCTTTGATCCCCAGTGCTCTCCGTCGTGAACATAGTGCTTGGACATAGACAGAGGAGCAATTGCAGAAATGCTTACCGTAGGTGAGCGCCACGTGAGGCAGGGTAGCAGTGCTAAAATTCGATTGGTTGTAATGATGGTGGTTCATGCCATCTCATGTCTGTCATGCCTACAACTTCTCAATGTATGGCCATTCTTCTATCTATAATATAAGCAGGAGCACCGAGGTGCTATCTGTGGCAGCAATTCAGAGTATCTCGCATGATTCCGTCTCTGACCGGCCGAAAACCACATACCGGTTGTTGGCGACGTTGTCGTAGGCGAAGTCCCTCACAAACCTAGCCATGGCATCACCACGAATTAGTAGTTGCTATTGCAGTGGTTCAATTGAAAGCATGCAGTGTACTCCCTCCGTTCCTAAATATAAGTCTTTATAGAGATTTCACTATGAACCACATACGGATGTATATAGATGCAATTTTGAGTGTAGATTCACTCATTTTGCTCCGTATGTAGTCCATAGTGAAATCTCTACAAAGAATTATACATTTAGGAACGGAGGAAGTATGTGTGAATTGAGCTTACAGAGGGGCAATTTTGAGGAACGCGGCGAGCTGCGGGAACGGCAGGTTGAGGTACTCCATTATCCTCAGCACGGCGTCAGACTTGATGTATGACCTGAGGAGCAAAGAACATTTCTCACCACACTTGGCCATGGCTGATGTCGATGGACGATAGCAGAGCAGCTCGACCAGATTCGGTTTGGTTACCTGTCCTTCTCGACGAGGACGACGCTGGAGATGTCGTCGGGGCTTCTGCCGGACCGGCGCAGGAGCTTCCTCCCGGAGTCGCTCTGGAGGGGGATGTACCTGATGCTCCTGCCGGGGTCGTGCTCCCGCACGAACCGGACGCCGCCGTTGCAGAGGTTGCACACGCCGTCGAAGAGCATGATGGGCCTCGAGTCGGAGGGCTGGAAGAACTCGGCGTCCGTGGCCGCCTTCACGGGCTCCGCCGCCGCCGACGCGACCGCCCGTAAGCTCGCCCGCCGGAGTCCCCTTCCTCGTCCTCCCATCGGTCGCAGCTGCAGCAGAGGCCCGCGCTGCCGCTGGGGCGGCGGCGCAGAGGGCGAGCTGTAGCTGCAGCAGTAGCGCCCGGCCATGGTCGCCATCGCCTCCTTCCCTTCTCTCGTGTATCTGCTGTGCAGTGGCTTGTCCAAGCTTCATTTCTCTTCAGAGCCGAACGCGAGGTGCGCCTGAGGCTACGTGGCACGCCCAGCAACGGGTAATTTGGCCGGGGGTAAAACGGGCTTGCAGCCGAGCGGATTTGCTTCCAGAATTTCACATTCCAAACTAAAATTACACGAGAAACAAAGCGCCTGCATTCGCTCCATACCATAGTGGTACCAATCAACAAAATTACAAACGTAGAGCCTCTCCGGATTAGGACCAAACGGAGCACACGCGAAAAAGATTATTTCCAGGCACAGCAGTTCGGAGAAAGAAATACACACGAAACAGATTATCATCTGCCAAATAGTTCACAAACACTGACACTAAGAAAATACAAGTTAAACAGGGACACACGCCATGTCTCGTGCATTGGTTTTCATCAAGTTTTAAACAACAGCGATAACAAAGTAGAGCAACAGGATGTGGTCGCTACGGCTTTGTTTGGTTCTTCAGGCCTCCTCCTCGCCTTCTTCGGCATCTGCCGCAGCAGAGGCCATCAACTCGTCGAATTTCTCGCTCTTCCCCAACTCTATCTCAATCTGCATGAATCGGTCGCCGAGTCAGTTTTACTTGTCGAGAAGTGGAACTTCATACATAAGAGAATTAGCACATTGACAGACAAAGAGTAAGCCAAACTGTTGTTACTCTCTTACCTTAGCCTTTTGGAATGGGCGGCCTCTCGATTCGTCGTTTATTTCCACCGTGGATGTCCTAATCTCTACACACATCAAGGTTAAAAGTGAAAAGTTCAGAGTACATAATGATAAATGTGGAGAAGGTTCATGCCAGCAATGCGGGGCCAAGATATATGATCAGACATAATCTGCATTACAAGGAAAGAAGACGGTTCTTACTCTTCTCAACAGCGAGGCCGTTGTTCTTCAGAATCTCCGCTACGGTTACAACCGTCGCAATGGCTGCAAACATATCTTTGTTAGTGCCAACTTCAACAATAAAGAAAAACATCAAACCACAGAAACTGAATGAATACGGTAGTGCCAATAATAAGTCCAGATGGCAGCCAGTAACTTGCATATGTAATCAATCAATTTTACTTGAGAATCTTAGACTCATAGTTGTGTTTTTCTACATACATGTATCAAAATGCCCATGGTTTGCGGAAGTATTGTGGATAGGCTCATAGTTATATGAGATTACTCAAGAGCGCGAGAGCGAACGGGTCCATAGTGTAATGGTTGTGGCTCCTGAGTAGCACCTCCAGCGCATGATTCCCCATGGGAGCAAATTTCAGGGCTGGTTAAAAACCTCCCTCACTGGCAACTCTTATATCTGCATGGAGCCAGCCCAGCTAGTAGTAATGTGGCGGCCAGCCTGCGTGTGCGGCCTGTCAAGGTTCTTGGGGATTTGTCGGTCGGGAAGTGAGGTTTCTTCTTGCAAAAAAAGAAAGAAAAACGTGGGAGGCGATCTTTCCCCCACTGGCTGAGTACTCAAGAACGCTGTCTTTCCCCCACTGGACGAGTACTCAAGAGCGCGAGATACAATCCGCTTGACTTTTGCACAACTGAATACACAATATTCAGTTATGCAAACATGCATATCCCATGACAGGAGAATAATTAGAACAGATTGAACAAAAAATGTCACAGGAGAATGTTAGGGTGCAATTCTTTTAATCAAATGAACTCACCAGTTTCTGAAACTGGCAACACCACAGTCCAGGGAAAATGCTAGGGTTTAAGCAATAACAGAATATTTTGCGGATCCAGCTGTCCCGAAAGTCTCCAGTGATTAACTACACATCTAAGCTAGTACATTCCCTTATGACCGCACAATTACTCGATCAAATTCGCGAAAACACGAGGCAGAAATCGCACCATAATGGTGTAAACATAGCAATCGGTTGCACAGGCGGCGCTACCAAAATTACATCCCTACTGGCATTCAATCAATCAGAGGCATGGCGGAAACAAGACTCACCCATCCCGAGCGCGGAGAGCTCGACGTCGCCGTGCTGCTGCATATACCTCTGCAACCAACCGACGAAGCAAAATCGTTTCAGAGACGGCGCCGACGAATGGGGGGATCGAACCAAAAGAGGTGGATTGGCCGGTGCGGTACCTTGGCGAGGTTGACGTAGAAGAAGAGGGGCTTCTTCGTGTTGGACACCTGGATGCGGTTGCTGCTGCTGTTGGCGCCCCGCCTCTGCCCCTCCCCGCTGGCGGCGGCGGCGGCCGGCGCGTCGGCCGCGGCCGCCGCCCCCTCGCCGTCCTCCACCTTGAGGCCCCTCACGCCCTCGGTTATCTCCTCCACCGCCATGGGTGCTGGTCAGGTGCCGCGCCGCAAAGCTGGAGCAGATCGATGGGATTTTTTCTAGGTTGTAGTCTCGACCACGTTGCGTGTGCTGTGTTCGTAGAGAGAAATGGACGGAGGCGAAGGGAGAAGGTGGGCAGACCCAGCAGCAATCGCGTAACCCTACTTTGCTTGGGCTTTTTTCTTGGTCGTTGCACCCGGCCGACAAAAACAACGCGAGAGCTGTATCTCGCGGAAACCCCTATTTCTCGCGCGTCGCGTCAAGTAGTCGGGGGTTAGCACAGGGGCGCCCACGACTGGCCCGGCCGTTTTCGTTTTTTGGGTATATTTTTCTGCTTCTGTTTTCCTTTTTCTTTCCTGTTTCTTGTTTCGTTATCACGTTTGTTTCTCTTTTCACAAAAAATGCTCGTATTTTTTGAGAAAAATTTAAAATCTCAAAAAACATTCCTGTTAAGATATTTAGTTCAGAAATTTTATAAGATGTTCAAAGATTCAAAAACAACTTAGATTTCTAAAATTGTTCACTTACTTTTAAAATGTTTGGAAGTTCAAAGAAATTTAGAATTGCAAAAAAAACTCAAAAATTTTCTCTCAAACTCAAAAACTATTCATGAATTTCATTAATTTTTTTGTTTTCCAAATTTGTTCAAAATTTCAAAAAAGTTCAAAAATTATACAGATTCAAAAGAAATTATCCATGTTTTCCAGAAATTGTTCAAACTTTCAAAAATGATCGCACTTTCAAAAATAAATTGACATTACAAAAATATGTTTGAGGTTTTAAAAATTTATTCACAAATTTGAAAAATGTCCATGTTTAAAAAAACACTATTTTCATAAAACGCGCATTATCTTTTTTGGATTTTTTTGCGGCACCATTTGCACGCTGTAGGGCCAGCCCAGTTGGGTGAGCCCCTGTTCCACGCGTCTGCTGGATGCAATGTGCGACAGGTAGGAGGACCCATATCTTGCTTATAGTAAATGGAAGGAGCTTTCGTCTGAAGGATTTTTTTTTTTCCTACCATAGCTACTGGACTGGCATGATTCGCTATTTTGCTGCTCGTTCGGTGGGTGTGTAAGTTTTGTTGGTTTTGTTCTTCTGGCTGGTTATTGATTGGCCTAGTTGAGGTTTTATCATATTTTTTTCTTTTTCTGTGGTTTTCTTTACTGTTTCGGTTTTCACTCTTCCCCCCTTTTCTACATTTTCTTTATTTCTTCCTCAATTTTCTTTGTTTTTTAATCGATTTTTGTTCTTTTTGCATACGTTTTCCTTGGTTTTTATTTTCCTATTTTCTTTGTTTCTTTTCTGGTTTTCATTATTTTTCTCTTTGTTTCTTTGTCGGTTTCCATTGTATTTACTCTTTTTCATTGATTTTTTTGGTTTTCTTGGATTCTTCATTTTCCTTTGTTTGTTTGTTTTCTTTCCTTTCTTTCCCTTTTCCTACAGGACAGGAACAATTTTTTTATTCATGTTTAACATTTTCCAGTACAAGAAATATTTTCCATATACATCTGAAACCTCCCTAAAAAATACATCTGAAGCTTTTTGCATATGATAAATATATTTTCTACACATGATAAACATTTTTGTCAAATATATGGTTTAATGTTTACTTTTTTATATACATTGTACATTTTCGTATACATAAGGAACATCTTTTACACATGTTTAATATTTTTAAATATATGATTAACATTTTATCATATATATGTTTATGCCTATTTTTCATAGATATTGTACTCTTTTGTTCACATTCGAAACATTATTCTTATATAGTGTTAACATTTATCAAATATATGATTAAAAAATCAAATATGTCTTTTTTATGTCTATGTTTTTCATAAACGTAGTATATTTTTTGTATACATCAGGAACATTTTTTACACTTGTTCTTTAGTCCAAGTATCTTGGACATACATTTCTTAACTACTAAATCAGCATCTTTCCTTTGGAGATATCATGACCATTTTTCAAATACATATTTTAATAACATTAGCAACACTTTTCCAAAAATCTTAAAACCATTTTAATGTAGATTCCATGTATTTTTAATGGGTTTTTTGCACATGTTTAAATACATTTTCAAAACTTTTTTCCAAAAGCAAATGCATTAAAAAATTGTACCTTTTTCACCTTTTTCAATTTCATGTATCTTGCGCATACATTTCTTAACTACTAAATTAACATTTTTTCCTTTGAGCAATCAATATTTTCTTACCATTGGGTGTACACTTTCTTATTTGGATACATCATGACCATTTTTAAGTGCATATTTAAAACACATTACCAACACTTCTCCAAAAGGATTAAAAATTGTTTTTAATGTACCGTTTTTCACCTTTGTTGATGTATATTCTTTAAGCATTACAAATACATTTCTTAACTATCAAATTAACATTTTTTTCTTTTAAGCAACCAACATTTTATTGACAAACAAGCATTGAAAAAAGTTAAAATAATAGAAATCAGAAGCAAAGAAGAAACATGTAGGATATTGAAAGAAGAAAAGAAGTCGAAGTAGAAGCAAAGTAGAAGTGGAGCAACCAAAAAAGAAAGAAAGAAGAAAAAGACGATTCAAACATAGAAAACTGTGCGTTCTTCAGGAAGCCAAATGGAGCGTCCCATTCTCGAGCCACTTGAGGCGAGCGGTGGCTCTGTCTCGCGTTAAGCGAGACGTAGTCGCACCAGAAAATAAGTCAAAACCCATCAAGAGCCCATACATGATATCGGCCCAAACATCACACCAACAGCTATACACAAAAAGCCCATATAAAACATTATATTTGATAAACTTCATTTTGTTACATAAAAATTAAAACATTATCAACTCAAAAATTTATAAAACAATTATGTTAATTTTGTTAAAAATCATTCTAGAATAATTTTTTTGTTAATTTATGTATACTCGTTAACAAAAAAATATTACATGAAAATTTTGTTCAGTGACAATAATGGAAACAAGATTAGACACTAAAGAGCTACCAAAGAAAGTAAAGAAATAAGGAATAAAGTGTTTCAAAACAGGAAGAAATCTATTATAAGAAATAAATAATAAAATAAACGAAAGAAGAAGATAAAGTGAAACGGTAATGAAAGTGCGGCAAGGAAAAGGGGAGGGGGAAGGACAGCAAAATGACAAATGTAATAAATAATAACAGGAAATTGTATTCAATGTCAAGCATTGTATATCAGGCTCGTATGTTGTTGGGGTAGTTAGTTGGACCCATAGGGTCCAAACATTAAGGCCGAAAATTTCCATAACCATGGAGATTCTCTTAAATATTAAAATTACAAAAAATATCTGAAAGTACTAATCTGGTTATTGATCCTCTTTCACCGCCAGCCACTTATGACACTACAAAAAACCTGTTAATCCATGACAGATTCAAACTATCACATATGTGCTGAAACCATCATGGTGCATCTATGACAGATTTGAAATATGTCATGTATATTGCATCATAATTTGACCACCATGCACTCAGAGAGAGAGAGAGAGAGAGAGAGAGAGAGAGAGAGAGAGAGGGAGGGAGAGAGAGAGAGAGAGAGAGAGAGAGAGAGAGAGAGAGAGAGAGAGAGAGAGAGAGAGATGGGTCGCAAGAGGAGATGGGTCGCAAAAGGAGATGGGTGGGGGATGCAACGGATCTGGCAGCCGCCAAAGCTACGAGGTGATTCGAGGTGGGGGGCGAGCTATGGGAGGAGGAAGGCATGGGAGAGAAGGAGTTTGGGGGAATTACATGTTGGATGCTCGGCGGAAGAGAAGATGGAGACTGTGAGGTAGGGGAAAAATATAGGGATAGGGATATTGTGTGCCACCCGTTGGATCTCGGAAAATCGAACGGTTTGGGAGATCGACTTGTCGGCGGGTTGATTCGACCAATTAGAATGCACAGTTTTTCTCATACAGGACCGCTCCCTACTCCGCCCAGCATGACACATCAGCATGAGCCATCCGTGACGGACCAGCTGCACGATTTGCGACGGTTTCCATGATGGTTCATCCATGTCCGCCATAAGGGGCTACCGTTTCAGGGGCCACTCCCATCTTGCTGATCCATGGCAGTTTCTGTGACGAACAAGAGAAAACTGTCATGATCGGTGACAGTTTCTGAGAATGTCACCATAAATCCTTCATGGATTAACAGGTTTTTGTAGTGGATGATATGTATTAAACTAGATTGCATGTTGGAAGCTTTTAACAACATTTTTGTGAATACTTTTCAACACTTGTTGACCAAGTTATTAGTCACTTAGTTACCAGATTATATTAACTTACTTGCCATGTTATTGAATGTTGTTATATGCCACTGTAAAAACAGATTCATGATACTATGTGTTGATAACACTGCTGGGGAACGTAGCATGCAATTTCAAAAAAATTCCTACGATCACGCAAGATCTATCTAGGAGATGCATAGAAATGAGAGGGGGAGAGTGTGTCCACGTACCCTCGTAGACCGAAAACGGAAGCGTTAGGTTAACGCGGTTGATGTAGTCGAATGTCTTCATGATCCAACCGATCTAGTACCGAACGTACGGTACCTCCGAGTTCGCACATGTTCAGCTTGATGACGTCCCTCGAACTCTTGATCCAGCAGAGGGTCGAGGGAGAGTTTCGTCAGCATGACGGCATGGTGACGGTGATGGTGATGTGATCTGCGCAGGGCTTCGCCTAAGCACTACGACGCTATGACCGGAGGTGTAAACTATGGAGGGGGGCACCACACACGGCTAAGAGAACAAATGATGTGCCTTTAGGGTGCCCCCCGCCCCCGTATATAAAGGAGGGAAGGAGGCCGGTGGCCAAGGGGGGCGTTCCATGGGGGGAGTCCTACTAGGACTCCAATCCTAGTTGGATTTTCGCCCCCTTCCTTTCTTCCACCGGAGGGAAAATGAAGAAGAGGGAGAGGGAGAGGGAAAGGGGGGCGCCGCCCCCTCCCCTAGTCCAATTCGGACTGCCATGGGGGGCGGCCACCCCTTGCGTCCCTCCTGACTCTCCACTAAGGCCCATGTAGGCCCAATACTTCCCCCGGGGGGTTCTCGTAACCCCTCGGTACTCCGGTAAAATACCCGAACCACTCGAAACCATTCCGATGTCCGAATACTACCTTCCAATATATGAATCTTTAGCTCTCAACCATTTAGAGACTCCTCGTCATGTCCGTGATATCATCCGGGACTCCGAACAAACTTCGGTCATAAAAAATATTACTCATATAAATAGACCACTCATCAAGGGTGCATGACCATAAAAAGATATTACTCGTATAAATAGAACAACCATTATTCTCCGATTTAAATGAATAACCGTCTTGCATCAAACAAAATCCAAATATAATGTTCATGCTCAACGCTGGCACCAAATAACAATTATTCAGGTCGAAACTTATCCCGAAGGTCACTACAAAAAAAGACACATCCGTGACATTTTGGGCCGAACGAAAAAATTTCCTGTCATACTTATGACACTTCTATGACGATAATTGTGACAAAACCCGTCATCATCATAGATGTGGTGGGCTCCTACTTCTATGACAAAAAATCATGACAGAAATGGGCTTTTCGTCCTGGGCGGGCCGGAGACGCAGCTGCATGACATTCTTTGGGCCGTCCATGACGGAAAAAACCATGGTAGAAGCGAGGGCGAGGAAAATTTTGGGCAGTTCCCGGTTATGTTGGGTGGTCGGGGGTCGAGCGATGCGCGTTTCTCTCATACTCGTACGCGCGTGTGTGCTAGGCGTTGGCTCTAACTGAACCCGAGCGAGGCGTTGGGCTCTAAATGAACCCGAGCGATTGCACTGCAGGCTACGCGTTATTGAACCTGAGCGATCGATCGATGGCTGTTAACTAACCCGATCGAGCGATTCGCTACTGCTGCCAACTGAAGCCGATCGATTGGATGAACAGTGAGTGTTGCGGGGGGGGGGGGGGTTGGATGAACAGTGAGCGGTAGGGGTGGAAGAACAGGACCCCATGGCGTTGCCTCTGGATGAACAGGACGTCACTCTGTGCGTTCGGTTTATTCGGTTTGCATGGTTCGGTTATATGGTTTTCCGGTTTGTACGGTATTAATACTTCGGTTTATACGGTATGATATTAAAATACGGTTCGGTTTTGGTATATACCAAATTATTTCGGTATGGTTTCGGTATATACCATAATAACCAAAGTTGACGCGAATTTGAAAATGACATACTATATTTTACAAACTTATAAATTCAAACACATACTTTTTAAATACAAACGGTATATAACTTTATATAAGTATATATGCATACCTCAATTCATGCCTTCAAAGGTTATGGATGCCGTGGTTAGCCTTTTTGCAAGAGAAAAATTACTACGTTACAAGAAAAAATGGATGTTCTTTGCAGAAAATTTTACTCTTATACAAGAAAAATGACTACTTGTATCGTTGTTTGCCTCAAGAATATACATATTTTTTATTTCGGTTTATTCGGTTAACCATTCGGTTTTTTGGTATATACCATAAAAACCGAAATTCAAAACGGTATGAAAAGTTCATACCATATCGAAACCATAAACCATAAAAATCATGAATTCGGTTCGGTTTGGTTTATTTTCGGTATGGTTTTTTGGTTCGGTTTTAAAATGCACAGAGTGAACAGGACAGCCCCGTGGAGGGCTGGATGAACAGTAGACGGTGGAGGGATGGATGAACAGTAGCCCGTGGAGGGGTGGTTGAACAGGAGCCCGTGGAGGGGTGGTTGAACAGTAGCCGGTAGAGTAGCGCGCGGTGGAGGCTGGATGAACAGGAGCCCGTGGAGGCTGGAGGAGGTCGACGGTGGATGAACAGTAGCCCGTGGAGGCTGGAGGAGGTCGACGGTGGAGATGAACAGTATCCCGTGGAGTCCGGTTTTGCGGTACGCCACACCCCTCCTGATGAACAGGACCCCCATTTCGACCGTAGCGCTCCAACACAAGTCTGTTTAAATGCTTTTGCGTCGCCACACCCTCCCGATCAGCGGGACCCTATTTCGATCGTAGGAGGTCCGTTTCATCTGTCTTGCGGTACGCCAGACCCCTCCCGATGAACAGGATCCCGTTTCGAACGTGGCCGGTCGAACACAAGGCCGTTTCCTCCATTCTGCGGTACGCCAGGACTCGTTTCCATCGCCTGTTCCATCCAAGCCCTCCCGATGAACACGACGACGCATTTCGTTTCGACCCAGCCGGTTGGCTCCCCATGAACACGACGACGATGTTGTTTCTCCGTTCCAACCCAGCCATGTACACGAGCCCTGGCCGTACGTATGCGCGAGTAGGCGTTCGAGACCCCGCCCGTATGTACACATACGTGGCCGTATTTTCTTTCTTGCACACTGGCCGTTGTACGTACGTGTACATGCTACGTGCGTGCCTCTACTACCACACGTACGCGCCTCTACTACGACATATGCGCGCCTCTACTACGACACGTGCGCGTCTCCACATCCACCAAGATGTACGCGTATCGTTCGCGACTGAATGACAATGCTACGACGCTCGACCAGGTGGGTCCCGGTATCGAGCACTTCCTTGCGTGCGAAGATGTAGCTGGTGGGTCCAAGCAGTTAGGGGGCGAATCTTTTTTTTCGGACGCACTTCCTTGCGTGCGAAGATGTAGCTGGTGGGTCCCAGCAGGGGGGTGCGAATCCTTTTTTTTCCCGGACGCACTTCCTTGCTTGCGAAGATGTAGCTGGTGGGTCCTAGCAGTCAGGGGGGCGAATCGTTTTTTTATTTTTTGCCCGGACACACTTCCTTGTGTGCGAAGATGTAGCTTGTGGGTCCCAGCAGTCAGGGGAAAACGTTTTTTTCGCGAAATACAGTGGCCCGTCCGGTGGGTCCCAAGCTGTCAGGTGGAGGAATCATTATTTTCCGTGTAATAAGGAGGCACTTCCTTGCTGCGGCCGTGGACCTGTCGTGGTTCTAAGTCCGACGAAGAGAGTGGGGGTAGGTATGGAGAGGCAAGGTCCTAGCTATGGAGAGGTTGTAAACACAAGCAATGTACGAGTTCAGCCCTTCTGAGGAAGTAAAAGCCCCACGTCTCGGAGCCCCGAGGCGGTCGAGTGGATTATGTGTGTATATGTTACAGAGTGCGAACCCTTACACTGTGGAGGGGGTGGCTTATATAGAGTGCGGGACCCCGCCATTACGTAATGAAGGGTTTAAAGTACATTAAGTGCAGGCGCATCGTAACGCCCACATAAAGTGTCTTAACTACCATAAAGTCTATTCAATTACAGGCCATTGCAGTGCAGAATGTCTCCTGACCTTCTGGTGGTCGAGTGAGTCTTCATGGTCGAGTCCTTCAAGTCAGTCGAGTGGGTTCCTCGTTGGTCGACTGGAAGGTGATCTCTTCTAAGGGTGTCTTTGGGTAGGGCACTTAGATCAGGCCTATGACCCTACACCAGGTACATGAATCCATCATTAGCCCCCGAATGGATTGAGGCTTGAGTGAGGAAGGAGTTGATGCTGTTTCCGATTGACTTTTGCATACTGGCTATGCGTTGTTCTGGATCAAGATCTTCTTTGTTGATAACGAGCAACTTTTCTTCAGTCAACTCGATCCATTCTTGTCTTTCGTCGAGTGATCTTTTGGGCTTCGCCAGTTCCCGAGCGACGGATCGCAGGAGATCCTGCGTCTGACAGACCGATCTGCCGTTCGCGGATTCTACGGGATTCGAAATTTGGGGAAGCGCGCGAAGCGGGGCGGACCGCGGCGTTCGGATGGGATAGGACATAGACGCCTCGATCTCCGCGCCGCCTTTTCCGCCACGTATCACGTCAATGCAACTGTTTTGGGATATGATTAGACTGACCGGGTCCACCTGTCATCCACTCGGAAGGGATGTTATAAATGCGACCAGCGAGGGTTTTCTGAATAGTGCTTCGTCATTTCCTCTCTGCTCTCTTTGCCTCCGCCCAACGCGCCCGCTCTCGCCTCCGCAAAGCTCCTCTTCACGTATCTCGCCGGCGGCCATGGGCAAGGAGAAGACGGCGGTGCTGGAGCGCGCAAAGAAGGCATCGGCGGCGGATAAGGCGAAGGGGAGATCCACCAGTCGCAGCGGGTCTTCGTCTAGATCTCGCCTGCCGAAGGGCTGGGTCCAGGGAGATCCAGTCGACCATCAAAGAGAAGGATCTCCTCGACATGGCCGACGACGGGCTGATCCCCCACGGCGCCGCAAGGCTTCCGGGGAAAGAGTGGCAGCCCCAGCCGGAAGAGGGTGAGTGCGTGCTCCTGGCCACCCATGTCGACCGCGGATTTTCTTTGCCACCGAGTGTTTTCTTCCGTGGTTTTTTGAACTTCTTCGGAGCCCAACTCCACCACTTCACCCCGAACTCTATTGCATATCTTGCTGCGTTTGTATCCATGTGTGAGAATTTCCTGGGCTGTCGACCGCACTGGGGTTTGTTCAAGCACATATTCACGCGTCGCTCTCAGACCGTGAAGAAGGCGAGCCCAGGCGATGAGAAAACCCAAGTTGTCCAAATGTGTGGGGGCCTGGGGATCCAAGTGAGGAACAAGAGCACTTTCCCAGCCATGATGTTTCCCGAGTCGGTCGAGGTCGGCAATCGACTGGTTCTATCGCTGTAATGAGCTGACGCCGGGGCAGTCGAGTGGACTCCCTCCATTCACCATGGACCGAGTGAACAAGCCCTCCTCTCTGAAGGTGGTTCCGGAGGAGAGAGCCGACGTGAAGATGTTGATGGATCGCGTGGTGCAGTTGGTTCGAGACGGAGTTACTGGCATGGACCTTTTGGAGGTCTTTCTTAGGCGGCGTATCCAGCCTCTTCAGTTCCGGAGCCATTGCATGTGGTTGTACTGCGGAACTGAAGACAAGACTCAGATCCACCTAGAAGCAGTTGACGACGCCACGGCGGAAAGGTGGATGGCCGCGGTCACTGGGAACAAGGATAATCCCCGTGGATCCAGGAGGATTTCTCCACTCGACCATCACAGCGTTCCTGACAAGGTTCGTTTGCTCTGCCTTCCATTGTATTTTTGTCATGTCTATTTCTGTATGTTCTGCAAATCGGTCGATTGATCTCTGTCTTGACGTCTTTCAGGCCCTCACCGAACTGTACTCGATGCCCAATGGAGCTCAGGCTCCGACTGAGGAGGGAGAAGCAAGCGGGGGCGAGAGCCAAGATGAGTGGGACTCGGACGCTGCCGAAGATGACGATGATGACGACGACGATGATGAGGACGAAGAAGAGGAGGAGGAGGAGGTTGCTCCGCCGCGCTCGGAAAGGCGGTCGAAACTTGTCCACGACCCTGCGACTGAACGTGGCAAGGGGGTTGCGACTGTCTCGCAGTCGACCAAATGCCCTCGGACCACTTCTCCGGTGCCGACTGAAAAGGCGCCGAAGCAGTCGAAGGTGGCTCCGTCAAAACCAACCAAGCTCCTGCCGAAGATGAAGGTGTCCATCCCCACCATATCAGGGTAATCATCTTTGCTTAAGTCTTCTTGTTTTGTACAAGCTTCTATCTCGGTTGATACTTGAATTAGTCGATCGATTCTTTGGAATTGCAAGGTCGCAACTTCGAGACCTCGAGCAAGGCCGACGACCATGAGATGGAGGACGCAGCAACCTCAAATCTGGTACTATACTCTTAATTCCATCTTTAGTCGACCGACTCATGATCTCTAACTCGATTCTTTTCTCGTAGCTCCATCCAATGTCGTTATCACCCTTCCCGATGATGATGATGAGGATGAGGAACATTGAAGCATAGGAGGAGCAGGAAGGCGTCTGCCGGCAAGGTGGTCCAGATGTGTCGGCGCCGAACTCGAACACGAGGGGAGAACACCACCGACACACCGTGTCTTTCGCGGTGCCGTTGACGAGTGCTCGCCCCACTTCGCCGAAAGTGCCGCACAACCTTCTCTTCACGACGCACCACGCCCCGGAGGACCAAGCCGCCGCCAAGGAAGCGATACGGCGCAGGGGCCATGATGGAGCAGATGAAGACCATCCGGGACGCGAGCCAAGCAGCTTACAACGCCAGCTCCGCCCTTCAAAGCAACGTTGGTCGATCGACCATCGCTTGTTACGTTAGGATATGCTATCAAAACTTCTCTTTTCGAATCCATAGCGATCACCCACCGGGTGTGTTGATTAAAACTCCGTGTTAGCGGGGGCACGCTGAGTGCACCCGCTGGGTGTAGTCCCCAAGGCTAAGGTCGACTGCTGGCAGTCGGCCTTAGGCTTTATAAGTAAAGTTTTTCTGTCATTCGACTGAAACGAATGGATTTCCGAAACCGGTGGGGGCACGCTGAGTGCACCCACTGGGTGTAGTCCCCAAGACTGTGGTCGTCTGCTGGCAGTCGATTCCAGTCTGAAGAATACGTCCCTCTCTCTTTTTTTTTGTGGGTTGACTGGTCGACTCTGTCTTTAATAGAACTAGTGGGGGCACGCTGAGTGCACCCACTGGGTGTAGTCCCCGAGACTATGGTCGAATGCTTGCATTGGTGTAGTCTTAGAAACGCATTTAATTTCTCTTATCCACTCGGAAGTGAATTATCTTTGACATTTTGTCGATTGGTTCTTCGTAGAAATCTGTGACCTTGCAGCTCGCTATACCGAAGCTGGAGCAGAAGCTTACATTCAGCTCGAGCTGGATCTGAAGTTGGTTCAGAGAATCGACGAAGGCGAAGGAAGAGACCAAAGGTATGTTCGGTGAGACCTCGACGACCCTTTTTCCCTTCATTTGTTTCAAAATCTGACCTTCTTTGTAACTTGCGTGCAAGGTGAAGGAGGCCCAGAAGAAAAAAGACCTTGAGCTAGCTGAGAAGACCAAGCTTGTCGACGAGAAGTTAGCCGGTCACCAAGCTTGAACAGAAAATACCAATCTGAATCTGCTCTTGGGATTGCCAACAAGGAAGTAGACCGATCAAGACCGATAAGACTACTCGACCGACAAGATCAACCAGTTGGTGGGAAGAAGAATGACACGAAGTCTTCCGGTGGACTTGCCAAGAAATTGTTCCTTATGCTCAAGGTAACCTTTATACTCGACCAACATTTTCAACCGTGATGCTTCCATTCGACCACCGTCTTGACTCGGCGTTTTCCTTGCGAATTCTGTCAAAACTTTGAAGAAGAGACTAGCAGTTGGAACCAAACCTTGACCCGTCAATTCTCCGATGAATGATGAAGTTTCCATGAATGTCTTCCGCTCGAGTCCGTGTTGCAGCTGTCGTGGACTATCTTGCAAGATCGAAGGTCGCCACGCCCCGCATTGACTCGGACGCGGCTCGAGGCGACACTCGAATGACCTCGAGTCGCCGATGGCTCGATCGAACGCGGTCCCCGACCGAGTGCAGGAGTGGAAGAAGTCCTCGGCTCGTTATGGCGCAGATGTTGCTCTATGTCCGCCGAGTCCACCGCAAAGACGCGCGAGAAGACAAGTTGGCGGCTCTCGGTGGCTAACACCAAGAAACACGACTTCAGTCCTTCATGGAAACCTTCATCGCTGCCGCCACTCGGATCGTGAAGACGGAATCGACCTTGATGAGTTCGTTGCTCCTTCCAGCCCTCCACGGGAGGGGTAAAAACTTCTTTAAGCCCGACACTTTAAATTTGCCTCGGATATGCGAGTGGAATTGTAACCGATAAACCTTAACAGGCTTAGCGCCTGAGCACTTTCGGTTCCTTTAGGTATCGACCTAAACTTGGATTTGATGTTTGAATATGATTGCTTTTGGCTCGAAATGTCCTTTGCAGGTTCACAGCAAGATGCCCACTGTTGTCGAACTATTCCTTAGGCGAGCACTGGGCTGCAGCTAAGCCTCCGAGTGAGAGGTTTGCTCTCCACTCGGTAGGATTTTATATCTTAGGCGAGCACTGGGCTGCAGCTAAGCCCCCGAGTGAGAGGTTTGCTCTTCACTCGGTAGGATTTTTATATCTTAGGCGAGCACCGGCTGCAGCTAAGCCCCGAGTGAGAGGTTTGCTCTTCACTCGGTAGGATTTTTATATCTTAGGCGAGCACTGGGCTGCAGCTAAGCCCCCGAGTGAGAGGTTTGCTCTTCACTCGGTAGGATTTTTATATCTTAGGCGAGCACTGAGCTGCAGCTAAGCCCCCGAGTGAGAGGTTTGCTCTTCACTCGGTAGGATTTTTACGTTGTATTTGTGGCGAAGCTCAGAGGAGAAGGTCGCAGTCGACCTGCACCTCGTCCTCCTCACGAGCGCACGTTGTACTTATGGCGTAGCTCAGAGGAGAGGGTCGCAGTCGACCTGCACCTCGTCCTCCTTGCGAGCATACGTTGTACTTATGGCGTAGCTCAGAGGAGAGGGTCGCAGTCAACCTGCACCTCGTCCTCCTTGCGAGCGTACGTTGTACTTAGGCGAGTACTTGGACTGCAGCTAAGCCTCCGAGTGGAAGTCTAGCTTACCACTCGGTAGGATTTTGATAACTTAGGCGAGTACTTGGACTGCAGCTAAGCCCCCGAGTGGAAGTCTGGCTTACCACTCGGTAGGATTTTTTATAACTTAGGCGAGTACTTGGACTGCAGCTAAGCCCCCGAGTGGAAGTCTGGCTTACCACTCGGTAGGATTTTTTTATAACTTAGGCGAGCACTGGGCTGCAGCTAAGCCCCCGAGTGGAAGTCTGGCTTACCACTCGGTAGGATTTTTTTATAACTTAGGCGAGCACTGGGCTGCAGCTAAGCCCCCGAGTGGAAGTCTGGCTTACCACTCGGTAGGATTTTTTATAACTTAGGCGATACGGATTCGCGGCTAAGCCTCCGAGTGGAAGTCTGGCTTACCACTCGGTAGATTTTTACAAACTTACGCGAAACGGATTCGCGGCTAAGCCACCCACTGGGGGGAAATTTTACTGGACAAAAATAAAAAGTGACAAAAATTATGAAGGAATTATGACACTATTATTTCGAAATCCATGAACTACAGAAGTACTTTATTACAACTCATCCGAGTGAAAAACTTTAAGTGTAAAATGGGCGGAGCAGATCCGCATTTCAAGCTCGGGGCTCTTCGATATTGTGTTCGACATTGTAAAGACGGTATGCCCCGTTGTGGAGAACCTTGGTGACGATGAAGGGTCCTTCCCAAGAAGGAGCGAGCTTATGTTGTTTCTGCTGATCCACTCGGAGAACTAGATCTCCTTCCTGGAAGGCTCAACCTCTCACATTTCTGGCGTGAAAGCAACGCAAGTCCTTTTGGTAGATGGTCGATCGGATCAGAGCCATCTCCCTTTCTTCCTCTAAAAGGTCGACTGCGTCCTGACGCGCTTGCTCAGCTTCTGCTTCGTTGTAGAGTTCAACCCGAGGAGCATTGTGTAGAAGATCACTCGGCAAGACTGCTTCAGCTCCATAGACCAAGAAGAATGGAGTTCTTCCGGTCGACCGATTGGGTGTGGTCCGCAATCCCCAAAGCACCGAAGGGAGTTCGTCAACCCATGCTCCAGCCGCATGCTTGAGATCACGATCGATCGGGCTTCAAACCCTTGAGGATTAAGCCATTGGCTCGTTCGCTTGTCCATTCGATTGCGGATGGGCGATCGAAGCGTAGTCGACTTCGTGTGCCTTGAGAGTTGCGAAATCCCTGAATTCTTCCGAGTCAAAGTTCGACCCATTATCCGTAATGATGTTGTGCGGGACTCCATATCTGAACGTCGGCTCCTTGATGAAGGTAACAAAGAGACAAGCGCCAAGATTCTTGATTGGTTTAGCCTCAATCCACTTGGTGAACTTGTTCATCGCTACCAAGACATGCGTGAAACCACTCCGACCTGTTCTCAAGGGACCGACCATGTCCAACCCCCATACTGTGAAAGGCCAAACGAGTGGAATGGTCTTCAGAGCCGACGCAGGCTTGTGTGACATATTGGAGTAGAACTGACATCCTTCGCACTTGTCCACTATTTCCTTTGCCATCTCATTCGCCCTAGGCCAGTAAAATCCGGCTCGGTATGCTTTGGCTACGATGGTCCGAGAGGACGCATGGTGACCACAGGTCACCGAGTGGATATCATTGAGAATGATTCGACCTTCTTCTGGCGTAATGCATTTTTGACCAACTCCAGTCGCGCTCTCTCTATACAACTGCCCTTTGATAACGGTAAAGGCTTTGGATCGACGGACGATCTGCCGAGCCTCTTCCTCATCCTCTGGGAGTTTTTTCTTAGGATATACGCGATATAGGGAATTGTCCAGTCGGGAGTGACCACTAAAACCTCCATGACCAAGTCGACCACTGCTGGGACCTCAACCTCAGTCAGATCTGTGGCACTCTTGGGCTGTGGAGCTTATTCGTGAAAGGATCTTCTTTGGTCGACGGAATGTGTATATGCTCCAAGAACACACCACTGAATGGCTTCTCTTTTGGAACCTATCTTTGCCGGATCATCTGCTGCTGATTTTTCAGTCAAGGGATGTGATGGAGCTCTAACCTCGAACTTCTTTTCCAGCTTCCTCACTGCATTGCAAGATCCGGTCATGGCTGGGCTTCTCACGCCCCACTCCTTCATCACTGGTTGACCACTAAATCTGAATCGCCATAGACCATCGGTGACGGATGCCGAGTGAGATGGCCATGCTAATCCATATAAAAGGGCCTCATACTCGCCTCATTGTTGGAGGAATCAAAGTGAATCTGGAGCACATACCTAAGCTTATCTCCTCTGGGGAAACCAGAACAACCCCAAAGACCGAACCATTCAAGA
The DNA here is from genome assembly GCA_021437245.1 of Aegilops speltoides. Classification (NCBI taxonomy): domain Eukaryota; kingdom Viridiplantae; phylum Streptophyta; class Magnoliopsida; order Poales; family Poaceae; genus Aegilops; species Aegilops speltoides. Next base: position 87,926,957 of record CM038143.1, on the reverse strand, counting down.
TCTTAGAGCCATCAAAGAACATGGTCCAATGCTCCGAGTGAACTTCACCGGCTGTTGTTGTTCAATCCACTCGGCGAGGAAATTTGCTATTGCTCGACTTAATGGCTTTTTTGCCTCAAACTTGATATCAAGGGAAGAAGTTCAATCGCCCATTTCGCCACTCGACCGGTTGCATCTCTCACATTGTGTAATCTCGATAGTGGGCGTCACGACGATCGTGATAGAATGATCGAGAAATAATGAGCAACCTTCTTCATGGTCATGTATATCCCATACACAAGCTTCGATAATGAGGATATCTCGCTTGGATGGAGTCAGACTTGGACAAATAATACACCGGCGCTGAACTTTGAAGGCTTTTCCTTCCTCTTCCCGCCGACCGTAAGCCTGATCGACGACTTGTCCTGTGGCTGCGATATAAAGCAACAGAGGCTCTTTGCTGATTGGAGCAGCAAGCACCGGCTGGGTGGATAGCAGAGCTTTTAGCTCGGCAAACGCTGCATCAGCTTTGGGAGTCCACTCGAACTTGTTCCGCCTTCTTCGTCGATCGGTAAAGAGGCAATGCCTTTTCACCGAGTCGTGAGATGAATCGACTTAATGCGGTTAAGCATCCAAGAAGCTTCGGACATCGTGCACTCGCATGTATGCGTTTCATTTGGAGAATAGTACCGATCTTCTCTCGGATTAGCATCGATCCTCGCTCGAAACGAAAACCGAGTAACTTTCGCCAGAACTCCGAATGTGCACTTTGATGGATTGAGCTTGATATCATACCTTCTGAGGTTGGCAAATGTTTCGGCGAGGTCAGCAAGCAGGTCGGAACCCTTTCGCGACTTGACGACGATATCATCCATATACGCTTCCACATTCCGACTGATTTCAGTGAGAAGACACTTCTGAATCATTCGCATAAATGTGGCTCCGACATTCTTGAGGCCGAATGGCATGGTGATATAGCAGAAGCACCCGAATGGAGTGATGAAAGCTTTTTTTATTTCGTCGGGTCCATATAGACGGATCTGATGATACCCGGAATATGCGTCTAGAAAAGACAATCTCTCACATCCCGTGGTCGAGTCAACAATTTGATCTATGCGAGGGAGAGGAAAATGATCTTTCGGGCAGGCCCGATTGATGTGCTTGAAATCAATGCACATGCGGAGTGACTTGTCTTTCTTGGGAACCATGACGACATTAGCGAGTCACTCGGAGTGGTATATCTCTCGGATAAATCCTGCTGCCAATAGTCGAGCCACTTCCTCACCAATAGCTTTTCTCTTCTGGACGGCGGACCGCCGAAGATGCTCTTTGACTGGTTTTCCTGATTTGTCGACTCGAGGCGATGCTCAGCCGACCCCCCGAACACTGGCATGTCGGTGGCTTCCATGCAAAATGTCCCGTTCTCACGGAGGAACCGGATGAGCGCTTCTTCCTATTTCGGTCGAGTGTTGTGGAGATGTGGGTCGGGCTGCATTGGGGTCGGTCGGTGAATGTGGACAGCTTCGTCTCACCGACGATCAAATGCGATTCTATGGCGGGTTTCTTGGATCGCAGCAAATCACTCGGATCTGCGCTTTGCATATACTCTTCAAACTCGACCGCTGTCACTTGGGAATCGGCAATCTTCGAGCCCTTCTGAAAGCACTCTTCTGCCTTTTTCCGATCGCCGGTGACAGTGATCACTCCTTTGGGACCTGGCATTTTCAGTTTGAGGTACACGTAACATGGTCGAGCCATGAACCATGCGTAGGCTGGCCTCCCCAAAATGGCGTGGTACGCACTCTGAAAATCCACGACCTCAAACGTCAACTTCTCTTTGCGAAAATGTATTGAATCACCAAACACCACGTCAAGAGCTATTTGGCCGAGTGACTCAGCTTTCTTCCCTGGTATGACTCCGTGGAAGCTCATGTTGCTGGTGCTCAGTCGGGACATCGGAATGCCCATTCCTTTCAGTGTGTCTGCATACAACAAGTTCAGCCCACTACCACCGTCCATTAGCACTTTCGTCACCAAGTGCCTTCGACAACCGGATCGACCACCAAAGCTTGCCTCCCGGGGTGGCTATATGAGTCGGGTGATCAGATTGGTCGAATGTGATGGGTGTTTGGGACCATCTCGATAACTTGGTTTCTTTGGGCAACCATGTTCACCTCACGATTAATGACTTTCGATCGACTCTTGCTTTCCACATCTGCGAAGATCATCGAGTGGAGTTGACATGTGGATATCCTTCCTCACCGTCCTCCTTGTCTTCGCCTTCTCGGCTCCTTCTCCTTGTCCTTAGACTGTTTTCCTAAACCGCTGGATCAGAGTCGACATCGGCGCAGTGGTATGCTTTGGGTAAATGATATTGCCCTCTTCATCTTTCTTCGTGTGGATGTGGCATGGCATATCCATCACGCCATTTCCTTCTTTATCCTTTACTTTCTTAGGATTCCGTGATCCTTTTGGCTTCCCTTGAACTTTCCCAGTCACGGCCGTGGCCTCTCCAGAGCTGCTGGTTCGGCCTTCCGCTTCGCTTCCGATCGAGTTTCCCTTCTCCGATCGACTTGGCTTGTACTTGCCGCTCGAGTCGGTCCTCTTCCTCGCCGTTGGCGTTTGGTAGCAATCTCCATCATCCGACTCAAGGTCATGTCCCGGTTCGACCAAATTTCAGACTCAATTCTTCGTTTTGACGCCATCTTTGAAGGCTAAACCGCTCGATGATCGGACACATTTTCCACAAGATGGTGCGAGTGATCCACCTCTGAATATACTCTCGAGAGTCTCATTGGTTTTTCGCACACGACTTGCAGCTCACCAATCCAGCTGGTCACTTGCAAGTTCCTTCAAAGGTTCGGCGAACACTCGGGACAAATCTTCCCAAGTGTAAATCTTGCTAGGAGGTAACCGATTCAACCACACTGGCTGAACCTTCCAACATGAGGGGCAATGCTTCATGGCCACCTCGTCATTTCCACCACCAATCTGAACAGCCACTCGGTAATCTTCAAGCCAAGTTTGGGCTTGGACTCACCGATGAACTTGTCGACTCTGTTGCCAAACTGAAATTGGGGGAATCACTACGGCTCGATAGCCTCGCTAAAACACTCGACCGTAAACATGCACTCGATCGCTCATGGGTGCATCTCTCGGTCCGCTCGATGGGCTCTGTTACGGTCGACCAAGCCTTGCACGATAATGGATCGCGCGTCAAGCTCGGTTCCACAGGGTCGATTGGAGCTCTTCGCCCAAGACCGAATCGACGCTGTCATCCTGCGCCGAGGAGCGTAAGACCCATCCTCGGGGAAGCGGGCACTCGGCGCTGTCATCTCGGTCGTGTCGGTCTCCATCTTGATCTCGCCGGTTGTCGCGCCCTTCCCTTGTGGAGGCGATCTGGGATCGTGAGCCGATCGAACCGTATTCGCAGCGATCGTGAATTTGCTGCGCGATCGCTGCATACCTGAGTTTCGTCCTCGCCGCCGGAGCAAATCTCGATCTGATCAAACCTCTCGCCACCTCCGACTAAGAGGGCTGGATGGACTCGCTATACGGGTTGCGGTTGCTAAATTCGGATTGGGGTTCGATATACCTGAGTCGGTGGGAAGAGTTGACGTCGATTGGCGTCGGGAACTCGTTGCTGCGTGCGCTCGTCGAGTGCTCGCTGAAGGTTTTCCAGTCGAGCGCGTTCAGCCAGATTGGCCAAACGTGCCTCCTCCAAGGCGCGAGCCTCGGGGGTTTCTCTGCGATGGGAGTATGTAGGGCATCCATGTTCTGGGCGGCTCTTCTCTCGCAGAGTCGAGTGTCTCAGCTGGTACTCTTCGTGGTCTCAAACGGGATCGCCTCCGCCGCTGCCCGCCCTCATGGGCGGCCAGAGGATCTGCGGGTCCGCTGACCATCGAGATTTCGCCACGGATCATCGCTATCACACTCGGATGCGATCTCTACGAGCTAGTCGACGATCGAGCAGGCCATAGAGAGACTCGTCGGGCTCAATTGCGCAACTTGGGCGATGGCCGTCTGGCGAGCCATCAGATGCTTCACCCACCACTGGAGCCTCGACCACCAGAGCGCTTGCGCTGGTGGGAGACCGGGTGGGTGGCCGATAGGGAGTCGACCGACACGGGTCGACGGTTGCCGCAGCAGAACGCCGCGGACACATGCGCGAAAATGCGTCGCACCGCGGACGGGGAGCGCATCAACGTCGAGTGGAGCCTCCTGGAGCCACGCGGAGTCGTCGGCGACAAAGGTTAGAGCGCCGAGACGGATCTCGCGCCCCTCGACCAAAACTCCAACAGTCATCATGATGAAAGTACTCGGAAGTACCGCAACTTCTCCACAAAATCGCTAAAACACCTGCCCCACGGTGGGCGCCAATCGTCGTGGTTCTAAGTCCGACAAGAGAGTGGGGGTAGGTATGGAGAGGTAAGGTCCTAGCTATGGAGAGGTTGTAAACACAAGCGATGTATGAGTTCAGCCCTTCTCGGAGGAAGTAAAGCCCCACGCCTCGGAGCCCCGAGGCGGTCGAGTGGATTATGTGTGTATGTGTTACAGAGTGCGAACCCTTACACTGTGGTGGGGGGTGGCTTATATAGAGTCTTGGGACCCCGCCATTACGTAATGAAGGGTTTAAAGTACATTATGTCCGGGCGCATCGTAACGCCCACATAAAGTGTCTTAACTACCATAAAGTCTATTCAATTACAGTGCTGCAAAGGCGAATGCCTCGACCTTCCGTGGTCGAGTGAGTCTTCATGGTCGAGTCCTTCAAGTCAGTCGAGTGGGTTCCTCGTTGGTCGACTGGAAGGTGATCTCTTCTAAGGGTGTCTTTGGGTAGGGCACTTAGATCAGGCCTATGACCCTACCCCAGGTACATGAATCCATCAGACCCATCTGTCAGCCTCTCCACGTACAATCCACGTCCGATGGAAGTCGTTCCTTGACCACGTTGACCATGCCGCGCTGAGAGCAGCACGGCGGTGGATGACGGCGAGGCCTAGGAAGGCGACGATGCAGAGCCGGGGAAGACGCGGAAGTGGAAGCCCGCGCGGAGAGGAGTACGAGGGTTCACTGGTTCGGCTGTGGTGTGAGGCTGCCGTCACCGCAGAATAACAGGGGGTGTGGGTGAGTGGAGGGATGGCCTGGCCAGCGGTGGGAGTAGTAGGGGGCAGTGAGGCCTCCGCGACAGCACAGCCGGCCACGGGAGGCAGGAGCAGGAGGCACGACCGGCGCTGCTTTGGGTGGCTGGAGCAAGAAGACCAGAGGTTGAAGAAGCACGACGGCCGTTGGATGGACACCGTACGGTCACTGCAGCTAGAATCCTTTATATTGACTAAGTTGACAAAGCCCTTGGTACGCGCCAACTTGGTAGGCCCACAGGTCAGCCTCCGAAATGGTGCGCCCCAGATGTCAGGGGGGAATCATTATTTGGGCGGCTGAACCTAAGAATATCCGAGATTGAAGAATAAGCACGACATCCATTGGATAGACATCCAACGGCCACTGCTCCTAGAACCGTGTGTTGACTATAATAAGTTGACAAAGCCTTGCATACGCGTCAGCTTATTTTTTTAGGGGACGCGTCAACTTAGTAGGCCCACAAGTGTGTGGCAGAGAACTTATAGCCCATTTACGATTTGTAAGAATGTACAACCCATTTTTGAATTCTAATGGAATTTACTACAACCCATTTACAGTTTGTTAAAAGTACAGCCCATTTTCTAGCTAGGACAACGATTAATAATTTCAACCAACCGTTGAAGATAGAATTCAATAAAATTTCCCACATTTTGATGGGATCCGAAATATTTTTATCCCAAAATTTCTAGTCAAATTAAATATAAATTTGTATTACGTAAAAATCCAACGAAACATTGCGCGCGCAACAATGAAAAATTAAGATTTTCAAAATTCATAAATAATATTTTATAAACTAATTTTGTGTTTGGTGCATTTTTTATAGTTAATGCCCAGTTTTTATAATTACATCCCATTTATTATTTTTAAAGCCCATTTTCCTGTTAAGCCTAATGCATCCCTCCTAGGAAAGATTTGCAGCCCAGCGGGACGGAGAATAACAAGTTGACCTTGCCTGGGTATTCCTCAAAAAAACATATAGCTGGGCTAGCCATTTTCATCTTGAAAAAATTAATATCTGGGCTGGATATCTGGCCTGGGCTAGACGGCCCACAACCCGCCCAGTTAATACCCTGCTCTCCTCTGAACAACAACGAAATCATTGCCAAGAAAAACTCTGAAGTGCTCACACCTCAAAAACACAAATACTGCTCGAGCTTCTTGGTCCCAGCTGTCGGCCGCACCTTGTGCAATTCTCTTGTTTATATTGACTACATAGGTTTACAATGGTGTGGGACCGTGATGTCAGGAAACCAGGAGGAAGCAAAAAAAATATAGTTGTACATAATAAGGAGGCACTTGCGTACGTACGTCTATGGACCTAGTGGGTCCCTAGTGCCATCCAGTCAAAATAAAGTCATCTCCTTAATCCTCATGTTCGTTGACGATGTTAACAATTTTCGGCGCCACAGCGACGCAACAACTCGAAGGACGACGAAGCCCTACAGATGGTCTGATACAGCGCCCGCTGCTCATCCAGGAAGCCAGGATCATCGGACACCTATGAGCACCTTCGAGAAACTGAGATGGCATGAAACGGTAAGGCCACACTTGGGAGCTCTGGTTTATTTCAAACCTGTATTAACATACAAGTGTAATTTACTCGTCATCGAAAACAATGCGTAAAATACAAGCGTAATGAAACCGAGGGCCTGAGGTCTGTAAGTAAAACCGGCGGGTTATGCGTGTAATTTGAGAGACCAATGTATATTTTACGAGCACTGCTATATAGATGACATTACCAGACGATACATGCACGACGTGCGTATCATGCCATCTATGGGCAAGGCTAAAACAGCAGCTAATGGCTGGATTAGCAATCGTCCGAGTGTCGTTCGGCGTTTTAATCGTGTGTGAAGTACTTCCGATATTTTACTAGTCGAAATCGACCAACCAAGCGCTTCGCCCGAGACCATCTGCTTTTATTTACAAGTGTCAGTTTTACAAGCGGTTTTGGTTGGAAAACGACGATCCAATCACGGCCTAATATCATGAGTTGGTCGTAAGATCATATGGTTTCACGTCGAACCTACCCGACTTGTCGTATAGGCTATGAATGAAACATAAGATGATGAACTTCTTAAGCACGGAAACATCAGAAGAGGATGATCTTCTTAACAAGCAAATCACTGGCATTAGATCGACATGCAAAACAATACGAAGCATTATTCTCAGGAGGCACGATGAACAGCTCGTGATGCCGCATGCCACAACATTCCAAGCTCAACTTTGCAATCAAACACAAGGCCTGGCATTACATAGACAATATTCAGAACTAACTCTTAACACAGGAATATCTCAGCGGAGTAACTATTTACTTCTAAACTGAACACAGGAATAGGAAAAACAATCGACGCTGCACAACAAGGGCGTCCCACTCAAAAATATCAAATGCATGTCTTCTGGCTAACATCAATGAGCAAATTTTGACAAGGTTTGCCAATTTCAATATATTAAACTAACGTCTTGCTAAAATCAATGATTAAACTTTGACAAGCTTCTCCCATTCAAAATATGTAATGCCTATGATTGTGGAGTCCTGTCGTAGCTTCTTGTACTTGTTTGGGCACTTTTTGCCCAGTGCACTCCATGTGTTGTAGAATTGCCAATGCTCTCTACAGACTAGTCATGTCACCAGCGTCTAATAATACTCAGTAAAGCTTCTCGGTCATTCCTTCTATAATGTAGCATAAACAAAGGATCGCTTCTTTTCGCAAAGTGGAGCGACCAATGGACCCAAGAATGCAACAGTTTGCCTTGGACACATTGGTTCCTTTTGTGCAGTTCAACTAAAATCAAAGTCGGAATAAAACCGAGCTTTAATTTTGATATCCCTGTAAGCAACAATAGGTATAAGGGAAACAATTACTAAGAAATAACGGTTGATGACTTGTACTCCCAGAAGAAAAGCATCTACTGATCTACCTTATCTTAATGGGAAACAAAACAGGAGAGTAGCAATTCTCCATCGGTGTGATTCATTCATATTGACTGAGACATTATCTTAACAATGCCTTGTTTCAACATGTATAAAGAACGACAAAGCAGAAAAGTACCATTCCTAAAACAATGCAAATGATTCATTTTAACAGAGACATTATCTTAACAATACCTTGGTTAAACATGTAGAAAGAACTACAAAGCAGGATAGTACCATTCCTAACAAGTGTTGCAGTTTTGAACTAAGATTCAGCAGTTAATTAATTCTAAGAGTGGCATTGCTTAATTTTACCAACGACATTAGATTAATGAAAAGCATAAACAGTACCAGGGGAGAGTTGGCGCAACAACAATATGTGCTTCCATCTACTTATAAAGGGGGTGATGCAGAGTTTGTTGTAACAAAGTAACAAGCATCATGTCTGGGTTGGTCCCTTTTTGTTCACTATTTAATGGGAAAAGACAATAATACAATAGCTTCAATTCAACATTTATTTAAAACAGTACTGATAATCCCCAAGTGCAGGGAATCATCGTAGCAATTCCCAAAGGTGGAAGTGATAAGTATGGAGTGTCGAACCCACAAAGAGCCAAAGGTAACATCAATATTCTCTCAAGCCCTATCTGCCACTGATACGACTCAACGTGCACCGAACGTTTTCTTCCAGCTAGAAACAAGAAATAAAACTATGTTGTGGGTATAAAGAGGATAACTTTGTATGATATCGGAGAGCTAAAATATAAAAGTAGGTGCTGTTATCATAAAGTTAGAATATATTACTAAATAATATAAATAGCGAGTGTGGAATAATGGTGGATCGGTGTGCGGAATTGTCCTAAGCAATTGTTGACAAGATCGATAGTCGTCATTGCAATTTCATATGAGGGAGAGGCATAGACTAACATACTTTTCCTACATGGATCATATGCTCTTATGATTGGAACACTAGCAAGCATCTGCAAATACTAAAGATTCATTAAGGTAAAACCCAGCCATAGCATTAAAGCATCAAGTCCCCTTTTACCCCATACGCAACAACCCCCTTACTCGGTTTTAAGCTTCTGTCACTCTAGCAACCCACTATAAGCGAATCATGAACGTATTGCAACACCCTACAGCGGGAATCCCTCACGCTTGCGCGACACGGAGGGCACCATAAGACAGCACCAAAATAAAACATACAACTCGTACCAATCTAGATCATCAATCAACTCAAAGACAAAAGATATCTACTCAAAACATCATAAGATGGCAACACATCATTGGATCATAATATGTAGCATAAAGCACCATGTTCAAGTAGGGATTACAGCGGGGTGCGGGAGAGTGGACCGCGTAAAAGAGATGAGGATGGTGATGATGATGGTGATGTTGATGAAGACGATCACATGGCGATGATTCCCCTCCCGATGGCACTCCGGTGCCACCAAGAGAGAGGAGGAGAGGTTCTCGCCCTTGTGCTTCCTCCTCCATGGCTTTCCCTCTCTGGTCCTTGGCCTTCATGGAGATGATGGCCCCTCCGAGATCCTCCTCCATGGCCTCTGGTGATGATGGCCCCCTCTGAGATCCTCCTCCATGGCCTCTGGTGATGATGGACCCCTCCGGCAGGGTGCCAGAGAGGGCCTAGATTGATTTCTCGTGGCTACAGAGGCTTGCGGCGGCGAAACTTCCGATCTAGGTTAATTCCCGAAAGTTTCAGTATTTATAGGAATTTTTGGCGTTGGTTTCACGTCAAGGGGGCCTTCGGGCTGTCCATGAGATAGGGGGCCGCGCCCTAGGGAGGGGGCGCGCTCCCCACTCTCGTGGGCAGCCTGGGACTCCCCTAGCCCAACTCCGATGCTCCGTGGTCTTCTTTTGGTCCAGAAAAAATCCTCAAAAATTGGCACGTCAATTAGACTCCGTTTGATATCCCTTTTCTGTAAAACACTAAAACAAGGAGAAAATGTAAAGCGCTTTGGGCTCTAGGTTAATAGGTTAGTCCCAAAAATCATATAAAATGACATATAAATGCTCATAAAACATCATAGATGGATAAAATAATAGCATGAATACTTCATAAATTATAGATACATTGGAGACGTATCAGCATCCCTAAGCTTAATTCCTGCTCGTCCTCGAGTAGGTAAATGATAAAAGAAATAATTTATGAAGTGTGAATTCTAGAAGGTGCACAAGTTTGATCAATTATAATTTCAATCACCTTTCTAGCATCAATATGTGTCATAATTGTAGCTTATCTCATAAAACTTTTCATGATCAAGTAACAATCTATTCACAATGTCAAGCATGGTTCAGAAACTTCATTGATAACTAACAAATATAATCTCAGTCATTGATGTAATTGCTAGTTATCATAACATCAGAAAGAGTCAAGAATAGAGCTTGTCAGCAAGTCCACATACTCAACTATCATATAGTCTTCTACAATTGCTAACACTTGCTATGTCTCAAGCTTGCGTTGGTTTTCCCCGAAGAGGAGAGGATGATGCAGCACAGTAGCGTAAGTATTTCCCTCAGTTTTTGAGAACCAAGGTATCAATCCAGTAGGAGGTCACGCGCAAGTCCCTTATACCTGCACAAAACAATAGCTACTCGCAACCAACGCGATTAGGGGTTGTCAATCCCTTCACGGTCACTTACGAGAGTGAGATCTGATAGAGATAATATTTTTGGTATTTTTGGTATAAAGATGCAAAGTAAAAAGTGAAGGCAAAGCAAGTAAATAAAGTGATATAGATTGATATGATGAGAATAGACCCGGGGGCCATAGGTTTCACTAGTGGCTTCTCTCAAGAGCATAAGTATTCTACGGTGGGTAAACAAATTACTGTTGAGCAATTGACAGAATTGAGCATAGTTATGAGGTTATCTAGGTATGATCATGTATATAGGCATCATGTCCGAGACAAGTAGACCAAACGATTCTCGCATCTACTACTATTACTCCACTCATCGACCGCTATCCAAAGATGCATCTAGAGTATTAAGTTAAAAACAGAGTAACGCCTTAAGCAAGATGACATGATGTAGAGGAATAAATTCATGCAATATGATAAATACCCCATATTGTTATCCTCGATGGCAACAATACAATACGTGCCTTGCAACTTTTTCTGTCACTGAGTAAGGACACCGCAAAATTGAACCCAAAGCCATGCACTTCTCCCATTGCAAGAACTACCAATCTAGTTGGCCAAACCAAAAAGATAATTCGAAGAGACTTGCAAAGATAACTCAATCACACATAAAAGAATTCAGAGAAGATTCAAATATTATTCATAGATAAGCTGGATCATAAACCCACAATTCATCGATCTCAACAAACACACCGCAAAAAGAAGATTACATCAAATAGATCTCCACGAGAGAGGGGGAGAACATTGTATTGAGATCCAAAAAGAGAGAAGAAGCCATCTAGCTACTAGCTATGGACCCGAAGGTCTGAAGTAAACTACTCACACTTCATCGGAGGGGCTATGGTGTTGATGTAGAAGCCCTCCATGGTATATGCCCCCCCGTGAGCTCCTAACAGGCCCCAAGATGGGATCTCGTGGATCTGAAGGTTGCGGCGGTGGAATTAGGTTTTGGCTCTGTCGATCTATTGGGGTGCGTGAGGTATATATAGGAGGAAGGAGTACGTCGGTGGAGCTTCGAGGGGCCCACGAGGCAGGGGGCGCGCTCAGGGGGGAGGGCACGCCCTCCACCCTCGTGACCGCCTCGTGGCTTTCTTGACGGAGGGTCCAAGTCTCCTTGGTCTTATCTGATGAGTAAATCAAGTTCCTGAAGGTTTCATTCCGTTTGGACTCCGTTTGATATTCTGTTTCTTTGAAATACTGAAAAAGGCAAAAAACAGCAATTCTGGGCTGGGCCTCCGGTTAATAGGTTAGTCCCAAAAATAATATAAAAGTGGAAAATAAAGCCCATTATAGTCCAAAACAGTAGATAAAGTAGCATGGATCAATCAAAATTATAGATACGTTGGAGACGATCGGGCATCCCTAAGCTTAATTCCTTTCGTCCTCGAGTAGGTAAATGATAAAAAGAGAATTTTTGATGCGGAGTGATACTTTGGCATAATTTCAATGTAAATCTTCTTAATCATGGTATGAATATTCAGATCCGAAATATTCAAGACAAAAGTACATATTGACACAAAAATAATAATACTTCAAGCATACTAATCAAAGTAATCATGTCTTCTCAAAATAGCATGGCAAAAGAAAGTTCATCCTATAAAATCATATAGTTAGGCTATGCTTCATTTCGTCACACAAAGATGTTCCCAACTTCTATACCCCCGATGACAAGCCAAGCAATTGTTTCATACTTAAATAATCTCAAACTTTATCAACCTTCACGCAATACATGAGCATGAGCCATGGATATAGCACTATGGGTGGAATAGAATATGATGAGGGGGATTATGTGGAGAAGACAAAAAAGGTGAAAGTCTCACATCAACGAGGCTAATCAATGAGCTATGGAGATGCCCATCGATGGATGTTAATGCAAGGAGTAGGGATTGCCATGCAACGGATGCACTAGAGCTATGAATGCTCAACAAAAGAAAACTAGTGGGTGTGCATCCAACTTGCTTGCTCATGAAGACCTAGGGCATTTTGAGGAAGCCCATTGTAGGAATATACAAGCCAAGTTCTATAATGAAAAAATCCCTCTAGTATGAACAAGACAACTTATGAGACTCACTATATGAAAAACATGGTGCTACTTTGAAGCACAATATATGAGACTCACTACATGAAGAACAAGGTGCTACTTTGAAGCACAAGTGTGGAAAAAGAGATAGTAGCATTGCCCTTTTCTTTTCTTTTCTTTTTTTGGGCCTTTAATTTTTTGGCCTTTCTCTTTTTTTGGGCAATGCTCTAATAATGATGATCATCACACTTCTATTGATTACAACATAAGGATTACAACTCGTAACTTAGAACAAGATATGACTCTATATGAATGCCTCCGGCGGTGTACCGGGATGGTGCAATGAATCAAGAGTGACATGTATGGAAAATAATGCATGGTGGCTTTGCCACAAATACGATGTCAACTACAAGATCATGTAATGGCAATATGACAAAAGTAATGCATGTCACGATGATGATGGTGGAAGTTGCATGGCAATATATCTCGGAATGGCTATGGAAATGCCATGATAGGTAGGCATGGTGGATGTTTTGAGGAAGATAAAAGGAGATTTATGTGTGATAGAGCGTATCGTATCACGGGGTTTGGATGCACCGGAGAAGTTTGCACCAACTCTCAAGGTGAGAAAGGGCAATGCAGTGCATCAAGAGGCTAGCAAAGGCGGAAAGGTGAGAGTGCGTATAATCCATGGACTCAACATTAGTCAAAAGAACTCATATACTTATTGCAAAAATTTAGAAGTCATCAAAAATCAAGTACTACACGCAGGCTCCTAGGGGGATAGATTGGTAGGAAAAGACCATCGCTCGTCCCCGACCGCCACTCATAAGGATGCACAAGCCAGGTACACTTCATGTTTCAAATTTGTTACACAACTTTAACCATACGTGCATGCTATGGGATTTGCTAACTTCAACACAAGTATTTCTCAAATTCATAATCACCCAACTAGCACGACTTTGATATTATCACCTCCATATCTCAAAACAATTATCAAGCATCAAACTTATCTTAGTATTCAATGCACTCAAAAGAAAGCTTCACATATGTTGAACACAAAGTATATTAACATTAAGCAAATTACCATGCTATTAAAGACTCTCAAAATAATCTAAGTGAAGCATGAGAGATCAAGTTTCTTTAAAACAAATCCATCACCGTGCTAAAAAAAATCTAAGTGAAGCACTAGAGCAAAAATTATCACGCTCAAAAGATATAAGTGAAGCACTATGAGCAAAACTGTCAAGCTCAAAAGATATAAGTGAGGCACATAGAGTATTCTAAAAAATTTCAATTCATGTATGGCTCTCTCAAAAGGTGTGTACAACAAGGATGACTATGGTAAACTAACAAGAAAAGACGCAAATAATACAAGACGCTCCAAGCAAAACACATATCATGTTGGTGAATAAAAATATAGCTCCAAGTAAATTACCGATGGAAGTGGACGAAAGAGGGGATGCCTTCCGGGGAATCCACAAGCTTTGACTTTTTGGTGTCCTTGGATTATCTTGGGGGTGCCATGGGCATCCCCAAGCTTAGGCTCTTGCCACTCCTTGTTCCATAATCCATCAAAAGAATTCACCCAAAACTTGAAAACTTCACAACACAAAACTCAACAGAAATCTCGTGAGCTCCGTTAGAGAAAGAAAACAAAAGACTACTTCAAGGTACTGTAATGAACTCATTATTTATTTATATTGGTGTTAAACCTACTGTATTCCAACTTCTCTATGGATCATAAACTATTTTACTAGCCATAGATTCATCAAAATAAGCAAACAACACACGAAAAACAGAATCTGTCAAAAACAGAACAGTCTGTAGCAATCTGTAACTAACGCAAACTTCTGGATCTCTATAAATTATACCAAAATAGGAAGTCCTGGAAAATTTGTTTATTGATCAGAAGCAAAAAGAATCAAGGCAAAACCACGTTCCCGTGATTTATCATAACTACATTCGTGCGTGAAAAGTTTCTGTTTTTCAGCAGAATCAAATCAACTATCATCGTGGGTTATCCTATAGGTCCTACTTGGCACAAACACTAATTAAAACATAAAACCACATCCAAACAGAAGGTAGATGGATTATTTATTCCTAGACAGAAGCAAAAAAACACAAAATAAAATTGGTTTGCCTCCCAACAAGCGCTATCGTTTAACGCCCTTAGAGCATTACTAGTAGTGCCCTCAAACCCTTAAACCCCTAAAAATAACCGCTTTTTTTACAGTTTTCGCCGAAAAAACGCCGTAGACTAGAACCTCTAAACCCTCAAACCCGTAAAAAAAATTAGAGGTCCAACCCTCAAACCACTTTGCAATCTGTAGAAGTAGGGGTTGAGGGGAAAATCTCCCCCCAACCCGCACTCCTCCTCGTCGCTCGCTCCTCGCTCGCGCGGGAGCCAACCGCTCCTCCTCCCGGCCTCCTCCCGCCGCCTCCTGCCCGCGCGGCCATGGAAAACCCCCGCCGCCCTTCCCCAAGACCGCCCAGCCCGTCCGCCCGCCCGTCCCGCCCGCCCGATCCGCCGCCTCCTACCGCTGGCCGCCATGGCGGGCCTCGATGGAGCGCAGCGGGGAGCGGCGCGCGCGGACGCACCAGTCGGTGCTGGCGGCGGGCAGCGGGTTGTTATCCCCGTCGGTGGCCCCCGAGGACGTGCTCCGGAAGCAGCGCCTGCTGGCCAGCCCGGCCATGAAGCAGGCCGTGCTCTTCCACCAGCCGGCCAGGCCCGGCGACGCCTTCGACCAGGTGCTCAACGGGCTCGCCCGCAAGCTGCCGCACCGGGCAGAAGGTGCTCGACTGGAACGCCGGCATCGACAGCGACCTCAAGCCGTGGTAGTGTGTGTGTGTGTTCAGAGTTCAGAAGACCTCACGCCCTATTCTTCAGAGTTCAGAAGACCTCACGCCCTGTTCTTTTCTCGTTCGTTTCGTTTACGGGTTGGGTTTGAGGGTTCTAGTATTTGCCCCTGTTTTTCAACCCTTAAAAGTGTCAAAAAGTGGCACAACTCAACCCTTAAAACTTCTTTTTAGATTTGAGGGTTTGAGGGTTCTACTAGTAATGCTCTTAGCTAGGCATAAAAGCAAGGATAGATTTAGGTATTGCCATCTTTGGTAGGCAATCCATAAGTGGCTCTCATAATAGATTCATATGGTAATTTTATTTTCTTTCTAGGGAAGTGTTCCATACCCTTCTTTAAGGGAAATTGGAATCTAATATTCCCTTCCTTCATATCAATAATTGCACCAATCGTTCTAAGGAAAGGTCTACCAAGAATAATAGGACATGAGGGATTGCAATCTATATCAAGAACGATAAAATCTACGGGCACATAATTCCTATTTGCAACAATGAGCACATCATTAATTCTTCCCATAGGTTTTTTAATAGTGGAATCCACAAGATGCAAGTTTAGAGAGCAATCATCAAAATCACGGAAATCTAGCAAATCACATAAAGTTTTGGGAATAGTAGAGACACTAGCACCCAAATCACATAAAGCATGAAACTCAAAATCTTTAATTTTAATTTTAATAGTAGGTTCCCACTCATCATAGAGTTTTCTAGGGATAGAAACTTTCATCTCAAGTTTTTCTTCATAAGATTGCATCAAGGCATCAACAATATGTTCGGTAAAAGCCTTATTTTGACTACAAGCATGAGGAGATTCTAGCATGGATTGCAGTAATGAAATACAACCAATCAAAGAGTAATTTTCATAATTAAATTCCTTGAGATCCAAAATAGTGGGTTTAGCAACATCACAGTTTCTATTTATTTCAATCCCACTTTCATCAATTTCATCATCAAGATCTAGAAACTCCGAACTCTTAGAATGCCTTCTAGGTAAAGGAAGATGATCTGTAGATTCATCAAGATTCATATTGCAAAACAAAGATTTAATGGGGGACACATCAATAACTTTTAGATCTTCATCTTGATTTTCATAGGGATTGGAAGAACACGCTTTAATAAAGGCATCTTTGGAAGCACGCATCCTAGCGGTTCTTTCCTTGCACTCATCAATGGAAATTCTAATGCCTTTGAGAGACTCATTGATATCATGCTTCGGAGGAATAGATCTAAGCTTTAAAGAATCAATTTCAAGAGAAATTCTATCAATGTTCCTAGCCAAATCATCAACTTTAAGCACTTTCTCTTCAAGCAAAGCATTAAAATTCTTTTGTGAATTCATAAACTCTTTAACACTACTCTCAAATTCAGAGGGCATCTTATTAAAATTTCCATAAGAGTTGTTGTAGGAATTTCCATAATTATTAGAAGGATTACTAGGATAAGGCCTAGAATTAGAATTCCCTCTTTACGTGTTGTTACCAAAACTATTCCTACCAATAAAATTCACATCCATATATTCATTATTATTCTCAACCAAAGTAGACAAAGGCATATTATTGGGATCAGAAGAAACACTCTTAGCAAATAAATTCCTAAGTTCATCCATCTTTTCACTCAAAACATTGATTTCTTCAATAGCATGCACCTTTTTATTAGTAGATCTTTCAGTATGCCATTGATAATAATTAACCATAATATTATCTAGGAGTTTAGTAGCATCTCCTAAAGTGATTTCCATAAAAGTGCCTCCCGTGGCCGAATCTAAAATATTTCTAGAAGCAAAATTCAATCCAGCATTGTATAATCATCCACAAGTTCAAACCATGAGTAGGACAATTACGTAGCATTAATTTCATTCTCTCCCAAGCTTGTGCAACATGTTCATGATCAAGTTGCTTAAAATTCATAATATCGTTTCTAAGAGAGATAATCTTAGCGGGAGGAAAATACTTAGAGATAAAAGCATCTTTGCACTTGTTCCAAGAATCAATACTGTTTTTAGGCAAAGATGAAAACCATGCTTTAGCACGATCTCTAAGCAAAAAAGGAAATAGCTTCAATTTAACGACATCATTATCAACATCTTTTTTCTTTTGCATATCACATAAATCAATGAAGCCATTCAGATGAGTAGCGGCATCTTCACTAGGAAGGCCGGCGAATTGATCTTTCATAACAAGATTCAACAAAGCAGTATTGATTTCAAAAGATTTAGTATTGGCAAGAGGAGTAATCAGAGTGCTAAGGAAATCATTATTATTGGTATTGGTGAAGTCACACAATTTGGTGGCATCTTGAGCCATCACGACAAGCAAGCAAACTAACACACAAGCAAACAAAAGGACGAGGAAAAGGCAACGGAAAGAGAGGAGGAGATTGGGAAAGAGAGGGCGAATAAAACGGCAAGGGTGAAGTGGGGGAGAGGAAAACGAGAGGCAAATGGCAAATAATGTAATGCGAGAGATAGGGATTGTGATGGGTACTTGGTATGTTGACTTTTGCGTAAGCCTCCCCGGCAACGGCGCCAGAAATCCTTCTTGCTACGTCTCGAGCTTGCGTTGGTTTTCCCCGAAGAGGAGAGGATGATGTAGCACAGTAGCGCAAGTATTTCCCTTAGTTTTTGAGAACCAAGGTATCAATCCAGTAGGAGGTCACGCGCAAGTCCCTCGTACCTGCACAAAACGATAGCTACTCGCAACCAACGCGATTAGGGGTTGTCAATCCCTTCACGGTCACTTATGAGAGTGAGATCTGATAGAGATAATATTTTTGGTATTTTTGGTATAAAGATGCAAAGTAAAAAGTAAAGGCAAAGCAAGTAAATAAAGTGATATAGATTGATATGATGAGAATAGAACCGGGGGCCATAGGTTTCACTAGTGGCTTCTCTCAAGAGCATAAGTATTCTACGGTGGGTGAACAAATTACTGTTGAGAAATTGACAGAATTGAGCATAGTTATGAGGTTATCTAGGTATGATCATGTATATAGGCATCACGTCCGAGACAAGTAGACTGAAACGATTCTGCATCTACTACTATTACTCCACTCATCGACCGCTATCCAGCATGCATCTAGAGTATTAAGTTAAAAACAGAGTAACGCCTTAAGCAAGATGACATGATGTAGAGGAATAAATTCATGCAATATGATAAATACCCCATCTTGTTATCCTCGATGGCAACAATACAATACGTGCCTTGCAACTCTTTCTGTCACTGAGTAAGGACACCACAAGATTGAACCCAAAGCCATGCACTTCTCCCATTGCAAGAACTACCAATCTAGTTGGCCAAACCAAAAAGATATTTCGAAGAGACTTGCAAAGATAACTCAATCACACATAAAAGAATTCAGAGAAGATTCAAATATTATTCATAGATAAGCTGGATCATAAACCCACAATTCATAGGTCTCAACAAACACCGCAAAAAGAAGATTACATCGAATAGATCTCCACGAGAGAGGGGGAGAACATTGTATTGAGATCCAAAAAGAGAGAAGAAGCCATCTAGCTACTAGCTATGGACCCGAAGGTCTGAAGTAAACTACTCACACTTCATCGGAGGGGCTATGGTGTTGATGTAGAAGCCCTCCGTGGTAGATGCCCCCTCCGGCGGAGCTCCGGAACAGGCCCCAAGATGGGATCTCGTGGATACAGAAGGTTGCGGCAGTGGAATCAGGTTTTTGGCTCCTGTCTGATCTATTGGGGGTACGTAGTTATATATAGGAGGAAGGAGTACGTCGGTGGAGCTTTGAGGGGCCCACGAGGCTGGGGGCGTGCCCAGGGGGGAGGGCACGCCCTCCACCCTCGTGACCGCCTCGTGGCTTCCTTGACGCAGGGTCCAAGTCTCCTAGGTCTTATCTGATGAGTAAATCACTGTCCCGAAGGTTTCATTCCGTTTGGACTCCGTTTGATATTCTATTTCTTCGAAATACTGAAAAAAGGCAAAAAAACCAGCAATTCTGGGTTGGGCCTCCGGTTAATAGGTTAGTCCCAAAAATAATATAAAAGTGGAAAATAAAGCCCTTTATAGTCCAAAACAGTAGATAAAGTAGCATGGAGCAATCCGAAATTATAGATACGTTGGAGACATATCAACACTCATGCAATACTTGTGGTTATGGAGTTTCAGCCGGGCACTAAGAAAGATAGGGGCTTATTGTGTTGCCTCCCAATGTATTCACCTTTAGGTGATGTCAACAATAATAGCCCATGCTAACTCACATCCAATTGGATATATATATATATATATATATATATATATATATATATATAATGATCTTTCAAACACGAAGAGCTTGCCAAAGGATAAAATGAAAAAGGGGAAGGTGAGAATCACCTTGACTCAAGCATAAAGTAAAAACATAAAGTAAAATATAGGCCCTTCGCAGAGGGAAGGAGAGGTTGTCATGCGCGTTTAGGGTTGATGCACAAAATCTTAATACAAAAGAACGTCACTTTATATTGCCCCTTGTATGTGGACCTTTATTATGCAGTCCGTCGCTTTTATTACTTCCACAACAAGTTCGTTCAAAGCTTATTTTCTCTGCACTAATAAGTCATACATATTTAGAGAGCAATTTTTATTGCTTGCACCGATGACAACTTACTTGAAGGATCTTACTCAATCCATAGGTAGGTATGGTGGACTCTCATGGCAAAACTGGGTTTAAGGGTATTTGGAAGCACAAGTAGTATCCCTACTTGGTGCAAGGAATTTGGCTAGCATGACGGGGAAAGGCAAGCTCAACATGTTTGGAAGGTCAATGACAATATAATTTAACTGAGATGTCAGAAAACATAAACCATGACGTTGTCTTCCATGTCCAACGTCAACTCTTTTAGCATGTCATACTTAATGAGTGCTCCCAATCATAAAAGATGTCCAAGATAATATATTTGTATGTGAACCCCTCTTTCCTTATTACCTCCTATTAATTGCAACGATGACCAAAACTACGTTTGCCAACTCTCAACAACTTTTATGCCTCATACTTTCTATGTGTGAAGTCATCACTAACCATGTTATAAGCATATGAAACATATAAAAAATCAGATTTATGACATTCAATTCATTCCCCCATTTACTCATAGGATATACATGAAGCACAAGAGTAAATGACAAACTACTCCAAAAGATATGAGTGAAGGACACTGAGTAGGCAAATAATTAACTAGCCATGGGAGGGTTTCTTTTCTATTCAAATTTTCAGATCCAATGATTTTATTCACACAGCAAGTAAAACAAAAAAAATGACATTGCAAGGATAGCACAACTCATGTGAAGAAGCAAAAACTTAGGTTCAACCGATACTAAACGATAGTTGTTGAAGAAGAAAGGTAGGATGCCTAACGGGGCATCCCCAAGCTTAGATGCTTGAGACTTCTTGGAATATTATCTTGGGGTGCCTTGGGCATCCCCAAGCTTGAACTTTTGTGTCTCCTTAATTCTTCTCATATCATGGTTTCTCTTTTTATCAAAAGCTTCATCCACACCAAACTCAACAAGAACTCGTGAGATAGGTTAGTATAAACCAATGCAAAACCTTATCATCTTCTACTGTAACAAATCACTAGAATTATTATTCAACATTTCATACTAAATGCCTCTGCATATTTAATACTCCTATCCTCAATTATAATCATTAAACAAGCAAACATATGCAAACAATGCAAACATAACAGCAATCTGTCAAAACAGTACAGCCTGAAAAGAATGCAAGAGTATAAATACTTCCCTAACTCCAAAAATTATGAGAGAAAATTCACACTGTAGTATATTTATCAGAGCTCATTATGCAAAAAGTTTCAACATTATATCATGCTCTGACTTTTCTAGGGAATATTTGCAACAGCGGTAAACTTTCTGTTTTCAAACAGCAACATGTATACTTGCAAAATAAGCATGGTAAAGGCTATCCTTGACATTTTTATTGAAACTTAAGATGCAAAACACTATTATAAATAACAGCAAGCAAATACTAACAAAATAAAATGACACTCCAAGTAAAACACATATCATGTGACGAATAAAAATATAGCTCCGACTAAGGTGTACCGATAGTTTTGAAGACGAAAGAGGGGATGCCTTCCGGGGCATCCCCAAGCTTAGGCGCTTGAGTCTTCCTTGAATATTAACTTGGGGTGCCTTGGGCATCCCCAAGCTTAGGGTCTTTCCACTCCTTATTCTCCTCATATCGATATCTCACCCAAAACTTGAAAACTTCAATCACACAAAACTTAATGGAACTTCGTGAGATAGGTTAGTATGATAAAGAGTAAACCATGCACTTTGGTACTGTAAAAGAAAAGGTTCATAATTGTTTTCACATAATTACTACTGTACCATATCATTTCTATAACTTATATTGAAAAATATAAGCCATAGAAACTAGAAAACAAGCAAACTATGCAATGAAAACAGAATCTGTCAGAAACAGAACAGTCTGTAATGATCTGAACAATAACCATACTTCTGCTACTCCAAAAATTATGAAATAAATTTGTGGACGTGAGGAATTTGTCTATTAATCTTCTGCAAAATGAATCAACTCAAAATCTCTCTTATGTAAAAAAATTACAGCTAATATCGTGAGCGCAAAGTTTCTGTTTTTTACAGCAAGATTGCATTAACTTTCACCCAAATCTTCCCAAAGGTCTTACTTGGCACTTTATTGAAACAAAAAGCATAAAACATGATTACTACAGTAGCTTAATCATGTGGACACACAAAAACATTAAGGATAAATATTGGGTTGTCTCCCAACAAGCGCTTTTCTTTAATGCCTTTTAGCTAGGCATGATGATTTCAATGATGCTCGCATAAAGGATAAGAGTTGAAACATAAAAAGAGCATCATGAAGAATATGACTAGCACATTTAAATCGAACCCACTTCCTATGCCTAGGGATTTTGTGAGCACACAATTTATAGGAACAAGAATCAACTAGCATAGGAAGGCAAAACAAGTATAACTTCAAAACTTTAAGCACATAGAGAGGAAACTTGATATAATTGCAACTCCTACAAGCACATATTTCTCCCTCATAATAATTTTCAGTAGCATAAAGGATAGCAACTTTTGTTCTCATACTCAATTGGAACCTCTTCCGAAATAGTGGAATACTAACTAAAGTTTACACTCTTCCAAATCCACTTTCATAAATATCGTACAAAGATTCAACACCCTCCAAGATAGTGGGATCACTAATTTCTAAAGTTGACACTCTTCCAAACCCACTTTAAATTGTAGTATTATTCATACTCCAAAAGATATAAGTGAAGTTCCTGGAGCATTCTACAATTAATATAGACTAGCCAATATCCAAGCTCAAAATATATTAGTGAAGCGTACGAAGCATTCTATAAAACCATACTCAAACGATTTAAGTGAAGCACAAAGAGCAATTCTATAAGACCATACTTAAAAGATATAAGTGAAGCACATGAAGTATTCTATAAATCAATGAAGAGCTATCTCATACTAGCATGATTCTTAAATAAAAAAACACAAAGGGCACAAACAATGTGAACAAAACAAAAACCGAGGTATACCGATATTTGTTGAAGAAGAAAGATGGGATGCCAACCGGGGCATCCCCAAGCTTAGATGCTTGAGTATCCTTTGAAATATTTACTTGGGGTGCCTTAAGCATGCCCAAGATTTAACTCTTGTCTCTCTTTATTCTTCTCACATCGGTAACTCCTCGTTCTTCAAACACTTCATTCACAAAAACTTAAACAAAAACTTGTGAGATCCGTTAGTGTAATAAAGCAAACTACCACTTTAAGGTACTATAATTAACTCATTCTTTGTTTATATTGGTGTTATATCTACTGTACTCCAACTTATCTATGGTTCATACCCCCCGATACTACTCATAGATTCATCAAAATAAGCAAACAACACATAGAAAACAGAATCTGTCAAAAACAGGACAGTCTGTAGTAATCTGGAAATTTAGTAAACTTCTGTAACTCCAAAAATTATTAAATAAATTTGAAAATTTGAACAATTTGTACAGAAGTAATGTGCAAAAAGTTTCAGACCCATTTGACTTTCCAGTAAAAAAAGTGAATTCATGCACTACAGCCAAAGTTTCTATTTTTGTTCTGCACATAGTAAGCAAACAATCTTAACATGCTAAAACCAAAGCTTGGCACATTTTTTTTATAATACAATGGTTATATACAAGGGGATAATTATTTACAGATAAACTTCCATGAGAAATTCTACATTGTTTCCGTGAGCATGAACACGAGTGCTCAAGGTCGACCCTCACTTCTTCAATGCATAACTTTCGAATCACTTCTCTTTTTGAAAAACTTTTTTAGGCATGAGAGACACGTAAATAATTTTTGGTATTTTCATTCTTTTTAATTTTTTTTGTATGTTTCACCCACAACTAAACAGAAACAAAAAGGAAAAACAAAATCTACTAAGTAAAGAAAGCAAACAAGCACACACGAGAATATCAACCCCACGCTATTGCTCCCCGGCAACGGCGCCAGAAAAGAGCTTGATAATCCCCAAGTGCAGGGAATCATCGTAGCAATTCCCAAAGGTGGAAGTGATAAGTATGGAGTGTTGAACCCACAAGGAGCCAAAGTTAATATCAATATTCTCTCAAGCCCTATCTGCCACTAATACAACTCTACGTGCACCGAACGTTTGCTTCCAGCTAGAAACAAGAAATAAAACTATGTTGTGGGTATAAAGAGGATAACTTTGTATGATATCGGAGAGCTAAAATATAAAAGTAGGTGTTGTTATCATAAAGTTAGAATATAATACTAAATAGTATAAATAGCGAGTGTGGAATAATGGTGGATCGGTGTGCGGAATTGTCCTAAGCAATTGTTAACAAGATCGATAGTCGTCATTGCAATTTCATATGAGGGAGAGGCATAAACTAACATACTTTTCCTACATGGATCGTATGCTCTTATGATTGGAACCCTAGCAAGCATCCGCAAATACTAAAGATTCATTAAGGTAAAACCCAACCATAGCATTAAAGCATCAAGTCCCCTTTTACCCCATACGCAACAACCCCCTTACTCGAGTTTAAGCTTCTGCCACTCTAGCAACCCACTATAAGCGAATCATGAACGTACTGCAACACCCTACAGCGGGAATCCCTCACGCTTGCGCGACACGGAGGGCACCATAGGACAGCACCAAAATAAAACATACAACTCGTACCAATCTAGATCATCAATCAACTCAAAGACAAAAGATATCTACTCAAAACATCATAAGATGGCAACACATCATTGGATCATAATATGTAGCATAAAGCACCATGTTCAAGTAGGGATTACAGCGGGGTGCGGGAGAGTGGACCGCGTAAAAGAGATGAGGATGGTGATGTTGATGAAGACGATCACTGCGGCGATGATTCCCCTCCCGATGGCACTCTGGTGCCACCAAGAGAGAGGGGGAGAGGTTCTCCCCCTTGTGCTTCCTCCTCCATGGCTTTCCCCCTCTGGTCCTTGGCCTTCATGGAGATGATGGCCCCTCCGAGATCCTCCTCCATGGCCTCCGGTGATGATGGCCCCCTCCGAGATCCTCCTCCATGGCCTCCGATGATGATGGCCCCCTCCGGTAGGGTGCCAGAGAGGGCCTAGATTGATTTCTCATGGCTACAGAGGCTTGCGGCGGCGGAACTTCCGATCTAGGTTAATTCCCGAAAGTTTCAGTATTTATAGGAATTTTTGGCGTTGGTTTCACGTCAAGGGGGCCTCCGGGCTGTCCACGAGATAGGGGGCCGCACCCTAGGGAGGGGGCGCGCCCCCCACTCTCGTGGGCAGCCCGGGACTCCCCTGGCCAACTCCGATGCTCCGTGGTCTTCTTTTGGTCCAGAAAAAATCCTCAAAAATTGGCACGTCAATTAGACTCCGTTTGATATCCCTTTTCTATAAAACACTAAAACAAGGAGAAAACAGAAACTGGCACTGGGCTCTAGGTTAATAGGTTAGTCCCAAAAATCATATAAAATGACATATAAATGCTCATAAAACATCATAGATGGATAAAATAATAGCATTAATACTTCATAAATTATAGATATGTTGGAGACGTATCAAGTACTAATACAAGTAGCACAACATCTCCAAGCACACTGCACAATCATGTGGATCAAGGCCTGTACTGACCTTTCATGAGAAGACCAAGATAAAATACAAATCTACCAACACGAATAGGAAATCCAATCTCGTTTTGTGCAGTTGCACTGAAATCAAGCAAAGTGTTTCGCGTAGCGGAAGCAAAATGTCGCAATAGCAACAGGTTGAATAGATATCCCTGTTTAAACAGAGGCAAAAAAGGAATCAATTACTGGCTAATAAAGGAGGATGAAACATGCGGCTACAAAAATGGTAATCCCGCCAACCCCTAACAAGTGTTGCAGTTTTGAAATAAGATTTAGTAGTTAATTCTGAGAGTGGCATTGCTTAATTTTACCAGCGGCAATAGATTAACAAAAAGCATAAACTGTTCCAGGGGAGAGTGGGCACAACAACACCATGTGCTTCCATCTACTTATAAAGGGGGTGATGCAGAGTTTGTTGTAACAAAGCAACAAGCATCATGTGCAGGTTGGTACCATTTTGTTCACTACTTAATGGGAAAAGAGAGCAATACAATAGCTTCAATTCAACATTTATTTAAAACAGTACCAATACAAGTAGCACAACATCTCAAAACACACCTTGCGATCATGTGGATGAAGGCAAGTACCAACTGTCATGACGCTCACAAGATCAACTACTGAATCTGCCAACACGAATAGGAAATCCAATCTCGTTTTGTGCGGTTGCTTTGAAAATCAAGCAAAGTGTTTGAGTAGCGAAGCAAAATGTCATAATAGCAACAAGTTGAATCGATACCCTGTTTTAACAGAGGCAAAAAGGAAACTATTACTTGCCGATAAAGGAGGATGAAATAAACGGTGACTGAAAGAAGCATCTAACTTATCTTGGATGGAAAACAAAGTAGGATAGTAGCATTTCTAAAACGGTTGCATTGGTTCATATTAACAGAGACATTCTCTTAAAACAACATTCGTTAAAAAATGTAATTTACTTTTAACAGTGGCATTGCTTCAATTTTCCGGCGGCATTCTTAGATTAACAACAGCAAAATAGCTGTATGGGACATGCCAGCACCATGTCCGTCCACACGTATAAATGGGTGATGCAGAGTATGTAGCCAAGCAACATATATGCATTGGTCCCATATTTGTTCTCTTTGAACCTTTTTCCTATGTGAGGGCAGCAAATCTAGTCCTGCACAAACTACCCGACCCCCAGTCTCTTTCCCTTTTCAACAAAGAGATCGGTTCCTTATAGATGTGTGTACTAGGTTACCCCCCTTTTCCCTTTTCGACCAACAAAGCGGCTGGATAGCTAGTCTATACTACTTTCCGTCCCTCCTTTCCTCATTGAACCACGTCCTAGATTCTTGCTCCAGCCCACCGCACCCTTCTTTCCTCTTTGAACCAATACCTAGATTCGACTACAAATCGAAAAAGATCCACATGCAGCTAGAGCAATGACGGTTTCAAAGAAACTTATACCTTAGGGTTGTCGGGATGTGGCATGGCGTGCGGCGGGAGGCCGGATCTACCCACACTACATACGGCAGCGAGGAAGAAGGGGTCGGTGGCCCTCCCACACAGGCGCTGGGTGAAAGAGAACAGCGCAGCCGGTAGTGGATTGCCTCCCTTGCCGAAGGCGATAGAGTGAACGCTGCACCTCCTCCCCTTCCCGGTGCGACGGGATAAGGACTCCTCCTTCACCAGCTGTGAGGGGGGAGAGAGAGACAAGAGGCCAACACAATCTTGTTTAGATCTGGTGAAGAGAGGGTGAGAGACTGTGAATATAGCAAACCCTAGCAAATGAACGCTAAGCCTCCAGCGTGTATACATATATGTAGTGCGGCGAGAGTGTGGAGAGTGCAAACCCTAGCGAACAAGCGCTAAGGCTCTAGCTTATATATATATACTACTGTAGTATGGACTGAGCTCCGGTGCCTTCACTGCACCTGCTTTTGGCTGTATGATAGGTGAGCCAACCACATTTTCGGCCCACCTGTCATAAACCCAAAGGCCGGTGCACTAAGTCAATGAAGCTGCGTCCATATAGTACTCTCATGTATACGACTAATATATAGTGGAGTGGTTTTCTTATTCTCTCCATAACAATCATTTTAAATTGTGTAAGTACGAAATGAAACTCTTTATTTAACATACAGTGAAGAAAACTACTACTACTTCCAATGAACTAACGATCCATGCCCACGCGTCCTGGTCGCACTTCCTGTCCTTCACGTGCGGTACACTACCCTCCCTTAAGTGAACAACCACACATGCGCCAAATTATCGGAAACGTGTGAGAGTGTGTACAAATAAAGAATTTTAATTTCAATTATCGGAAAGGTTTGAGAGTATTACAAAGTTTGACTTCAGTCAAATCTAATATGCGGATTAAATAAAAATGGAGGGCTACTACGTCCATCCGGGTTTTTAGTCCACACCATTTTTTAAATCAAAGTTAATAGTTGGACAAATAAAATTATAGGGGAGCTGGAGACAAAGTTGTGAGAAGGCTTAGAAATCAATACAAAACTTATGCTCTTAGTACCAACGTCGATCCTTCTTCGAGGAAACATTTGGTTCATAGCCAATTGTGTGATAAAATTGCACCAACGTGAAAGACGACTGCGTATCCAACGCAACCAAGGTGAACTGACGAAGGATATCATCTTTGTGCGTAACAAGCAAAGAGCACTGATGGAAGACAACTTGTTTTTCATTGAAAATCGATCAGCTTCACCAACCGACGCAACCATGAGGCGCAACCATGAGCATCGATAGGTCATCATGGTGATGCATCATCCATTTGGCATCAAGTTTGGGTGAGGCACCTATGAAGTTCGACAAATCCTCACTGTGGTCTGTTTCTTCTCAGTAATCAAGCTCGAGGAAGGAAGAACCACGTGGCAGAGGACAGTGAGGTGGAACAACAATGGCCATCCAATTTTGTGCAGTTCCACTAAAATTTAGGAAGACATGCCCGGGAGATACGCATCACTGTTTCCAAAAATATAAAAAAGGGATATAGTGTTGTTACTTTGTTTTACAAGATTAGAAATGACATCTCAATTGTCAATAAGAATTAATGAAAAGTACACCAACAAACAGAAGCACCATAATTATCTTGATGGGAACTAAACCAGGATACCCGAGAAAAAACATTTCTTCATTTAACAAGTGATAGTACTACCACCATATGGACAATGACCGCACAACCACCTTGTACTTTTTGTCGAAACAACATGTATACCTCCACCGAGGCATAAATCAGGACAACTTTTCGAGTGGCATTTCCTCTATAATAGTACTTGTAGGTGATGTTGGACCAGCCGACGAACCCTAGCTACTATACATGGGGAGCTGGGGAGTAGTCGCATAGAAGAAAACCCGCACAACGACCTGGGGAGCTGGACCAGTACAAGAAGTTATACCTCAGGTGGGCAAGATGTCGTTTAGGCGGGCGGACGGGATCTGCCCACACGACGGCAGCGAACAAGGGCGCGGAGGATCTTCGTCCGCGCCAGCGCTGGCTCCTAGAGGATGGTGCACATCGACTTCCTCCGTCGCCGACGGCGACAACTTCAACGCTGCACCTCCTCACCTCCCGCAGCGGACGGGATTCGGCCAGATCTGTGACCACCGGTGAGGAGAGAGATAGAGTGGACACTGTCATCTTGTTTTGATATGGAGAGGGTGAGAGAGCGAGACGCGAGAAACTCTATCAAACAAGAGGCTATAATGGAGTAAAAAAATCTCTCCAAAGCAGTGGTTTTAAATAGAATACGCGCGTTCCCGGAAAAAAGAAATGAAAACTGACAGACAAGTTTTTAACGTACCAAGAAAGAAAACTCGATCAAAAACACGCCCCCGCTTCCAGGTCACGAGAGTCGTCGCGCACACACACATAGACATAGACATGCATATCTGTGTTTACGTAAAATTCCATTTCCATCTCCATCTCCAATCATATTTTTCCAACTGGCACATTATTTACGTTATTAATTATATACGCAGCAATATTAACGTACAACATCTCTTGTTCGCGGACGCCCGGACCGCTGCCACAGCCGGTCCTGACAAACCCGAACCCTCGTCATCACCCGCGCGTGCTTCCCGCCCGAAACGGTCAGTGCCTCATTCATGCCCGGCCAGAGCGGATGCGACCTCTCACTGGCGCCGGCATTGAAGTGGCGCGTCGGTCGAGAGAGCGTCGCCCGCGCCGCTTCCGGGTGCACGCGACTGCTCCGTGTTCAAAGGTCGTAATAGCCGGCTACAACATGCATGTAAAAAGTTCTTGGGAGTCCATGCTACAGCTAGCTGTCCTCCCCCAACTCATCAATCTCTTCCAGTAGTGCTAGTACTCCATGGCGCGATCCATCGACAAGCAGGCGGTAAAGTTATTATATACTCGGTTTGCGGTGAGTGGCATGCCGAGCGATCGTGTGGGGTCGAGCCGTGGAGGAGGGTGAGACACGAACACGACAGACGTGATTTAAACATTGGTTTTGCTCGATGGCGCGATCCAACGAAATGAAACGTTGATTTCTCTCCGTTTCCATTTTTTCTCCGAAAAAACGGAAACTTTCCACTCCATTTTCATTCCTATTCCAAGGTTGCCCCGCTACAGCATTCCATCAAATACAAAGGAAAACTAACATGCATGCTGATGCATCTCAATGATTCAGAAATCATAGCCAATATTTACTTCACAACTAAATACAAAAGTTGTGAGAGCGTGTACGAAAGAAAAACTACTGATGGGGTCACTACGACTTAAACCCTAAACCCTAAACAGATTTAATTTCCTGGCGGGTAGAACTCGTCGAAGGAAAGACAGTGGCACCCTCGGATCATACGATGCTTTTGTGCAGTTCCACTAAAATCGACCTGAGCATCCCTGATGGCAAAGATATTGAAGAAGTGTGATTAGAATAATAGTACTGGCACTAGTTCATGAGACATAAACTCATCACAAGTAGAAGCCGGTAGAAGTAGAGAAAGATCGACATGGAGATGGAGCTACGACAGTGGAGCAAGCCGGCTCCAAAAGGAAGATGGACTACCTGGGACGTCGGGCTGTAGCTAGAAGGGCGGTTGGGACGCGGCATCGGCCCATACCGCGGTGACCCCTGATTGGGACGCACCGACTGTGGGTTTTCTCCCTCGCCGATGTCGACCGCGTCTACGCAGAACATTGTTCCCTTCCCCCAGCTGCGGGATCAGGCCCGTCGTTCTATGCTTGTGAAGAGAGCAACCTAAGCAAGCAGGCTTGTAGCTTAGGCTCCTGCTAGTGTATATATAGTGGTTTTCTTTTTCTCTCCATATCAACCATTTTATATTGTGTACGTGCCATTGAAGAGTGAAGTGATGGTTGCTTCTTCCGACTAACTTACTGCGTGATTTGACTGCTCCTTAGTGCCCCCTACACGTACTCCCCTACATGTATGCAACAGTCACACGCACACATGGACGCAAAAACGCGCGCGACGCCCTAATGCATGCATGTCCGAGCACACGCCGGAACACACACGGTCACGCTCAAGTTCTCAACCTACATGTGCATGCACACACACACACACACACTCAGTCAGGGTGAGCTAGTGACCGTATAAACACCGGAATATATATATATTGGGTGCAATGAGCGTATTATGAAGTCTATTGACCATATTTTTACAAATATACAATGACAAACAGTGTATTTATCTTGTTTGAAATTAAGCCATATTATCCGGAGAGGAGGCAGTAAGGACCAGCATTACTCTGATGTGTCCCGTCAACTTGCCGAACGAGGAGAAGGTTGCAGGACGGGAGAAGCTTGTGCGCGGTGGCTCGCTGGACAAGGAGAAACTTTTGACTAATGCAAGCTCTCCCTCGCTCAGGCGGTGGACGTGCAACAGTTAATTTGGTGTCAGATTGCCAGAAGCATACACTATATTACTAGTACTATTATTGTTCGACTTCCCGAATAGGCGAACAGCCAAGCGCAATGTTTACTAGTAGTACTAGTACTACTACTATAGTCTATAGAGATATGTACTATACTAGTACTAGGAACCAGATGGAGGAGCGTCTGCACTCTTATTATGATTTTAAAATGTGATAAAGCAATCTTCAACACATTTGGTTCTCTTCGAGGGTTCTCGCATGTGATAATGGAAGTTGATTGCATGGAACACTCGCCACAATTCTCGCTTAATTTTGGCTTATATCCTGTTACAAATAGGAGCGCTCGGTAATATTTCCTCTTTTTTTGTTATTCAACATGTAAACAGGTCAGAAAACCTTGCGGCGCATCTTCGTGCGAACCGTGCTTGCTGCACTTTGAATGTGGCCGAGAGCTGGCTTGATGAAACACCTCGCTTCCTACTTCTTTTTTTGCGGGGTACCTCGCTTCCTAGTGACCAGTGTCTTGGCTGATCGTCCTAAGAATGCTTATATATGAATAAAGCTCTCTCATTTACCTGCAAAAAAGATTAAGCCAAATTAACCGGAAAGGAGGGAGTATGGACTAGCACTACTTTTTGGTGTGTCCCGTCAACTCGCAGAACGAGGAGAAGCTTACAGGACAAGGTGAAGCTCGCTTACGCCTTTTGACTAATGCAACCTACCCTCGGTGGACATGCATCAGTCCATTTGGTGTCAGATTGTCAGAGGCATACACTGTAGTACCCAACATGCGGAGTACCATCATTGTTCAACTTCACGAAGAGGCAAAGAGCCAAGCGCAGTAGTACATGTAGTACTACTACTAGAACCGCATGGTGGAGCGTCTGTACTCTTATTTTTTTATCTCTGATAAAGTACACGTTTATTTTGGAGAAGGGCGGAAAACCGCAGCCCAACATGTAATGATGATATCGATCAACCAACCATGCTCGAATATATCTTGGCCTCCGTGCGAGCCCGTCTGTGTGTTCTCGCTCCTCGTCTCTCTCAAGGAACGGCGGGTTGGCTCTTTGCCGTCAATTGAGATCGGTTTGCTCACACTCCTGTTCCACATGTCAGTGATATGCCAAGAGGAGGTGTGTTGACCGACTGGCCATACGCGTACTTGGTTTTGCACCTTCATCCGTCACAGTTTACAGGGTGCGCTTCATTATGATGCATTTCTCTCAATGCATTTCCACCACCAGAGAGACTTTAGACGCGTTTGGTTTAATGCTCAATTAATTAGGGCGTGGTAACCGCAATCAAGTTCACAATTTTCTCTCGATGTACTCCCTCCTTTCCGGTTTATAGGGCTTATCTCAAAATTTTAGTTTTTCCATTTTATAAGGCTCAATTTGGTTATTTTTCATCAGATTCCAAGGTGCATTAAATCATTGCATGCAAGTATTAAGAGAAAATTGACCAATGCATGTACTTTATGCATGCATGCATTGCAATTAATGCATTGATAAACATAATTTTTTGAGGAAAACAAGAGCATTAATTATGTGCTTTTGCAAAACTACAAAAGGTATTCCAACACTCGCCATCTACCTTGATTGATGAGATTTTTGAATTGAGCACTATAAACCGGAAAGGGGGGAATACTACTACGGAGTGGAGTAAGTGCATGCATGTGTGTACCCGGGGTGGAAGCACTGCATGCATGTGTGTAAGCATTATTCCCTCTAGTAATAGACGCCGTGCTATAACTACCAATGTTATTTTTCAGGCCGATCGCTAGTCGCCTTGGTCCCATAGATTTTTTTTCTTTTTTCTGAAGCGTGCTCTATAAACAGTGATGGATGGAGTAGTATGAGCGGATTCAAAGAAGAGCGTATTGATGGTTGCTTCTTCCGAGAAACTTATAGTAGGAAAGGTGGGGCTTATGATTTGACTGCTCATTACTCACTATTAATGCGGCGCAACGACTGGGCTGAGTCTCCCATGCGGTTGTGCACTACCCCCTCGGTTCTTAAATATACTCCGGAGTATTTGTCTTTCTAGAGATTTCAATGAGTGACTACTCAAATATTTGTCTTTTTAGAAATTCAAATGGACTACTACATACAGATGTATATAGACATATTTTGGAGTGTAGATTCACTCATTTTGCTCCGTATGTAGTCATTTGTTGAAATCTCTAGAAAGACGAATAGAGTATTTAGGAATGGAGGGAGTACACATACGAAGCAAAATGAGTGAATCTACACTCTAAAATATGCCCATTTGAAATTTGTAAAGAGACAAATATTTAGGAACGAAGGAGTATAATTTTGTGCATGGCACATGGACCCGGATGCTGAAGAGGCTTCTGGCAATGCTATCAAGCTTCCATCATTTGTTTACATAATTGACGTACTATACAAATAATTTTCCAGCGACATGAAATTGTACAATGGTGTGAGCTTTCAACTTTTGTTTCGTGTGTCTTGCCATCGATGCTCTTTCAGA
The DNA here is from genome assembly GCA_021437245.1 of Aegilops speltoides. Lineage (NCBI taxonomy): Eukaryota > Viridiplantae > Streptophyta > Magnoliopsida > Poales > Poaceae > Aegilops > Aegilops speltoides. Next base: position 87,892,899 of record CM038143.1, on the reverse strand, counting down.
AACAATAAAAAACTAACTTCCTTGCTAATGCATGTCAATTATTAGCATATCAGAGCTAATATTTACATCACAACTGAAGACAGAGTTGTGAGAAGGTGTTAAATTAAAATTGCTCCATGCTTTCATTGGCAGCAACGTCCCCCCAGCTCTGTTTAAATCAACAAGGCATGTTGGGAAAAAGTAGTTGTCTGGAGCATGCAACTGATATGTCTCCGTCGTATCTATAATTTTTTATTGTTCCATGCCAATATTATTCAACTTTCATATACTTTTGGCAACTTTTTATACTATTTTTGGGACTAACATATTGATCCGATTGCCCAGTGCAGTTCACATCATTGCATGTTTTTGTTTCGCAGAAACCCAATATCAAACGGAGTCCAAAAGGGATAAAAACGGACAGAGATTTTTTTGGAATATTTATGATTTTTGGGAAGTAAAATCAACGCGGAATGGTGTCCGGGGTGGCCACGAGACAGGGGGGCGCGCTCTCCCCCCTGGGCGCGGCCTGGGCTCTTGTGGGCCACCCGTAAGGTGGTTGACGCTCTTCTTTTGGTGCCAGAAAGCTAATTTCACGAGAAAAATCTGGGCAAAAGATTCACCCCAATCGGAGTTACGGATCTCCGGATATTTAAGAAACGGTGAAGGGGTAGAATCTGAGAATGCAGAAACAGAGAGATAGATCCAATCTCGGAGGGGCTCTCGCCCCTCCCACGCCATGGGATCCAAGGACCAGAGGGTAAACCCTTCTCCCATCTAGGGAGAAGGTCAAGGAAGAAGAATAAGAAGGGGGGCTCTCTCCCCCTTGCTTCCGGTGGCGCCGGAACGCCGCCGGGGGCCATCATCATCACTTCGATCTTCACCAACACCACCGTCATCTTCACCAACATCTCCATCACCTTCCCCCATCTATATCCAGTGGTCCACTCTCCCGCAACCCGCTGTACCCTCTACTTGAACATGGTGCTTTATGCTTCATATTATTATCCAATGATGTGTTGCCATCCTATGATGTCTGAGTAGATTTCCGTTGTCCTATCGGTGATTGATGAATTGCTATGATTGGTTTGAGTTGCATGTTTTATTACTGGTGTTGTCCTATCGTGCCCTCCGTGTCGCGCAAGTGTGAGGGATCCCCACTATAGGGTTTGCAATATGTTTATGATTTGCTTATGGTGGGTGGCGTGAGTGACATGAAACACAAACCCGAGTAAGTAGGCTGTTTGCGTATGGGATAAAAGGGGACTTGATGCTTTAATGCTATGGTTGTTTACCTTAATGAATCTTTAGTAGTTGCGGATGATTGCTAGAGTTCCAATCATAAGTGCATAGAATTCCATGTAAGGGATGATATGTTAGCTTATGCCTCTCCCTCAAATAGAATTTTAATAGTGATTATCGGTCTAGTAACATAGTCAATTGCTTAGGGACAATTTCACAACTCCTACCACCACTTTTCCACACTCGCTATATTTACTTTATTGCATCTTTATCTAAACAGCCCCTAGTTTATATTTACGCATCTTTATTTGTTGGGGAACGTAGTTATTTCAAAAAATTTCCTACGCACACGCAAGATCATGGTGATGGCATAGCAACGAGAGGGGAGAGTGTTCGTCCACGTACCCTCGTAGACCGTAAGCGGAAGCGTTAGCACAATGCGGTTGATGTAGTCGTACGTCTTCACGATCCGACCGATCCAAGCACCGAACGTACGGGGCCTCCGAGTTCAGCATACGTTCAGCTCGATGACGATCTCCGGCCTCCAATCCAGCAAAGCTCCGGAGATGAGTTCCGTCAGCACGACGGCGTGGTGATGATGATGATGTTCTACTAGCGCAGGGCTTCGCCTAAACTCCGCGACGATATGACCGAGGTGGAATATGGTGGAGGGGGGCACCGCACACGGCTAAGGAACGATCCGTAGATCAACTTGTGTGTCTATGGGGTGCCCCCCCCGCCCCCGTATATAAAGGAGGGAGGGGGGAGGTGCGGCGGCCCCTAGGGGTGCGCCGAGGAGTCCTACTCCCACCGGAGTAGGACTTCCCTCTTGCCTTGGTGGAGAAGGAAAGGGGAGGAAAGAGGAAAGGGCGCGCCCCTTCCTTGTCCTATTCGGACTAGGGGGGGGGCGCGGCCTGCCTGGCCGCCCTCCTCTTCTCCCTCTTGGCCCATTAAGGCCCATTATCCCCGGGAGGTTCAGTAACCCCGGTGTTCCTAAAAGTCCCGATTTCACCCGGAACCATTCCTATGTCCAAACATAGGCTTCCAATATATCAATCTTTATGTCTCGACCATTTCGAGACTCCTCGTCATGTTCGTGATCACATCCGGGACTCCGAAAAAACTTCGGTACATCAAAACTTGTAAACTCATAATAAAACTGTCATCGTAACGTTAAGCGTGCGGACCCTACAGGTTCGAGAACCATGTAGACATGACCTATAACTATTCTCGGTCAATAACCAATAGCGGAACCTGGATGCCCATATTGGCTCCTACATATTCTACGAAGATCTTTATCGGTCAAACCGCATAACAACATACGTTGTTCCCTTTGTCATCGGTATGTTACTTGCCCGAGATTCGATCGTCGGTATCCAATACCTAGTTCAATCTCATTACCGGCAAGTCTCTTTACTCGTTCCGTAATACATCATCTTATAACTAAATCATTAGTTACAATGCTTGCAAGGCTTAGGTGATGAGTATTACCGAGAGGGCCCAGAGATACCTCTCCGACAATCGGAGTGACAAAACCTAATCTCGAATTATGCCAACCCAACATGTACCTTCGGAAACACCTGTAGAGCACCTTTATAATCAGCCATTTACGTTGTGACGTTTGGTAGCACATAAAGTGTTCTTCCGGCAAACGGGAGTTGCACAATCTCATAGTTGCAGGAACTTTGTATAAGTCATGAAGAAAGCAATAGCAATATACTAAACGATCAAGTGCTAGGCTAACGGAATGGGTCATGTCAATCACATCATTCTCCTAATGATGTGATCCCATTAATCAAATGACAACACATGTCTATGGTTAGGAAACATAACCATCTTTGATTAATGAGCTAGTCAAGTAGAGGCATACTAGTGACTATATGTTTGTCTATGTATTCACACATGTATCATGTTTCCGGTTAATACAATTCTAGCATGAATAATAAACATTTATCATGATATAAGGAAATAAATAATAACTTTATTATTGCCTCTAGGGCATATTTCCTTCAGTCTCCCACTTGCACTAGAGTCAATAATCTAGTTCAGATCGCCATGTGATTTAACACCAATATTCATATCTGTATATGATTAACACCCATAGTTCACATCGTCATGTGACCAACACCCAAAGGGTTTACTAGAGTCAATAATCTAGTTCACATCGCTATGTGATTAATACCCAAAGAGTACTAAGGTGTGATCATGTTTTGCTTGTGAGAGAAGCTTAGTCAATGGGTATGTCACATTCAGAGCCGTATGTATTTTGCAAATATTATATGTCTACAATGCTCTGCACGGAGCTACTCTAGCTAATTGCTCCCACTTTCAATATGTATCCAGATTGAGACTTAGAGTCATCTAGATCGGTGTGAAAACTTGCACCGAGGTAACCTTTTACGACGGGCTCTTTTATCACCTCCATAATCGAGAAATATTTCCTTAGTCCTCAATAAGGATATTCTTGACCAATGTCCGATGATCTACTCCTAGATCACTATTGTACCTCCTTGCCAAATCTGAGCAAGGTATACAATAGGTGCAGTACATAGCATAGCATACTTTATAGAACCTGGTGAGGCATAGGGAATGACTTTTCATTCTCTTTCTATTTTCTCATTGTGGTCGGGATTTGAGTCTTACTCAATTTCATACCTTTGCAACACAGGCAAGAACTCTTTCTTTGACTGTTTCATTTTGAACTACTTCAAAATCTTGTCAAGGTATGTACTCATTGAAAATCTTATCAAGTGTCTTTATCTATCTCAATAGATCTTGATGCTCAATATGTAAGTAGGTTTACTGAAGTCTTTCTTTTAAAGAACTTCTTTCAAACACTCCTTTATGCTTTGCAGAATAATTCTACATTATTTCCGATCAACAATATGTCATTCACATATACTTATCAGAAAGGCTGTACTGCTCCCACTCACTTTCTTGTAAATACATGCCTTTCCAAAAGTCTGTGTAAAACCATATGCTTTGATCCACTCATCAAAGTGTATATTCCAAGTCCGAGATGCTTGCACCAGTCCATTGATGGATTGCTGGAGCTTGCACACTTTGTTAGCACCTTTAGGATTGACAAAACCTTTTGATTGCATCATATACAACTCTTCTTCCAAAAATCCATTCAAGAATGCAGTTTTGACATCCATTTGCCAAATTTCATAATCATGAAATGCAGCAATAGCTAACATGATTCGAACAGACTTAAGCATCGCTACGGGTGAGAAAGTCCCATCGTAGTCAACCCCTTGAACTTGTCGAAAACCTTTCGCAACAAGTCGAGCTTTATAGACAGTTACATTACCATCAGCGTCAGTCTTCTTCTTAAAGATCCATTTATTCTCAATGGCTTGCCGATCATCGGGCAAGTCAAGCAAAGTCCATACTTTGTTCTCATACATGGATCCCATCTCAGATTTCATGACCTCAAGCCATTTCGCGGAATCTGGGCTCATCATCGCTTCCTCATAGTTCGTAGGTTCATCATGGTCTAGTAACATGACCTCCAGAACAGTATTACCGTACTACTCTGGTGCGGACTGTACTTTGGAAGACCTACGAGGTTTTGTAGTAACTTGATCTGAAGTTTCATGATCATCATCATTAGCTTCCTCACTAATTGGTGTAGGAATCACTGGAACTGATTTCCGTGATGAACTACTTTCCAATTCGGGAGAAGGTACAAATTACCTTATCAAGCTCTACTTTCCTCCCACTCACTTCTTTCGAGGGAAACTCCTTCTCTAGAAAGGATCCATTTTTAGCAACGAATATCTTGCCTTCGGATCTGTGATAGAAGGTGTACCCAACAATTTCCTTTGGGTATTCTATGAAGACGCACTTCTTCGATTTGGGTTCGAGCTTATCAGGATGAAACTTTTTCACATAAGCATCGTATCCCCAAACTTTAAGAAACGACAACTTGGGTTTCTTGCTAAACCACAGTTCATATGTTGTCGTCTCAACAGATTTAGATGGTGCCCTTTTAATGTGAATGCAGCTGTCTCTAATGCATAACCCCAAAACAATATTGGTAAATCAGTAAGAGACATCATCGATCGCACCATATACAATAAAGTGTGGTTACGACGTTCAGACACACCATAACGTTGTGGTGTTCCAGGTGGCGTGAGCTGTGAACTATTCCACATTGTTTTAATTGAAGACCAAACTCGTAACTCAAATATTCGTCTCCGCGATCAGATCGCAAAAACTTTATTTTCTTGTTACGATGATTTTTCCACTTCACTCTGAAATTCTTTGAACCTTTCAACTATTTCAGACTTATGTTTCATAAAGTAGATATACCCATATCTGCTCAAATCATCTTGTGAAGGTCAGAAAATAACGATACTTGCCACGAGCCTTAATACTCATTGGTCTGCATACATCAGTATGTATTATTTCCAATAAGTCAGTAGCTCGTTCCATTTTTCCGAAGAACAGAGTTTTAGTCATCTTGCCCAAAAGGCACGATTCACAAGCATCAAATGATTCATAACCAAGTGATTACGAAAATCCATCTTTATGGAGTTTCTTCATGCGCTTTACACCGATATGACCCAAACGGCAGTGCCACAAATAAGTTGCACTATCATTATTAACTTTGCATCTTTTGGCATCAATATTATGAATATGTGTATCACTACGATCGAGATCCAACAAACTATTTTCATTGGGTGTATGACCATTGAAGGTTTTATTCATGTAAATAGAACAACAATTATTCTCTGATTTTAAATGAATAACCGTATTGCAATAAACATGATCAAATCATATTCATGCTCAACACAAACGCCAAATAACATTTTATTTAGGTTTAACACTAATCCCGAAAGTATAGGGAGTGTGCGATGATGATCATATCAATCTTGGAACTACTTCCAACACTCATCGTCACTTCCCTTCAACTAGTCTCTGTTTGATCGTAACTCTGTTTGAGTTACTAATCTTAGCAACCGAACAAGTATCAAATACTCGGGGCTACTATAAACACTAGCAAGGCACACATTAATAACTTGTATATCAAATATACCCTTGTTCACTTTGCCATCCTTCTTATCTACCAAATATTCAGGGCATTTCCGCTTCCAGTGACTATTTCCTTTGCAGTGTAAGCACTCAGTTTCAGGTTATGGTCCAGCTTTGGGCTTCTTCACAGGAGTGACAACTTGCTCGTCTTTCCACTTGAAGTTCCCTTTCTTTCCCTTTGCCCTTTTCTTGAAACTAGTGGTCTTGTCAATCATCAACACTTGATGCTCTTTCTTGATTTCTACCTTTGTCGATTTCAACATCACGAAGAGCTCGGGAATCGTTTCCGTCATCCCTTGTATACTATAGTTCGTCACGAAGTTCTAGTAACTCAGTGATGGTGACTAGAGAATCCTGTCAATCACTATCTTATCTGGAAGATTAACTCCCAATTGATTCAAGTGATTGAAGTACCCATACAATCTGAGCACATGCTCACTAGTTGAGCGATTCTCCTCCATCTTTTAGCTATAGAACTTGTTGGAGACTTCATATCTCTCAACTCGGGTATTTGCTTGAAATATTAACTTCAATTCCTGGAACATGTCATATGGTCCATGACGTTCAAAACGTCTTTGAAGTCCCGATTCTAAGCCGTTAAGCATGGTGCACTAAACCATCAAGTAGTCATCATATTGAGCTAGCCAAACGTTCATAACGTATGCGTTTGCTTCTGCAATAGGTCTGTCACCTAGCGGTGCATTAAGGACATTATTCTTCTATGCAGCAATGAGGATAAACCTCAGATCACGGATCCAATTCGCATCATTGCTACTAACATTTTTCAACACAATTTTCTCTAGGAACACATTAAAATTCAACGGAACAACAGCACGAGCCATCTATCTACAATCAAACATAGACAAGCAAAATACTATCAGGTACTAAGTTCATGATAAATTTAAGTTCAATTAATCATATTACTTAAGAACTCCCACTTAGACAGACATCTCTCTAGTCATCTAAGTGATTACGTGATCCAAATCAACTAAACCATGACCGATCATCACATGAGATGGAGTAGTTTTCAATGGTGAACATCACTATGTTGATCATATCTACTATATGATTCACGCTCGACCTTTCGGTCTCCGTGTTCCGAGGCCATATCTGCATATGCTAGGCTCGTCAAGTTTAACTCGAGTATTCGCGTGTGCAAAAACTGGCTTGCACCCGTTGTAGATGGACGAGAGCTTATCACACCCGATCATCACGTGGTGTGCGGGCACGACGAACTTTGGCAGCGGTGCATACTCGGGAGAACACTTCTTGATAATTTTAGTGAGAGATCATCTTAAAATTCTACCGTCAATCAAAGCAAGATAAGATGCATAAAGGATAAACATCACATGCAATCAATATAAGTGATATGATATGGCCATCATCATCTTGTGCTTGTGATCTCCATCTCCAAGCACCGTCATGATCACCATCGTCACCGGCGCGACACCTTGATCTCCATCGTAGCATCGTTGTTGTTTCGCCATCTATTGCTTCTCGACTTTCGCTACCGCTTAGTGATAAAGTAAAGCAATTACAGTATGCGTTGCATTTCATACAATAAGCGACAACCATATGGCTCCTGCGCGATTGCCGATAACCGGTTACAAAACATGATCATCTCATACAATAAAATATAGCATCACGTCTTGACCATATCACATCACAACATGCCTGCAAAAACAAGTTAGGCGTCCTCTACTTTGTTGTTGCAAGTTTTACGTGGCTGCTACGGGCTGAGCAAGAACCGTTCTTACCTACACATAAAAACCACAGCGATAGTTCGTCAAGTTGGTGCTGTTTTAACCTTCGCAAGGACCGGTGTAGCCACACTCGATTCAGCTAAAGTGAGAGAGCAGACACCCGCCAGCCACCTTTAAGCACGAGTGCTCGTAGCAGTGAAACCAGTCTCGCGTAAGCGTCTGGCGTAATGTCGGTCCGGCCGCTTCATCTCACAATACCGCCGAACCAAAGTATGACATCTTTGGTAAGTAGTATGACTTGTATCGCCCACAACTCACTTGTGTTCTACTCGTGCATATGACATCAGCGCATAAAACCTAGGCTCGGATGCCTTTGTTGGGGAGCGTAGTAATTTCAAAAAATTCCTACGCACACGCAAGATCATGGTGATGGTATAGCAACGAGAGGAGAGTGTTAGCCCGTACCCTCGTGAGACCGTAAGCGAAGCGTAGCACAACGCGGTTGATGTAGTCGACGTCTTCACGATCCGACCGATCCAAGCACCGAACGTACGGGGCCACCGAGTTCAGCACACGTTCAGCTCGATGACGATCTCCGGCCTCCGATGCAGCAAAGCTCCGGAGATGAGTTCCGTCAGCACGACGGCGTGGTGACGATGATGACGTTCTACCGGCGCAGGGCTTCGCCTAAACTCCGCGACGATATGACCGAGGTGGAAGATGGTGGAGGGGGGCACCGCACACGGCTAAGGAATGATCCGTAGATCAACTTGTGTGTCTATGGGGTGCCCCCCGCCCCCGTATATAAAGGAGGGAGGGGGGAGGTGCGGATGCCCCCCTAGGGGTGCGCCTGGAGGAGTCCTACTCCCACCGGGAGTAGGACTCCCCCCTCTTGCCTTGGTGGAGAAGGAAAGAGGTGAGGGGAAAGAGGAAAGGGGGGCGCCGCCCCCCCTCCTTGTCCTATTCGGACTAGGGGGGGGAGGGGGCGCGCGGCCTGCCCTGGCCGGCCCTCCTCTTCTCCCTCTTGGCCCATTAAGGCCCATTATCCCCTGGGAGGGTTCCGGTAACCCCCCGGTGTTCCGGAAAAATCCCGATTTCACCCGGAACCATTCCGATGTCCAAACATAGGCTTCCAATATATCAATATTTATGTCTCGACCATTTCGAGACTCCTCGTCATGTCCGTGATCACATCCGGGACTCCGAACAAACTTCGGTACATCAAAACTTGTAAACTCATAATAAAACTGTCATCGTAACGTTAAGCGTGCGGACCCTACGGGTTCGAGAACTATGTAGACATGACCTAGAACTATTCTCGGTCAATAACCAATAGCGGAACCTGGATGCCCATATTGGCTCCTACATATTCTACGAAGATCTTTATCGGTCAAACCGCATAACAACATACGTTGTTCCCTTTGTCATCGGTATGTTACTTGCCCGAGATTCGATCGTCGGTATCCAATACCTAGTTCAATATCGTTACCGGCAAGTCTCTTTACTCGTTCCGTAATACATCATCTTATAACTAACTCATTAGTTACAATGCTTGCAAGGCTTAGGTGATGAGTATTACCGAGAGGGCCCAGAGATACCTCTCCGACAATCGGAGTGACAAAACCTAATCTCGAATTATGCCAACCCAACATGTACCTTCGGAAACACCTGTAGAGCACCTTTATAATCAGCCATTTACGTTGTGATGTTTGGTAGCACACAAAGTGTTCTTCCGGCAAACGGGAGTTGCACAATCTCATAGTTGCAGGAACTTTGTATAAGTCATGAAGAAAGCAATAGCAATATACTAAAGGATCAAGTGCTAGGCTAACGGAATGGGTCATGTCAATCACAGCATTCTCCTAATGATGTGATCCCATTAATCAAATGACAACACATGTCTATGGTTAGGAAACATAACCATCTTTGATTAATGAGCTAGTCAAGTAGAGGCATACTAGTGACTATATGTTTGTTTATGTATTCACACATGTATCATGTTTCCGGTTAATACAATTCTAGCATGAATAATAAACATTTATCATGATATAAGGAAATAAATAATAACTTTATTATTGCCTCTAGGGCATATTTCCTTCATTATTATCTTGAAAACCTATCCTATCACACCTCCAAAGTACTTCTAGTTTCATACTTGTTCTAGGTAAAGCGAACGTCAAGCATGCGTAGAGTCGTATCAGTGGCCGATAGGACTTGAGAGAGTATTTGTTCTACCTTTAGCTCCTCGTTGGGTTCGACACTCTTACTTATCGAAAGAGGCTACAACTATCCCGTATACTTGCGGGTCATCAGCAACATTCCGATCATTTTGTGCAGTTCCACTAAAATAGAGCTGAGCGTCCCTGTTCCAAAGATATTAAGTGTGATTACGATAATAGAGGACTACTGATGAAACAATAAACACATAAATAGAAGCCGGTCACCTTTGCAGTCTCTCTTAAGACTAACTAGTTGGAGAAGATTAGGCTTGAAGTTGGATGGGGAGGATAGAGCAAAACCAATCTCTCTTGTGCAACAAGACTTTGAAATGTAGAGCGTTGCCGTGTGACATTTTAGTACAACTGCACAAAACACTCTTAAGAAAAAAGTGATTTGTGCAGTTCACCAAAAGGTCGCAATAGCAACAAGGTGAAATGGATAGCCCTGTTTGCAAAAAAGAGGTAGAAAGGAAACAATTACTGGCCAATAACAGTTGATGACACATGCGACGACAAAAAAGAAGCATATTCCTTGTCCTAAGGGAAGATAACAACACGGTTGTGTTTGTCTAAAACGGTGTGAGGATGAGATTGCAATATGGAAAGTACGCCGGACGAGCTACGTTTTGGGCAAAGAACTATGGAAGATCCACATGCAGCGGCGTGGGAAGACGAGCAGTGGAGCAAGGCCGGAGGGGATACCTGGAGGTCGTCGAGATGTAACTAGGTGAGCGGCGGCGAGCGGAATCTGCCCATATTGCGGCAGCAAGCAGGTGACGTAGGCCCTGCCGCACCAAAGCTTGGTCAGAGAGAACGGTGTGTACTGCAGATCGGGACGTGCTGCCTCGGCACCGTCGAACAAAGAAATGATGCACTTCCTCCCTTTCCCCCGGCGGACGGGATGCGGCCGGATCAGTGACCAACGGTGAGAGAGAGAGGCCACCGCACTCCCTTTCCCCCGGCGGACGGGATGCGGCCGGATCAGTGACCAATGGTGAGAGAGAGAGGCCACTGCAGCCTTGTGTGAGATACTCTAAAGAGTGACAAACCAGGCAGGCATGCTCCATTGTATATAGTGGAGCGGACTACCTTTTTCTGCATAAAAATCGTTTCATATTCTATGTACGTGCCATTGAGCACTATAACTTTATTTAAAAATAGCGCGGAAACGCGTCAAGTCGAACTTTGTTTCGTGCACGCGTGGTACATGACCTTCCTAGGTAAACAACCGCTACATGCATTCAAATTAGCACGTGGGCTGCCATTTCGTAAAGAAATGAGCTCCACCGTGTACCCACGCGGCTGTGGCTGGGCACGAAGCGTGAGTACGTGCACGGTGCACCTATTCTCTTCTTGTATACGTACACCACCTACGTGGGGTTCTGTGAGAGAGATACAAACCTAGAGAGATATAGGGCATGTTCGGCAACTTCCCTGCTTCTGCAAAACTTCCCAAATCTGACTTCTCGCGTGGCTTCTCGCTTCAGGTGGCGACTCGGAAATCGTTCGGCAGCGTCAGCTTCTTTAAGTACCAGCTCCCAACCGATAGCCCATGTATTCGGCCAATTTGGTCGTAGTTTTGCAGTGGGCTGAGAGCCCAAGTGGCTGTGAAAGAGGCGTGGGCTATAGGCCCGGTCGGATTGGTGAGTGTGAACGTTATTTTCAGGCCAAGCGGCAGGTTGGCTAGTGCATGTTATGTTCGCTCGTGACGATTTATCTCGTACCGGTTCGATCCAGTCACTTGGCGGTGGCACTGCCTTGTAATTTCAGTCAACTCCGACTTCACCGTTTTTTGAGATCTGGGAAAGGCCAGCTTCTCAAACTCCTCAGTTTTTGCACTTGGGACGCCTGCCAGCTTCTTGATTTCTACTCCATGGAGCTAAAGCGTTCGGCTCAGCTTCATGTGTAGAGCAGAGGAAGCTGGGGGCTGGACCGTTGTCGAACACGCACATAGTGTGTGGGTTCATGAGAGGTTTTTTTGGGGGGGGGGGGTTCAATCAAAAATGTAACATATGCAATGTGTGTGAAATAGAGTCCTGGATATAACATATATATAGAGGGGGCGATCCACCAAAAGAGAGTGGAGGTACCATTGGCTTGAGGTGTCCATAGAATCGAAGAGAGGGATGATGTGTGTGTGTGCGCGCGCGCGATCGATAAAGAGTGCCATCGAATTTGTGTGTGCCCACGTCAGAGATATAGAGTGGCTGCCCTACTAGAACGTGAGAGGGGACATGTGCAGTTTGTCTCTATGGCATGGATACCTACCTGCAGCGCTCGACTATCGGTGTGTGGTGGAGGAAGAGGGAGGCCCAATTAACTATAGAGGTATGATACGTCTCCAACGTATCTATAATTTTTTATTGTTCCATGTTATTATATTAACCCTTTTGGATGTTTATGGGCTTTATTTTACACATTTATATCATTCTTTGGGACTAACCTACTAACCGGAGGCCCAGCCCGTATTGCTGTTTTTTTGCCTATTTCAGTATTTCGAAGAAAAGGAATATCAAATGGAGTCCAAACGGAATGAAACCTTCGGGAGCGTGATTTTTGGAATGAACGGGATCCAGAGGACTTGGAGTGCAAGTCAAGAAGCAGAGAGGCGGCCACGAGGGTGGAGGGCGCACCCACCCCCTGGGCGCGCCCCCCTATCTCGTGGGCCCATCAGGAAGCCACCGACGTACTTCCTCCTCCTATATATACCTTCGTACCCCGAAAACATCCAGGGAGCCAACGAAAAACAATTTCCACCACCGTAACCTTCTGTATCCGTGAGATTCCATCTTGGAGCCTTCGCCGGCGCTCCGCCGGAGGGGGAATCGACCATGGAGGGCTTCTACATCAACACCATAGCCCTTCCGATGAGTTGTGGGTAGTTTACCACAGACCTTTGGGTCCATAGTTATTAGCTAGATGGCTTGTTCTCTATTTTTGGATCTCAATACCATGTTCTCCCCCTCTCTTGTGGAGATCTATTCGACGTAACTCTTTTTGCGGTGTGTTTGTCGAGATCCGATGATTTGTGGGTTTATGATCAAGTTTATCTATGAGAAATATTTGAATCTCCTCTGAATTCTTTTATGTATGATAGAGTTTTCTATGCAAGTCTCTTCGAATTATCAGTTTGGTTTGTCCTACTAGATTGATCTTTCTTGCAATGGGAGAAGTGCTTAGCTTTGGGTTCAATCTTGCGGTGTCCTTTCCTAGTGACAACAGGGGCAGCAAGGCACGTATTGTATTGTTGCCATCGAGGATAAAAAGATGGGGTTTATATCATATTGCATGAGTTTTATCCCTCTACATCATGTCATCTTTCTTAATGCGTTACTCTGTTCTTATGAACTTAATACTCTAGATGCATGCTGGATAGCGGTCGATGTGTGGAGTAATAGTAGTAGATGCAGGCAGGAGTCGGTCTACTTGTCATGGACGTGATGCCTATATACATGATCATGCCTAGATAATCTCATAATTATACGCTTTTCTATCAATTGCTCGACAGTAATTTGTTCACCCACCATAATACTTATGCTATCTTGAGAGAAGCCACTAGTGAACCTATGGCCCCCAGGTCTATCTTTTATTATATAAGCTTTCAATCTACTTTTATTTGCATCTTTACTTTCCCAATATATATCATAAAATACCAAAAATATATTTATCTTATCATATTATCTCTATCAGATCTCACTTTCACAAGTGGCCGTGAAGGGATTGACAACCCCTTTATTGCGTTGGTTGTGAGTTCTTTGTTTGTTTGTGTTGGTGCGTGGGACTTTTGAGGAGCCTCCTACTGGATTGATACCTTGGTTCTCAAAAACCGAGGGAAATACTTACGCTACTATTGCTGCATCACCCTTTTTTCTTCAAGGAAAGCCAACGCAAGCTCAAGACGTAGCAAGAAGGATTTCTGGCGCCGTTGCCGGGGAGGTCTTCGCTCAAGTCAAGACATACCAAGTACCCATCACAAATTCATCTCCCTTGCATTTACATTATTTGCCATTTGCCTCTCGTTTTCCTCTTCCCCACTTCACCCTTGCTGTTTTATTCGCCCTCTCTTCCCCAATCTTCTCCTCTCTTTTCGCTTCCCTTTTTCTGTTTGCTCGTGTGTTAGATCGTTTACCTTGTCGTTATGGCTAGTCCCCCTATCCTTGTTATTACTCCCGAACATGAAATTCTCAATTTTAAGCAAAGGTAGGGAGAAAATTTAAAAGATGCTTGGCATAGAATTTGCAATGCTCAAAATAAATATACTAGGAAGCTTCCTTCCGTTCTTCTTCACAATTTTTATGTAGGCATTACTCCTTGGAATAGATGCGTTCTTGATACCGTTACTGGAGGGGATTTCTTGAGTAGCCATACGTCTGATGCTTATAATGCTATGTTAGATTTGTTTGGCCCACCACCTCTTTTGGTTAATGGAACTGTTTTAACTTTAGAACATGTGATGCAACGGCTTGAGATTATTAAAAATAAAATTGCCACTATTGAGTTGATTGAAAATTTGGATAAAAGATTCATAATCAGATTACCCAATACAGATCTAGGGTTGGAGTTACTTTGAAAAATCTTAAAGAGAAAGAACATATAGTCAATGAAAAAATAGATCTAGATTCTGCAAGAATCGGTAAACTTGAGGATATCATTACCAACATAGGTTCAGCGTTTTCTTCCATGAAAAACACTCCAAAACCTCCTACCAAAACTGCCAAATTTATTTATGTTCCTAAAAATAAGGGTGAATCATCTAGTAAGGGAGACGCGGATCTCAAATCAATAAGCGTTCATCCCAATTGTCTCTCTATCGTTAAGGAACCTTTTGCTACAAATGAATTTCTTGATTTCTTGCCCAATGGTTTAATCATTGCTAAAAAGGGAGAAACCCCTAAAAATTATAAATGCTCTATTGAGGACACAAGTGCCAAAGATGGCACTACTTAGATCTATCTTCGCTTTTATGCCTAGCTAGGGGCGTTAAACGATAGCGCTAGTTTGGAGGCAACCCAATTTTATTTGTGTTTTTTGTTTTTGTTTCTGTTTAGTAATAAATTTTGCATCTACCTTCTTTTTAGATGTGTTTTAATGTTTTAATTAGTGTGTGTGCCAAGTAGAACCTATGGGATAACCTATGATGATAGTTAATTTGATTCTGCTGAAAAACAGAAACTTTGCACGCACAAATTTAATTTTTTTAAATCACAGAAACGTGCTTTTGCGTTGATTATTTTTGATTCTGCTCAATAGACAAATTGTACAGGACTTCCTATTTTGGTAGGATTTTTAGAGTTCCATAAGTTTGCGTCAGTTACATATTGCTACAGACTGTTCTGTTTTAGACAGATTCTGTTTTTCATGTGTTGTTTGCTTATTTTGATGCATCTATGGCTAGTATTAAGTGGTATGAACCATAGAGAACTTTGAATACAGTAAGTTTAACACCAATATAAATAAATAATGAGTTCATCACAGTACCTTATGTGGTGGTTTTGCTTTCCTTCACTAACGGAGCTTATGAGATTTCCTGTTGAGTTTTGTGTTGTGAAGTTTTCAAGTTTTGGGTAAAGATTTGATGGACTATGGAATAAGGAGTGGCAAAGCCTAAGATTGGGGATGCCCATGGCACCCCAAGATATTCAAGAGTAGCCAAAAGCCTAAGCTTGGGGATGCCCCGGGAAGGCATCCTCCCTTTTGTCTTCGTTCATTGGTAACTTTACTTGGAGCTATATTTTGATTCACCACATGATATGTGTTTTGCTTGGAGCGTAGTGTATGATATTAGTATTTTCCTTTTAGTTTACCACAATCATCCTTTCTGTACACACCTTTTGGGAGAAGCCTACTTGATTGAAATTTATTAGAATACTCGATGTGCTTCACTTATATCTTTTGAGCTAGATAGTTTTTGCTCTAGTGCTTCACTTATATCTTTTAGAGCACGGCGGTGGCTTAATTTTGTAGAAATTGTTAGTCTCTCATGCTTCACTTATATTATTTTGAGAGTCTCTTAGAACAGCATGGTATTTGCTATGGTAATAAAGTTGGTCCTAGAATGATGAGCATCCAAGTTGGGTATAATAAAAACTATCATAGAAAGTGCATTAAACAGTAGGATCAATTTGATGCTTGATAATTGTTTTGAGATAAAAAGGTAGTAATGTTAGAGTCATGCTAGTGGGTAATTATGAAATTGAGAAATACTTGTGTTGAAGTTGGCAAGTCCCATAGCATGCACGTATGGTAAAAGTTGTGTGACAAATTTGTTGCATGAGGTGCTCTGTTGATTGTCTTCCTTATGAGTGGCAGTCGGGGACGAGCGATGGTCTTTTCCTACCAATCTATCACTCTAGGGGCATGCATAGTAGTACTTTGCTTCGAGGGCTAAGTAGACTTTTGCAATAAGTATATGAGTTCTTTACGACTAATGTGAGTCCATGGATATACGCACACTCATCCTTCCACTTAGCTAGCCTCTATTATTCCGCGCAACTTTCGCCGGTATCTTGCACCCATTATTTACCTTCCTCAAAACAGCCACCATACCTACCTATTATGGCATTTCCATAGCCATTCCGAGATATATTGCCATGCAACTTTCCACTGTTCCGTTTATTATGACACGCTCCATTATTGTTATATTGCTCTTTGCATGATCATGTAGTTGACATCGTATTTGTGGCAAGGCCACCTTCATAATTTTCATACATGTCACTCTTGATTCATTCCATATCCCGGTACACCACCGGAGGCATTCATATAGAGTCATATCTTGTACTAGCTTTGAGTTGTAATTCTTGAGTTGTAAATCAATAAAAGTGTGATGATCTTCATTATTAGAGCATTGTCCCAGTGAGGAAAGGATGATGAAGACTATGATTCCCCCACAAGTCGGGATGAGACTTCGGACTTTAAAAAAAGAGAGAGAAAGGCCAAAAAGAGAAAAAGGAAGGCCAAAGAAAAAAAGAGAAAAAAAAGAGAAAAGAAAAAAGAGAAAAAGAGAAAAAAAAATGAGAGAAAAAGAGAGAAGGGACAATGTTACTATCTCTTTTCCACACTTGTGCTTCAAAGTAGCACCATGATCTTCATGATAGAAAGTCTCCTATGTTGTCACTTTCATATACTAGTGGGAATTTTTCATTATAGAACTTGGCTTGTATATTCCAATGATGGGCTTCCTCAAAATGCCCCAAGTCTTCGTGAGCAAGCGAGTTGGATGCACACCCACTTAGTTTCTTTTGTTGAGCTTTATACATTTATAGCTCTAGTGCATCCGTTGCATGGCAATCCCTACTCACTCACATTGATATCTATTCATGGGCATCTCCATAGCCCGTTGATACGCCTAGTTGATGTGAGACTATCTTCTCCCTTTTTGTCTTTACAACCACCACCATATACCACGATAGTGCTATGTCCATGGCTTGCGCTCATGTATTGTGTAAGAGTTGAAAAAGCTGAAGCACATTAAAAAGTATGAACCAATTGCTCGGCTCGTCATCAGGGTTGTACATGATGGTAGTATTTTTTGTAATGAAAATGAAGCATGGCCTAACTATATGATTTTGTAGGGATAAGCTTTCTTTGGCTATGCTATTTTGATGGGACATGATTATTTGTTAGTATGCTTCGAAATATTATTATTTTTATGTTTTATAAGCTTTTATCTTGAATCATTTGGATCTGAACATTCATGCCACAATAAAGAAAATTACATTGAGAATTATGCTAGGTAGCATTCCACATAAAAAATTATGTTTTTTATCATTTACCTACTCGAGGACGAGCAACAATTAAGCTTGGGGATGCTTGATACGTCTCCAATGTATCTATAATTTTTGATTGTTCCATGCTATTATATTACCCCTTTTGGATGCTTATGGGCTTTATTTTACACATTTATATCATTTTTGGGACTAACCTACTAACTCGAGCCCCAACCCGTATTGCTGTTTTTTGTCTATTTCAGTATTTTGAAGAAAAGGAATATCAAACGGAGTCGAAACGGAAAGAAACCTTCGGGAGCGTGATTTTTGGAACGAACGTGATCCAGAGGACTTGGAGTGCAAGTCAAGAAGCAGCCGAGGCGGCCACGAGGGTGGAGGGCGCACCCACCCCCCTGGGTGCCCCCCTATATCGTGGGCCCCTCGGGCGGCCACCGACGTACTTCTTCCTCCTATATATACCCTCGTACCCCGAAAACATCCAGGGGCCAACAAAAAACAATTTCCACCACCGTAACCTTCTGTATCCGCAAGATACCATCTTGGAGCCTTAGCCGGCGCTCCGCCAGAGGGGGAATCGACCACAGAGGGCTTCTACATCAACACCATAGTCCTTCCGATGAGTTGTGAGTAGTTTACCACAGACCTTCGGGTCCATAGTTATTAGCTAGATGGCTTCTTCTCTCTTTTTGGATCTCAATACCATGTTCTCCCCCTCTCTTGTGGAGATCTATTCGATGTAACTCTTTTTGCGGTGTGTTTGTCGAGATCCGATGAATTGTGGGTTTATGATCAAGTTTATCTATGAGAAATATTTGAATCTCCACTGAATTCTTTTATGTATGATTGAGTTATCTTTGCAAGTCTCTTCGAATTGTCAGATTGGATTGGCCTACTAGATTGATATTTCTTGCAATGGGAGAAGTGCTTAGCTTTGGCTTCAACCTTGTGGTGTCCTTTCCCAGTGACAGCAGGGGCAGCAAGGCACGTATTGTATTGTTGCCATCGAGGATAACAAGATGGGGTTTATATCATATTGCATGAGTTTATCCCTCTACATCATGTCATCTTTCTTAATGCGTTACTCTGTTCTTATGAACTTAATACTCTAGATGCATGCTGGATAGCGGTCGATGTGTGGAGTAATAGTAGTAGATGCAGGCAGGAGTCGGTCTACTTGTCATGGACGTGATGCCTATATACATGGTCATGCCTAGATAATCTCATAATTATTCGCTTTTCTATCAATTGCTCGACAGTAATTTGTTCACCCACCATAATACTTATGCTATCTTGAGAGAAGCCACTAGTGAAACCTATGGCCCCCGGGTCTATCTTTTATTATATAAGCTTTCAATCTACTTTTATTTGCATCTTTACTTTTCCAATCTATATCATAAAATACCAAAAATATATTTATCTTATCATATTATCTCTATCAGATCTCACTTTCACAAGTGGCCGTGAAGGGATTGACAACCCCTTTATTGCGTTGGTTGTGAGTTCTTTGTTTGTTTTTGTAGGTGCGTGGGACTTTTGAGGAGCCTCCTACTGGATTGATACCTTGGTTCTCAAAAACTGAGGGAAATACTTACGCTACTATTGTTGCATCACCCTTTCCTCTTCAAGGAAAACCAACGCAAGCTCAAGACGTAGCAAGGTACAATGGCTGGTATATGTGTGGAGGAGGAGAGATGCCTACCTCATGTATTAAGGAGATCGATCTGCCTCATGTATTAAGGGAGATCGATCGGCATCCATGTATATGTGCAGGAGAGGAATAAGGTTGGGAGAGAGACAGAGCTAGAGTGTTGGAGGGGGTGGTAGTGGAGTTGCTTCTAACAAATGGTGAGATAGGCTTGCTAGACAAACGGAGGGCACACCCGCAGTATCAATAAGAGAGGAGATGGCTGCTTGTTGTTGTCTGTGCACGTGTGTATGAGAGACGGGTCAGGAGGCATGCACAAATGATGAGGGGGGACGATATGGCTGTGGTAAGCACACGTAACTACATAGGAAGATCAATCGCCCTTTGTTAGAGAAAGGAGAGACATAACTTGTGAGGTACGTCGATCGATGGGGGGATAGTTAAAGTCGATCTAGGTATATGTTGGGAGATCGATTGGTATACATGCATGTATGTGTTAGAAGCAAATGAGGCACGAGGAGAAGGATAGAGAGAGAGAGGGATGCATCTAGGAGGTGGTACGAGAGGCATACTATATCGAGGGGGAAGGAGTGTGCGAGTACGAGATCGATGAAAAGAGTGGTGGGAGTGAGGCATGGACGGTGACAAGAGAAGAGGGGAAGCTTGTGTTTGTGCTAGGCACACCTGGCTAGAGAGGCATATCGATCGATGTGTGCCGTAAAGAAGGAGCTGGGGGGCCTACACACACCGTGGGTGAACGACCTAAAGTGAAAAGACGAATTTGCATGATGGAGCTAGAGAATGCTAAGGGAGGGTGAGAGGGATGCGGGCGTGTGCATGCACGAGAGAAAGTTAGCGCTAGCTACAAAGATAAGAGGATTGTGTGGGTGTAAAAGACGAATAGAGATCATACTTCATTATAAAAAGCGAATTCGGATATTTGAAGAATTTATCATAGTGTTTTAAACTATCGCATGTGTGAATATATATAACGGTGATACACATGGTGTGGTTATGAACATGTTATACTACATATAATATATTTTATCTCTACTCTTATAAAAAAGAGTTGTTGATGATGGTGTCCCTGCCATCCTGCAATACTGGCCGTCCGATTTATATCTGGCGGATAGGAAGGAAACTATGGCAAGTTTGAAAAAATATACCCACACCCCTCTCCATATTTGCAAATTAGGCCCCTTGATCATGTTGATGTTCTGTGGAACACATGGGCATCTTGCTAGTACTACGTATAATACATAGAACATTGATTATAATTTGGGCTAATGTGTGGCTTTTGCAGCTCAGGTCTAAATACTTGTCATAATGTAGGGGGCGGGGCACTATACTTTGTGTGATAAACATGGTGTACGTATGGAACATGGTTTAGATTATGAATATATAGTTAGTACATCGATGTACTATTATTTGGAATCAACATCAAGTGTATTCAAAAATAGAATTGAGTTCATGTAGTACACATAGTTCATATCTATCTCTATAGTAATCATGTGGTGTGTTATTAAGGTAATACACGAATGATGGTTGAAGTTGGCAACAATCATGATTGTAGATTCTTATTGAAATAGAGAAACAAATTCAAATTTAGTTCGAATTGCAGCGGTAGTATAGACATTTGGAATGCACTAAAATGTTGGTATGAGTAGGTTACATGCACTATACAGCAAGCAAAAAAATTTAATCGGACATAACATGGATTCATACTCCCTCCTTCCATCTATATAGGTCGTAATGAGATTTTCAAGACCGCCTTTGACTATTGACAAGATTAATAGTACATGACATGCACAATGTGAAAATTATCTCATTGAAAGAACCTTTCACAAACGAATTTAACAGTGTGCTTTGTGTAAGTTGCATGTCATATATTATTGCTCTAATATTTGCTCAAAGTTAGCATCGAAAAATGCATTAGGCCCTATATAGATGGAAGGAGGGAGTAACTTTGAATAGTATTTGTATAGTAAAACGGGGCAAGACTCTCTCTTTGTGTGGTGTGAATAGTTTTATTTTTTTGTTTTCTTTTTGGTTGAGGGAAGTACGAATTGATTTGGTACGTACAAGTACAATATTACTACACGTTAGGCTTGTCCCTAAAATTCAACTCGCGTCTTGTTATATCCCGAAAATTCAGATATCGTGCTCCCAAAACTGGCGCCTTCACAACCCGCGCCTTGCTATCCCGAAATTACAACATGCGCGAAAACTCCCTCCAGCTGCCAAATCCCGACACGCGAAATCCCCCTTCTAACCCTGAGCCGAAAGAGCCGCTAGGTCAAATCGGTGGGGGGGTACTTTTGTAACACACCCTACATTTTGGACAAGCGTGTCCCTAAGTCATGCTTCACCCCCTCCCATCGCCCCCTTTTCGCCATTCGAAATCCCAGTCCGCCATAACCTCTCCACTCCAGCCGCGAAACCCCACCCTCCTCCGTCCGCCACCTCACCGCTGCTCAGTTGTAGCCTCTTCCCCGATGATGTCGTCCACCGCAACAGCTCGACGTCCCTCGTCCACCTCCCCGAATGAGGATCCGTCGTCCATCTTGTTGTCCCGCCGATTCAGCCGCCCCGTCCTCCACCTCCAAGGAGCTGCTCCGACGATCGCCTTGTCTATCACGGCTGCTCCATCCCCACAACGCCGCCTTAACCTGCTCCACCGGAACCGCAACATCCTCACCGACTCCTCGGACGAAGCCGAGGCCTACTCGATGCCACCAAAGAGGTTGCACACTCATCGCATCGCACCTTTTCCTTAACTCGACCTCTCGACGCGGACGGTGCTCCATCCCGCACCCCCATGGAGCGGCTACCTTGAAGTCGGTGCCGTGGGCGACATCTCCACGGCGGCTCTCCCCCAGTGCGAGGCCCCTTCAGGGGCGGCGTCCATACCAGCCGGATCTACTGCTGCTGCTCCGGCTCTCGCTTGCTCGCTCGCGCTGCTTCTGCTGCTCCGGCTCTCGCTCGATCGCTCGCTCGCCCAGCTGCTGCTGCTGCTCTCCCCCTCGCTCGTGCTACTGCTTTGATCCGATTTAGCCCCACTTCAGTCAACTGAATCGACTTTTGGGTCAGTCGATTTTCAAGGGTTGGGGGGGCTCGCCGGAGTTAAGGAAGAACCACCCGCAGTGGGGACGGGGGCTCGCAGGAGAGGTACCCCACTATCTATCTTAGGGTTCAGGGTGGGGGCGGGGGGCCTAGAGGGCTGGCGGGCGGCAATGGGGAGTTGTTTGGGGGCAGCGAGGCGACGCTCGGGACGGCGGTTCGGCCGGTGGTGGCTAGCGGCTCAGGGGGGTGCAGGTTGAAGATGAACTGCAGGCCCTCCCTAAACTACATGTCAAGTGCCTCTCTGCTACCATTGCGTTCAGTTTCGACATTAGCATTCAGATTCCACAGTAAATTTCAGTTTCAACAGTTAATTTCAGAGTCAACAGTTTTTACCTCATCTGTTGTAGTCAGGTGGTTTTTTGTGATGTAAATTTTACATCCATTTTACATCATCTATTGGAGATGCTATTAGAATCCCACTTGAGATTGACGATGTCTGTCTTGTGTTGCTTCAGCCTTGACGTCTTACGCCTCACCGGAGCTGCTCCAACGACAGAACGATCCATCACAACAGAGCAGTGCCATGGACGCCGTCTACAGATTCCTCAGATCTTCCTCCACACCTCCGACAGCCACCTCTACCTCATCTGCTTCAGTGACCAACCTAATGATGCTGAGGTCGACACGGCTACGGCAAAGAGGTTGTACACTTGTTGATCACTTATTACTATACATTCACGTTGATCCATTAGGGCTATTTTGGTTCAACGAAAAAACATAGCAATAGGGAATTCCAATGGCACTCTACTATTCAATTATTCATGCACTTTGTTGAAAGGAATGAAGAAAAACATCCACCTGGACCTACTTTTCAAAATGCATGAAAACAAGACCAAGTGCATTAGTGCCAGAATAACATTCTAACTGTACACGCTTTTATATGGTTTCACTTTATTTTAGCCATGTTTCTTTGCATTCCTCCGCTCTTCCAATTCCTGTAAACCAAACACCCAAGTTGACAGAAATCCTGTGTTTACAAATGCTTTGTTTACCATGTGCATTCCTATCCTATTCCGGTGTTTTTCCTATCCCTGCATTTTAAGAATTATGCAAGCCAAATGAGCCCTTACAAAATTACTTCAGTTACAGGTACGTGTCGAAGGGAACTTTGTGTGGTTTGTCCTGCTCCCCATGACGTCGTCCACCTCACCGAGCTGCTCCATCGATGAAGCATCCACCAAACCAGACATCACGACTCGACCGTCTGTCGCCCCTCAGATCTCCTTCCCGCCGCCGGCACCCACCAAGAACGGCACCACCATCATCGACTCGAGAGATGAACCCGAGGAGTACACGGGTCCACAAGAGAGGACGCACTCTTTTGTTTCTGCTTATGTTATGCATTGCTTAAACTTACCTGCTACTTTATCGTCCTGTTCAGCTCTTGGACTCCCAAGTCAGGTCCAAATTAATGTTCAAACTTGAGTTCTAAATTAGTTGTGGGGCACATATCGAGGCAGCAATGAATAGTATGTCTGTCTAATATCTGGTTCACCTAGGGTATGCATATGTTGTTCATCTTGGGTGGGAAACAGATGGTAAAGCAATCATCATCTGTCTTTTTATTAATTTAAAGCAATCATCAGCCTGCTATCATTATTTTGGGATCCATCCATTGGTTGTTACCATCACTCTAAATTTTTGCATGCTCTCCTTACATAATCTCACCATATTTTTTTCGTATGCATGTCAGATATTGTACACAGTCATGCTGAACATGTAGAGAAAAAGAGAAGAGTTTTGCGCGTCAATACAATGTCATGCAGACATCGCTCCATGGTGGGTTCAATGGCAAACCCTCCCCCCCCTCTCCAGATTGTAATCTAGAGGAAGATATCTGTTCTGAGGCGGATTCAGACGTTGCTGACCACTCCTATTTACCTCCCAAGGTGTTTGCTCTACCTTGGCATGATGATGTTAGTCATATCATGCATATGTTGCCTTGCAGTGCCTACTTTTGACATCATATATGTCATCTGCTTAGTTTAGATATGTTCGTAATGCCACTGCTTAGTTTCTATATCATATATGGGAATTATGCGTCTCATGTCTTTTAGCCAGCCATAATATATGTGAAATGTGCAATGCCATCCTGTTTAACCAGGCATCATATATTTGAATGATATCTTGCCCATCCTTTTCTTCATTACATTTCCATTTGTCGACAATGTTTGTACATTAAACTACTCTTCCCGTGAATCAGCCATTTGGGTGGGAGATGGAAAAATCTAGAGTGAAAACAAGGCCTTCAGAGCAGACAGTGCTATCTGTCGAAGCAGATCTCTTGTTGGGTCCCGATAGATCCTCAGAGATGGATTCAGAGATAGATGACCAGTCCTATTCCCCCACTAAGGTGTATGCTCTAAGTTGGCACGGTTATACTGCTCATATCATGCATATGGTGTCTTGCATTGCATAGTTTAGACATCATATACACAATATTCAACACCATGTTCTTAGTTCAGACATCATATCGAATGCCCTCTGTTTAGCATATAAGTCACATATGTGAATTAAATGATGCGATACGGATTACTTAGATAACATGTAGGTGAATTATGTCATGCAATCCTGTTTAGTTATTCATCGTATCTTTGAATTATGTTATGCTATGCTATCTAGTTTAGATAGACATCATATATGTCAAATTATGTCATGCTATCCGTTTTAGTTAAACAATATACATGTCAACTATTTCATGCCCTATTTTTTCCACACTATCTATTGCATCATCTCTCATACAATGTCGTACATTCAACTATGTTTCTGCTTATCAGCCATTTGAATTAAAGCGGTGATGCCAGATTCAGCAGACTAAAAACATGGTCTTCAAATAAAACAGTGCTACCTCTTGGTGGAGATAGCACCCCGGTTGTACATGCACAAGAACCAGCCCTACCACACATAACCCAAACTCTCGCAGATTGTACCCCTACTGCGATGGACAGAGAACCAGCTTCACCCAATCTAACCCCAACCCCAGCAGATAGTAACCCAGTTCCTGTTGACACAACACCATCTCCACCACAGAGCTCCCAAACAAGAGTATTTAGTAAGGCAGCTCAAGTGCCCAAAGGGCCAGTACTACCACGGCGAACCCCAACTCCACCAGTTAGTATGCCTATTCCTGTGGAGGAAGCACAACCAACTAGTTGTAGCTTAGCAGCTATCACATTTGATGTTGTTAAATTGTATGTGTGTATCTTCCCATCTTGGAAATATTATACTGAAGATTAAGGAAAATGCCAGTTGCAGGTGTTTGTCCAGGAGTTATGTGTAAGTAATGTTATTCATGGCAATTACTTTGCTTTGTCCCATACATCCTACCTCCATGATGGTTATAATACAATAATTTTTCACATTTTTCTCTATAGAGAAGGACCGATTTGGAAACTCAGGATGAGGTAACCTGTGCTAATACCTCTACTATCTTCAAGAATGCTTGGTGGCAGTATCGGAATTACCTGAAGGAAACGTACTTCAACGGCAAAGAAACTCATCAAATTCCCTTACGTTCTCCTGAGACACATTTACTGGACGATGACTGGGAATACCTTGTCCTGTACTGGTCCCGAACCAAGAATATGGTAAGGTCTATGAGCTCATTTTCTATTTTTAAGTACTACATTCTTGCGTCTTACTATACTCTGTTCATGTGGAACAAGTGCCTAAACCTGAAGAACAACTGTTCTAATTTAAGATTCCATTGCTATCATAGTTCAAAAAAGCGCTAGGCGTTAATTGTGCGTTTTGCCACCGCCTTGTGCTTTACTCACCAAAGTGCATGCTTATGCACAGTTATGCACATATTAAGCGTAGTTATGCGCTTTTGCCAACGCCTAGAGCCTAGGCGCGCCTTTTTTAACTATGATTGCTATCGTGCATACTGTTTTGCTATTGTATCACTGTATTTACTCATACAAAGTTATTTTTAAATTGAAGGATCCAATTGAAACTCCAATGGCACAACAGGTATGTTCACGCATGTTTCTTTAACAGGTTTGCATAATAGCTCTATTGATTTCAATTTCAATTGTGTATACAGTTGACTTCTCATATCATGCATATTACTAGCATCACAACAGAGCCAATAGTGTTGTTGTACATGTAGACCCGTGGTACCCATCTGAAATCTTGTTGTGTTGTGTAGTTTCCCACACTTTGTATTCTTTCATTGCTGCTTTGTCTTGAACTGATATGATTTGAACCGTGTCTCTATTTTGATCTGGCAAGACAATGCAGTGACCATAGGACATAGATATATGTTTGTTTGATGCTTTTATTATGTACTAGTACTTGGCAATAGAAGAATTGGTAGTTTAATCTTATCCACCTTACTAATGAACTGGTTCACCAAAATGAGTTTCATATACTAGTACATGCTAAACCTGTTATGTATTTGCTTGTTTCTTCTTTTAGAATGCTGACAGAATATTGGGGAAGAGTGCCTTATTAAGCAATGGTAAAGGAAGCAATGCAGATAAGGTTCAGGATAGTGACACATCCTTGTTGGTCTCCAACAAAGCTGATAAAATAGCTAAGGAAGACTATCTTGAAGACAGTGAGACAACCCCAAAGTCCTGTCTTGGTTTAGTGTTCGAGTTACTGGCCACTACCGCTTGCACAAGATATTCAAACTCACTGTCTGAATCAATTCGGTTTCTTGAGTCTCAACCGCAAGTGAAAGACATCGATCACTGTCTTTGCGATAAGAAGCGGAAGGATGCGGAAGTCCTGGAGCATTCAGATGCATACTTTACGGTGCAACAAAGAAGCGTTGGAGGATTTTAGCGCCAAAGAGGACAAAGCTAATAAGCTTTCTAAGCTTATTGCCGGCATGGTGGATACCCAGGATAACGTTTCTTGAGCTCTTCTGAAGTTGTTTCATTTATGCTCTTGTTTTGCTGCCGCATTTATTTGCACTGGTGGCCAATTTTTACGGCCAATGTATGTAATATTCTGCTTTGTTCCCTATATTTGCACTGGTGGCGAACTTTGATTCCCACTGGATGTAATATGTGTAATAGCGGTAATAGGCTAGCGTTAATTGCTTGCTTATTTATTTCCTCATTGTCTTGTTTAGTTGTTTGCTTGTAGTCAATGCAGTTCTTTTTCTGTGTTTTTCTATTGGCCACATTAGCCTATTTTTGGTAACTAGGCCAAAATAATCATGGCAGCACACAAACTGTTGTAACCATGGGCCTCCTGCGAGCTGTATGATCCATGGGCCTTCTACGGTCGTAGGATCCATTGGCCTTTGTACGGGCCGTAGGGTCCATGGGCCTTCTATGGGCCGTAGGATCCATGGGCCTTCTACGAGGCGTATCATCATTTCGCCAATCATGGGCCATACTATTCGTGGACCATAACGGGCCGTATTTGATAACTGTATGAAAACAGGCCAACGTTTTTTTTACATGAAAACGGCCCAACGTATTAATGGTCCACAAATGGGCCGACTGTAACGATGGGCTGAATTTGACCCACAAGCAGAAAGTGACAGTAACGGGCCGTAAGTAACCGAATGCTGCAAATGAGCCCAAGAATAAATGGGCCCTGAGAAGGCCGAAGATAACTTATGAAACGCCCAGTGGAATAATGGGCCGTTAATGGGTATAAAGTGATACATTGTTCATTATGGGCCAGTTTCACCACAGGCCGTTAATGGGCCAAGAGTTACAAAGGGCGTCATATGGGCCGAAAGAAGTCATGGGCCACACATGGGCCGGAAGTTAAAATGGGTTGGAATCATATTGGACGGCCCAGATGACGCTACTGGGCCTAATTTGGATAGGGCGTAATGGGCCCTGGGTTAGCGGGTTGTAAATGGGCTATATGCGGACAGGCTGTTAACAGGCTTTCCATGGGCCGGCCCGCCACCTTTTGACCAAGTCAAACGGGCCGGCCTTTTCACAGGAATGGGCCTCTGTTGGGCCATGCCACGTGTCGACGTATCATAGGCACCTTGGGTCCAATGAGTGGATGATATCTGTCCCAATGGTGAGCCGACACGTGTTTCCTCCAGCCAATGATGATTTTACACGTGGAAAATCCCCATTGGTCGGGGCTGTTAACGGGTTATCGGATCCAAAACCTGACCCGTTAACGGCGTTCTGTTACGGTGGATGCCACATGTCGGTCACCCTTGACAAAAGAACTTCTGTGACGCGCGATCTATCGTCATGGAAGTGGACACTTCCGTGATGATAATTTTGGTAATGTCATGGAACACTTCTACGACAGCACAGGTATGACTATCTTGATTCTGTCATAAAATCGTCATGTATGTACATGCATGACAAAAAATGCGACCTACTGTGATAAACATGTATCATCACGGAAGTGTATTTTTTTGTAGTGGGTAGATGTAGAGGTAGCGTGCCGACGGTGATCACATCGACCTTGTAACCATTTTTGACGCGCCTTGTCACCTCGTCCTTGGCCAATCTTCATTTAATCCGTAGCACCTGTTTCGAGTTGCAAATATGAGCAACAGAACCAGTATCAAATACCCAGGCGCTACTACGAGCATTAGTAAGGTACACATCAATAACATGTATATCAAATATACCTTTCACTTTGCCATCCTTCTTATCCGCCAAATACTCGGGGCAGCTCCGCTTCCAGTGACTAGTCCCTTTGCAGTAGAAGCACTCAGTTTCAGGCTTAGGTCCAGACTTGGGTTTCTTCCCGGGAGCAGCAAATTGTTTGCTATTCTTCTTGAAGCTCCCCTTCTTCCCTTTGCCCTTTTTCTTGAAATTAGTGGTCTTGTTAACCATCAACACTTGATGCTCCTTCTTGATTTCTATCACCGCAGCCTTTAGCATTGCGAAGAGCTCGGGAATTGTCTTTTCCATCCTTTGCATATTATAGTTCATCACGAAGCCTTTATAGCTTGGTGGCAGTGATTGAAGAACTCTGTCAATGACACTATCATTAGGATGATTAACTCCCAGCTGAGTCAAGTGGTTATGGTACCCAGACATTTTGAGTATGTGTTCACTGACAGAACTATTCTCCTCCATCTTGCAGCTATAGAACTTGTTGGAGACTTCATATCTCTCAACCCGGGCATTTGCTTGAAATATTAACTTCAACTCTTGGAACATCGCATTGCTTCATGACGTTCAAAACGTATTTGAAGTCCCGATTCTAAGCCGCAAAGCATGGCACACTGAACTATCGAGTAGTCATCAGATCGAGCTTGCCAGACGTTCATAACATCAGCATCTGCTCCTGTAGCAGGCCTTGCACCTAGCGATGCTTCAAGGACGTAATTCTTCTGTGCAGCAATGAGGATAGTCCTCAAGTTACGGACCCACTTCGTGTAGTTGCTACCATCATCTTTCAACTTAGCTTTCTCTAGGAACGCATTAAAATTCAAGGGAACGGTAGCACGGGCCATTGATCTACAACAACATAGATATGCAAAAAACTATCAGGACTAAGTTCATGATAAATTAAAGTTCAATTAATCATATTACTAAAGAACTCCTAGTTAGATAGACATCCCTGTAGTCATCTAAATGATCACGTGATCCATATCGACTAAACCATGTCTGATCATCACGTGAGATGGAGTAGTTTTCAATGGTGCACATCTCTATGTTGATCATATCTACTATATGATTCACGTTCTACCTTTTGGTCTCAGCGTTCCGAGGCCATATCTGCATATGCTAGGTTCGTCCAGTTTAACCCCGAGTATTCTGCACATGCAAAACCTGGCTTACACCCATTGTATGTGAATGTAGAGCTTACCACACCCGATCATCACGTGGTGTCTCGTCATGACGAACTGTAGCAACGGTGCATACTCAGGGAGAACACTTATACCTTGAAATTTTAGTGAGGGATCATCTCATAATGCTACCGCCGATCTAAGCAAAATAAGATGCATAAAGGATAAACATCACATGCAGTCAAAATATTTGACATGATATGGCCATCATCATCTTATGCCTTTGATCTCCATCTCCAAAGCACCATCATGATCTCCATTGTCACCGGTTTGACACCTTGATCTCCATAGTAGCATCGTTGTTGTCTCACCAACTATTGCTTCTACGACTATCACTACCGCTTAGTGATAAAGTAAAGCAATTACATGGCGATTGCATTTCATACAATAAAGCGACAACCATAAGGCTCCTGCCAGTTGCTGATAACTTTTATAAAACATGATCATCTCATACAATAACTTATATCACATCATGTATTGACCATATCACATCACAACAATCCGTGCAAAAACAAGTTAGCCGTCCTTACTTTGTTGTTGCAAGTTTTACGTGTCTACTACGGGCTTCTAGCAAGAACCGTTCTTACCTACGCATAAAACCACAACAATTTTTCATGAAGTGTGCTATTTTAACCTTCAACAAGGACCGACCATATTCAAACTCGATTCAACTAAAGTTGGAGAAACAGACACCCGCCATCTACCTGTGTGCAAAGCATGTCGGTAGAACCGGTCTCATGAACGTGGTCATGTAATGTTGGTCCGGGCCGCTTCATCCAACAATACCGCCGAATCAAAGTAAGACGTTGGTGGTAAGTGATAACCCACAATTATACAGGATAGTTGTATCCTCTTCCGATAAGTAAGAGTGTCGAACCCAACGAGGAGCTAAAGGTAGAACAAATACTCTCTCAAGTCCTATCGGCCACTGATACGACTCTACGCACGCTTGACGTTCGCTTTACCTAGAACAAGTATGAAACTTGAAGTACTTGTAGGTGTGATAGGATATGTTTGCAAGATAATAAAGAACACGTAAATAAAAGCTAGGGGCTGTTTAGATAAAGAAGCAATAAAGTAAATATAGCGAGTGTGGAAAAGTTGTGGTAAGAGTTGTGAAATTGTCCCTAAGCAATTGACTATGTTACTAGACTGGTAATCACTATTGCAATTCTATTTGAGGGAGAGGCATAAGCTAACATACTTTCTCTACTTGGATCATATGCACTTATGATTGGAACTCTAGCAAGCATCCACAACTACTAAAGATTCATTAAGGTAAAACCCAACCATAGCATTAAAGTATCAAGTCCCCTTTATCCCATACACAAACAACCTACTTACTCGGGTTTGTGCTTCTGTCACTCACGCTACCCACCATAAACAAATCATAAACATATTGCAAACCCTACAGCGGGAATCCCTCACGCTTGCGCGACACGGAGGGCACAATAGGACAACACCAATAATAAAACATGCAACTCAAACCAATCATAGCAATTCATCAATCACCGGTAGGACAACGAAAATCTACTCGGACATGATAGGATGGCAACACATCATTGGATACTAATATGAAGCATAAAGCACCATGTTCAAGTAGAGGGTACAACGGGTTGCGGGAGAGTGGACCACTGAGTATAGATGAGCGAAGGTGATGGAGATGTTGGTGAAGATGGCGGAGGTGTTGGTGAAGATCGCGGTGATGATGATGGCCCCCGGCAGCGCTCCGGTGCCACCGGAAGCAAGGGGGAGAGAGGCCCCCTTCTTATTCTTCTTCCTTGACCTCCTCCCTAGATGGGAGAAGAGTTTCCCCTCTGGTCCTTAGCTCCCATGGCTTGGGAGGGGCGAGAGCCCCTCCGAGATTGGATCTATCTCTCTGTTTCTCTCTGTTTCTGCATTCCCAGATCCTTCCCCTTCACCGTTTCTTTTATATCCGGAGATCCATAAATCCGATTGGGGTGAATGTTTCGCCCGGATTTTCTCATAAAATTAGCTTTCTTGCGGCAAAAGAAGAGCATCAACCGCGTTACGGGTGGCCCAGGAGAGTGCCAGGCGCGCCCAGGGGGGGCGCCCCCTATCTCCTGGCCACCTCGGGCACCGTTTCACGTTGATTCTTCCTCCAGAAAATCCCAAATATTTCAAAATAATTCTCCGTCCGTTTTTATCCCGTTTGGATTCCGTTTGATATTGGGTTTCTGCGAAACATAAAACATGCAACAAACAAGAACTGGGACTAGGCACTAGATCAATATGTTAGTCCCAAAAATCATATAAAAAGTTGCCAAAAGTATATGAAAGTTGAAGAATATTGGCATGGAACAATCAAAAATTATAGATACGATGGAGACATATCAGTAAGCAGTATGACTATTATCGCCCAAAACTCTTTGTGTTCTACTCGTGCATATCATCTACGCGCAGACCTAGCTTGGATGCCACTGTTGGGGAACGTTGAAGGAAATATGCCCTAGAGGCAATAATAAAGTTATTATTTATTTCCTTGTTTCATGATAAATGTTTATTATTCATGCTAGAATTGTATTAACCGGAAACTTGATACATGTGTGAATACATAGACAAACAGAGTGTCACTAGTATGCCACTACTTGACTAGCTCGTTGAATCAAAGATGGTTAAGTTTCCTAGCCATAGACATGAGTTGTCATTTGATTAACGGCATCACATCATTAGAGAATGATGTGATTGACTTAACCCATTCCGTTAGCTTAGCACTTGATCATTTAGTATGTTGCTATTGCTTTCTTCATGACTTATACATGTTTCTATGACTATGAGATTATGCAACTCCTGTTTACCAGAGGAACACTTTGTGTGCTACCAAATGTCACAACGTAACTGGGTGATTATAAAGGAGCTCTACAGGTGTCTCCGAAGGTACATGTTGAGTTTGCGTATTTCGAGATTAGGATTTGTCACTCCGATTGTCAGAGAGGTATCTCTGGGCCCTCTCGGTAATGCACATCATGATAAGCCTTGCAAGCAATGTGACTAATGAGTTAGTTGCGGGATGATGCATTACATAATGAGTAAAGAGACTTACCGGTAACGATATTGAACAAGGTATTGAGATACTGACAATCGAATCTCGGGCAAGTAACTTACCGATGACAAAGGGAACAATGTATGTTGTTATGCGGTTTGACCAATATAGATCTTCGTAGAATATGTAGGAGCCAATATGAGCATCCAGGTTCCGCTATTGGTTATTGACCGGAGACATGTCTCAGTCATGTCTACATAGTTCTCGAACCCGTAGTTCCGGGGGTTATAGGATGTATACCGGAGTACCGGGGGGTTACCGGAACCCCCCGGGGGTTAATGGGCCTCATTGGCCCAAAGTGGAGAAGAGGAGGGGCGGCCAGGGAAAGCCGCACGCCCCTCCCCCTCTAGTCCGAATAGGACAAGGAGGGGGCGGGGCGGCGCCCCCCTTTCCTTCCTCTCCTCTCTTCCCTTCCTTCCCCCTCTCCTACTTGGATGTAGCGACCCGACCTCAAATGGTCAAGTCTCTGTGCTCAGGTGTCATCCCTGGATCAGTAATGCTGACACCACACAATACTTCGAAGGATTTATAACAGAGTAGCAATCACACATTTATTACATTGTTTGTCCAGAAGAGGACTTATTCCAATAATCATGGCTTAAGGCCATCTAATAACGATAACAGCGGAAAACTTGGAAGATAAGTGAGTCCATCAACTCCAACGGCATCATCGAGTATAGAACCACGACCTAAAAGCACCTTACTGTCGTTCGAAAAGTCTCGCAACATGAAAGTTGCAGCAAAACGGTCAAGACATGGAATATGCCGCAATGTAACACATAGAGAATATTGAATGAATAGCGATACTACATGCATATATGGCTGGTGGTAAAGCTCTATGGTTCTGATTTTTGCATAAAGGAAGTTTTTCCCTACCGCAACGGAATAAATTTATTTAACTATCATGGTGGTTGTTAAACATTGAGAATGGTTGACAGCATCCTCAATCCCAATTAAAAGTACTCATTAACAAACCCAACAATATTAAATTAGAGTAACATGTTGAGATTCAAATGATATTTCAAGTACTAGATACTCAAGGTGTCCATAACCGGGGACACGGCTAATCATGATTAGTTTGTACACTCTGCAGAGGTTTGCGCACTTTTGCCCACAAGACTCGATCTCCTCCGTTTGGTTTCTCGCACTACATGGTGTTTGAGAAACGGATGACCGAGACATAGTCTTTCAGAAGCGCTAGCACCTTACGATGGGTAGACCGCTACACCTACATCCCCTACATCTGATAGTCCACCACTATAAGAGTTTGCACGACTTAGTCAACTATGCGAGAGCCCATAATGGCTTGTGGCTGCACATGTAAGTTACTAGCATGAATTATCTTATGATCCCTTTGAGCCTGGGTGGCGGTCCATAGGAAAATCACACGGTACCCCCGGGATTTCCAAAAAAATAGGCCATCACTGGATACCCCAGGTGCCTCAATCCACCCAGATGTGTATTTAAGTTGCCACCTTAGATAAACCATTAATTATCAAACTCACATCTGTCATGGAAATTCACTCACCCAATCCACGTCTACTAGCATAGCATGGCATAATAAGCAAACGTAGAAATAACTCCCAAAGGTTTGAAAAGTAAAACAGGTAATAGGTACTACCTCATCTACTTCCCATCCCACAATTTAATTAGATCCTAAACATGCAGTGTTTGAGGATTGATCTAATGCATAAAACTGGGTAGTAGAAAAAAAAGTACGACGAACGGTTAAACGAACGGACGTTCGTTAACCGGGAATAATCGGTGATCACGTTCGTTAAGACGAACGGTCCGGCGAACGCTCGCTAAACAACAAAACCGGAAATAAAAACCGATCTAGGTTTTTTTTTAAAAACCGAAACATCAAAAAATAAACCGGAACGGTTTATTAGAAAACCGAACCGGGCAAGGGGCGGCGTGGCGCGGCGGCTACCTCGGCGAGGGCTCCGCGGGCGCGGCTTGGCGCTGGGCGACGGGCGACGGCGGCGAAAGCGGGCGGGCGGCGGCGGCGCTGGCTTGGCATTGCTTGCGGGCGCGGAGCGTGAGGCGATGTGAGGAGGAAAGGGGGCTTGGGTATTTAAAGGGGTGCTGCTGCTTGGGTGAGGGGCAAGGCAAGGGCGGCGGCGGCTGAGTCCGAGCGGACTCGGCGTCGGCGGCGGAGGAGTCTGCTGTGGGCTGGCGCTCGAGGCGGCGGTGGGCGGTGGGCCCTTGCCCAAAGTGGCGCTGCAGTTTTTTTTATATAAATACCGTGTGCAGAAAAACGAATAAAATAAAATCTAAACGAACTCCAAAAATTAAAAAGTAAATTTTCCCCGACTCCTAAAAATGAGTCGAACAAAATGAACTTTTACTCGGGGCATAAATGCAATTTTTTTAAAAGCACGCATTTTTTCCCTAAGGCGAATAAACTCCAAAAAATCCAAAATTCGACTTATTTATTAAATCTTCATTTTTCCTAAATTTTGGGGAAAGTCATATTATTCCCTCTCATATTTTTGTTATTGAAAAAATATTTGAAGATAAAATAAATAAATTCAAATGATCCTCTTTTCATTATTTGAGAGAACCCAAATACGAAAATTTCGAAATCTCCAACTCTCTCCATAGGTCCTTGAGTTGTGTGAAATTTCTAGGATCGACAAAATGCAAGAAAAATATGAGATGCATGATGATCTTATGTATAACATTCCAAATTGAAAATTTGGGATGTTACAAACCTACCCCCCTTAAGATGAATCTCGCCCTCGAGATTCGGGTTGGCTAGCAAATAGGTGAGGGTGATCCTTGAGCAAATCTTCTTCTCTCTCCCAGGTGGATTCATCCTCTGTGTGGTGGCTCGACTGAACCTTGCAAAACTTGATAACCTTGCTGCGAGTAACTCTGCTGGCATATTCGAGAATCCTGACTGGTTTCTCCTCATATGTTAAATCATCCTTCAACTAAATTGCTTCAAGTGGCACTGTATCTCTCAACGGTTCCTCTGCCATCTCGGCGTGACATTTCTTCAGCTGAGAAACATGGAATACGTCATGAACTCCTGATAGTCCTTCTGGTAATTCCAACTTATAAGCGACTTCTCCCATGCGTTGCAAAATCTTATACGGTCCAACGAAACGTGGTGCTAATTTTCCTTTAACTCCAAAATGCTTAACTCCTCGAAGTGGGGATACTCTAAGATAAACTCTGTCTCCAACTTCATATTCTATCTCCTTACGTTTTGAATCCGCATAGCTCTTCTGTCTGGACTGGGCTACCTTGAGGCTGTCGCGAATCAATTTAACTTTCTGTTCAGAATCCTTAATCAAATCTGGCCCAAACAACTGACGGTCTCCAACTTCGTCCCATGACAACGGTGTCCTGCACCTCCTTCCGTATAAAGCTTCGAAAGGTGCCATCTTCAAGCTGGTTTGGTAACTGTTGTTGTAAGAAAACTCCGCATACGGCAAGTTATCGTCCCAACTAGATCCATAATCTAGTGCACAAGCTCTTAGCATATCCTCCAAAATCTGATTGACTCTCTCGATCGCCCATCATGTCGTGGGTGAAAAGTCAGATCAATTCTAGTTCGGTTCCCAAAGTTTCGTGCAACCGATTCCAAAACTTTGAGGTAAATTGGGTTCCTCTATCTGATACGATACTCCTCGGAACTCTGTGCAAACACACAACTCTGGTCATGTATATCTTTGCCAACTTAGCACTGCTATAGGTAGTCTTAACTAGAATGAAATGCGCTACCTTCGACAAGCGGTCGACTATAACCCAAATCAAGTCATAGCCTGAACAAGTCTTTGGCAAACCCGTGATGAAATCCATGCCTAGTTTATCCCACTTCCATTCGGGTATCGGCAATGGTTGCAACAATCCTGCTGGCTTGTGATGTTCTGCCTTCACTCTCTGACATACATCACAAACTGCTACATACTCCGCGATATCCTTCTTCATTCCGGTCCACCAAAATGTTTCCTTCAAATCCAAATACATCTTGGTATTACCTGGGTGAATCGAATAGGGTGAATCATGTGCTTCTTGCATAATCAACTTCCTGATCTCCGGGTCATTTGGCACATAAACACGGTCCTCAAACCATAGTGTATCGTGCTCATCCTCACGAAATCCCTTTGCTTTTCCTTCGCTCATTTTCTCCTTTATATCTGCAATCTCCTTGTCATTTTTCTGAGCTTCCCTGATTTTATCCATCAAGGTAGACTGAATTTCCAATGCTACTACATAGCCTCTCGGAACTATTTCCAAACATAGCTCACGAAGATCTTCTGCTAACTCCTTTGGTATTTCTCCAGTCAATAGCATATTGACGTGGCTCTTGCGACTCAATGCGTCAGCTACTACATTAGCCTTTCCGGGATGATAATGCAATATCATATCATAATCCTTGATGAGTTCCAACCATCTCCTTTGTCTAAGGTTTAACTCCTTCTGCGTGAAGATGTACTTCAAACTCTTGTGATCCGTGTACACCTCACAATGATTTCCAATGAGGAAATGTCTCCATGTCTTCAATGCATGCACTACAGCTGCTAACTCCAAATCATGTGTGGCATAATTTAATTCATGAGGTTTTAGTTGTCGTGAAGCATACGAAACAACTCTTCCTTCCTGCATAAGCACTGCTCCAAGTCCTCGACGTGAAGCGTCGCAATACACCTCATAATCCTTGGTCTGATCTGGCAAAATTAACACTGGTGAGGTAACCAATCTTTTCTTCAACTCCTGAAAACTTGCCTCACAATCCTCAGTCCATATGAACTTGGTATCCTTTTTCAGGAACTCCGTCATAGGCTTTGCAATCTTTGGGAAATTCTCAACGAATCTCCGGTAGTATCTTGCGAGTCCAAGAAAACTCCAGATCTCTCCAACTGTCGTTGGTGCTTCCCATTCGGTTACAGTATCAACCTTTTTAGGGTCAACTGCTATCCCTTCTCCGGATATAACATGTCCAAGAAATCCAACTTCCTTTAGCCAAAACTCACATTTGCTAAACTTGGCGTATAACTGATGTTCCCTTAGTTTCTCCAAAACCAATCGCAAATGTTCCTTATGTTCCTCTTCATTCTTCGAGTAAACCAAAATATCATCAATGAACACCACGACGAAATTATCAAAAAACTCCATAAACACTTTGTTCATCAGGTTCATGAAATAGGCAGGTGCGTTAGTCAGTCCGAATGACATAACGGTATACTCATACAGTCCATATCTTGTGGTAAATGCCATCTTAGGTATGTCCTGCTCTTGAATCTTCAACTGATGGTACCATGATCGCAAATCGATCTTGGAAAATACTTTAGCTCCTTGCAAACGATCAAACAGATCATTGATCATTGGTAGTGGGTACTTGTTCTTGATTGTTACTGCATTCAATCAGCGGTAATCAACAACCATCCTTAACGATCCATCCTTCTTCTCTACTAAAAGTACGGGTGATCCCCAAGGCGAAGAACTTGGGCGTATATACCCTTTATCCAATAGCTCCTTAATCTGCTTCTTGATTTCCGCCAAATCCTGTGCGGGCATCCTGTATGGTCGCTTCGATATTGGGCCTGTACCTGGCAAAAGCTCAATCAAAAACTCCATGTCTCTATCTGGTGGCATTCCTGGCAATTCTTCAGGAAATACATCAGGATAATCCTTCATCACTTGCACCTCTTCCTGCACGACTCCTGATAAGCAATTTACTTGATTCCGATTTGATCCATGTCGTGACACATACGTGATCCTTCTTCCTTCTGGCGTCGTGAGCAAAATCGTCTTACTTTTGCAATCGATGTTTCCTCCATACATCGACAGCCAATCCATACCTAGAATCACATCCAATCCTTGGGATTCCAGAATGATCAAATCCGTCGGGAATACATGCCTTCCTATACTCAATGGCAGTTGAAAACATCCTTGTCTGGCCATGTAGTCTGCTCCTAGTGAACTTACTAGCATAGGGGTTTTAAGAATCTGAGTAGGCAGACTATACTTTTCTACAAATCCCATTGATATATATGAATGCGATGCACCAGTATCGAAAAGAACAAGTGCAGTAAATGACTTAACCAAAAACTTACCGATTACTGCATCGGGCTGAGCTTCAACCTCCTCCACATCAATGTGGTTCACCTGTCCCCTGTTGAAAGGTTTTGGCTTCTTTCCAGAGCTTCCATTTCCATCTTGGCCTTCGGGACATTCATTTGCATAATGTCCGGTCTTGGAACACTTGTAACAGGTGACATGGCTCAGATCTTTCTTAGTTGGGGTTGATGGTGTGGTCCTGTTCTGGCCGTTGCTTCCTCCATTCCCATTACCATTCTTGTGGCCATTATGGTTGTGCGAACTTCCTCCTCCATGTGTATGCTGAAACTGAACTCCCTGTTTAGGGGTATAACGGGCCTTCCGCTGGGCTCCAGAGTTATACTTCCCTTGTGCATACTTCCTCTTACGATTATCAATCTGCTGCTGCTTTCCTTCAATCATGAGGGCGCGGTCTACCAACTCCTGGTAGTTATTGAATCTCGCTACCATCAACTGCATGCTTAACTCATCATTCAGTCCTTCCGAAACTTCTCCCGCTTAGCTGCATCCAGAGTAACGCTATCCAGGGCATAACGTGCTAACTTACTAAAATCATCCACATATCGCCAACAGTCCTTCCTCCTTGGCGTAAGTTATAAACTCACGCTTCTTCATGGCCATAGCTCCTGCTGAAACGTGGGCAAGGCGGAAAGCTTGTCAAACCGATCCCATGTGACGGTGTCTCTGAGGTAAGTGGCTGTGAAATTCTCCCACCATGCCGCTGCGGGTCCGCTGTCGATGTGCAGCAAACTTCACCTTCTCACCATCTCTACATCCCGCAGTGGTCAACTCCTTCCTATCTTGCGGAGCCAATCATCTGCTACAATCGGCTCGGTGCTCTTTGGAATACACCGCGGATTCAGCCTAAGGAAACGAGTCAAGTGATCCGCAGGTGGTGGTGGTGGGTTGTTGTTGTTGTTGCCTTGGTTCTGTACCAATGTTTGAATCAAAGTATTCTGCTGCTGATTCAACTGAGTGATCTCTGGCGGGAAAACAAACTCGGGGTCGCGTCTCGGAGGCATCTGAAGGGTTTAGAAAAGACGAGAAATTAAGAATAGAGTGAGGTCTAAGGAGAAAACACTACCCAAATGTTCATGAGACAAATGCACACAAAATCACTTCATTCATTTCAAACAAAGGGCTTACAACGGTCTAACTACCGCAAAAGTGCTTGTACTAATAATGTTTACATGGAGGGAATACTACTATTATGTGGGGGTCATCTATTAATTTGAACCGGTGGAAGACTCCATGATGTCTGCTCCAGCTTCGTCTTCAAAGTCGGGTTCACTTGGATCCGAATCGGTGTCGTCAATGATGATGTAGTTGCTCGGACAGTCAACGTACTTGTCTTCATTCTTGAGCTCTAACTTCTTCTTGAGTTCTGAGATCTCATACTTAAGATCGCTATTGTGTCTTACGACAGCTACGATCTCGTCCATGTAGTCCTTGCATGTAGTCTTCAACTCTCCTTCAAGTTTGATGATCCTTCCCTTTGCATTCTTCAAATCTATCATATCATTGCACATCTGGTTCTCCTGGCGTCGAATGTGCTGGTTTAACTCCTGGATGAAAGATGCAATGGATCTATCCTTCTTGGTGCTGACTATTTCCCAGTCTTCATTCCTGCGTCCGCAAATCTGGTAGATAGTGTCCTTGAGGTCTTCTTGGTAAACTTCTCCAATGCGTCCCATGGTGATATGAGCTGCCATGCTCTTTCCTGCACTCGTGTTGGTGCAATCGAAAACACTATCTATGGGCTTGGTGATTGGTGCGAATGTCCTTCCGGAACGTGAGCTTGAATCTTCCAGCGCTCCTCTTCAGGCAGAGTGGCGTTGAAAGTCCCGGTGAAGCTTGGTAGTCCAATGTTCAAGTACTTGGCAACTTCCTTCAAGTGGGATCCAAAAGGTGTGCCTTCATCCGGTTGAGCGTACTTGATCCTTGTGTCCATCATCCTAAAAGAGTAGAAAATATGAGGAGTTAGAAAATGAGAAGAGAATAGTGATCTATGGCTTTAACTTAGTGGTCGTGTCCTCACACCAACAGTGTGCTCGATACCACCTCAGAGCGACCCGACCTCAAATGGTCAAGTCTCGTGCTCAGTGTCATCCCGGATCGAGAATGCCGACACCACACAAGATTTCAAGGATTTATAACAGAGTAGCAATCACACACTTATTACATCGTTTGTCCAGAAGAGGACCTATTACAATAATCATGGCTTAAGGCCATCTAATAACGATAACAGCGGAAAACTTGGAAGATAAGTGAGTCCATCAACTCCAACAAAGATCACCGAGTATAGAACCACGACCTAAAAGCACCTTACTGTCGTTCAAAAGTGCGCAACATGAAAGTTGCAGCCCAAAACGGGTCAAGACATGGAATATGCCGCAATGTAACACATAGATAATATTGAATGAATAGCCTATACTACATGCATATATGGCTGGTGGTAAAGCTCTATGGTTACAGCTTTTGCATAAAGCCGCTTTTTCCTCTACGCAAAGGAATAAATTTATTTAACTATCATGGTGGTTGTTAAACATTGAGAATGGTTGACAAGATCCTCAATCCCAATTAAAAGTACTCATTAACAAACCCAACAATATTAAATTAGAGTAACATGTTGAGATTCAAATGATATTTCAAGTACTAGATACTCAAGATGTCCATAACCGGGACACGGCTAATCATGATTAGTTTGTACACTCGCAGAGGTTTTGCGACTTTTCCCCACAAGACTCGATCGCCTCCGCTTGGTTTCTCGCACTACATGGTGTTTAAGAAACGGATGACCGAGACATAGTCTTCGAAGCGCTTAGCACCTTACGATGGGTAGACCGGTACACCTACATCCCCTACATCCGCTAGTCCACCACTATAAGAGTTCGCACGACTTAGTCAACTATGCCAGAGCCCATAATGGCTTGTGGCTGCACACGTAAGTTACTAGCATGAATTATCTTATGATCCCTTTGAGCACGGGTGGCGGTCCATAGGAAAATCACACGGTACCCCGGATTTCCAAAAAACAAGCGATCATTGGATACCCCAGTGCCTCAATCCACCCAGATGTGTATTTAAGTTGCCACCTTAGATAAACCATTAATTATCAAACTCACATCTGTCATGGAAA
The DNA here is from genome assembly GCA_021437245.1 of Aegilops speltoides. Classification (NCBI taxonomy): domain Eukaryota; kingdom Viridiplantae; phylum Streptophyta; class Magnoliopsida; order Poales; family Poaceae; genus Aegilops; species Aegilops speltoides. The sequence goes on along the minus strand of CM038143.1, from coordinate 87,850,202 downwards.
TTCACTCACCCAATCCACGTCTACTAGCATAGCATGGCATAATAAGCAAACGTAGAAGTAACTCCCAAAGGTTTCAAAAGTAAAACAGGTAATAGGTACTACCTCATCTACTTCCCATCCCACAATTTAATTAGATCCTAAACATGCAGTCTTTGAGGATTGATCTAATGCATAAAACTGGGTAGTAGAAAAAAAGTATGATCAAGTGTTACTTGCCTTGCTGATGATCCGCGAAACCTAGAGACTCGAAGTAACAAGCGGCGCACTCCGGGTGATCTATCGCAGACAAAAAACAAGCATACAATAAGTACTCATCTAATGCACAGGTAAATCTCGAATAAAAGACCTAACCAGAAAGTTCAACTTAAGAACCCTGGTTTGCAAAAGAATCAAATCAAATTAAGCAACGAAAATCAAACGGCGAAAGAAAACAACTTGGTTCTAGCAAGTTGAAACTAGGTCAAATTTTACAGTAGCAAAACTTAGTTCAAGTTAATTAGTCGGAATGACGGTTTCGAAACGAAACTCCAGGCGCTTAAATCACCTGATTCTGATAAACGAGCGAGAAGATAAACTAGAATGAAGATCGGATCTGAAATCGCGATCAGAAAAATAGCGGAATAAATCCGACTAAAAGAAAAACGACGAACGGTTAAACGAACAGACGTTCGTTAACCGGGAATAACCGGTGATCACGTTCATTAAGATGAACGGTCCGGCGAATGCTCGCTAAACAACAAAACTGGAAATAAATACCGATCTAGGTTTTTTTTTCAAACCGAAACATCAAAAAAATAAACCGGAACGGTTTATTAGAAAACCGAACCGGGCGAGGGGCGGCGCGGCACGGCGGCTACCTCGGCGAGGGGCTCCGGCGGGGCGGCGGTTGGCGCGGGCGACGCGACGCTGTGGCGGCGGCGGCGGCGGCGGCGGGGCGAGTGGCGGCGGCGCGGGCGGCGGCGGCGGCGGCTGCGCTGCTGGGCTGCATGTGCTGGGCGGCAGGCGGTGTGAGGAGGAAAGGGGGCTTGGGTATTTAAAGGGGTGCTGCTGCTTGGGTGAGGGGCAAGGCAAGGGCGGCGGCGGCTGAGTTTGAGCCGGACACGGCGTGGCGGCGGCGGTCTGCGCTTCAAGGCGTCTTGTGAGGCGGGTGGGCCCTTTGCCAAAGCGGGCGCTGCAGTTTTTTTTATATATAAATTCCGTGCGCAGAAAAACGAATAAAATAAAATCTAAACGAACTCCAAAAATTAAAAAGTAAATTTTCCCCGCTCCTAAAAATGAGTCGAACAAAATGAACTTTTACTCAGGGCCTAAATGCAATTTTTTTAAAGCACGCATTTTTCCCTAAGGCGAATAAACTCCGAAAAATCCAAAATTTGACTTATTTATTAAATCTTCATTTTTCCTAAATTTTGGGGAAAGTTACACTATTCCCTCTCATATTTTTGTTATTGGAAAAATATTTGAAGATAAAATAAATAAATTCAAATGATCCTCTTTTCATTATTTGAGAGAACCCAAATACGAAAATTTCTAAATCTCCAACTCTCTCCGTAGGTCCTTGAGTTGCGTGAAATTTCTAGGAGCGACAAAATGCAAGAAAAATATGAGATGCATGATGATCTTATGTATAACATTCCAAATTGAAAATTTGGGATGTTACATTGGACAAGGAAAGAGGGGAGTCCTACTGCCGGTGGGAGTAGGACTCCTCCCTGGGGCGCCCCTCGTGGCCGGCCGCCCCCTCCCCCTTGCTCCTTTATATACGGGGCAGGGGGCACCTCTAAACACAACAGTTGATCCTTGAGATCTATTAGCCGTGTGCGGTGCCCCCCTCCACCATAATCCACCTCGGTAATATCATAGCGGTGCTTAGGCGAAGCCCTGCATCGGTAGCATCATCAACATCATCACAATGCTGTCGTGCTGACGGAACTCTCCCTCGAAGCTCGGCTGGATCGAAGATCGAGGGACGTCATCGAGCTGAATGTGTACTGAACTCGGAGGTGCCGTGCATTCGGTACTTGATCGGTCTGATCGTGAAGACGTACGACTATATCAACCGTGTTGTGCTAACGCTTCCGCTTTCGGTCTACGAGGGAACGTGGACAACACTCTCCCCTCTCGTTGCTATGCATCACCATGATCTTGCATGTGCATAGGAATTTTTTTGAAATTACTACGCTCCCCTACAGTGGCATCCGAGCCTGGTTTTATGCGTAGATGTTATATGCACAAGTAGAACACAAGTGAGTTGTGGGCGATACAAGTCATACTGCTTACCAGCATGTCACACTTTGGTTTGGCGGTATTGTTGGATGAAGCGGCCCGGACCGACATTACGCGTACGCTTACGCGAGACTGGTTCTACCGACGTGCTTTGCACACAGGTGGCTGGCGGGTGTCAGTTGCTCCAACTTTACTTGAACCGAGTGTGGCTATGCCCGGTCCTTGAGAAGGTTAAAACAACACTAACTTGATGAACTATCATTGTGGTTTTGATGCGTAGGTAAGAACGGTTCTTGCTAAAGCCCGTAGCAGCCACGTAAAACTTGCAACAACAAAGTAGAGGACGTCTAACTTGTTTTTGCAGGGCATGTTGTGATGTGATATGGTCAAGACGTCATGAGATATAAATTGTTGTATGAGATGATCATGTTTTGTTGAAGTTATCGGCAACTGGTAGAAGCCTTATGGTTGTCTCTTTATTGCATAAGATGCAAGCGCTAAATAATTGCTTTACTTTATCGCTATGCGATAGCAATAGTTGCAAGAGCAATAGTTGACGAGACGACCATGTGACGACACATTGATATAGATCAAGATGATGGAGATCATGGTCTCATGCCGGTGACGATGGAGATCATGATAGTACTTTGGAGATGGAGATCAAAAGGCACAAGATGATGATGGCCATATCATGTCACATATTTTGATTGCATGTGATGTTTATCTTTTATACATCTTATTTTGCTTAGTTCGGCGGTAGCTTTATAAGATGATCTCTCACTAAATTTCAAGGTATAAGTGTTCTCCCTGAGTATGCACCATTGCGAAAGTTCTTCGTGTTGAGACACCACGCGATGATCAGGTGTGATAGGCTCTACGTTCAAATACAACGGGTGCAAAACAGTTGCACACACGGAATACTCAGGTTAAACTTGACGAGCCTAGCATATACAGATATGACCTCGGAACACTGAGACCGAAAGGTCGAGCGTGAATCATATAGTAGATATGATCAACATAGTGATGTTCACCATTGAAAACTACTCCATCTCACGTGATGATCGGACATGGTTTAGTTGATTTGGATCACGTGATCACTTAGATGATTAGAGAAATGTCTATCTAAGTGGGAGTTCTTAAGTAATATGATTAATTGAACTTCAATTTATCATGAACTTAGTCCTGAAAGTATTTTGCAAATTATGTTCTAGATCAATAGCTCGCGTTGTTGCTTCCCTATGTTTATTTTGATATGTTCCTAGAGAAAAACTATGTTGAAAGATGTTAGTAGCAATGATGCGGACTGGGTCCGTGATCTGAGGTTTATCCTCATTGCTGCACAGAAGAATTGTGTCCTTGATGCACCACTAGGTGACAGACCTATTGCAGGAGCAAATGCAGACGTTATGAACGTTTGGCTAGCTCAATATGATGACTACTTGATAGTTTAGTGCACCATGCTTGATGGCTTAGAATCGGGACTTCAAAGACGTTTTGAACGTCATGGACCATATGAGATGTTCCAGGAGTTGAAGTTAATATTTCAAGCAAATACCCGAGTTGAGAGATATGAAGTCTCCAACAAGTTCTATAGCTAAAAGATGGAGGAGAATTGCTCAACTAGTGAGCATGTGCTCAGATTGTCTGGGTACTATAATCGCTTTAATCAAGTGGGAGTTAATCTTCCAGATAAGATAGTGATTGACAGAGTTCTCTAGTCACCATCACTAAGTTAGTAGAACTTCGTGATGAACTATAGTATGAAAGGGATGACGAAAACGATTCCCGAGCTCTTTGTGATGTTGAAATCGACGAAGGTAGAAATCAAGAAAGAACATCAAGTGTTGATGATTGACAAGATCACTAGTTTCAAGAAAAAGACAAAGCGAAAGAAAGGGGACTTCAAGTATAATAGCAAGCAAGTTGTCACTCCCGCGAAGAAGCCCAAAACTGGACCAAAACCTGAAACTGAGTGTTTCTACTGCAAAGAAAGTGGTCACTGGAAGCGTAAATTCCCTAAATATTTGGTGGATAAGAAGGATGGCAGAGTGAACAAGGGTATATTTGATATACAGTTTATTGATGTGTACCTTACTAGTGTTTATAGTAGCCCCTGGGTATTTGATACTTGTTCGGTTGCTAAAAATTAGTAACTCGAAACAGGAGTTACAGAATAAATAGAGACTAGTTGAGGGTGAAGTGACGATGTGTGTTGGAAGTGGTTCCAAGATTGATACGATCATCATCGCACACTCCCTATACTTTCGGGATTAGTGTTGAACCTAAATAAATGTTATTTGGTGTTTGCATTGAGCATGAATATGATTTGATCATGTTTATTGCAATAAGGTTATTCATTTAAAGTTAGAGAATAATTGCTGTTCTGTTTACATGAATAAAACCTTCGATGGTCATACACCCAATGAAAATATTTGTTGGATCTTGATCGTAGTGATACACATATTCATAATATTGATGCCAAAAGATGTAAAGTTGATAATGATAGTGCAAGTTATTTGTGGCACTGCCGTTTGGGTCATATCGGTGTAAAGCGCATGAAGAAACTCCATAAAGATGGACTTTTGGAATCACTTGATTATGAATCATTTGATGCTTGCGAACCGTGCCTTATGGGCAAGATGACTAAAACTCCGTTCTCCGGAACAATGGAACGAGCTACAGACTTGTTGGAAATAATACATACCGATGTATGCGGTCCAATGAGTGTTGATGCTTGTGGCGAGTATCGTTATTTTCTGACCTTCACAAATGATTTGAGTAGATATGAGTAAATCTACTTAATGAAACACAAGTCTGAAACATTTGAAAAGTTCAAAGAATTTTAGAGTGAAGTGGAGAATCATCGTAACAAGAACATAAAGTTTCTACGATCTGATCGTGGAGGAGAATATTTGAGTTATGAGTTTGGCCTTCATATAAAACAATATGGAATAGTTTCATATCTCACGCCACCTAGAACACCACAACGTTATGGTGTGTCCGAACGTCGTAACCGCACTTTATTGGATATGGTGCGATCTATGATGTCTCTTATCGGTTTACCACTATCGTTTTGGGGTTATGCATTAGAAACAACTGCATTCACGTTAAATAGGGCACCATCTAAATCTATTGAGATGACACCGTATGAACTATGGTTTAGCAATAAACCTAAGATGTCGTTTCTTAAAGTTTGGAGTTGCGATGCTTATGTGAAAATTTTTCAACCTGATAAGCTCGAACCCAAATCGGAGAAATGCGTCTTCATAAGATACCCAAAGGAGATTGTTGGGTACACCTTCTAATCACAGATCCAAAGGAAAAATATTCGTTGCTAAGAATGGATCCTTTCTAGAGAAGGAGTTTCTCTCGAAAGAAGTGAGTGGGAGGAAAGTAGAGCTTCATAAGGTAATTTGTACCTTCTCCCGAATTGGAAAGTAGTTCATCACAGAAACCAGTTCCAGTGATTCCTACACCAATTAGTGAGGAAGCTAATGATGATGATCATGAAACTTCAGATTAAGTTACTACAAAACCTCGTAGGTCTTCCAAAGTACAGTATGCACCAGAGTGGTACGGTAATCCTGTTCTGGAAGTCATGTTACTAGACCATGATAAACCTACGAACTATGAGGAAGCAATGATGAGCCCAGATTCGGCGAAATGGGTTGAGGCCATGAAATCTGAGATGGGATCCATGCATGAGAACAAAGTGTGGACTTTGGTGGACTTGCCCAATGATCGGCAAGCCATAGAAAATAAATGGATCTTCAAGAGGAAGATAGACGCTGATAGTAGTGTTACTATCTACAAAGCTCGACTTGTCGCAAAAAGTTTTTCGACAAGTTCAAGGTGTTGAATACAATGAGATTTTCTCACTCGTATCGATGCTTAAGTCTGTCCGAATCATGTTAGCAATTGCCACATTTTATGAAATCTGGCAAATGGATGTCAAAACTGCATTCCTTAATGCATTTATTAAAGAAGAGTTGTATATGATGCAACCAGAAGGTTTTGTCAATCCTAAAGGTGCTAACAAATTGTGCAAGCTCTAGCAATCCATCTATGGACTGGTGCAAGCATCTCGGAGTTGGAATATACACTTTGATGAGTTGATCAGAGCATATGGTTTTATACAGACTTTTGGAGAAGCCTGTATTTACAAGAAAGTTAGTGGGAGCTCTGTAACATTTCTAAAACTATATGTAGATGACATATTGTTAATTGGAAATGATATAGAAATTCTGGATAGCATAAAAGGATACTTGAATAAGAGTTTTTCAAAGAAAGACCTTGGTGAAGCTGCTTACACATTCAGCATAAGGATCTATAGAGATAGATCAAGACGCTTGATAAGATTTTTCAATGAGTACATACCTTGATAAGATTTTGAAGTAGTTCAAAATGGAACAGTCAAAGAAGGAGTTCTTGCCTGTGTTGCAAGGTGTGAAGTTGAGTAAGACTCAAAACCCGACCATGGCAGAAAATAGAAAGAGAATGAAAAATCATTCCCTATGCCTCGGTCATAGGTTCTGTAAAGTATGCTATGCTATGTACCAGACCTATTGTATACCTTGCTCTGAGTTTGGCAAGGGAGTACAGTTTTTATCTAAGAGTAGATCACTGGATAGCGGTCAAGAATACCCTTAGTGAGGACTAAGGAAATATTCCTCGATTATGGAGGTGATAAAAGAGCCCGTCGTAAAGAGTTACATCGGTGCAAGCTTTTACACCGATCCAGATGACCCTAAATCTCAATCTGGATAAATATTGAAAGTGGGAGCAATTAACTAGAGTAGTTCAGTGCAAAGCATTGTAGACATAGAATATTTGCAAAATACGTATGGCTCTGAATATGACAGACCCGTTGACTAAACTTCTCTCACGAGCAAAACATGATCATATCTTAGTACTCTTTGGGTGTTAATCACATAGCGATGTGAACTAGATTATTCACTCTAGTAAACCCTTTGGGTGTTGATCACACGACGATGTGAACTATGGGTATTAATCATATACAGATATGAATATTGGTGTTAAATCACATGATGATGTGAACTAGATTCTTGACTCTAGTGCAAGTGGGAGACTGAAGAAATATGCCCTAGAGGCAATAATAAAGTTATTATTTATTTCCTTATTTCATGATAAATGTTTATTATTCATGCTAGAATTGTATTAACCAGAAACTTGATACATGTGTGAATACATAGACAAACAGAGTGTCACTAGTATGCCTCTACTTGACTAGCTCGTTGAATCAAAGATGGTTAAGTTTCCTAGCCATAGACATGAGTTGTCATTTGATTAACGGGATCACATCATTAGAGAATGATGTGATTGACTTGACCCATTCCGTTAGCTTAGCACTTGATCGTTTAGTATGTTGCTATTGCTTTCTTCATGGCTTATACATGTTCCTATGACTATGAGATTATGCAACCCCCGTTTACCAGAGGAACACCTTGTGTGCTACCAAACGTCACAATGTAACTGGGTGATTATAAAGGAGCTCTACAGGTGTCTCCGAAGGTACATGTTGAGTTTGCGTATTTTGAGATTAGGATTTGTCACTCCGATTATCGGAGAGGTATCTCTGGGCCCTCTTGGTAATGCACATCACTATAAGCCTTGCAAGCAATGTGACTAATGAGTTAGTTGCGGGATGATGCATTACATAACGAGTAAAGAGACTTGCCGGTAACGAAATTGAACTAGGTATTGAGATACGCACGATCAAATCTTGGGCAAGTAACATACCGACAACAAAGGGAACAACGTATGCTGTTATGGGGTTTGACCGATAAAGATCTTCGTAGAATATGTAGGATCCAATATGAGCATACACGTTCCGCTATTGGTTATTGACCGGAGACATGTCTCGGTCATGTCTACATAGTTCTCGAACCCGTAGGGTCCGCACGCTTAAAGTTAGATGATGGTTATATTATGAGTTCATATGTTTTGATGTACTAAAGATAGTTCGGAGTCCCATATGTGATCACGGACATGACGAGGAGTCTCGAAATGGTCGAGACATGAAGATTGATATATTGGATGACTATATTCGGACACCGGAATAGTTTCGGGGGTTATCGGATGTATACCGGAGTACCGGGGGGTTACCGGAACCCCCGGGGGGTTAATGGGCCTCATGGGCCCAAAGTGGAGAAGAGGAGGGGCGGCCAGGGCAGGCCGCGCGTCCCCTCCCTCTCTAGTCCGAATAGGACAAGGAGGGGGGCGCCCCCCTTTCCTTCTTCTCCTCTCTTCCCTTCCTTCCCCCTCTCCTACTTGGAGAAGGAAAGAGGGGAGTCCTACTCCTGGTGGGACTAGGACTCCTCCCTGGCGCGCCCCTTCCTGGCCGGCCACCCCCTCCCCCTTGCTCCTTTATATACGAGGACAGGGGGGCACCTCTAAACACAACAGTTGATCCTTGAGATCTATTAGCCGTGTGTGGTGCCCCCCTCCACCATAATCCACCTCGGTAATATCGTAGCGGTGCTTAGGTGAAGCCCTGCGTCGGTAGCATCATCAACAACATCACCAGGGCGTCGTGCTGACGTAACTCTCCCTCGAAGCTCGGCTGGATCGGAGATCGAGGGACGTCATCGAGCTGAACGTGTGCTGAACTCGGAGGTGTCGTGCTTTCGTTACTTGATCGGTCGGATCGTGAAGACGTACGAATACATCAACCGCGTTGTGCTAACGCTTCCGCTTTCGGTCTACGAGGGTACGTGGACAACACTCTCCCCTCTCGTTGCTATGCATCACCATGATCTTGCGTGTGCGTAGATTTTTTTTTGAAATTACTACGTTCCCCTACAAACGTAGCATGCAATTTAAAAAAAAAAATCTACGATCACGCAAGATCTATCTAGGAGATGCATAGCAACGAGAGGGGGGGAAGTGTGTCCATGTACCCTCGTCGATCAAAAGCGGAAGCATTAGGTTAACGCGGTTGATGTAGTCGAACGTCTTCATGATCCAACCGATCTAGTACCGAACGTACGATTCCTCCGAGTTCAGCACACTTTCAGCTCGATGACGTCCCTCGAACTCTTGATCCAGCAGAGGGTCGAGGGAGAGTTTCGTCAGCACGACGACGTGGTGACGGTGATGGTGATGTGATCTGCACAGGGCTTCGCCTAAGCACCACGACGCTATGACCGGAGGTGTAAACTGTGGAGGGGGGCACCGCACACGGCTAAGAGAACAATTGATGTGCCTTTGGGGTGCCCCCAGCCCCTGTATATAAAGGTGGGGAGGAGGAGGCCGGCGTCCAGGAGGGGCGCACCATGGGGGGAGTCCTACTAGGACTCCACTCATAGTAGGATTCGCTCCCCCTCCTTTTCCTTTCTTCCACCGGAGGGAAAAGGAAGGAGAGGGAGAGGGAGAGGGAAAGGGGGGCGCCGCCGCGCCCCTTAGTCCAATTCGGACTGCCATGGGGGGGCCACCCCTTGTGGCCCTCCTGTCTCTCCACTAAGGCCCATGTAGGACCAATACTTCCCCCCGGGGGTTCTGGTAACCCCTCGGTACTCCGGTAAAATACCCGAACCACTCGAAGCCATTCCAATGTCTGAATACTACCTTCCCATAAACGAATCTTTACCTCTCGACCATTTCGAGACTCCACGTCATGTCCGTGATCTCATCCGGTGAAAGGATCGATATAGTTGACTAGAGGGGGGTGAATAGCCAACTAACATTTTTTAGCTTTTCTTTACCAAATTAAAGTTTGCATCAAAGTAGGTTGTCTAAATATGCAACTAGGTGAACAACCTATATGATGCAACAACAATAAGTGCACAAGCAAGCAAGGGATACAACACAAAAAGCTTGCACAAGTAAAGGCGTGAGATAACCAAGAGTGGAGCCGATGGAGACGAGGATGTGTTAGCGAAGTTCCTTCCTTTTAAAGGGAAGTACGTCTCCGTTAGAGCAGTGTGGAGGCATAATGCTCCCCATGAAGCCACTAGGGCAACCGTATTCTCCTCACACCATCACACAATGCGAGATGCCGTGATTCCACTATTGGTGCCCTTGAAGGCGGCGACCGAACCTTTACAAACAAGGTTGGGGCTATCTCCACAACTTAATTGGAGGCTCCCAACGACACCACGAAGCTTCACCATAATGGACCATGGCTCCGAGGTGACCTCAACCGTCTAGGGTGCTCAAACACCCAAGAGTAATAAGATTCGCTAGGGATTAGTGGGGGAATCAAATTTCTCTCGGTGGAAGTGTAGATCGGGGCCTTCTCAACCTATCCCGAGCAAATCAACAAGTTTCATTGGCTAGGGAGAGAGATCGGGCGAAAATGGAGCTTGGAGCAACAATGGAGCTTTTGGGGGAAGAGGTAGATCAACTTTGGGGAAGAAGACCCCTTTATATAGCGGGAGGAACAATCCAACCGTTACCCCCCCCAAGCAGCCACGCACAGAGCGGTACTACCGCTTGGGCAGGGCAGTACTACCGCTGAGCCAGCGGTACTACCGTTCCCTCCCAACGGTACTGCCGCGCACACAAGGATAGCAAGGACCTGGGCCCAGAGCGGTACTACCTCGGAAATAAGGGCGGTATTACCGCTTGGAGCGGTACTACCGCCACTACTGCCTCTACTAGTACCGCACAACCCGACACGAAAAATGGAGGTCACGAGTCGAGGCGGTAGTAGCCCGGAACCTCTGCGGTACTACGGCCGAACACAGCAGGCGGTACTACCGCTTGGGGAGCGGTACTGCCACTTGACGTGCTTCGGCGGTACTACCGCTGAGGACCGCGGTACTACCGCTGGGATAGGACAGGGCAGGCAAGGAGAGGAAAGTGAAGGAAGTATGCCCTAGAGGCAATAATAAAGTTATTATTTATTTCTTTATATCATGATAAATGTTTATTATTCATGCTAGAATTGTATTAACCGGAAACATAATACATGTGTGAATACATAGACAAACATAGTGTCACTAGTATGCCTCTACTTGACTAGCTCGTTGAATGAAAGATGGTTAAGTTTCCTAGCCATAGACATGAGTTGTCATTTGATTAATGGGATCACATCATTAGGAGAATGATGTGATTGACTTGACCCATTCCGTTAGCTTAGCACTTGATCATTTAGTATGTTGCTATTGCTTTCTTCATGACTTATACATGTTCCTATGACTATGAGATTATGCAACTCCCGTTTACCGGAGGAACACTTTGTGTGCTACCAAACGTCACACCGTAACTAGGTGATTATAAAGGAGCTCTACAGGTGTCTCCGAAGGTACATGTTGAGTTGGCGTATTTCGAGATTAGGATTTGTCACTACCGACTGTTGGAGAGGTATCTCTGGGCCCACTCGGTAATGCACATCACTATAAGCCTTGCAAGCAATGTGACTAATGAGTTAGTTGCGGGACGATGCATTACGGAACGAGTAAAGAGACTTGCCGGTAACGAGATTGAACTAGGTATTGAGATACCGATGATCGAATCTCGGGCAAGTAACATGCCGATGACAAAGGGAACAAGGTATGTTGTTATGCGGTTTGGCCGATAAAGATCTTCGTAGAATATGTGGGAGCCAATATGAGCATCCAGGTTCCGCTATTGGTTATTGACTGGAGACGTGTCTCTGTCATGTCTACATAGTTCTCAAACCCGTAGGGTCCGCACGCTTAAGGTTTCGATGACAGTTTTATTATGAGTTTATGAGTTTTGATGTACCGAAGGAGTTCGGAGTCCCGGATGAGATCGGGTACATGACGAGGAGTCTCAAAATGGTCGAGACGTAAAGATCGATATATTGGACGACTATATTCGGACATCGGAAAGGTTCTGAGTGATTCGGGTATTTTTCGGAGTACCGGGGAGTTACGGGAATACGGGGAAGAGTATTGGGCCTTAATGGGCCTTAGTGGGAAGGAGCCAGGAGGTGGCGCGCGCCCCTCCCAAGCCCATTCCGAATTGGACAAAGGTTTTGGGGCGCGGCCCCCCTCTCCCTTCCTTCTCCACTCCCCTCCTTTCCCCCCTTCTCCTAGTTGGACTAGGAAAGAAGGAGTCCTACTCCCGGTGGGAGTAGGACTCCCCTTGGCGCGCCCTCCTTGGCCGGCCACCCCCTCCTCCTTGGCTCCTTTATATACGGGGGCAGGGGGCACCCCATGACACACAAGTTGATCTTCGTGATCGTTCCTTAGCCGTGTGCGGTGCCCCCCTCCACCATATTCCACCTCGGTCATATCGTTGCGGTGCTTAGGCGAAGCCCTGCATCGGTAGAACATCATCATTGTCACCACGCCGTCGTGCTGACGGAACTCATCCCGACACCCTGCTGGATCGGAGTCCGGGGATCGTCGTCGAGCTGAACGTGTGCTGAACTCGGAGGTGCCGTACGTTCGGTGCTTGGATCGGTCGGATCGTGAAGACGTACGACTACATCAACCTCGTTGTCATAACGCTTCGCCACGGTCTCACGAGGGTACGTGGACAACACTCTCCCCTCTCGTTGCTATGCATCACCATGATCTTGCATGTGCATAGGAATTTTTTTGAAATTACTACGTTCCCCAACAGTGGCATCCGAGCCTAGGTTTTATGCGTTGATGTCATATGCACGAGTAGAACACAAGTGAGTTGTGGGCGATACAAGTCATACTGCTTACCAGCATGTCATACTTTGATTCAGCGGTATTGTGAGATGAAGCGGCCCGGACCGACATTACACGTACGCTTACGCGAGACTGGTTTCACCGTTACGAGCACTCGTTTCTTAAAGGTGACTGGCGGGTGTCTGTCTCTCTCACTTTAGTTGAACCGAATGTGGCTACGCCCGGTCCTTGCGAAGGTTAAAACAGCACTAACTTGACAAACTATCGTTGTGGTTTTGATGCGTAGGTAAGAACGGTTCTTGCTCAGCCCATAGCAGCCACGTAAAATTTGCAACAACAAAGTAGAGGACTTCTAACTTGTTTTTGCAGGGCATGTTGTGATGTGATATGGTCAAGACATGATGCTATATTTTATTGTATGAGATGATCATGTTTTGTAACCGGTTATCGGCAATCGGCAGAGCCATATGGTTGTCGCTTATTGTATGAAATGCAACATACTGTAATTGCTTTACTTTATCACTAAGCGGTAGCGATAGTCGAGAAGCAATAGATGGCGAACGACAACGATGCTACGATGGAGATCAAGGTGTCGCTACCGGTAACGATGGTGATCACGACGGTGCTTCGGAGATGGAGATCACAAGCACAAGATGATGATGGCCATATCATATCACTTATATTGATTGCATGTGATGTTTATCCTTTATGCATCTTATCTTGCTTTGATTGACGGTAGCATTTTAAGATGATCTCTCACTAAATTATCAAGAAGTGTTCTCCCGAGTATGCACCGCTATGCGAAAGTTCTTCGTCTTTGAGACACCACGTGATGATCGGGTGTGATAGGCTCTACGCTCAAATACAACGGTGCAAAACAGTTGCACACGCGAATACTCAAAGTTAAACTTGACGAGCCTAGCATATAACAGATATGGCCTTGGAACACGGAGACCGAAAGGTCGAGCGTGAATCATATAGTAGATATGATCAACATATTGATGTTCACCGTTGAAACTACTCCATCTCACGTGATGATCGGACATGGTGTAGTTGATATGGATCACATAATCACTTAGAGGATTAGAGGGATGTCTATCTAAGTGGGAGTTCTTAAGTAATATGATTAATTGAACTTAAATTTATCATGAACTTAGTCCTGGTAGTATTTTGCAAATTATGTTGTAGATCAATAGCTCGCGTTGTTTCTTTCATATGTTTATTTTGATATGCTCCTAGAGAAAACTGTGTTGAAAGATATTAGTAGCAATGATGCGGATTGGATCCGTGATCCGAGGTTTAACCTCATTGTTGCACAGAAGAATTATGTCCTTAATGCACCTCTAGGTGACAGACCTATTGCAGGAGCAGATGCAGACGTTATGAACGTTTGGCTAGCTCAATATGATGACTACTTGATAGTTTAGTGCATCATGCTTAACGGCTTAGAATCGGGACTTTAAGGACGTTTTGAACGTCATGGACCATATGAGATGTTCCAGAAATTGAAGTTGATATTTCAAGCAAATACCCGAGTTGAGAGATATGAAGTCTCCAACAAGTTCTATAGCTAAAAGATGGAGGAGAATCGCTCAACTAGTGAGCATGTGCTCAGATTGTCTGTGTACTTCAATCGCTTGAATCAAGTGGGAGTTAATCTTCCAGATAAGATAGTGATTGACAGAATTCTCTAGTCACCATCACTAAGTTATTAGAACTTCGTGATGAACTATAGTATGAAAGGGATGACGTAAACGATTCCCGAGCTCTTCGTGATGTTGAAATCAATGAAGGTAGAAATCAAGAAAGAGCATCAAGTGTTGATGATTGACAAAGATCACTAGTTTCAAGAAAAGGGCAAAGGGAAAGAAAGGAAAACTTCAAGTAGAATGGCAAACAAGTTGTCACTCCCGTGAAGAAGACCAAAGCTGGACCAAAGCCTGAAACTGAGTGCTTACACTGCAAAAGAAATGGTCACTAGAAGTGGAAATGCCCTCAATATTTGGTGGATAAGAAGGATGGCAAAGTGAACAAGGGTATATTTGATATACAGGTTATTGATGTATGCCTTACTAGTGTTTATAGTAGCCCCTGAGTATTTGATACTTGTTCGGTTGCTAATATTAGTAACTCGAAACAGGAGTTACAGAATAAACAGAGACTAGTTGAGGGTGAAGTGATGATGAGTGTTGGAAGTAGTTCCAAGATTGATATGATCATCATCGCACACTCCCTATACTTTTGGGATTAGTGTTAAACCTAAATAAATGTTATTTGGCGTTTGCGTTGAGCATGAATATGATTTGATCATGTTTATTGTGATACGGTTATCCATTTAAAGTTAGAGAATAGATTGTTATTCTGTTTACATGAATAAGATCTTCGATGGTCATACACCCAATGAACATAGTTTGTTGGATCTCGATCGTAGTGATACAATTCATAATATTGATGACAAAAGATGAAAAGTTAATAATGATAGTGCAACTTATTTGTGGCACTGCCGTTTGGGTCATATCGGTATGAAGCGCATGAAGAAACTCCATAAAGATGGATTTTCGGAATCACTTGGTTATGAATCATTTGATGCTTGCGAACCGTGCCTTTTGGGCAAGATGACTAAAACTCCGTTCTCCGGAACAATGGAACGAGCTACTGATTTATTGGAAATAATACATACCGATGTATGCGATCCAATGAGTGTTATTAGAATTATTTGATGCTTCTTTGGCAGAGCCACGCACAGAGTGGTACTACCGCTTGGGCAGGGCGATACTACCGCTGAGCCAGCGGTACTACCGTTCCCTCCCAGCGGTACTGCCGTGCACACGAGGATAGCAAGGACCTGGGCCCAGAGCGGTACTACCACGGAAGTAAGGGCGGTACTACCGCCACTACTGCCGCTACTAGTACCGCACAACCCGACACGAAAAACAGAGGTCTCGAGTCGAGGCGGTAGTAGCCCGGAACCTCTGCGGTACTACGGCTGAAGACAGCATGCGGTACTACCGCTTGGGGAGCGGTACTGCCGCTTGACGTGCTTCGGCGGTACTACCGCTGAGGACCGCGGTACTACCGCTGGGATAGGACAAGGTGGGCAAGGAGAGGAAAGAGAGCTCCAATGACGTGGAAAGGAACAGTGCGTGTGATACGGATGTGTACGTGTTGATTCAACCCTAGCCTTACCAAAGCGGATCCCCTCTTGATAGTACGGTGACTCCTACGAAACTAGTCCACCAACAGAGAAACGAAGGATCTACACCGTCTTGAATAAAAACACCGAGGGGAGGGAATCGTCTCGTGCCAAAGGATGAATCTCTGAAAATCTCAACGCACACGATTAGTCCGCAAAAGCATTGTCATCAATCACCAAAACACCTTGGGGATAAATATGCCCTTACATCCGGGACTCCGAACGAACTTCGGTCACCAAAACACATAACTCATAACACAAATCGTTATCGAACGTTAAGCGTGCGGACTCTACGGGTTCGAGAATTATGTAGACATGACCGAGACACATCTTCGGTCAATAACCAATAGCAGAACCTGGATGCTCATATTGGTTCCTACATATTCTACGAAAATCTTTATTGATCAAATCGCATAACAACATACATTGTTTCCTTTGTCATCGGTATGTTACTTGCCCGAGATTCGATCTTCAGTATCCTCATACCTAGTTCAATCTCATTACTGGCAAGTCTCTTTACTTGTTCCGTAATGCATCATCCCGTAACTAACTCATTATTAACATTGCCTGCAAGGCTTATAGTGATGAGCATTACCGAGAGGGCCCAGAGATACCTCTCCGATACACGGAGTGACAAATCCTATACTCGATCTATGCCAACCCAACAAACACCTTCGGAGACACCTGTAGAGCATCTTTATAATCACCCAGTTACGTTGTGATGTTTGATAGCACACAAGGTGTTCCTCCGGTATTCGGGAGTTGCATAATCTCATAGTCAGAGGAACATGTATAAGTCATGAAGAAAGCGATAGCAATAAAACTTAACGATTATTATGCTAAGCTAACGGATGGGTCTTGTCCATCATATCATTCTCTAATGATGTGATCTCGTTCATCAAATGACAACACATGTCTATGGTTAGGAAACATAACCGTATTTGATTAACGAGCTAGTCAAGTAGAGGCATACCAGGGACACTCTGTTTTGTCTATGTATTCACACATGTACTAAGTTTCCGGTTAATACAATTCTAGCATGAATAATAAACATTTATCATGATATAAGGAAATATATATAATAACTTTATTATTGCCTCTAGAGCATATTTCCTTTAAATACTTATTGTATGTTGTTAACACTTGAAAGCTCACTCTTTTGCTCTTTTTAACATTGTAATGTCTAAGAACATACTGAATCATTGCCCAATGATACACATTCATCATGACAACTATTCATGCTAATGCGGCACCCACGATAACATAACATAAAAACTCATCAAAACATGACCAGAAATCTTGTTTTAGTGCACAAGATTTCTACAAGACTATTTGTCTATTCAGAAAAATCCTAACAACAAATTTTCTACAAAATTTTATACTAGAGCTATCTCAAAATGGAGGAAAAGGTGATAGAGGATGGATTGCCTATTGCAAAGAGGTTGCTAGAGAATATTGTTTAAATTATTGAGGAAGTGGCATGAAAAAGGGCAGTTAGCAAATGAGAGTTCCATGTGCTAGACTTAAGAAAGCATGAAACAAGTGCGGAAGATGTTATGAATATGGCTACCTGGGTTGGCTAACGTCTCATGATGCAGAAGAAAATTCAAACAATTGATAAAGTTGTTCAGCGAGAACTTCAAAATGAGTGGGAATGTTGGAGAAAAGTTTTGTGTCGAATTATCCTGATTGTGATTTTTTTTCACTAAACATAATCTAGCATTTCATGGCACTAATAGCAAGTTGTACCAAGAGTGCAATGCCATGTTCTAGAATTGCTTCAATGAAATTGAAGATTTAATTTCAAGAAATACTAGACCTATCATGTTACAAATCAAGGTCGATTTTTCTATTGCTTGAATACTAAAATTGTTGTTGCAACATTAATATCTAAGATATACATTAACTAGATTTTGTGAGAAATAAGATACAACAAAGTTATGTAGTTATATTGAAATATGATACAATCATGTGCATTAAGCCCGGCAAAATGAAAATTCGGTGCATCAAGTATCCATCAAGTTAATGGAATATTGTGCAGGGAGCGTAGCTTAGATGGTTAGATCCATTATGGTGGAACCAGCCCATCGGGGTTCAATTCCTAGACCTGACACTGGTGTTCGCATTTTTTGGATATATTTCAGACATTCTGACGATGTTCGTTCAGGGGCTGTAGTGATTTCGTCAATCTCAAGATATTGTGTCGTCTCAGTATCTCGTAGATGCTCAAGGGATAGAGTGTGTGTGCGTGCGTTCATACCGGTGGTCATTAGCATATGCGAGTATTAAAAAAAAGTTAATGGAGCATTAGTATTCCCTTACACTCTTCGATCCCGTTCATGCTCATGATGCACGCATGCACGCACGCATATGTCCCTTCGACTGCTCATCCTAAATCATAATCTCATGCCCTCTTTTCCAGCACACACATGTAGCACAGCCGCATGATCGCAACGACACGGCATGCGGTACACATGATTTTTCCACCAACAACTTTTCAAGCTTCGATCCACTAATTTCGCTCGAAAGTACGAAAACTCGGCCCACTCTTGGTGCTCACACATGTTCAACTTGCGTGTTGACGATCGATCGACTGCCACCTACTAATCGACAGCGAAATTAGTAAACGCCGGAGAAGGGATCGACAGCGAAATTAGTAGGAACGCCGGAGACTGCATCTTGAACTCACTCACCGTGTCGCTCTTTGGCACATGCGTGACTGTGCTTATCGCGTGCGCCGCTAGTAGGCGTACTAGTTTTATATCCACAAGTCAATGCTGTTGATAGCTCTAGCTCGTGATCGCGCATGAAGGCGTGTATACACACGTACAGACCTTGCGATGCCTAATAAATTTTTTTTTGAGGGACCTACTAAAATTGTTCGATGCCAATATGCAGTGGCGCTTGGCAAGTGACAATCAGTGATTTATACCGACTGCGGTGGATAAGCATTTCTGCAACAGACAGAAGTGTATGTTACTGCAGATGTAGTCTTTTCATGTGCTCCACGCAAGCGGCGGCCACTGCTACACATCGACCAGCCCGCGGATACTCCTTCCCTCCACCTACCGCTACGGAGGCGAGTGGCGAGAGGGGAATCTTAGTGCCTTGGCTTCAGCTACTCCCTCCGTCCGGAAAAGTTTGTCCCAAGCTTGCATCTTAGATAGATGTATGTAGCACTAACTAGATGCTAGATATATACACTTGTGAGACAAGTTTTTTCGGACAGAGGGAGTAGTAGTTTAGGTTAGGTTATTTTCTTCCAGGGATGGTGGTGCCTCGCGTTTGAGTTGGTCGTACGGGTTTCAATCCTCCTTGAGTTCATCCATCAGAATGGATTCGATGGAGCTCTGGCGTAGAAACCTGTCGTCTTCTTAGGATGGCAATGTTAGGGTTTTTTGCACCATGTTCGTGACAATGACATATGGTGTTAGGCAATTCATATCGATTTAAGGGTTCAACGATTACAATTTAGGCTCCATGGCACGGGTCCTTATGGTAAGTGTACAAAGACTTCTCGATTGCCACATACAATGTCAGGCCGGCTCCAGTTGGGGAGCGGCAACACCGGCGCGTCGGTAGCTCATTCTGATGGCGGTAATGGTCGTTCGGTGGTCCAAACACCTCAGTGTAATTTTGTTGAGCCGAGACCCCGTTGTAATTCTTATTATGTTAGGGATGCTTTGTACTTTTGGTGAACTTTTATAACAGATCCAGACACTTTCCGCAAGAAAAAGTATAGAGTGCAAATGCATATTTTTCAAGCATTTGATGAGCTCACCAACTTATCTTCACTACAAAACTAATTAAAGTTAGCCCCGAAGAGTGGAACGAGATCCTCTGACTTAGATCGATCTACTGCCGAGGGAAGTAGTACGCGTTGCGCCGTCCGTTGACGATCTGACGATTCGTGTGAGGTGCGCTCTTTCCTTCGCTTTCGTTCGTGTCCACACGAACACAAGCAGCCTATCCGGCCCAACACGACGACACACATCGATTCTTCTCAAAAAACAAAAAGCTCTCGTCTCGTTAAAAAAAAGGAACTCTCGCCTCGCCTTAGGGTTCGCCAGCGGGGAGGAGCAGCTCTGGGAGGACGGGACGCTGCCTAGCCGTGGAGGCGGCAGACAGCCGCCGCTTCGTCCAGGTGTCAGGGCGCCTAGCAGTGGAGGCATCGGAGCCAACAGCTGCCTCGTCCAGGGCGCGATGCGTCGGAGCTATCGAGGCCGTGGAGCTACGGAGCCGGCGCCGTCGAGGCCGTGGAGCTGCGGAGCCGGCGCCGTAGACGCCACCGAGCTGCAGAGGCCACGAAGCTAGCCTCGTCAAGGCTTCTGCGGGCCATCTGCTCTGCTGTTTGAATGAATGTTTTCAGAGTCTTGATGTGCGAGTGTTTTCAGAGTAAAAAGAGAGAAGCTACAGTAGCATTTTGAATGAATGTTATGATTGAATTACTGTTCTAGTTTGTACTTCTACATTTGCAGAATTTGTCCGACTTGAGTGGTACTTGTACATGTGCAGAGTTGAACAGATTTGTATGGAAAATGTTCCTGCTTTCTTGAATGTTTGTTTTGGCTGAAGAATTGTTCCAGTAAACAGAGTGTGTGCAAAATCGGACATAACTGATAGAAATGCACTGAATTGAACTGTTGTGATATAAGGTTGTCAATTTGAAAGCATATAACAGGTATTGTTAATTAAAGAGGATAGCACCTGCTATTGACAATTTGTAAGCATGTCCTTCCAAGAATAAAATGATATGCAAGTCATAATGCCTGCTTTGGCTGCTGAATGTAAATGAGCATGCATACAGAAATTGCAGGTGCATTGAACAAAATAGATGCCAACCCAGGGAGTATATCTCTGAAATGCATGAAAAAACTGATTGATCAACTAGAACCTAAACAGAACTGAATGGCCAAATTTCACAAAACCATGCTTGTTTGTGCTCTCATTCAAGTAAAGAGCACATGGTTGCCCAAAAACAGTAGCACTTCACCACGAAAAGCTTCAAATATACATGGTGTATACAACTTGCTAGCTTGCACCAATATAGGTGGTGGTCTCTTCATAATATAGGTGGTGGTCTCTTTCTTCTTCCCCTTTTTCTTCCCCCTTTTCTTCTCTTTTTTCTTATCTTCATTCAGCTCTTCATCCTTCTCTTCACGTAGATGTTTGACAACAATTTGCATAATGTGAAAGGTGCATAATCCATGCCATGCTTCTGTAAACACTTCCCCAACTGCCTTTCCCATTGCAACATCTTGATCGGTATAGAATGTTTTAGGCCCCTTTCCTTTATGAGCTATTAGAAAGGCCTCAAACAACCACTTGAAGGATGCAAATGTTTCATCATACATGAGAGCAGCACCAAAGACTACAGTTTCTCTAAAATGGTTGAAACGACAAACACACCAAAGGGTCTGCTCTCCTTATTTGTTCCAAAAGTAGTGTCAAAACTGACAACACCACCAAAATGTGCATAGTCCATGATCATCTTTGCATCAGCCCAAAATATGTTTGCTATTTGTTTCACAATCCATTTGCAATGCATATTGGAATGACGGGTTTTCAGCAATTTTGTCTTGAAAATATTTAAGCATGCTACCTGCTTGACCATATGCCATTTCTTGTTGGCGCTTGGTACGCAAGTAGTTCTTGTGATCACGGAGGGTATAACTAAGATTGAGTGATCCACCAACTTGGCGACTAACCAATTCATGTGCAGCTTTTGGCCCAATTCCTGCATCATCCACCGTTTCGATTTCAAATGCTTGCAACTCTGAAATTTTCCTTTGTGATACCATTAGGTGTAAGGTTTCTGGCAGGTGTAGTGTGTGATTGTGTTCCAAAACCAACTCAGACACTTTCAGATTTTCCTTCTTTCGATCCATTTTAAGATTCACGTAGACTTGACAATCCGTTCTAGTTTCAGCTCGAGGGCATTTTGTTAAATAATCCCTTTTGTCTTGTGTTCAATGACCCTCATTTGCGCAAACAAATCTACATGATGTGACCTTGCCATCTGTTGGCCTTTTGTTTGTGTACCTTTTTCTGATCTCAAATCCTTTTTGTCCACTGTAGGTAAGCTAAAATGCCCAAGCCTCATTTGAATCTCTGAATTCCATGCAACATGAGGTACCAAACTAGGCAATACAACTTTGTAATGTAAAAGCAACATGAATATTAGACTTGTGGAAGTGCATACAAAATGTTGGGGCTAATAGTACTGGAAAAAGTTTTCTATAAGAGAATAAGCAAAAAGTAGCGACAATTTGGATAGGAAAATTACTTATTGGAAATAGAATCATGCTGCACTGTATTAGCCTCTTCTTCCATCTCAGTTGCTTCTGCCATCAGAAAAAGGGATGTCTAATTAGAGCTCAGCAGGCCGCTTCTTCCATCAGAAAAGGGAGGCCTGATCACAGTTCAAGAGGTTGCTTCTTCCATTAGAACAGGGATATTTGAAGTAACCTGATGGTGAAAGTCAGTGTTTTATTCACGTGTTAGATGTTAGAGAAAGGACTATGGAGACTTACTGAGATTGATGAGGAGAGCAGCCGTTCCCGTTGGGCGCCGGGGAACTCCTTCCAATCAACTTGTAGGTTGCTTCTTCTGATCAATTAGAAAAAGGGAAATTTGATCAATTTCTATAGTAATCTGATGGTGAAAGTTCAATCAATTTCAGAGTTTCATTCATGTGTTAGATTTCAGAGAAAGGGGACTTACTGAGATTGACAAGACGAGCAGAGCAGCAGTCCCAGCCGGCCGCCGGATCACCTTCCGATTAACTTTGGCGCCGTTTTGTTCTCCTGGCTGCTGCTGGCGCCCTTTTTCTGCGGCATCTCGCGCCTTTTTCCCTGGCTTCCCTCGCTAGAGTCAGACTGGGCCGCATGGGCCGTTATTTCTGACTGAGAAGGATAGCGCAACTATGAACGAGAGAGAAGGAATGAGCGCACCTCACACGAATCGTCAGATCGCCAACGGACGGCGCAACGCGTACTACTTCCTTCGGCAGTAGATCGATCTAAGTCAGAGGATCTCGTTCCCGAAGAGTACTATAGTTTCCATGCAAAAAGGAAGAAGCGTACTATAATTTCCAGGTAAAAAAGTAAAAGAAGGGTACTATAATTTTCAGGCAAAAAAAGAAGAAAAAGAGTACTTTAAGACCATAATAACAGACTTATAAGCCCAACTATACATACCTTTTTCCTGATTTTTTCTCAAGGGGGAGGGCTCCTCCAGTCTCTGTAACCTCCTGTGTACATAATAACCATTTGCATATTCCGCAAAAAGAAAACTTTCTCATTGCGGAGTTTTATTCATTACATTGCGCTCCAGTGAACGAGGAGATCATGGGATGTAAAAAAATGCATAAGGAGATCACGATATACACTAGCCAGACTAGAGCCACACTGGCAGCGCTGACATTCCGTTTCCATGTGGCGGGCGATCCATGCACGCTAACCTCCCGTTCCTTAATTCCGGGCCGCCGATCGTTCCACGTTGCGTCTACACGCATCCATGCCACCTACGTACCCTAAGGGCATTTACAATGGTTGATAAGACAGTCTTATCTTAAGTCTTGTATGTAATTTAGAGATGAAAAAAAAATATGTCTACAATGGGTTATATCTTAGCCTTATCTTTAATAACTGACCGTTCCTTAAAACATGGTGAGACAAATTGTGCTAAGAGATCATCTCGTGTCTTATCTTAAATAAGAAAAGACAAGCCTTTTCTTATGAGTTCTCTCTCCTCCACCTCATCATTTATCCTACGTGGCACTCCTAAAGGCATGTACAATAATTGATAAGACAATCTTATCTTAAGTCTTGTACTCCCTCCGTTTCTTTTTACTCCGCATATAAGATTTGGTCAAAGTCAAACTACACAAAGTTTGACCAAATTTATATAAAAAATATGAACATCTACAATATTAAAACTATATAATATGAAAATACATTTCGTGGTGCATCTGATAATGTTGATTTCATATTGTCAATGTTTATATTTTTTAATATAAAGTTAGTCAAAATTTACAAAGTTTGACTTTGACCAAATCTTATATGCAGACTAAAAAGAAACGGAGGGAGTATGTAATTTAGAGATGACAAAAAAGTATGTCTACAATGGGTTATATCTTAGCCTTATTTTTAATAACTGGCCATTCCTTAAAACATGGTGAGACAAATTGTGCTAAGAGATCATCTCTTGTCTTATCTTAAATAAGAAAAGACAAGCCTTTTCTTATGAGTTCTCTCTCCTCCATCCCATCATTTATCCTACGTAGCACTCCTAAGATAGCACCATTGTACATAGCATCATTGTACATGCCCTTACCAGCCTCCAGCGAGCTGGCACTGCGTATCATTTTACAACTGGCTGGCAGTTACTGTATTTTAGTGCCTACTGTGGTACTGCCCAAAACTGTACCACTATATACATTACCATACGGATACGCTCCAGATTGATCAGTTCAAGCGGCATGTAGTGTGCACACACAGATACAACCTGCTTACACTGGCAGCAAGTGGAGGCGCGCGACTGGATGCCGCGTAGCTTGTCTCGTTGCGACGACGACTCTGCACTGGTAACGTGGAGCACGAACGTGTAGCATCTTGACCGGCCCATTCGGCACGCGTTGCATGTCTACCATCCTAATAAGGCTCACATGACCTAGGGCTGCTGAAGTGTTTTCATATGTGGAATCAATTTTGTAATGTTTTTTTTTTCAAGAACACCTCGAAAGAGCAAAGGAGCCAAGGAATTTCTGCATTGCATTGTTTATAGAAGAAGAGAGTTGCCTGATCAATTAGGAAAACCCGGAATGGGACGAAGACCTCACCTTTCGGCGAACGTCCGAAACTCATGACACAAACGCAACACCAACACGCCTAACGCACCCACATAAGCCACCGAAGGATCATCGTCATGTTGAGTCATCTGAGACCCTCGATGAGTAAAACAGATCCAGCATAGCTCACCCATAAAGAGGCAGAAGAACCTTGACGACTCCCTACGGCAAGCGCCGCCGCAATCGAACAGGTAAAGAAACCACAATGGCTATTACATGAGCTGAAGTGGGTCATCTCGGTTTTGATGGCGGTGGAGGTACACCTCGATTACCTCATGTCATCTTTGGAATTTCAAGCACCAAAGACGCACCTCTCGAGGCCGCCATCGCAACATCCACTAGAACGGTTGCACCCTCCACCGTCGACATGCTGCGACGCTGCACCCGCACAGGCAAAACGTCTTGCAGTTCGAGCTACTGCCGGTGATCTCCCAGTAGACCTTGGCCGCGACGCCAAGTCTCGAGGCCATCGCCTTGACATCCAAGCCAACTAGACCCGAGAGGGCCGCCTTGGTCGAGCGGCCAATTTCGCCACAACCCAGAGTTGACACCCACAACAAGCACAGCAAGAACCCCACCCCGACATCCACCACCTCGTCAATGAAATCACTATTGCCATCGTCCAAAATCCACCACACGCCTACCATCCACGGGAAAATGCCACGCCACCACCTAGGTGACACAACTGATTTGAGGTAGCTAGGGGAGACTGTCGCCCCCATGCCCACGACACTGCAATGAGCCACCATGCAAGGAAGAAGAACAACAGAGATGCGAGAAAGAAGAACAACAGAGAGAGTAAGGGACATGCATGGGCCCATTAACAACCGCCAAGTCATGGCCGCTCATCGCGCTCAATCCGGGCCATGCCGACACATGAGGCACAACTTCGGCCTTTCGACGTGCGCCACCACTATTAGATCTGGGCAACTGCCCCATCCCTCACGCTCGTTCGCGTTGAGACAACCAGACTATCCCTCCTTGAAGAAAGAGCCCCGCCACATCCGTGGCAGGACAGACAATGGAGAAGGCCTACGACACCTCCAGGATTTTTCGTCCCCAAGTTACTCGATAGGAGCGGCACAGAGGAACATTCTACCGAGACGATATGTGGATCCCCCCCCCCCCTTCTCGGAATGAGGCCCATCGCCACCGTGCCAGGACCAACAGCAACGGCTATGGGATCTCTTAGGTCTTCTTACACTGTTGGAGTGAGGCGGAGGAATTCGGTTGATGTTTTTCTATCTCATTATCATATTTCACATGCACACATTCATATTCCTGCTCGATCTTCATAACTTTCAAGAAACCTAAGAGTTAAGTTTTTCATTTTGTGGAAAACCTATGTGACTTGGACTAGGCGAGCGTTTTTTCCTCCGCAAAAAGGAAAACGAGCATTTTCCGGTAGAGTAAATCATAGTTCAAATCAGGACGCTTCCGCATTTACGCACTCCGGTCTTTGCATCGAGAGCGACATTTGAGTGATTTGGTGACACCCCCGGTCTTGTTCAACCACAGTACGTATGTTTCTGCCCATTCCGGCATGCAGCTTGAAAAGATGCCCCGACAACTGAGTCACCTGCAGTGATACGTGCTCCGTCTCAATTTCCATGAAATATCAAAGAAGAGAAAAGAGGTCTCAATGGGTGGGAAACCACAGGCCGCGCTCAATTATTCGAGACGCCATCGGCCTATCGCGTGGCTACTGGCTAGCCCGGCGCGAGGTACGTGCACCACTCATCCCGTAGCACTCCGTACGTACCATGTACTCTGATCCCTCCTCACATGCGTTTTGCTCTGCACGACAACTTTAACTGACCAGAACACAAGCAAGCAGGAGAGGAGAGAATCTCTCGCGAACGGACACCGGAGCAGGAGCCTCCTCCCCGCATCGATCACCTCGGCGTACGGCCGCCGGACGGTGTGCCGGCCGGATCTTGTCCGCGCGCGCCCGCCGCGGGAATCGGCTCGATCGCTCGAGATGGAAACGGGGCGCGTCGTCAGCAAAAAGAGGGCCATGCATGCTCTCTCTGCTCTAGTACGTACATTCAGCCGGGGCCCAGGGTGGTCACAGGGGAGCTCTGTCGCAAGTCACGGGGCGTACGAGGGCTCGACAGTGCACTCTGCCGTGCCACGTTGCTGGCTTGCTGCTGCCGTCCCTCCGAGGAGCAGGCCTGCACTGCTGCCCTACTGCCCGTAGTGTTCTGCACGGAGGCACACGGTGCAATATCCATGTAAATTCATTCTTTTCGAAAATGGTCTAGTATTGATCAAACCAACAGTACGGTTTACCACCCTAAAAAAGCAGTACGGTTTACCACCAGAACAATCATTACTAAAACCGTCAAACTTTAGAAAAGAAATACGCACAATTCTTGAATGCGGGAAGGACCTAGAAGGGGCTGCACATAGGATTAGCGCACATGTTTTACAGCAAGTAACCTAAAAATATCTTTCGTTTTTTTTCGCGAATACGCAAAGCTTGTGTACCTTTCATTGACTAGCAAAAGAGCCCGTGTGTTGCAACGGGTAACAAAATTAGGTTTCACCACTTATCACAATTGCTCCATCTTGTCATTGTCATCAACATATTCATCCTTATGCCCAAGTTTCCTTCCGCCCTTTTGCAAGTTTTATTATGTACATGCCCTTGTGGTTTCCATCATCATATTCAGGAAATGCCAGTTAGAAAGGAGAGGTGGAGGTCAAGGCCTACTCTAAGTGCCATCTTAATAACTGGAGCCTCGATCTGTTTTACTTTTCTTGTCAGCAAAATTAATGATATTGATTTGCTTGTATCTAGGTTATATAACCGAATGCTCCTCGTGGAGCTAGTGTCCACATCCCTCGTTGGTAATCATTATAGCTGCAATAGAAGGCTGTGATGTTGCATCGAATATATTTGGGTGGGATCATGCACATGGAAAAATTTGGTACCATCGACGGTGAAGGGTAAGAAAGATGTAGGTTAGGTCTTCCACAGCGTAGCCGGTGCCAAATACATCAAAAGGCAGCCACCTCATCACCGGTGCCCAAAATTGCTTTTCAGGCATCGATCTCACAGCGTAGGGCTTCGGCAGGAAAAAGATTCTGGGACCCATTTGATAAACAAGTACACCACGCTGCTGTGTATTGAGCAAAGAGAGAGAGGACATTTGCTGTTCAAAGTTGAGAGTTAATAGTATTTTATTGGCTGGAGGAATTGGGCATCGGTGCTCCTACTTGCTCCGATGCCATGAAAATTTTGTTGGGGCACCGGCCTCACAACGTAAGGGCACCGGCTATCGGAGCCAGAAGTCAATTTGGCACCTCTTTTGGCCTACATAGTGGAAGGCCTTACCTAAAAATATTTTCAACTTGAAAAATAGTACTCCCTCTATAAAGAAATATAAGAGCGTTTCAATTCTTTACAGAGGGAGTACGTGTCAAATACTGTATGGTCCAGTAGAAAGTATCTACCTAGCTTTCACAACATCCATTACTACAGGTGTTGTTGCAGTTGACGGTCAGTCGGTCAGTAGGCAAAGGCATGTACATTAGCTTGAGCTCTGAGTCAAAGAACATATGTGAGGGGCCGATTCAACAGGGATGACCATGTCGGCCTCCCAACAAGCGAGCTGCTTCTTCTGTGAGCTCCCACTCGAGGGAAGTGAGGCATGCGGAGCCAGCCTGGTTCCCAACATCTGCGAGCTCTCCATCTCGTTGTAAACTTATAGACTAATCAATGCCAAATCACAAGTATGTTTAGGGCGATCAAAAGTTGCGGTAGCATTACTTCTTGTCCTGGTCTGTTCATGGGGTGCATATACGTATAAATGGTATAATCAATCACAGGATGACCAACTCTCCTATGATAATATGTGCATACGATGTGATCATCTAGGGTCCTTTATACCATTGATGATATGCGATCAGTATAGTGGTTCTAACGTACCTGACCGGAAACATGTCGCATGGCGTCTAGATCAATGTGTCCGCGCGCGAGGGTTGCCGCTGAAGGCGGCGACGACTTTGCTGAGGTGAGCTTATTTTTTCTAGAAGCGTGTTGGTTCTGATATTTATATATATGTATATATCTAGAGTCATATGTCCACGTTCAATGGATTATCTGAGGGAGGTGAGCGAAAAAATCGTGTGTATCATTTGTGCCCGACTCGAACAAATGCGACACAAAAAATTAGACCAACGAAAGGATTTTTCAGGTATGCGTGTATGTATACTTAAAATTTATACACATTTTTCTCAAGCTTTTTATATATAACATGTTATATTTTGAGTTAATGTTTGAAAGATAAATATTTTAAATATTTTCTCGGTTTTTTTATATATATATAACATGTTAGATTTCGAGTTAGTGTTTAAAAAATAAACATTTTGAAGAGCATTTTATTCTATCAAAAAAAGAAAGATTAAAACATGAAGAGGGAAAAACGATGAAAAAGACGGGGCTCGAACCAGCGTCTCCCGCATAGAAGACCAACGTTCCAGACGGTGAACTGCTACTTCTTAGACATCGCCTGTAAATAAACAAAATACCACTACCGCGACTTGTGAAAAAAAGACTGAATCGTTTTTTCCTCACTTATAGGTGGCATTGGTGGGTAATATTTAGCAACTTTAGGGGCAAATTATATGACGTACCACCAGAAACAATAGCTGCTTTATTATTAGGGAAGATAGAAGAGAATAGAGAAAGTACAATGAACGGTACAACACACTACACGAACGCAAGAGGGCGATGGTATGGTGCCTGGAGCAGAGGGAAGAGGGATGCTCAGCCCGAACAAGGGACACACTGTTAGGGCTGCGTAGGGTGAGGCTGGCTCGGTTTAGTCCCACCTCGCTTACGGGAGGAGGCCATGACCAACTTATAAGGGAGAGATTCCTTCCTCCTATCAGTCCAGGCTTTTGGGATGGAATGGACTCTCTGCTGAATGTTGGCCCATGTGCGCATAAACGTCCAGAACGTAAGTAGAGTGTGGGCTAGATCGAGTTGGACGCTAACATCTGGTATCAGAGCCAGCATCGCCATGCCTTCCTGAGGGGCTTCTCAGGGGAATGGGATGTTAGGGCTGCTGTAGGCCGGTGAGGCTGGCTCGGTTTAGTCCCACCTCGCTTACGGGAGGAGGCCATGACCAACTTATAAGGGAGAGATTCCTTCCTCCTATCAGTCCGGGCTTTTGGGATGGAATGGGCTCTCTGCTGAATGTTGGCCCATGTGCGCATAAACGTCCAGAACGTAAGTAGAGTGTGGGCTAGATCGAGTTGGACGCTAACACACACACGGCTAAACCCACCTAGCCTGGCCTCCGGTCATAGAAGGCAAGGAGACGCGGGGCTCAGGACACCCATACAGCGTCACAACTAACACAGGGCGCCACCTCTAAATGACCGCGGCTCCAGACTTGACGGGATCAACGTACTCCCATCGAGGACACCAAGAGATCGGCGAGTGGGCTGCATGACCTGGCCGGGCCGAAGACGAAAACCATGGGAGAAGCACCTACGAGGGCGTACATAGCGCCTAGGATGCCCACACCATGACATGCAACCCGAACCGACGCGATCGTTCCCATGACTCAAGATCCAACACCGAGGATGCCAACCAAACAAGACAACGCCTTCGAGAACGGGAACAGCATTATGGCGCCGTCGTTGTCCGACCCGGGGAACGGACCCGGGTTTCCCCCGGTGCTCTAAGGGGCGCAAATAGGGGCTATGACAGCGCCTCCAAGAAGGGGACGGCACCCACGATCCCGATCCGACATTAAAAGTATATTGATTCTTTCCCAATAAACAAAGACTTTTTTCTGTAAATACTGCGTATTTGATTCTATCCATAAATCGACTTTCCCTCCTATGCTCTGAGTTCCAGTATCGATAAGAATTCGAGTTCTCAGCAATAATATAATATCTTATATTATCTTATTTTGATTTAATAGAAATTAGAAATTCTCTATAGCAAATTACTGTGGTATGTAAAATACACATAGAGGAAAAAAGAAAAAAGGATCCTAATCCTAGGGTTAATCAATTTTAGCTAGTTGATGGGAAAATACGAATTAATTGTAATGGTCTTAGGGCGATTTAGTTCGGGGAAAGGGGAAGGGGATTTAGGAATCCGCTTATGTAATAGAGCCGATCCACTAAGGGATTAAGCAGCGGTGTAGTATCAGATCCCAAAGATAGTAAGTTATTTTTTCTTTCTTATGGAAAAAAGTCTTTTTCAAGGATTCTATAGAGATTTCATATATGAAACCGGGATAGTTACCTTTCAGAAAATTTGAACGAAGGCTCTGTATCTATCTATGCTTCATTCTTCTGAAGGTGGGAAAAAAGATCACAATAAACTTTTGGTAAAAGTTCTATCTTGGTCGGAGTGGGGATAGCATTTCTCTTCTGCATGTCTATGGAGTTTTGCAAAACCCAAACACCTCAGAGATAGATATAGCTAGAGGTAGGAATTTGTCGAACGAACCACACTCCTTCGTAGACGTCAAGAGTCCATTGATGAAAAGGGGCTGGGGAAAGCTTAAACCCAAGTCCTACAGTGATGGATATAAGCGCAATTGAAATTCCTGTCGCCACTGCCAGCATCGGCAAGACAAGTAGGGATTTTGCCCTGGCCGAGTCTGAGCAATCCTACATCCACCGGGTTGAGATCAGGAGACGAGGAAGACAACATGTAGGTCGAAACTGCCACCATATGGGGGGAGCTACGCCCGTCGCCAAGGACGACACTGAGCGCCACCGGACACGCAAGCTTTGGATCTGGCGAGGGGACGACACCCACAAGTGTCGGCGCTGCCTAATAACCCACAAGTATAGGGGATCACAACAGTTTTCGAGGGTAGCATTTCACCCAAATTTATTGATTCGAACAAAGGAGCCAAAGAATATTTGCAAGTATTAGCAGTTGAGTTATCAATTCAACCACACCTGGAGAATCAAGTACCTATGGCATAGTAGTATGATAGTTTGATAACAACAGTAACAGTAAAAGTAGTAGTTTTGTAGTGATTTGATACGTCTCCATTGTATCTACTTTTCCTAATGCTTTTCCTCTTGTTTGGACTCTAATTTGCATGATTTAAATGAAACTAACCCGAACTGACATTGTTTTCAGCAGAACTATCATGGTGTTGTTTTTTGTGCAGAAATAAAAGTTCTCGGATTGGAACAAAACTTTGCGAGGAATTTTTATATAATAAAAGAGAATTACTGGAGCCAAGAACCACCGGAGGGGGGCCCCTGGGTGGGCACAACCCACCAGGGGGCCCTCCCTCCTGGCGCGCCTAGGTGGGTTGTCCCCACCAGGTGCCCCGCATACCTTGAATCCAACTCCAGAAATACCTATTTTTCTAGAAAAAATCAGGGAGAAAGAATTATCACGTTTCATGGGACGGAGCCGCCGCCACATCTTGTTCTTCATCGGGAGGCCAGATCTGGAGTCTGTTTGGGGCTCCGGAGAGGGGGATCTTTGATCTTCATCATCACCAACCCTTCTTCATTGCCAATTCCATGATGCTCCCCACCGGGAGTGAATAATTCATTCGTAGGCTCGCTGGTCGGTGAGGGAGTTAGATGAGATTAATCATGTAATCGAGTTAGTTTTGTTAGGGCCTGATCCCTAGTATCCATTATGTTTTGAGATTGAGGTTGCTATGACTTTTCCATGCTTAATGCTTGTCACTTTGGGCCCGGGTGCCATGATTTCAGATCTGAACCGTTTATGTTATCACCATTATATCTATGTTCTAGATTTGATCTTGCAAGTTATAGTCACCTATTACGTGTTATGATCAGTGAAAGGATCGATATAGTTGACTAGAGGGGGGGGTGAATAGGCAACTAACAATTTTTAGCTTTTCTTTACCAAATTAAACTTTGCACCAAAGTAGGTTGTCTAGATATGCAACTAGGTGAGCAACCTATATGATGCAACAACAACAAGCACACAAGCAAGCAAGGGATACAACACAAATAATCTTGCACAAGTAAAGGCACGAGATAACCAAGAGTGGAGCCGGTGAAGATGAGGATGTGTTACCGAAGTTCCTTCCTTTTGAGGGGAAGTACGTCTCCGTTGGAGCGGTGTGGAGGCACAATGCTCCCCAAGAAGCCACAAGGGCCACCGTATTCTCCTCATGCCCTCACACAATGCGAGATGTCGCGATTCCACTATTGGTGCCCTTGAAGGCAGCGACCGAACCTTTACAAACAAGGTTGGGGCAATCTCCTCAACTTAAGTGGAGGCTCCCAACGACACCACGAAGCTTCACCACAATGTACTATGGCTCCGCGGTGACCTCAACCGTCTAGGGTGCTCAAACACCCAAGAGTAACAAGATCCGCTAGGGATTAGTGGGGGAATCAATTTTCTCTTGGTGGAAGTGTAGATCGGGGCCTTCTCACCCAAGCCCAAGCAAATCAACAAGTTTGATTGGCTAGGGAGAGAGATCGGGCGAAAATGGAGCCTGGAGCAACCATGGAGCTTAGGGTTGGAAGAGATGGTCAAATAGAGGAAGAAGATACCCCTTATATAGTAGAGAGACAAATCCAACGGTTATCTACTTAACCAGCCCGCGACCTGTGGTACTACCGCCCTAGACAAGTGGTACTACCGCAAGGGCTCATGGTACTACCACGGCGGACCGCGGTACTACCGCTGCTACGGCAGGAGCTAGCCCAATCCTGAAGCGCAAAGGCTGAGGGCGGTACTGCCGCTGGCGTGGTACTACCGCTCCCCCTTGCGGTACTACCGCAAGGCAGGATTGGACTAGCCTGGGAAGGGCGCGGATGAATGAAAATACATTCGTGCCAACTTCCGCTGAAAATGAAACAACGCAAAAGTCCGACACGGTACTACCGCACACGACATGCGGTACTACCGCGCAGGGAGCGGATGTAAAAAATGACATCCGCCCCTACTTTCACTCATGTTGCCATGCCAGACCAGGACTCACGGTACTACCGCGCACATGGGGCGGTACTACCGCGTAGGGCGCGGATGTAAAATATTACATCTGCCCCTACAGCCGCACGAGTGGCTGAATCTGGTCTGTGGCCACGGTACTACAGCTCCTCAGGAGCGGTACTACCGTGGGCACCTACGGTACTACCGCAACCTCGTGCGGTACTACCGCAGGGGCCTGCGGCACTACCGCTCCCAGGAGCAGTACTACCGCATGCCCCAGAATAGCAACACTAGGAATCCTTCAAAGCGCAAAGGGAAAGGCGGCGCAGAGGGAGTAGACGTGTACGAGATGATTCCACCCGAACCTGTCCAAAGTGGACACCCTCTTAATAGTACGGCTTTCCTACGACTCAAATCCACCAAAAAGAAATGTAGAAAAACGCCGTCTTAAATAGTCTTCGAGGGGCACCAAACTGTCTTGTGCCTAGTGACGAAACATCTGAAAAACTCAAAGCACACGATTAGTCCGCAAAAGCATTGTCATCAATCACCAAAACACCTTAGGGATAAATATGCCCTTACAATCTCCCCCTTTTTGGTGAATTGATGACAATTCGGGATTTGCACAAGGGGAAATAATATAGAACATAAGCAAACCCCACATCTCTAAAATATAGACGGGCTCCCCCTAGATGCGTGTTATCTAGATAAGTGCTTTTGACTGAATAGCACGTATACTAGGATCAACACTCCCCATATATTTTATAGACAATGCATATCTTGCAATAATAAGGCTAACACTAAACAAGATAGTAAATATGAGCATATCATAAATAGCACAATACATATCATAAGCTCAATAAGGTACGATAGAGTGCATATGTCTTACACCATATGATACAACAAATCTCACGAGCAAACTAAGCCAAAGCAAGCAAGTTTCAACGGAACAAACGCAAGCAAAGCAAACACAGGCACGACACAAGACTCACAAATCCCTACACTCTCTCCCCCTTTGGCATCGAGACACCAAAAAGGTAGAGAGGACACCTACAACAAAAGTGGTGGCTCAAGCAGAGTAATCACTCGCACGCTCCTCGTCAGACTCGGCACTGGGAATGGTCTCCTTGTTGTCCTCCTCATAATCAGTCCACTTGAAGCCTTGTTTTGCCATCCACTCAGCCTCTGGAGTGATGCGCTCCTCAGAACCGCCAGAAACATCCTCTTCAAAAAGCCTCATAAACTTCTTGTCACGGCGGCGACTCTCCTTGGAGGCAACGTGAGTCCTGTACTGCCCCTTTGCCTGCATGCAGAA
The DNA here is from genome assembly GCA_021437245.1 of Aegilops speltoides. Lineage (NCBI taxonomy): Eukaryota > Viridiplantae > Streptophyta > Magnoliopsida > Poales > Poaceae > Aegilops > Aegilops speltoides. The sequence goes on along the minus strand of CM038143.1, from coordinate 87,815,108 downwards.
CAAGGCCTTAATCTTGGTCGTCAGCTTCTTAGCCCATGAGGGCTCAGTAGAGGGAGGGGCAATCCCCGCAGAGCGATCCTCAGTTGCATCCTCCTCCGCAATATCCTCCTCGTCAACATTCATCTTAGCAGCCTTAGCCTCAGCGCGAGTAGTAGTGTTGGCCCACTAGGGCTTGACACGGAGCCTGATGGACTCATGATGAATCCAGTCCGGAGCAAGGAACTCATCACCGGGAAACAGCTTCTCCCAAGTCTTCGAGATCAACAGAAATAGGTACGGTCCATAGATGGGTACCTTGCGGTTGAACACCGTGAACTGAAGCTCACACCACATATCGACTGAGATACACGCGCATCCTCACACAGGAGCATCATATCCACCAGATAGGCATGCACCTTGTCCTTGTCACCAATGCAAGGAAAGAGGGAGTTGCGAAAGATGCGATACATGATGTCCAGAAAGGGGTTCAGCACCCATGCCTTCTTGCCGTTGGGAAGCAACTTCTCAACATGGTACTGCTGAAGCTTGTTCTTGTTAGCTGACTCGGGTTGGCATGAGAGCGAACACCAATGGGCGTATTGAGCCCCTCATCAGGTACGTGGAGCAAATCCATGAAGTCGTTCCAGGTAGCAGACAACTGACGTCCATTAGTCATCTAGGTCATCTTTCATTCCTCCCCAGTGTGAAAGTGAACCGAAGCAAAGAACTGTGCAATAATCTCAGGGTCATAGTCAAGGTGGAAGGAGATCACATGCTCAATGCCAAACCGCTCCACCAGATCTAGAGCCTCACCAAAGTAATTATGGTGCTTGTCCTGCCTCATGTGATGCATGTCAATCCAGTGCACATCCACATAGGTGTTCTTCCTGGCATTGATCACATCCAGAAAAATGAGAGCCCGTTGCTTGGTCCAAAACAAGTCATTCCCTCTGAAGTTGGCACGGGGATTCACATACGGGTTGATCTGCCTTCGAGAGATAAACTCAGTAAGGGTATCTCGTCCATGCCCTTTGTGGGTTCCTTGTACTTGCGAGCAGTGGTCTTGACATTGCGCTTGGGGGCACTGGAGCCCTCTAGAGTTTCATCTTGGTTGCAGACGCTTGGAGCTAGTGTCACGACTGGGATTGGAACGGTGAGCAGGGGCACCGGAGCCACCACCTACGACACAAAACACAAAACACGCACGAAAAGCAAGAAGGATCAATGTAAAGAACACAACAAAGCAGGTGAAACAAGTAGAAGTAGCACGTGATAATTGCCACGTGAGGGATTTGAGACAACAGTAGTATCGCAGTGTTGTGCGGTACTAAAATTTTAGTGCCGCTCCGAGCCACGGTAGCACTTCGCCAGGGAGGCACGGTAGTACCGTGTCTAGGTGCGGCAGTAAAATTTTAGTGCCGTGCCTCGCGCGGTAGTACCACTCCTGAGGAGCGGTAGTACCGGACGAGCGGCAGTACCTCACCAGAGATGCGGTAGTACCGCATGGTTGTAGGTCCGAAACCACAACTTGATCTGTGCACAGCCGTGACAACAACGTGGTACTACGGTCGATCAAATCCATCACAGGGCAACATAGCAAGTACCATCTCTACGCATTACTACTCTCCTACATCCTACTCTTGCAAAGATTTAGCCTAAAATCTCAAGAACAGCATGCATCTCCCCAAAAACCTAGAAGCAAAAGAACGAACCAAAAGGAGAGAGATTTGGGGAGAAACCTTGTTCCATGGCAATAGGAAGTGGTGGGCAACGATCCCACCGGTCGGAATCCGAGGAGAGCGGCCGGAGACGGAGATCCGGCGAGGGCCTCCGGCGCCGTTCTTGGACAGGAGAGAGAGAGAGAGGCGGCGTAGGGAGGAGGAGTGAATGGGTATGGGGGAGTTGGAACCCCCCTGCCCGCTCTTAACCCCCACGCGCTCGCTACTCCGTGGTAGTACCGCGCGTCCTTGCGGTAGTACCTCCTAGGCGGAAGTACCGCGTCGTGGGCGGTAGTACCGCTCCACCAGCGATAGTAAAGATTACTGTCGTGCTGGTTGCGGTAGTACCGTGTCCTTGCGGTAGTACCATAGTAGGCCACGGTAGTACCGTGAACCCAAGAAAATGCAGTTTCAAACAAAAGGAAGAAACAACATTGCATGGAACCTTCAAGCGAACGAACACACCAACGAGCTAACAAACGAGACACCACAAGCACAAGCTCGGCACGAAGAAACAAAAGCAAGAGACAACAAGGACCAACAACAAGACACAACCTCTCCAAGGAGAGGGCGGTGGCCGGAGCCACCTATGTTTGAGTCGATTGGTATGGCACCGCGAAGAATTATCCTTGGGCCCATGAACAAAACTCATCTTTGAAGCACAAGTACCATAAAAATGGCTAATGTGAAAGAGTTGATCAATTTATGCATAATGCGGGAGGGAGAGTTCATTGAGAGAACAACACTCCCCCTATGTCCATGCCTACACCTAAACTAGACAGCAAGTTGAGTGTGGTGGGGTGTGCAAGGGTTCAAGTCACATTGCTCGAATCAATGATATTTAGCTCATGCCTTAACTCGTGAAATCTTGCTTCATCCAAGGGCTTTGTGAAAATATATGCAAGGTTATCATGAGTGTTGACATAGTGGAGCTCGATCTCCCCTCGCCTAATATGATCCCGGATGAAGTGATACCGAATCTCAATATGCTTCGTCTTGAAGTGTTGCACCGGGTTGAGCGAAATATTGATGGCACTTTCATTGTCACACCAAAGAGGCACTTTGTCACAAATGACACCGTAATCCTTTAAAGTTTGCCTCATCCATAAGAGTTGTGCACAACAACTACCGGCCGCCACATACTCCACTTCGGTGGACGAGAGAGACACACAACTTTGCTTCTTGGAAGACCAACTCACCAAAGAGCAACCAAGAAATTGGCACCCTCCGGAAGTCGACTTCCTATCCACTTTGTCTCCCGCCCAATCGGAATCCGAATATCCTATGAGCTTGAAGTTTGCTCCTCTTGGGTACCATAAGCCAAAGTTTGGGGTATGAGCCAAATATCGAAAGATTCACTTGACCGCCACAAAGTGGCTTTCCATCGGTGCGGCTTGAAACCGTGCACAAATTTCCACACTCAACATGATATCCGGTCTAGATGCACAAAGGTAAAGCAAGGAGCCAATCATGGAGTGATACCTACTAACCGGAGGCCCAGCCCGTATTGCTGTTTTTTTTCCTATTTCAGTATTTCAAAGAAAAGGAATATCAAACGGTGTCCAAACGGAATGAAACCTTCGGGAGCGTGATTTTTGGAACGAACGTGATCCAGAGGACTTGGAGTGCAAGCCAAGCAGCAGCCGCGGCGGCCACGAGATAGGAGGGCACGCCCAACCCTACAGGGCGCGCCCCCTGTCTCGTCGGCGCCTCGGGCGGCCACCGACGTACTTCTTCCTCCTATATAAGCCTACATACCCTGAAAACATCCAGGGCGCGAGATCCCATCTTGGAGCCTTCGCCGGCGCTCCGCCGGAGGGGGAATCGACCATGGAAGGCTTCTACATCAACACCATAGACCCTCCGATGAGTTGTGAGTAGTTTACCACAGACCTTCGGGTAAGTTATTAGCTATATGGCTTCTTCTCTCTTTTTGGATCTCAATACAATGTTCTCCCCCTCTCTTGTGGAGATCTATTCAATGTAAACTCTTTTTGCGGTGTGTTTGTCGAGATCCAATGAATTGTGGGTTTATGATCAAGTTTATCTACGAGAAATATTTGAATCTCCTCTGAATTCTTTTATGTATGATTGAGTTATCTTTGCAAGTCTCTTCGAATTATCAGTTTGGTTTGGCCTACTAGATTGATCTTTCTTGCCATGGAGAAGTGCTTAGCTTTGGGTTCAATCTTGCGGTGCCATTCCCAAAGGATGTTAGGGCAGCAAAGGCACGATTGTATTATTGCCATCGAGGATAAAAAGATGGGGTTTATATCATATTGCTTGAGTTTATCCCTCTACATCATGTCATCTTGCTTAATGCATTACTCTGTTCTTTATGAACTTAATACTCTAGATGCAGGCAGGAGTCGGTCGATGTGTGGAGTAATAGTAGTAGATGCAGGTAGGAGTCGGTCTACTTGTTGCAGACGTGATGCCTATATACATGATCATGCCTAGATAATCTCATAATTATTCGCTTTTCTATCAATTGCTCGACAGTAATTTGTTCACCCACCGTAATACTTATGCTATCTTGAGAGAAGCCACTAGTGAAACCTATGGCCCCCGGGTCTATCTTTTATCATATAAGCTTTCAATCTACTTTTATTTGCATCTTTACTTTTTGCATCTATATTATAAAATACCAAAAATATATATATCTTATCATATTATCTCTATCAGATCTCACTTTTGCAAGTGGCCGTGAAGGGATTGACAACCCCTTTATTGCGTTGGTTGCGAGTTCTTTGTTTGTTTGTGTAGGTGCGTGGGACTTTTGAGGAGCCTCCTACTGGATTGATACCTTGGTTCTCAAAAAGTGAGGGAAATACTTACGCTACTTTGCTGCATCACCCTTTCCTCTTCAAGGAAAACCAATGCAAGCTAAAGACGTAGCAAGAAGGATTTCTGGCGCCGTTGCTGGGGAGGTCTTCGCTCAAGTCAAGACATACCAAGTACCCATCACAAACTCATCTCCCTCGCATTTACATTATTTGCCATTTGCCTCTCGTTTTCCTCCCCCCCACTTCACTCTTGCCGTTTTATTCTCCCTCTCTTTCCCAATCTCCTCCGCTCTTTTTCGCTTGCCTTTTTCTGTTTGCTTGTGTGTTGGATTACTTGTTGCCATGGCGCAAGATAATAACAAATTGTGTGATTTCTCGAATACCTATAACAATGATTTCCTTAGTACTCCGATTGCTCCTCTTAATGATGTTGAGTCTTGTGAAATCAATACTGCTTTGCTGAATCTTGTTATGAAAGATCAATTCGCCGGCCTTCCTAGTGAAGATGCCGCTACTCATCTAAACAACTTTGTTGATTTGTGTGATATGCAAAAGAAGAAAGATACGGATAACAGTATTTTCAAATTGAAGTTATTTCCATTTTCACTTAGAGATCGTGCTAAACTTTGGTTTTCGTCTTTGCCTTAAAATAGTATTGATTCTTGGAAGAAGTGCAAAGATGCTTTTATCTCTAAGTATTTTCCTCCCGCTAAGATTATCATTCTTAGGAAAGATATTATGAATTTTAAACAACTTGATCATGAGCATGTTGCCCAATCTTGGGAAACAATGAAATTGATGCTTCGCAATTGCCCTACTCATGGTTTGAATTTATGGATGATCATACAAAAATTTTATGCCGGTTTGAACTTTGCTTCTAGAAATCTCTTAGATTCGGCTGCGGGAGGCACGTTTATGGAAATCACGTTAGGAGATGCTACAAAAATTCTTGATAATATTATGGTTAATTATTCTAAATGGCACACCGAAAGATATTCTAGTAAAAAAGTGCATGCTATAGAAGAAATCAATGTTTTGAGTGGAAAGATGGATGAACTTATGAAATTGTTTGCTACTAAAAATAATCCTCTTGATCCCAATGATATGCTTTTGTCTTCTTTGATTGAGAATATTAATGAATCTATGGATGTGAATTTTGTTGGTAGGAATAGTTTTGGAAACAATGCTTATAGAGGAAACTTTAATGCTAGACCGTTCCCTAGTAATTCCTCTAATAATTATGGAAATTCCTACAATAATTCTTATGGTCATTTTAATAATATGCCCTCTGATTTTGAGAATAGTATGAAAGAATTTATGATTTCTCAAAAGAATTTTAATGCTTTGCTTGAAGAAAAATTGCTCAAAGTTGATGATTTGGCTAGGAACGTTGATAGACTTTCGCTTGATGCTGATTCTCTTAAACTTAGATCTTCTCCTCCTAAGCATGATATCAATGAGTCTCTCAAAGTAATGAGAATTTCAATTGATGAGTGCAAGGAAAGAACCGCTAGATTGTGTGCTAAAAAAGATAGCTTTATAAAAGCGTGTTCTTCTAGTTTCCATGAAAATAATGATGAGGATCTTAAAGTTATTGATGCGTCTCCTATTAGATCTATGTTTTGCAATATGAATCTTGATAATTACGGGACTGATGATGAGTCAACTTTACCTAGAAGGCGTCCCAAAAATTCGGAGTTTTTAGATCTTGATGCTAAATTTGATAAAAGTGGGATTGGAGAGGTCACAACTTTAAATAGCATTGAACCCACTATCTCGGATTTCAAGGATTTTGATTATGATAATTGTTCTTTAGAAGGTTGTATTTCCTTGTTTCAATCCGGTGTTAATTCTCCTCATGCTTATAGTCAAAACAAAGCTTTTACCAAACATATTGTTGATGCCTTGATGCAATCTTATGATGAAAAACTTAAATTGTAAATTTCTATACCTAGAAAACTTAATGATGAGTGGGAACTTACTACAAAGATTAGAATTAAAGATCATGAGTGCTTTGCTTTGTGTGATTTGGGTGCTTGTGTTTCCACGATTCCGAAAACTTTATGTGATATTCTAGGTTTGCATGATCATGATGATTGCTCTTTAAATTTGCACCTTGCAGATTCCACCATTAAAAAGCCAATGGGAAGGATTAATGATGTTCTCATTGTTGCAAATAGAAATTTGGTGCCCATGGATTTTATCTTTCTTGATATAGATTGCAATCTTTCTTGCCCTATTATTCTTGGTAGACCTTTCCTTAGAATGATTGGCGCGATTATTGATATGAAGGAAGGGAATATTAGATTCCAATTTCCATCAAAGAAAGGCATGGAGCAATTTCCAAGAAAGAAAGTCAAATTACCTTATGAATCTATCATGCGGGCTACTTATGAATTTAGTGCCAAAGATGGCACTCGTTAGATCTATCTTCGCTTTTATGCCTAGCTTGGGGCGTTAAACGCTAGCGCTAGTTGGGAGGCAACCCAATTTTTCTTTGTGTTTTTTGTTTTTGCTCCTGTTTAGTAATAAATCTTGCTTCTACCTTCTGTTTAGATGTGTTTTTATCTATTAATTAGTGTTTGTGCCAAGTAGAACCTATAGGATAACCTATGATGATAGTTGATTTGATTCTGCTGAAAAACAGAAACTTTGCACGCACGAATTTAGTTTTTTTAAATCCCAGAAACGTGAGTTTGCGTTGATTCTTTTTGCTTCTGCTCAATAAACAAATTTTCCAGGACTTCCTATTTTGGTAGGATTTTTAGAGTTCCAGAAGTTTGCGTTAGTTGCAGATTGCTACAGAATGTTCTGTTTTTGACAGATTCTGTTTTTCGTGTGTTGTTTGCTTATTTTGATGCATCTATGGCTAGTAAAAGAGTTTATAAAACATAGAGAAGTTGGAACACAGTAGGTTTAACACTAAAATAAATAAAGAATGAGTTCATTACAGTACCTTATGTGGTGGTTTTGTTTTCTTTCACTAACGGAGCTTATAAGATTTCCTGTTGAGTTTTGTGTTGTGAAGTTTTCAAGTTTTGGGTAAAGCTTTTATGGACTATGGTATAAGGAGTGGCAAGAGCCTAAGCTTGGGGATGCCCAAGGCACCCCAATATATTCAAGAATATCCAAAAGCCTAAACTTGGGGATGCCCCGGGAAGGCATCCCCTCTTTCGTCTTCGTTCATCGATAACTTTACTTGGAGCTATATTTTTGTTCGCCACATGATATGTGTTTTGCTTGGAGCGTCGTGTATTATATTAGTCTTTGCTTTGTAGTTTACCACAATCATCCTTTCTATACACATCTTTTGGGAGAAGCTTATTTGATTAGAATTTGCTAGAATACTCTATGTGCTTCACTTATATCTTTTGAGCTTAATAGTTTTTGCTCTAGTGCTTCACTTATATCTTTTAGAGCACGGTGGTGACTTATTTTTGTAGAAATTGCTAGTCTCTCATGATTCACTTATATCTTTTTGAGAGTATTTTAGAACAGCATGGTATTTGCTTTGGTTATAAAATTGGTCCTAGAATGGTAGGCATCCAAGTTGGGTATAATAAAAACTATCATAGGAAGTGAATTGGATGCTATGATTAATTTGATACTTGATAATTGTTTTGAGATATGGAGGTAGTGATATTAAAGTCATGCTAGTTGGGTGATTATGAATTTAAAGAATGCTTGTGTTGAAGTTAGCAAGTCCCGTAGCATGCACGTATGGTTAAAGTTGTGTAACAAATTTGAAACATGAAGTGTACCTGGCTTGTGCATCCTTATGAGTGGCCGTCGGGGACGAGCGATGGTCTTTTCCTACCAATCTATCCCCCTAGGAGCATGCGCGTAGTACTTGATTTTTGATGACTTCTAAATTTTTGCAATAAGTATATGATTTCTTTTGACTAATGTTGAGTCCATGGATTATACACACTTTTACCTTTCCGCCTTTGCTAGCCTCTTCGGTACCGTGCATTGCCCTTTCTCACCTTGAGAGTTGGTGCAAACTTCGCCGGTGCATCCAAACCCCGTGATACGATACGCTCTATCACACATAAACCTCCTTATATCTTCCTCAAAACAGCCACCATACCTACCTATTATGGCATTTCCATAGCCATTCCGAGATATATTGCCATGCAACTTTTCACCGTTCCATTCATCATCATCATGACATACTTTACTTTTACCATATTGCCATTGCATGATCATGTAGTTGACATCGTATTTGTGGCAAAGCCACCATGCATTATTTTTCATACATGTCACTCTTGATTCATTGCACCATCCCGGTACTCCGCCGGAGGCATTCATATAGAGTCATATCTTGTTCTAGTTTCGAGTTGTAATTCATATGTTGTAATCAATAAAAGTGTGATGATCATCATTATTAGAACATTGCCCAAAGAAAAAAAAGAAAGGCCAAAAAAAAGGAAAGGCCCAAAAAAAAAGAAAAAAAGAAAAAGAAGAAAAAAAACAAAAAGAAAAATAAAATAAAAAGGGCAATGTTACTATCTCTTTTTCCACACTTGTGCTTCAAAGTAGCACCTCTTTCTTCATGTAGTGAGTCTCATATTTTTGTGCTTCAAAGTAGCACCATGTTTTTCATATTGTGAGTCTCATAAGTTGTCTTTTTCATACTAGTGGGAATTTTTCATTATAGAACTTGCCTTGTATATTCCTACGATGGGCTTCCTCAAATACCCTAGGTCTTCGTGAGCAAGCATGTTGGATGCACACCCACTAGTTTTCTTTTGTTGAGCATTCATTTATAGCTCTAGTGCATCCGTTGCATGGCAATCCCTACTCCTCATGTTGACATCAATTGATGGGCATCTCCATAGCCCGTTGATTATCCTCGTCAATGTGAGACTTTCTCCTTTTTTTGTCTTCTCCACACAATCCCCATCATCATATTCTATTCCAGCCATAGTGATATATCCCTGGCTCACGCTCATGTATTGCTTGAAGGTTGAAAAAGTTTGAGATTATTTAAGTATGAAACAATTTCTTGGCTTGTCATCAGGGGTATAGAAGTTGGGAACATCTTTGTGGGACGAAAATGAAGCATAGCCTAAGTATATGATTTTTTAGGGATGAACTTTCTTTTGCCATGTTATTTTGAGAAGACATGATTACTTTGATTAGTATGCTTGAAGTGTTACTATTTATTTTATCAATATGAACTTTTATTTTGAATCATTTGGATCTGAACATTCATGCCACAATAAAGAAAATTACATTGAGAATTATGCTAGGTAGCTTTTCACATCAAAAATTCTCTTTTTATCATTTACTTACTCGAGGACGAGCAGGTATTAAGCTTGGGGATGCTTGATACGTCTCCAATGTATCTATAATTTTTTATTGTTCCATGCTATTATGTTACCCCTTTTGGATGTTTATGGGCTTTATTTTACACATTTATATCATTTTTGGGACTAACCTACTTACCGGAGGCCCATCCCATATTGCTGTTTTTTTTGCCTATTTCAGTATTTCGAAGAAAAGGAATATCAAACGGACTCCAAACGGAATGAACCCTTCGGGAGCGTGATTTTTGGAACGAACGTGATCCAGAGGACTTGGAGTGCAAGTCAAGAAGCAACCGAGGCTCCCACGATGTAGGAGGGCGCCCCCCGCTATAGGGCGGGCCCCTGTCTCGTGGGCCCCTCGGGCGTCCACCGACGTACTTCTTCCTCCTATATAAGCCTACATACCCAAAAACATCCAGGGGCGGACGAAACACAATTTCCACCACCGTAACCTTCTGTATCCGCAAGATCTCATCTTGGAGCCTTCGCCGGCACTATGCCGGAGGGGGAATCGACCACGGAGGGCTTCTACATCAACATCCTTGCCCCTCCGATGAGTTGTGAGTAGTTTACCACAGACCTATGGATCCATAGTTATTAGCTAGATGGCTTCTTCTCTCTTTTTGGATCTCAATACAATGTTCTCCCCCTTTCTTGTGGAGATCTATTCGATGTAAACTCTTTTTGCGGTGTGTTTGTCGAGATCCGATGAATTGTGGTTTATGATCAAGTTTAACTATGAATAATATTTGAATCTTCTCTGAATTCTTTTATGTATGATTGAGTTATCTTTGCAAGTCTCTTCGAATTAACAGTTTGGTTTGGCCTACTAGATTGATCTTTCTTGCCATGGGAGAAGTGCTTAGCTTTGGGTTAAATCTTGCGGTGTCCTTACCCAGTGACAGAAAAGGGTTGCAAGGCACGTATTGTATTGTTGCCATCGAGGATAACAAGATGGGGTTTATATCATATTGCTTGAGTTTATCCCTCTACATCATGTCATCTTGCTTAATGCGTTACTCTATTCTTATGAACTTAATACTCTATATGCAGGCAGGAGTTAGTCGATTTGTGGAGTAATAGTAGTAGATGCAGACAGGAGTCGGTCTACTTGTTGCGGACGTGATGCCTATATACATGATCATGCCTAGATAATCTCATAATTATTCTCTTTTCTATCAATTGCTCGACAGTAATTTGTTCACCCACCGTAATACTTATGCTATCTTGAGAGAAGCCACTAGTGAAACCTATGCCCCCCGGGTCTATCTCTTATCATATTTGCTTTCAATCTACTTTTATTTGCATATTTATTTTTTGCATCTATAATATAAAATACCAAAAATATATTTATCTTATCTTACTATCTTTATTAGATCTCACTTTCGCAAGTGGCCCTGAAGGGATGGACAACTCCTTTATTGCGTTGGTTGCGAGTTCTTTGTTTGTTTGTGTAGCTGCGTGGGACTTTTGAGGAGCCTCCTACTGGATTGATACCTTGGTTCTCAAAAGCTGAGGGAAATACTTACGCTACTATTGCTGCATCAACCTCTCCTCTTCGAGGAAAACCAACGCAAGCTCAAGACGTAGCAAGAAGGATTTCTGGCGCCGTTGTCGGGGAGGTCTTCGCTCAAGTCATGACATACCAAGTAACCATCACAAATCCATCTCCCTCGCATTTACATTATTTGCCATTTGCCTCTCGTTTTCCTCTCCCCACTTCACCCTTGCCGTTTTATTTGCCCTCTCTTTCCCAATCTTCTCCTCTCTTTTTCGCTTGCCTTTTTCTGTTTGCTTGTGTGTTGGATTACTTGTTGCCATGGCGCAAGATAATACCAAATTGTGTGATTTCTCGAATACCAATAATATTAATTTCCTTAGTACTCCGATTGCTCCTCTTAATGATGTTGAGTCTTGTGAAATCAATACTGCTTTGCTGAATCTTGTTATGAAAGATCAATTCGCCGGCCTTCCTAGTGAAGATGCCGCTACTCATCTAAACAACTTTGTTGATTTGTGTGATATGCAAAAGAAGAAAGATACGGATAACAATATTGTCAAATTGAAGTTATTTCCGTTTTCACTTAGAGATCGTGCTAAACTTTGGTTTTCGTCTTTGCCTAAAAATAGTATTGATTCTCGGAACAAGTGCAAAGATGCTTTTATCTCTAAGTATTTTCCTCCCGCTAAGATTATCACTCTTAGGAACGATATTATGAATTTTAAACAACTTGATAATGAGCATGTTGCCCAATCTTGGGAAAGAATGAAATTGATGCTTCGCAATTTCCCTACTCATTGTTTGAATTTATGGATGATCATACAAAAATTTTATGCCGGTTTGAACTTTGCTTCTAGAAATCTCTTAGATTCGGCCGCGGGAGCCACGTTTATGGAAATCACGTTAGGAGATGCTACAAAACTTCTTGATAATATTATGGCTAATTATTCTAAATGGCACACCGAAAGATCTTCTAGTAAAAAAGTGCATGCTATAGAAGAAATCAATGTTTTGAGTGGAAAGATGGATGAACTTATGAAATTGTTTGCTACTAAAAATAATCCTCTTGATCCCAATGATATGCCTTTGTCTTCTTTGATTGAGAATAATAATGAATCTATGGATGTGAATTTTGTTGGTAGGAATAGTTTTGGAAACAATGCTTATAGAGGAAACTTTAATGCTAGACCGTCCTAGAGTAATTCCTCTAATAATTATGGAAATTCCTACAATAATTCTTATGGTACTTTTAATAATATGCCCTCTTATTTTGAGAATAGTGTGAAAGAATTTATGATTTCTCAAAAGAATTTTAATGCTTTGCTTGAAGAAAAATTGCTCAAAGTTGATGATTTGGCTAGGAACGTTGATAGACTTTCGCTTGATGCTGATTCTCTTAAACTTAGATCTTCTCCTCCTAAGCATGATATCAATGAGTCTCTCAAAGTAATGAGAATTTCCATTGATGAGTGCAAGGAAAGAACCGCTAGATTGCATGCTAAAAAATATAGCTTTATAAAAGCGTGTTCTTCTAGTTTCCATGAAAATAATGATGAGGATCTTAAAGTTATTGATGCATCTCCTATTAGATCTATGTTTTGCAATATGAATCTTGATAATTATGGGACTGATGATGAGTCAACTTTACCTAGAAGGCGTCCCAAAAATTCGGAGTTTTTAGATCTTGATGCTAAATTTGATAAAAGTGGGATTGGAGAGGTCACAACTTTAAATAGCATTGAACCCACTATCTCGAATTTCAAGGATTTTGATTATGATAATTGTTCTTTAGAAGGTTGTATTTCCTTGTTGCAATCCGTTGTTAATTCTCCTCATGCTTATAGTCAAAACAAAGCTTTTACCAAACATATTGTTGATGCCTTGATGCAATCTTATGATGAAAAACTTAAATTGGAAGTTTCTATACCTAGAAAACTTAATGATGAGTGGGAACCTACTATAAAGATTAGAATTAAAGATCATGAATGCTTTGCTTTGTGTGATTTTGGTGCTAGTATTTCCACGGTTCCGAAAACTTTATGTGATATTCTAGGTTTGCATGATCTTGATGATTGCTCTTTAAATTTGCACCTTGCAGATTCCACCATTAAAAAGCCAATGGGAAGCATTAATGATGTTCTCATTGTTGCAAATAGAAATTTGGTGCCCGTGGATTTTATCGTTCTTGATATAGATTGCAATCTTTCTTGCCCTATTATTCTTGGTAGACCTTTCCTTAGAATGATTGGCGCGATTATTGATATGAAGGAAGGGAATATTAGATTCCAATTTCCATCTAAGAAAGGCATGGAGCACTTTCCAAGAAAGAAATTCAAATTACCTTATGAATCTATCATGCGGGCTACTTATGAATTTAGTGCCAAGGATAGCACTCGTTAGATCACGGTGGTGACTTATAAGATTTCCTGTTGAGTTTTGTGTTGTGAAGTTTTCAAGCTTTGGGTAAAGCTTTTATGGACTATGGAATAAGGAGTGGTAAGAGACTAAGCTTGGGGATGCCCAAGGCACACCAAGATATTCAATAATATCCAAAAGCCTAAGCTTGGGGATGCCCCGGGAAGGCATCCCCTCTTTCGTCTTCGTTCATTGATAACTTTACTTGGAGCTATATTTTTATTCGCCACATGATATGTGTTTTGCTTGGAGCGTCGTGTATTATATTAGTCTTTGCTTTCTAGTTTACCACAATCACCCTTGCTGTACACACCTTTTGGGAGAAGCCTACTTGATTAGAATTTGCTAGAATACTCTATGTGCTTCACTTATATCTTTTGAGCTTAATAGTTTTTGCTCTAGTGCTTCACTTATATCTTTTAGAGCACGGTGGTGACTTATTTTTGTAGAAATTGCTAGTCTCTCATGCTTCACTTATATATTTTTGAGAGTCTTTTAGAACAGCATGGTATTTGCTTTGGTTATAAAATTGGTCCTAGAATGGTAGGCATCCAAGTTGGGTATAATAAAAACTATCATAGGAAGTGAATTGGATGCTATGATCAATTTGATACTTGATAATTGTTTTGAGATATGGTGGTAGTGATATTAAAGTTATGCTAGTTGGGTGATTATGAATTTAAAGAATGCTTGTGTTGAAGTTAGCAAGTCCCGTAGCATGCACGTATGGTTAAATTTGTGTAACAAATTTGAAACATGAAGTGTACCCGGCTTGTGCATCCTTATGAGTGGTGGTCGGGGACGAGCGATGGTATTTTCCTACCAATCTATCCGCCTAGGAGCATGCACGTAGTGTTGGAAATATGCCCTAGAGGCAATAATAAAAGGATTATTATTATATTTCATTGTTCATCATAATTGTCTTTATTCATGCTATAATTGTATTATCCGGAAATCGTAATACACGTGTGAATACATAGACCATAATATGTCCCTAGTAAGCCTCTAGTTGACTAGCTCGTTAATCAACAGATAGTCATGGTTTCCTGACTATGGACATTAGATGTCGTTGATAACGGGATCACATCATTAGGAGAATGATGTGATGGACAAGACCCAATTCTAAGCATAGCACAAGATCATGTAGTTCGTTTTGCTAGAGCTTTTCCAATGTCAAGTATCTTTTCCTTAGACCATGAGATCGTGTAACTCCCGGATACCGTAGGAGTGCTTTGGGTGTACCAAACGTCACAACATAACGGGTGACTATAAAGGTGCAAGACAGTATCTCTCGAAAGTGTCTTGGGTTGACACGGATCGAGACTGGGATTTGTCACTCCGTATGACGGAGAGGTATCTCTGGGCCCACTCGGTAATGCATCATCATAATGAGCTCAAAGTGACCAAGTGTCTGGTCACGGGATCATGCATTACGGTACGACTAAAGTGACTTGACGGTAACGAGACTGAACGAGGTATTGGGATACCGACGATTGAGTCTCGGGCAAGTAACGTACCGATTGACAAAGGGAATTGTATATGGGGTTGATTGAATCCTCGACATCGTGGTTCATCCGATGAGATCATCGAGGAGCATGTGGGAGCCAACATGGGTATCCAGATCCCGCTGTTGGTTATTGACCGGAGAGCCGTCTCGGTCATGTCTACGTGTCTCCCGAACCCGTAGGCTCTACACACTTAAGGTTCGGTGACACTAGGGTTGTAGAGATATGAGTATGCAGCAAACCAAAAGTTATTCGGAGTCCCGGATGAGATCCCGGACATCACAAGGAGTTCCGGAATGGTCCAGAGGTAAAGAATAATATATTGGAAGTGCAGTTTCGGCCATCGGGAGAGTTTCGGGGGTCACCGGTATTGTACCGGGATCACCGGAAGGGTCCCGGGGGGTCCACCGGGTGGGGCCACCTATCCGGAGGGCCCGTGGGCTGAAGTGGGAGGGACCAGCCTGGTGGGCTGGTGCGCCTGCCCCCTCTGCGCCTAGGGTTGGGAACCCTAGGGGAGGGGGCGCCTCCACTTGCCTTGGGGGCACTCCACCCCCCTTGGCCGCCGCCCCCTAGAGATCCCATCTCTAGGGCCGGCGCCCCCCCTGGGGGCCTATATAAAGGAGGGGGAGGAGGGCAGCCGCACCCTGAAGTCTTGGCGCCTCCCTCTCCCCTGCTACACCTCTCCCTCTCGCAGAAGCTCGACGAAGCTCTGCCGGAACTCTGCTGCATCCACCACCACGCCGTCGTGCTGCTGAATCTTCATCAACCTCTCCTTCCCCCTTGCTGGATCAAGAAGGAGGAGACGTCATCCGCTCCGTACGTGTGTTGAACACAGAGGTGCTGTCCGTTCGGCACTTGGTCATCGGTGATTTGGATCATGACGAGTACGACTCCCTCAACCCCGTTCTCTTGAACACTTCCGCTCGCGATCTACAAGGGTATGTAGATGCACTCCTATCACTCGTTGCTAGATGAACTCATAGTTGGATCTTGGTGAAACCGTAGGAAATTTTTTATTTTCTGCAACGTTCCCCAACAGTGGCATCATGAGCTAGGTCTATGCGTAGTTCTCTATTGCACGAGTAGAACACAAATTTGTTGTGGGCGTAGATGATGTCAACTTTCTTGCCGCTACTAGTCTTATTTTGCTTCAGCGGTATTGTGGGATGAAGTGGCCCGGACCGACCTTACACGTACGCTTACGTGAGACAGGTTCCACCGACTGACATGCACTAGTTGCATAAGGTGGCTAGCGGGTGTCTGTCTCTCCCACTTTAGTTGGAGCGGATTCGATGAAAAGGGTCCTTATGAAGGGTAAATAGAAGTTGACAAATCACGTTGTGGCTTTTACGTAGGTAAGAAAACGTTCTTGCTAGAACCCTATTGCAGCCACGTAAAAGATGCAACAACAATTAGAGGACGTCTAACTTGTTTTTGCAGCAATTGCCTTGTGATGTGATATGACCAAAAGTTGTGATGAATGATGAATGATATATTGTGATGTATGAGATCATGTTCTTGTAATAAGAATCACGACTTGCATGTCGATGAGTATGACAACCGGCAGGAGCCATAGGAGTTGTCTTAATTATTGTATGACCTGCATGTCAATGATTTAACGCCATGTAGTTACTTTACTTTATTGCTAAAACGTTAGCCATAGTAGTAGAACTAATAGTTGGCGAGCAACTTCATGGAGACACGATGATGGAGATCATGATGATGGAGATCATGGTGTCATGCCGGTGACGAAGATGATCATGGAGCCCCAAAGATGGAGATCAAAGGAGCTATATGATATTGGCCATATCATGTCACTACTATATAATTGCATGTGATATTTATTATGTTTATGCATCTTGTTTACTTAGAATGACGGTAGTAAATAAGATGATCCCTTATAATAATTTCAAGAAAGTGTTCTCCCCTAACTGTGCGCCGTTGCTAAAGTTCGTCGTTTCGAAGCACCACGTGATGATCGGGTGTGATAGATTCTTACGTTCACATACAACGGGTGTAAGACAGTTTTACACATGCAAAAACAGTTAGGGTTAACTTGACGAGCCTAGCATGTATAGACATGGCCTCGTAACACAGAGACCGAAAGGTCGAACATGAGTGTATGGAAGATACGATCAACATGGAGATGTTCACCGATGATGACTAGTCCGTCTCACGTGATGATCGGACACGGCCTAGTCGACTCGGATCGTGTAACACTTAGATGACTAGAGGGATGTCTAATCTGAGTGGGTGTTCATTAAAATAATTTGATTAGATGAACTTAATTATCATGAAGTTAGTCTAAAACCTTTGCAAATATGTCTTGTAGATCAAATGGCCAACGCTCATGTCAACATGAACTTCAACGCGTTCCTAGAGAAAACCAAGCTGAAAGATGATGGCAGCAACTATACGGACTGGGTCCGGAACCTGAGAATCATCCTCATAGCTTCCAAGAAAGCATATGTCCTAGAAGGACCGCTAGGTGAAGCACCCATCCCAGAGAACCAAGACGTTATGAACGCTTGGCAGTCACGTGCTGATGATTACTCCCTTGTTCAGTGCGGCATGCTTTACAACCTAGAACCAGGGCTCCAAAAGCGTTTTGAGCAACACGGAGCATATGAGATGTTCGAGGAGCTGAAAATGGTTTTCCAAGCTCATGCCCGGGTCGAGAGATATGAGGTCTCCGACAAGTTCTATAGTTGTAAGATGGAGGAAAATAGTTCTGTCAGTGAGCACATACTCAAAATGTCTGGATTGCACAACCGCCTCTCCCAGCTGGACATTAACCTCCCAGACGAGGCGGTCATTG
This sequence comes from Aegilops speltoides, assembly GCA_021437245.1. Classification (NCBI taxonomy): domain Eukaryota; kingdom Viridiplantae; phylum Streptophyta; class Magnoliopsida; order Poales; family Poaceae; genus Aegilops; species Aegilops speltoides. Next base: position 87,797,074 of record CM038143.1, on the reverse strand, counting down.
ATAGAATCCTTCAGTCGCTCCCACCGAGCTACAAGAGCTTTGTGATGAACTACAATATGCAGGGGATGGTGAAAACTATTCCTGAAGTATTTTCAATGCTGAAGTCGGCAGAGGTAGAAATCAAGAAAGAACATCAAGTGTTGATGGTCAATAAAACCACCAAGTTCAAGAAGGGAAAGGGTAAGAAGAACTTCAAGAAGGACGGCAAGGATGTTGCCGCGCCCGGTAAGCCAGTTGCCGGGAAGAAGTCAAAGAATGGACCCAAGCCTGAGACTGAGTGCTTTTATTTCAAGGGGAAGGCTCACTGGAAGCGGAACTGCCCCAAATACTTAGAAGACAAGAAGGCCAGCAACACTAAAGGTATATGTGATATACATGTAATTGATGTATACCTTACCAGTACTCGTAGTAACTCCTGGGTATTTGATACCGGTGCCGTTGCTCATATTTGTAACTCACAGCAGGAGCTGCGGAATAAGCGGAGACTGGCGAAGGACGAGGTGACGATGCGCGTCCGGAATGGTTCCAAGGTCGATGTGATCGCCGTCGGCATGCTACCTCTACATTTACCTACGGGATTAGTTTTGAACCTCGATAATTGTTATTTAGTGCCAAGTTTGAGCATGAACATTGTATCTGGATCTTGTTTGATACGAGATGGCTACTCATTTAAATCCGAGAATAATGGTTGTTCTATTTATATGAGAGATATGTGAAAGTGCGTTATATCGACTAGAGGGGGGGTGAGTAGGCAATTTTTATGAATTCTTCACTGAGGAATTTGCCGGTGAGGAAATTCCTTAGCGAAGAACTACTAGCAGTGGAATAAGTACTCAGAAGTAAGCATAACAGAATACAAGCATGGTCATCAAGATGAAACGAAGACAAGCCTCGAGTACGTAAAGCGTAATCACAGGATAACACAAGGTGAAGACAAAAGATCAAGAAATTGATCCGAGGAAATTGAGAAAGTCTTGATCAAGTCTTCAAACACAGATATGAACAAACACTCAACACAAGAATGAGGAAATGAAAGGGTTGAGGAAATAGAACCAGTTAGGTTTGTGAAGACAATGATTTGGTAGACCAGTTCCAACTGCTGTCTCAGTTGTACGTCTGGTTGGAGCGGCTGAGTATTTAAACTCGAGGACACACAGTCCCGGACACCCAGCCGCTGAGCACGCAGCTCAGGACACCCAGTCCTCACCGTATTCTCCTTGAACTAAGGTCACACAGACCTCGTCCAATCACTCGTGGTAAGTCTTCAGGCGACTTCCAAACCTTCACAGACTTGGTCACTCGGCGATCCAAAATTCCTCTTGGATGCTCTAGACCATGACGCCTAACCGTCTGGAAGAAGCACAGTCTTCAAAGGTAACAAGCGTCGGATCCACGCAGGATCAATGACGGTGTCCTGGCAACCGAAGATGAAGAACAGTTCGGAAGAATCGAGGAGCATCCCTAACTTGAAGACCGGTTCAGGGGGCTACTGACGGTGTCCTGGACTAGGGGGTACTCACCATGTCGTCCCCCAATCAGTTAGATTGGGCCGAGGACCCCCAGGGTCGCATACTCATGGGCCAGTCCGGACAGGTGCCACATACAAGGAAGATTCCACAAGACTTGGTGATCAAGACAAGGACTCCTCCTCCACCGGCGTATTTGGCTAGGACTCTTGTTATCCTAGGCCTCTGGTGCATTATATAAACCAGGGCCAGGCTAGTCGACAGACACACAACATACATTACAACAATCATACCATAGGCTAGCTTCTAGGGTTTAGCCTCCTTGATCTCGTGGTAGATCCACTCTTGTACTACCCATATCATCAATATTAATCAAGCAGGACGTAGGGTTTTACCTCCTTCGAAAGGGCCCGAACCTGGGTAAAACATTGTGTCCCTCGTCTCCTGTTACCATCCGCCTAGACGCACAGTTCGGGACCCCCTACCCGAGATCCGCCGGTTTTGACACCCACATTGGTGCTTTCATTGAGAGTTCCTCTGTGTGTCCGGCAAAAGGTCGATGGCTCGCCCGCAGATCAACTGCGACTTCAGCATATTCGTCACCAGCTCGACTGGTCACCTTGGTTCGACCAAGGACTACACCCTATCTCTGATCGTCACATTCGGATGAGGGCCTTCATCAACATCAGCTCCGATCTCTAACAAGATCATGGAGGAATCATCCAATGAGCACGGGGGCTCAACGTCAACATTGCCCTCGGGCGACCGTGCTGTTTTCCTGGACAGCGAACTTGTATCCGCCGTCACCGCCTCCTCGACCGTCGGTTCAACGATTGCTTCAGTGAAGTAGTGCGGAATTGAGTCTACAACAACCCTGGAAAATTTCGTCGAGTTTCGATGGAGGAATCTCTGGCAATCCACGATATACCGGAGCCCTGTCAAATCTGGACGAGAATCCGGACGAGTTTAGGGCGTGGTGTCCAGCTTCTAGCTCGGACGTCCTTTGGAAGATCCAACCGTTGATCGGCTGCGGAATTCCTATATCTATCAGCCCTCCAAATTTCAGCTCGATCCGACCGTCCAAACTCCAGGAACCTTCCGATTAGTACATCACTTTTCGGATCTATTTTCTGCGCGAAAACAAATCCGACCCGAGTTCGTCTTTTTTATGAACGGGATTTCGGACATCCTTTTTGAAGGAAGTTTTGTATGGGGTATTGTGTTTTGTTTCCGAACACATCCCACTAACTTTACAATCTTTTGAACATGATCTTCGACATCATGCTGGTGTCAAACCAGACCGGCAATATTGCTCCACGGCTGCCGACCTGCGCTAGACACGTCGTCACTTTGGTGAGCCGAGCTCAAATTCTTTGGATCATCATCTCGGCAAGCCGAACAAGAGTCCGGCATCGCGAAGAACAAATCATCATCAACATCGCCGCCCCACGGATTACACGGAGCGGGAATATCGGCATCGCCACACGGTCGCTTCATCAAGCCGGCATCGACCACATCACGACCTGCATCGGCAGGGCCGAACTATTGCTCCTTCAAGCCGGTGTCCATCCCGCCGAACTACTTCGACATCTCGGCTGGACCGGAGGATTCATCATCTCTTCATCAACCTAATCTGGACACTTCGGTGTCACTAGCCGACCAGCTTCGTCACGATTAGCTGGACCGAGGGCTTTGCCTCGGCAAGCCAACCTTTGCCAGCATCATCCTCCTTCGGATTGCTACAACAAATAAACCAGGTGCTATTAATCCTAATATTTTTTGCTTGTTTGGGTTCATTCTTCCCAAGGAATTGTTACTCTGGTTTGCCCATCATATGTTCACAGGTCTATCAAATGGTGGCCGCATTAACGATGGTCGCATGATGGTTCGGTCAGTCTCCGTACATAGTCCAGCGAACGCTGCATCCGGAGCACGGACCGACCTGTGAATTCAGGCTTTGCCACGCCTTTACCGCATCACGCCGACGCCCTGCATCGACATCGACCTCGGCGCCAGGCCATATTTCTTTTATTACTCACTTTGCATAAATTATTCATTATGCAACGATTTTTTAATTATCATTATTACTATTATCTCTGGTTTGCACTATTTTTGTGCACGGAAAATGATCCAGCGGACTATATCCTTTGACGCCACCTCGGCCGGACGGGGGGTTCGTCAACACTTCATTACCCCATGCAGGGGACTTCGGCATCACTCCGCCGGTCTGCATTGACCGTGCTATGTCACCACTTCGGCGTGTCGAGCTCTCCGCTCTGCCACCTCGGGACCGGCTCGGGGGATGGAACCTTGTCCCGTATCAAGCCCGGACTGTGTCATCAATACCGAACACATTAACCAGCTAAGTCGCTTTCATGCTCAAAGCTTTAATTTTTAACTTGTGTTCGGCTCGACCAAGCATTATACTTTTTCTGGAAAAAAGTTGCTTGTAAAAATTTTCCTTGTCCAAACTTTGTTCGCACACATTTGACGCGCTACCCGCGCTCATTATACCTGGGGGCTTCTTTAACAGAAGCTTATTAATACGGGCTTTATGCCCAACACATGTGTCACACTTCCGCATGTACCTTTTATTCACCATTATATGCATCGATATGACTTAAGTTTTGGCCAAGCTGGGTTGCTGGCTCCTATGCTTACCCCACGTTCCCGATTGTTCGGCTAGGTGGTAAAGGAGCACCTCTGCGATTGTTACTTGCGGGTTAGCGGATGTGTACCTCGACCGGGTGAAGCCGAAGCTAGCGTTCTTAAGGGAATACTCGGTCGGTGAACTAAAAGATGATTTCTTACCTATTCATTTACCTGCCCCAGATGTTTTTCTGCTCTTTTTCGCAGTCCGGACATGCACTTTAGGGCATGCCTCCTAGGAAAGGAACCCCTAACGAACTATTCTCCCCGAAGATGTTTCTTACTAACCATGTAATATAACATGACTAGTTGGGCACTTGTCTGATAAAGCACTAATGACCCCTACGCCTGGTCTCCACGCATGCCCCGGTTTTTATAACTGCGATGGTATTCGGACACACTCCGGACTATTGGGTCCAGAGGTTGAAGCGAAAAGGTCCGCTACGACAAACGATCTACAATCCGGCTAGAAGGCATTTTACATGTCACCTTACATTTTATAGTCAACTTTTACCCAAGTCACTTGGGGGCTCTTATGTTTATTTGAGCCGTTTTATACTAAGTGTTTTTCTTCTTAGTCGTTGCAAAGTTTTTATCATTTATCACTCCTTTTTTCGACACGAGTCTGCGGTCACTAGCCGGGAAGCCTAATTTCTCTCTCAAAACCGCTAGAGTTTAGTTTTTTAAACTGGCCTAATGAGAAGTACTCCGCCTTTGGGATGGGAGACTGAAGCCGTAGGCTGACCCGCTTGAAATCTTGAGATAGGATGTGTCATGTTAAAGCACGGCAGAAGCACTTTTTTCTCTAAAGTCCAATTTTCTGATTGGCACCGAACACTTGATCTTGTTCGGACGTCATGTTTTTACTGACGTTTTTTGGTTTTCCAAGCTTTTGGCACTTTAAAACTATTTGTGTGTTTTCAGCACAAGTCTCGCAGTGCAACGCCGGACTCCTTTAGAGATTCGGCAAAAACATTCTCGGATATTGCTATATATGCATCGGTTTTGAATTGTGTCTTCGGTCAATAGTTGGGTTGCCCGGCTCCTGCGCTTGCCTCCTATGTTCCGCTTTGTTCGTCTAGGTGTGCAAAGGGAGAACCACTGCGATTGTGCTTCCAGCTCGCATGGTCAAGCACCTTAGTGGAGAAAGCCAAAAACTGATTGTCACAATAGGTGTAAACTGGTCAGCGACCGATGACTATATTAAATGACGGGCCATTCATCACATTGGCCGAAGTGTTTCCGGCTTGACCTCGACTGTCGCCGAACACTACCGGGGGCTATTAACTGGCTTCCCAAACTAAATCCTCGATCTTTTGCTCTTACATTGGAGCTGAGGTTTCATGATCATGCTTAGCATGACAACCCAAAGAAAGGAACCGATAGCGGGACTATTTTCTTTGGAAGACATTACTTCTGTTAAACAGTAATATAACATATCTCTCTGCGTACCTTTGTTTATAAAACCGTATGGCCAGATTGCCTTGTTTGTCGTAAATCTTTGCCCTCATAAAGGCTTTATAAAGTAGGACAAGCACTCCTCGGCTATTGGCCGAGGAGGTTGCAGCCGATAGTCGGTCAACAAAGTTTTGTACAATGCGGATCCGAGCATTAATGACGTAAAGTACTTGGATACATAGAGTCATTACACATAATTTGTGATTTTACTATGGATATCGATCCTTAATTCGGCCACCCGTGCCCTCATTAAGGCTCGGGGGCTACTGGGCTTCGGGCTTATTATTTACAAATATTAAAGGGGCACATTGATCCCCTGATCTGGTGTTGCCACCCGACCATTGTCTCGGGGCTACTTGCATTGCTGTCCAATGCGAGAAAATTTTGAGTCTGTCTGATCTCGAAGAGATTTAGATCCTTAGCTTGGTCAGCCGCACCCAACCTGAGTCTTGAGGACTGAGCACGCCGCTTTTGGTGTCCCGAAGTATTCTGCCGAGCTAGGATTTGATCCTCAGACCGATTTTGCAAATCAACCTGAGTCTCAGTGGCTACGGGGATCAGTGGTCTTATGTCATCCTTCATATGCATCTCGGGTTTTAGACCGATACTCACCTTGAGGGCTACTGGCTATGTATCTCGGCAGAGAATAAATTGCACCAATAAAAACATTGACAAAAATCGCCCACATTCGGGTGGTGCACCACCCGAAGCGATCCGACATAAAGCTCGGGCGCTAGTGGCTGGCTCCATAGAGGGCATTTCCGGCATTAAGCTCGGTTAAACTCCTTCAAACTTCTTTGAACCAAGGTGATTTACGACACCTCGGATACAGTCCGGCGTTGGAGCTCGGATACATAGTCCAGCGTTGGAGCTCGGATACAGTCCGGCGTTGGAGCTCGGATACATAATCCGGCGTTGGAGCTCGGATACATTTCGGCGTTAGAGCTGGGAAGCGGTCCGGCGTTGGTGCTCGGCTGCAAAAGATACATCGAATGGAGTCCGGCGTTGGAGCTCGGACGCAAGAGGACGCTGCCGCCCAGGAACAACTTCAAACCCGAGGTGTGGCATAAAAATAACAAGGCATTGATAAAGGCCGGAAACTTAAAGGGGCTCCTCGGATACCCGACGTGTAAACTCGTCGAATGCATTTCGGCGATCCTCAAGATAGAAGATTTGTTGAACCAGTTTTCAAGACCGGCAACCGAAGATGAAGAACAGTTCGGAAGAATCGAGGAGCATCCCTAACTTGAAGACCGGTTCAGGGGGCTACTGACGGTGTCCTGGACTAGGGGGTACTCACCATGTCGTCCCCCAATCAGTTAGATTGGGCCGAGGACCCCCAGGGCCGCATACTCATGGGCCAGTCCGGACAGGTGCCGCATACAAGGAAGATTCCACAAGACTTGGTGATCAAGACAAGGACTCCTCCTCCACCGGCGTATTTGGCTAGGACTCTTGTTATCCTAGGCCTCTGGTGCATTATATAAACCAGGGCCAGGCTAGTCGACAGACGCACAACATACATTACAACAATCATACCATAGGCTAGCTTCTAGGGTTTAGCCTCCTTGATCTCGTGGTAGATCCACTCTTGTACTACCCATATCATCAATATTAATCAAGCAGGACGTAGGGTTTTACCTCCATCGAGAGGGCCCAAACCTGGGTAAAACATCGTGTCCCTCGTCTCCTGTTACCATCCGCCTAGACGCACAGTTCGGGACCCCCTACCCGAGATCCGCCGGTTTTGACACCGACAATCAATTTCTTCAGTGATGCTCAATCACTTTGGGTTTGTAGGGGTTTGGTTTTGGGTTTTCCTCACTCAATGATTTTCGCTCAAAGTCCTCGGAGGATGGGTTGCTCTCAAATGACAAGTGTCAAGTTCTCACGGAGCAGCCAACCAGCTAGTGGTTGTAGGGGGCGGCTATTTATAGCCTAGGGAGCAGCCCGACATGATAAGACATAAATGCCCTTCAATGATATGACCGATAGGTGGATAAGATATTTTGGGACAGGTGCCAAGAAGACAAAGAACGGTCGGAAATTTGACTCTCAAATTCCTCGGGGCTATCATGTTCCTCATGTGTAGGCAATTCAGATGGCGAATTCCTAACTCCTCGATCAGAACAAATTCATCGTGACGTAAGAACTTCGTCTCATCCATCAAGAAAGTGGTGAAGCTGTATGAGATTTCCAAAGGCTTCACTCGTGTAGGATTTTGAGTTGAGCATCACATGGAAATTTTTCCTTAGTTTCCTCGACCCCTTTAACAGTACGGTGTTTCCTATGACTCAAGAAAGAGAAAATGAAACTACGAAAACAAAAGTCTTCACGCTTCATGTTCCTCAAATGAATACCAAGTCTTCAAGGTCACACCAATTTCTTCACTTTCAAAGTCTTGTAAAGTCTTCGAATATCAAAGTCTTGATCGAAGAACTTCATTTTTAGGGTCGACTTTCTCTGTAAATATCAAACTCCTCATAGACTTATAGACTGTGTACACTCACAAACGCATTAGTCCCTTAACCTATAAGTCTTCAATACACCAAAATCACTAAGGGGCACTAGATGCACTTACAATCTCCCCCTTTTTGGTGATTGATGACAATATAGGTTAAGTTTTCAGCGGGGATAAATGTATGAAGTGTAAATACTGATATTGAAGAATTTGATAGCAAGATATAGAAGAACTCCCCCTGAAGATGTGCATAGTGAGGAATTTGCGTTTGAGGCAATGCACATTTGAAGAGTTGAATCATGGAGATCTCCCCCTATATCTTGTAATTCATACACGCATTTGATATATAATATGAAGAATTTGAAATGCATGATGAAATATGGTGCCTGATGAGATTCAGCATGCATGCAATGTCATTAACAAGGAATAAGCATGCCGAAAGCATCAAAAGCATAATGCAACAGAAGTATCAGCGCATCCTCGGGTTTAAGATTACAACTCGATCCAAATAGAAGTTTCAGAAGAACGAGAGTTGTAACTTAAAAAAATGCCCTTAATATAGACCCGCTTGAACACTAACTCAGATTTCTCCCCCTTTGTCATCAAATGACCAAAAGGATTGAAACTGAGGACTAACGCCCCTGAAGAATTTCAAGTCGATGGAGGAGCGCCAGCGTTGTCGGGGTTGTTTGTTGTAGCAGGGCCTGCCACAGTGTCGTCCAAATCTTCATACTCATCAGTGTCACGCGATGAAGAATAAGAGCTGGCCACCACTAGAGGAACTTTGACCCTCTTGAGTTTCTTCGGAGGAGGTGCAGACCAGTCAAATTCTTCCTTGAGACCCATAGTCTTCAGTTCTTCAACGCTAGAGACATGAGTGAGGACAGCCCTGGTGCGGTTGAAGGTTTCATGAAGGTAGTATTGGTTCTTCTTCACTGCATTGTATGTTGAGGTCATATTGTGAAGAAGTGCACCAAACTGACGCTTTACCCATTTTTGATTGCGATCAACCTTCTGATGAAGACTGAGGAGTAACTCACGGTCAGTCATCACCCTGGGTGCTGTGGCTTGAGGATTTTGCTTGGTTGAGGTATTTGCGGCAGAGTCATGTGTGGCAGAGTCGTCATTGGTAGAGTAGATGCAGCCTTGCGAAATTGACCATCCAATGGACGAATGCCTTCATCGATCACAGCAGCTGCCTTGCCTTTATCATCAGCTGATGAAACTGTCCGTTTGAGGACTTCAATGGGAGGCAAGTAGCTCCGTGGTTCAGAGTGTCAGCTTTGTAATTCAGTGAAGATCTTGCCCTGATGAATCTCATAATCCAAGGAGCATAGGGCTTCAGCTCGAATGGTGACATAGCAATATTGCCCAGAGTCCTCATGAAGAAATCATGGAAGTTGACGGGAACGCCATGAATGATGTTGAAAAGCATATTCTTCATGATGCCAACGACTTCTTCATCATTTGAGTCGTGGCCTTTGATAGGACTCATAGTCTTCGTCAGAATGCGATAGACAGTCCGAGGCACATAGAGTAATTCCTTGACGAGGAATTTGGTTCGTGGGGCCTGCCCAGGCTTCAAGGGCTTCATGAGCACTTGCATATAGTGATTTGTCAGTTCAGGGTCACTATAGATGCAACGTGCACTGTCATGGGGAGGATTGAGAGGAAGGACACGAAGCAATTCAGTTGCCGGTGCCTTGTAGTGAGTGTTTTCAGTCATCCAGTCCAACACCCATGAGTTGACATCTTCAGCGTCTCGGTGATATGCGAAGGTCGCAGAGAACTCAAGAATGAGTTCTTCATTCCAATCGCAAATGTCTGTGCACAAATTTAGTAATCCTGCATCGTGAAGAACACTGAGGACTGGCTCGAAGCATGGCAGAGATTCCATGTCCACGTGAGGAATATGTGCATGATCGAATATTTTGTCTTTGTCAAACAGCACAGAGGAGTAGAAGTTGGCCTGACTAGCAGTCCAGAAACGCCTCTTCCTTATGCGAGCAGAGTCATAGGGGTTGTAGTCAGTGAAGAATACATGCTCGGAAAAGAAGTCTTCAGCCTTGAACTTCTGTTTGCTTGAGAACGGATTCTTTGGCTTTGGCAAAGGGGTGTCAGTGAGTTGCATCACCACCTCAGGAATCGCGAGCTCAGGTTCTTCAGGCTGAGGAATTTCTGGTTCCTCTTCGTGCAATCGAGGATCAGAAGAAGAGGTTCTTCAAAGACTAGCGGCTAGAATGACTTCATGCACAGAGGGAGTGGGTTGAGTTTCTTCAGAGCCCATTTGAACTGTTGTTGCAGGGGACTGAGGAATCTGTTGGATAGGTGTGAAGAGAGGAGTATTGGGATGCTGACTTTCCCAAAAGTCATCATTCATCACAGGTGTGGTGCATCCTATATCCACATCTTCATCTTCAATTTCCTCAACACCAGCCTCTTCAGCTGTGAACTGAGGCATAGGTGATGAGATGACAGGCGTTGAAGGGGTTTCATCCACTTTAATTTCTTCATCAATCTGCTCTGACGAAGCAGCAGAATGATTTTCTTCATCAGATCCGCTTGGGATCTCATAGTCTTCTCCAAAACGAACAAGGTCCTTTGATGGTATGGAGGAAATTGGAATAGCATCAATAGGATTTTCAAATGAGCTGGTCATTGGCTTCATTTTCTTCTCAGCCGAAGAATTTGACGCAGCTGATGCCTTCCGTTTCTTCACTGCAGCTCACTCTGCAGCCTTGGTCTTCTTCACATCAGAGGCAGATGGAAGAATTGGAGTTGGTGTAGGCACGGGAGGAGCTGAGGAATCTGGTTGATTTTCTTCAGTGCAATCGATGCGATTGCCTGATCTCTTCGATTTCTTCAGCGCACCACTAGTGGATGCCCCGCAATTTCTTCAATGGCTGGAATTTCTTCACCAGCCCTCGAACTAGCATTTTCTTCAAGAGGCTGAAAGTCATCACCGATCTTGGCATGTTCTTCAGTAGGCTGAGCAGAGTCTACAGCCTGAAGATTTTCTTGTTGCGATGGGGCTGCAACATTTGTGAATTTCTTCGTCAGATTGACGAATCTCACTTTAGCTCCTTGCCAATCAGCATAGTAGGCATCAAAGTCTTTGCTGAGGGCTTGAATTTCAGACTGAGCCTGGAGAAGTTCCTCAGGTGTCATTCTGACAACATTTTTCTTCAGGAGCTTCTCCTTTCTGTATTGCGCTTTCTTGATCTCTCTTGCCTTTTCAAACTTCCATTTCTCTTCGGTGATGAAATGGGTCAGCATGTGACTTTGACCAGGAGTCAGATGAAAATCAGGCATTGGGGTGTCTGGATTCTTGTGCCAGAGATCAATGTAATCGAGGATTTTCCTCAGATCCAAAAGCAGTGGCACAGATGTGCCTTTGGCTCTAGCGGCCTTCACCTGTCTGTCTCTGATGATCTCTGCAAGTTCATCATTAGAAGCTTCATCATCAGAAGGCACATGGAATGCGACCTGTTTCTTATTTGGACTTGGCCGAGGACCGCGTCCAGCTGTTGCTTTAGTCTTCAACAGTGTGGGGCATGATGAGGAAATTGGTGCAGCTGAGGAACTTGTTGAAACACCAGAGGCAATAGAGAAACTAGCAGTCCTTTGACATGTAGCCAAATGCACAGGAGTTGAGGACTTTGAAGGAGCTACTGAGGACTTTGGTGGAGCAGTAGCAGTGTGAGGAATTTGCCGTGAGGGCATTGCTGAGGAACTTGGCCATGAGGGCGCTGTTGGTGAAGCACTTGGCTTACGAGCAGGCTTCTTTGGCATGGATTTCCTTGGTTTGACTGAGGCCTCGAGAGGCGAGCGATGGCAGAATCCTCATTGAATTTCTTCACTGCCTCCTTGGCTTGTCTTGCCAATTTAGCTTGGCGCTTAGCCCATTCTTCAGGAAAGTCCTCACCACGCTTGATGCTTGTGGGGTCAGCTACTTGGCCAGGTGCCAATGGAGCTCTTGGGCATGGAGGATTGAGGCTAATTTCCTCATGTACTTTGGAGTCACATATTTGTATTCCTCCATTCCCTTGCCCATCTCCGCTCAATCCTCAGATCGCACCTTGCGCTGATTTTTGTTTTCTTTGCCAAATTTCGCTTCATCGGTGTGCAATAGTCAGCATAAATTTCCTCAGGGATTTCAAACGCAGTCATAACCTCAGGTTTCTTTCCTCCTTTCTGCGGCTTCTTACCGTCTGTCATATTCTTCAGTTGAGGAATTTGAACAATCGAATTTTCTGAAGAAGTATGCAATTTTTCTTCGAGGAACGCTGCAAATGAGTTAAGTTGATGAGAACCTAGTGATTCAGCAGTAGACATGAGTACCTGTGAACAGAGTATAGGTGCGAGGAATTTGGAGAGGTCATATGCGTTCTCAGAAGGTTTTTCGAAAAGAACAAGTTTTGAGGAATTTGACCAGATGAACCTTGAGGAATTTCACTAAGCGTTCTTGTCTTAGGTTCTAGAGTTGTACAGAGCGAAGATCCACACAATTAGGGAATCTTGAAGAAAATGATTGCTTAGAGAAACAGTTCAAGATCATATGATGTGTGAGGTGTTCATATGTGTGAAGATTTGAAGAATAAACACCTTTGAAGATTTTCAGGAAAGTTTGAGAATCAAAGTGAGTAATAAAAGTAACTTTTAATTACCCGGCGAAGAACACGATTTAACCGAGAAGAACAGATGTGAAGTTCGTCAAAGTTAGATCTCCCACGCCCTAACTTGGTAGAGGAAGACAGCTACGGGGCGGAGTGAAGATTTCATGGTCGGCGTGAGTACGACGGCGACGAGGTCGAGGCAATAAGCTCTTCCTCACCGGGCGACGATGGAGTAGCGGCGGCGCTAGGGTTTGAGGAGCTCGAGTGAGAGAGTAGCGATCGAGCCGAGTAAATGAAGTGAGGAAGGGGAGAGGGGTATTTATAGACACGGTGAAAACTGTTCGCCCAAAGATTTGGGACGAACGTGCCCCTGCCCTTTCTCCTTCTCGCGACATGTGTCACCCACGTACTGTGTAGTTGAGATCATGTACGATCGTGGGTGAATAGAATAATGCATTGTGGGATGCGGAATGGTTTGATCGGCAAAACCAAAAATTTGGATAAGATTTGTTTTAAAGTTTCGTTCGCAATTTCTTCAGCTGACAAGGACACAGTGATGATTTTGAACGAGTTTCAAATAGAACGCACATGAAGAATTTGTGAATAGATTGGGTTGAGTATAGCATAGAGGGGGGAAGGGTCCGATCACATTCACTTAGCAGAAAAAGCAACTTGAAGAAATAGCTATAAGTGAATGCTGTAGAGTACATAAACTCATATATATATATATATATAGCCAATGAAGAAAAACGACGGAAATAGTGAAGATTTTGCAAAGTTGAAGAATTTGAAAAACTAAAGAATTTCAAAAACTGAGGGAAAACTCAAATTGAAGATTTTCAACCTTTGGTGGTGGCGTGACCCACCGTATAAGAATGATGATTTCAGACACCGCGTACAATTGTCGTAGGGTTCTGAGAATCAAATTCTTCATTAATTTCTTCACACTTAGAGTGTTATTCTTCATTGATTGAAGAAAAACGTTTCTTCATGTGTTGCACATCTAAGTCATCAATTTTGCATAAGTGTCAGGGTGTGTGTCCTTTTCAAAGAACATTCGAAGATTCTAAGATATTTAGCTCACACCGCAACTTGCTAAATCTCTTCTCATCCAAGGGCTTAGTGAAGATATCAGCTAGCTATTCTTCAGTCTTCACGTGCTCGATGGAGATGTCGCCCTTCAACACATGATCACGAAGAAAATGACGAATCTGAATGTGCTTTGTCTTCGAGTGCTAAACTGGGTTGTGAGCAATCTTGATGGCACTCTCATTGTCGTAGAGGAGAGGCACATTCTTCACGTTGACGCCATAGTCCTTGAGTGTTTGCTTCATCCAAAGCAGTTGAGCACAAAGAAGAGCCAGCAGTAATGTATTCAGCTTGCGATGAGCGGTGATACGCAGATCTGTTTCTTCGAGGACCAACGGACCAAAGATCGTCCGAGGAAATGACAAGTGCCGATGTTGAATTGCGGTCCACACGATCACCAAAGATAGTCGAGTCGAATATCCAATGATATCAAAAGTAGAGCCCTTGGGGTACCATAATCCTAGTGTTGGTGTGTGAGCTAGATATCGAAGAATATGCTTCACGGCCTTATGGTGTGATTCCTTCGGTGCCGCTTGAAATCGGGCACACATGCAAACACTAAGCATTATATCTGGCCTAGATGCACATAAGTACAATAAAGAACCAATCATGGAGCGGTATACCTTGTGATCTAAGTCAATACCATTTTCATCAGTGCATAGATGGCCATTTGTGGGCATAGGAATTTTGACGCCTTTGCAATCTTGCATGCCGAATTTCCTTAGTACATCTTTGAGGTATTTCTCTGAGATATGAATATGCCATTCTTGTTGATTTAATTTGAAGACCTAAGAAGAATTTCAACTCTCCCATCATAGACATTTGATATTCTTCACTCATCATATAGGCAAATTCATCACGATAACATTGGTCAGTATAGCCAAAGATAATATCATCAACATATATTTGGCACACAAACAGTTCACCATCATAAGATTTAGTAAAGAGAGTAGGGTCGAGTGAACCGGGTGTGAAGCCATTCTTCACAAAGAATTCCTTCAATGTATCATACCACGCCCGAGGGGCTTGCTTGTGGCCATAGAGAGCCTTATTAAGTCTGAAGACTTTGTCAGGATTCTTTGGATCTTCAAAACCTGGGGGTTGAGCAACATATACTTCTTCCTCAAGCTTACCATTGAGGAATGCACTTTTCACATCCATTTGATATAAGATGATATCATGATGGTTAGCATAAGCAAGTAATATCGAATAGCCTCAAGTCTAGCAACAGTGCAAAAGTTTCATCGAAATCAATTCCTTCAACTGTGTGTAGCCTTGAGCTACCAATCGTGCCTTATTCCTCACCACAAGGCCATTTTCATCTTGCTTGTTGCGGTAGATCCACTTTGTGCCAATGATATTATGCTTGCGAGGATCTGGACGTTTGACCAGTTCCCAGACATTATTGAGCTCGAACTGATGTAATTCTTCTTGCATAGCCTGAATCCACTCGGGCTCCAAAAATGCTTCATCTACCTTAGTGGGCTCTGTGATAGAGACAAAAGCACAGTGCCCACAAAAGTTAGATAAATGTGAAGCTTTTGAGCATGTGAGAGGACCTGGTGCTCTAATGTCATCGATGATCTTCTCCACTTGCACTTCTTTTGCAACGCGAGGATGAGCTGGTTGTCGCTGAGGAGTTTGATCAGCATTTTCTTCAGCACCATTTTCCTCTGCATTTTCTTCAGGTGCATCAGCTCGACGTTCTTCATGAACTGGAATGAATTCTTCACAGATTCTTGAAGGGAATGACATCCTCGGTTGCCTTGAACTTGATAGAATCCTCGGTGCTGGTTCATCTAACACGAAGGTAGGTGCTCTCTTTGCGAGCCATTAGTTTCATCGAACCGCACATCTACAAGTGTCAACAATCTTGTGAAGAACAATGTTGAAGACTCAGAGGTGTGCGAGTCCTTTCCGTAACCAAGCATAAAACCTTCATGTGCTTTCGGTGCAAATTTAGAATTGTGGTGAGGATATCTAATCCAACATTTAGCACCGAAGACTTTGAAATAACTCACATTGGGTTTCTTGTCAGTGAGGAGTTCATAGGCCGTCTTCTTGAAGAATTTGTGAAGATATACTTTGTTGATGATGTGGCACGCAGTATCAATTGCATCAATCCAAAAATGATGAGGCGTTTTGTATTCATCAAGCATAGTGCGAGCCATCTCAACAAGAGTTCTGTTCTTGCGCTCCACGATGCCATCTTGCTGAGGAGTATAGGGAGCAGATAACTCATGAGTAATACCAAGTTCATCAAGATAGTCATCAAGACCGGAATTCTTGAACTCAGTGCCATTGTCACTTCTGATGTGCTTGATCTTCACACCAAAGTTGGTTGAAGCCCTCGAGGAAAATCGTTTGAAGACTTCCTGCACTTCATGTTTGTAAGTAACAATGTGTACCCATGTATATCGAGAGTAATCATCAACAATGACAAAACCATATAGAGATGCATCATTAGTGACCTGCTGAGTAATGATTAGGTCGAAGAGGTCCATGTGAAGCAATTGAATGGACGAGTAGTGGTCATGATAGTCTTATTTGGATGCTTGGCCTTGGTCATTTTTCCAGCTTCACAGGCTCCACATAAGTGATCCTTGAGGAATTTGACATTCTCAATGCCAATGACATGCTTCTTCTTTGCAAGCGTGTGCAAATTCCTCATGCCTGTGTGACCAAGTCATCGATGCCATAGCCAGCCTTACGAAGCTTTTGCAAGTAGACACACGGCTGGTTGTGGTCTGAGAGAAATCAACAATATCTGATCTCCTCTCCTAAAGCCTTGAAGACTTTGGAATTGTCGACTTCCATAATCACAACACAGTGATACTTGCCAAAGACAACAACCATATCAAGATCACAAAGCATTGAGACTGACATGAGATTGTATCCTAAGGACTCAACAAGCATGACTTTGTCCATGTGTTTATCCTTAGAGATTACAACCTTACCAAGACCCAATACCTGACTTTTGCCTTTGTCAGCAAAGATGATATGCTTCAGATGTGACGGTGATAAGGGAGCATCCATCAATAGACTCTTGTCACCAGTCATGTGATTCATACATCCACTATCGAGGACCCACTCAGTAGCTTTGGGTTGATGATCCTTTGCACCTTTCACCATGAAGCAATAGGTGGGAGCGTAGTCATCATTATCTTCATCAGGCTTGTCGGTGGGGTCAGTTTCTTCAGTGTTGAAGATGGACTTGCTAACTAAAGCGATGGCGAAGGCCGACTCGCCACACCAGATTCGGATTCTTGGATGCCTCCTCTTCCTCATGTTCCTCGATTCAGCTTGAGTCCATTTCCTTGCTAATGAATGCCCGAGCCTTCTTGGAGCTGCTCTTCTTGTGAGATGAAGACTTGAGGATTTTGATGGCGAAGATTTTAACGATTTCTTCTTCTTCTTCGCATCATCGGCTGTAATCCTTGTATTTCTTCTTCTTCAATTCCTTTTCCCATCGAGGACAATCTTGAATATAGTGACCAGGTTTCTTGCATTTGTGGCACAGCCTTCTCTTATAGTCACTTGATGAGGAATCACTTTGCTTCTTGAGGATTTTCCAAAGCGACCACGTCTTGAGAACTTGGAATTTCTTCACGGCGATGCTAGCTCTGGCTCAATTCTTCAGATCACCAAGGCTACTACGGAATCCTCACATTCGAGACTCGAGACACAACCTTGGCCTTGAGGCACGTGGTTTGCCATAGCTCGAACCATAGAGATCTCTCTTTTGAAAAAAGTGGAACTTCGTGAGTATTTAGCCTTCGAGGATATCGGCAGGATCAAGAGACTTGTAGTCAGCCCGTTCTTGTATCATCGGTCCCAGAGTATCAAATGAGGAATCAAGCGATCTCAACAGTTTCTTCACCACCTCATGGTCGATGATGTCGATGGCACCGAGGGCTTGAAGCTCATTTGAGATGTCATGAGGCGATCAAAGGTTTGTTGGACATTTTCATTGTCGAGTCTTTTGAAGCGGTTGAAGAGATTCGAAGAACATCAACTCGAGAGTCACGCTGAGTTGAGACTCCTTCATTCACTTTGGACAGCCTATCCCGGATAAGCTTAGCGGTTTCCAAAGCACTCACTCTTCCATCTTGTCCTTTACTCGGATGGCCACATATGATATTCTTTGCTTGAGAATCGAGTTGCTTGAATCTCTTCACATCGGTAGCGTTCGGTGAGGGTGAGACGGAGGAACACCATTTTCCACAACATGCCGAGATCGTTGTCAATTGCCTCAAGATGCATTCGCATCTTGTTTTTTCGAGAGGGGTAGTCCGTCCCATCAAAGGTAGGACACCCACCGAGACCTTGATCATACTGCGGTCGACATAACTAAAACTCCGGCGGTTAAACCAAAATCACATGTAAAAAGGAGTACCTTGCTCGATACCAACTGAAAGTCGTTATATCGACTAGAGGGGGGTGAATAGGCGATTTTTATGAATTCTTCACTGAGGAATTTGCCGGTGAGGAAATTCCTTAGCGAAGAACTACTAGCAGCGGAATAAGTGCTCAGAAGTAAGCATAACAGAATACAAGCATGGTCATCAGATGAAATGAAGACAAGCACTAAGTACAGAAAGCGTAATCACAGGATAACACAAGGTGAAGACACATAGACTGAAGAAATTGATCTGAGGAAATTCAGAAAGTCTTTAGTCGAAGTCTTCAAACACAGATATGAACAAACACTCAACACAGTAATGAGGAAATGAAAGGGTTGAGGAAATAGAACCAGTTTAGTTGGTGAAGACAATGATTTGGTAGACCAGTTCCAACTGCTGTCTCAGTTGTACGTCTGGTTGGAGCGGCTGAGTATTTAAACTCGAGGACACACAGTCCCGGACACCCAATCGCTGAGCACGCAGCTCAGGACACCCAGTCCTCACCATATTATCCTTGAACTAAGGTCACACAGACCTCGTCCAATCACTCGTGGTAAGTCTTCAGGCGACTTCCAAACCTTCACAAACTTGGTCACTCAGCGATCCACAATTCCTCTTGGATGCTCTAGACCATGACGCCTAACCGTCTGGAAGAAGCACAGTCTTCAAAGGTAACAAGCATCGGATCCACGCAGGATCAATTTCTTCAGTGATGCTCAACCACTTTGGGTTTGTAGGGGTTTGGTTTTGGGTTTTCCTCACTCGATGATTTTCGCTCAAAGTCCTCGGAGGATGGGTTGCTCTCAAATGACAAGTGTCAAGTTCTCACGGAGCAACCAACCAACTAGTGGTTGTAGGGGGCGGCTATTTATAGCCTAGGGAGCAGCCCGACATGATAAGACATAAATGCCCTTCAATGATATGACCGTTAGGTGGATAAGATATTTTGGGACAGGTGGCGTATTTGCACAGACAAAGAACGGTCGGAAATTTGACTCTCAAATTCCTCGGGGCTATCATGTTCCTCTTTGTGTAGGCAATTCGCCTTTGGCGAATTCCTAACTCCTCGGTCAGAACAAATTCATCGATGACGGAAGAACTTCGTCTTTGTCCTTTGAAGGAAGTGAATGAAGCTGTATGAGATTTCAAAGGCTTCACTCGAAGGGATTGGTAGGTGTAGGATTTTGAGTTGAGCATCACATGGAAATTTTTCCTTTGTATTTCCTCGACCCCTTTAACGAAGACGGTGTTTCCTATGACTCAAGAAAGAGAAAATGAAACTACGAAAACAAAAGTCTTCACGCTTCATGTTCCTCAAATGAATACCAAGTCTTCAAGGTCACACCAATTTCTTCACTTTCAAAGTCTTGAGAATATCAAAGTCTTGATCAAAGAACTTCATTTTTAGGGTCGACTTTCTCTGTAAATATCAAACTCCTCATAGACTTATAGACCTGTGTACACTCACAAACGCATTAGTCCCTTAACCTATAAGTCTTCAATACACCAAAATCACTAAGGGGCACTAGATGCACTTACAATATGTTTTATGGTCATGCCCCGATGGTCAATGGTTTATTCTTAATGAATCTCGAACGTAATGTTACACATATTCATAGTGTGAATACCAAAATATGTAAAGTTGATAACGATAGTCCCACATACTTGTGGCATTGCCGCCTTGGTCACATTGGTGTCAAGCGCATGAAGAAGCTCCATGCTGATGGACTTTTAGAGTCTCTCGATTATGAATCATTTGACACATGCGAACCATGCCTTATGGGCAAAATGACCAAGACTCCGTTCTCCGGAACAATGGAGAGAGCAATCAACTTATTGGAAATCATACATACGGATGTGTGCGGTCCAATGAGCGTTGAGGCTCACGGAGGATATCGTTATGTTTTCACTCTCACTGATGACTTGAGTATATATGGGTATTTCTACTTAATGAAACACAAGTCTGAGACCTTTGAAAAGTTCAAGGAATTTCAGAATGAGGTAGAGAATCAACGTGACCGAAAGATAAAGTTCCTACGATCAGATCGTGGAGGAGAATATTTATGTCACGAATTTGGTACGCACTTAAGGAAATGTGGAATCGTTTCACAACTCACGCCGCCTGGAACACCTTAGCGTAATGGTGTGTCCGAACGTCGTAATCGCACTCTATTGGATATGGTGCGGTCTATGATGTCTCTTACCGATTTTCCGCTATCATTTTGGGGATACGCTCTAGAGACAGCTACATTCACTTTAAATAGGGCTCCGTCTAAATCCGTTGAGACGGCACCGTATGAATTATGGTTTGGGAAGAAACCTAAGCTGGCATTTTTAAATGTTTGGGGATGCAATGCTTATGTCAAGAAACTTCAACCTGAAAAGCTCGAACCCAAGTCGGAAAAATGCGTCTTCATAGGATACCCTAAGGAAACCATTGGGTATACCTTCTACTTAAGATCCGACAAGATCTTTGTTGCCAAGAACGGATCCTTTCTGGAAAAAGAGTTTCTCTCGAAAGAAGTAAGTGGGAGGAAAGTAGAACTTGATGAAGTACTACCTCTTGAACCGGAAAGTGGTGCAGCTCAGGAAAATGTTCCTGTGGTGCCTACACCAACTGGAGAGGAAATTAATGATCAAGGTACTTCGGATCAAGTTGCTACTGAACTTTGTAGGTCCACAAGGACATGTTCCACACCAGAGTGGTATGGCAACCCTGTCCTGGAAATAATGTTGTTAGATAACGGTGAACCTTCGAACTATGAAGAAGCGATGGCGGGCCTAGATTCCAACAAGTGGCTTGAAGCCATGCAATCCGAGATAGAATCCATGTATGAAAACAAAGTATGGACTTTGACAGACTTGACCGATGATCGGCGAGCGATAGAAAACAAATGGATCTTTAAGAAGAAGACGGACGCGGATGGTAATGTTACCATCTATAAAGCTTGACTTTTCACTAAGGGTTATCGGCAAGTTCAAGGGGTTGACTACGATGAGACATTCTCTCCCGTAGAGAAGCTGAAGTCCATCCGAATCATGTTAGCAATTGCCGCATACTATGATTATGAGATCTGGCAGATGGGCATCAAAACGGCATTCCTTAATGGCTATCTTAAGGAAGAACTGTATATGATGCAGCCGGAAGGTTTTGTCGATCCTAAGAATGCTAACAAAGTATGCAAGCTCCAGCGATCCATTTATGGGCTGGTGCAAGCATCTCGGAGTTGGAACATTCGCTTTGATGAGATGATCAAAGCGTTTGGGTTTATGCAGACTTATGGAGAATCCTGCGTTTACAAGAAAGTGAGTGGGAGCTCTGTAGCATTTCTCATATTATATGTAGATGACATACTCTTGATGGGAAATGATATAGAACTTTTGGACAGCATTAAGGCCTACTTGAATAAGTGTTTTTCAATGAAGGACCTTGGAGAAGCTGCTTACATATTAGGCATCAAGATCTATAGGGATAGATCAAGACGCCTCATAGGTCTTTCACAAAGCACATACCTTGATAAGATTTTGAAGAAGTTCAACATGGATCAGTCCAAGAAAGGGTTCTTGCCTGTATTGCAAGGTGTGAGATTGGGCTCGGCTCAATGCCCGACCACGGCAAAAGATAAAGAAGAGATGAGTGTCATCCCTATGCTTCAGCCATAGGATCTATTATGTATGCCATGATGTGTACGGACTGATGTAAACCTTGCCGTAAGTTTGGTAGGTAGGTACCAAAGTAATCCCGCAAGGAACACCGGACGGTGGTCAAGAATATCTGAAGCACGAAAAGGACAAAGGACATGTTTCTCATTTATGGAGGTGACGAAGAGCTCTGCGTCAAAGGGTTACGTCGATGCTAGCTTCGACACGATCTGATGACTCTAAGTCACAAACCGGATCGTGTATAGGTTGAATGGTGGAGCGAGAAGCTGGTGTGCGGTTGCAAGCGAGAGCGTCGTGGCGGGATCCACATGTGAAGCGGAGTACATGGCAGCCTCGGAGGCAACGCATGAAGCAATTTGGGTGAAGGAGTTCATCACCGACCTAGGAGTCATACCCAATGCGTCGGGGCCGATCAAACTCTTCTGTGACAACACTGGAGCTATTGCCCTTGCCAAGGAGCCCAGGTTTCACAAGAAGACCAGGCACATCAAGCGTCGTTTCAACTCCATCCGTGAAAATGTTCAAGATGGAGACATACATATTTGCAAAGTACATACGGATCTGAATGTCGCAGTTCCGTTGACTAAACCTCTTTCGCGAGGAAAACATGATCAACACCAGAACTCTATGGGTGTTCGATTCATCACAATGTAACTAGATTATTGACTCTAGTGCAAGCGGGAGACTGTTCGAAGTATGCCCTAGAGGCAATAATAAAAGGATTATAATTCCTTGTTCATCATAATTGTCTTTATTCATGCTATAATTGTATTATCCGGAAATCGTAATACACTTGTGAATACATAGACCATAATATGTCCCTAGTAAGCCTCTAGTTGACTAGCTCGTTAATCAACAGATAGTCATGGTTTCCTGACTATTGACATTAGATGTCGTTGATAACGGGATCACATCATTAGGAGAATGATGTGATGGACAAGACCCAATTCTAAGCATAGCACAAGATCGTGTAGTTCGTTTTGCTAGAGCTTTTCCAATGTCAAGTACCTTTTCCTTAGACCATGAGATCGTGTAACTCCCGGATACCGTAGGAGTGCTTTGGGTGTACCAAACGTCACAACGTAACTAGGTGACTATAAAGGTGCAGACAGGTATCTCCGAAAGTGTCTATTGGGTTGACACGGATCGAGACTGGGATTTGTCACTCCGTATGACGGAGAGGTATCTCTGGGCCCACTCGGTAATGCATCATCATAATGAGCTCAAAGTGACCAAGTGTCTGGTCACGGGATCATGCATTACGGTACGAGTAAAGTGACTTGCCGGTAACGAGACTGAACGAGGTATTGGGATACCGACGATCGAGTCTCGGGCAAGTAACGTACCGATTGACAAAGGGAATTGTATACGGGGTTGATTGAATCCTCGACATCGTGGTTCATCCGATGAGATCATCGAGGAGCATGTGGGAGCCAACATGGGTATCCAGATCCCGCTGTTGGTTATTGACCGGAGAGCCGTCTCGGTCATGTCTACGTGTCTCCCGAACCCGTAGGGTCTACACACTTAAGGTTCGGTGACGCTAGGGTTGTAGAGATATGAGTATGCAGCAAACCAAAAGTTGTTCGGAGTCCCGGATGAGATTCTGGACGTCGCGAGGAGTTCCGGAATGGTCCGGAGGTAAAGAATAATATATAGGAAGTGCAGTTCCGGCCAACGGGAGAGTTTCGGGGGTCACCGGTATTGTACCGGGATCACCGGAAGGGTCCCGGGGGGTCCACCGGGTGGGGCCACCTATCCCGGAGGGCCCCGTGGGCTGAAGTGGGGAGGGGACCAGCCCTTGGTGGGCTGGTGCGCCCCCCCTGGGCCCCCCTCTGCGGCTAGGGTTGGGAACCCTAGGGGAGGGGGCGCCTCCACTTGCCTTGGGGGGCACTCCACCCCCCTTGGCCGCCGCCCCCCTAGAGATCCCATCTCTAGGGGCGGCGCCCCTTGGGGGCCTATATAAGGAGGGGAGGAAGGGCAGCCGCACTCAAGTCTTGGCGCCTCCCTCTCCCTACTACACCTCTCCTCTCGAGAAGCTTGGCGGCTCTGCTGGGAACTCTTGCATCCACCACCACGCCGTCGTCGCTGAATATTCATCAACCTCTCCTTCCCCCTTGCTGGATCAAGAAGGAGGAGACGTCATCCGCTCCATACGTGTGTTGAACGCAGAGGTGCTGTCCGTTCGGCACTTGGTCATCGGTGATTTGGATCACGACGAGTACGACTCCCTCAACCCCGTTCTCTTGAACGCTTCCGCTCGCGATCTACAAGGGTATGTAGATGCACTCCTATCACTCGTTGCTACATGAAGTCATAGATGGATCTTGGTGAAACCGTTGGAAATTTTTTATTTTCTGCAACGTTCCCCAACACGTAGTACTTGATTTTTGATGACTTCTAAATTTTTGCAATCAGTATATGAGTTCTTTTGACTAATGTTGAGTCCATGGATTATACACACTTTTACCTTTCCGCCTTTGCTAGCCTCTTCGGTACCGTGCATTTCCCTTTCTCACCTTGAGAGTTGGTGCAAACTTCGCCGGTGCATCCAAACCCCGTGATACGATACGCTCTATCACACATAAACCTCCTTATATCTTCCTCAAAACAGCCACCATACCTACCTATTATGGCATTTCCATAGCCATTCCGAGATATATTGCCAGGCAACTTTTCACCGTTCCGTTCATCATCATCATGACATACTTTACTTTTGTCATATTGCCATTGCATGATCATGTAGTTGACATCGTATTTGTGGCAAAGCCACCATGCATTATTTTTCATACATGTCACTCTTGATTCATTGCACCATCCCGGTACTCCGCCGGAGGCATTCATATAGAGTCATATCTTGTTCTAGTTTCGAGTTGTAATTCATATGTTGTAATCAATAAAAGTGTGATGATCATCATTATTAGAACATTGCCCAAAGGAAAAAAAAGAAAGGCCCAAAAAAGGAAAGGCCCAAAAAAAAGAAAGAAAAAAAAGAAAACAAATAAAAAGGGCAATGTTACTATCTCTTTTTCCACACTTGTGCTTCAAAGTAGCACCTTGTTCTTCATGTAGTGAGTCTCATATTTTTGTGCTTCAAAGTAGCACCATGTTTTTCATATAGTGAGTCTCATAAGTTGTATTTTTCATACTAGTGGGAATTTTTCATTATAGAACTTGGCTTGTATATTCCTACGATGGGCTTCCTCAAATGCCCTAGGTCTTCGTGAGCAAGCATGTTGGATGCACACCCACTAGTTTTCTTTTGTTGAGCATTCATTTATAGCTCTAGTCATCCGTTGCATGGCAATCCCTACTCCTCATGTTGACATCAATTGATGGGCATCTCCATAGCCCGTTGATTATCCTCGTCAATGTGAGACTTTCTCCTTTTTTTGTCTTCTCCACACAATCCCCATCATCATATTCTATTCCACCCATAGTGCTATATCCATGGCTCACGCTCATGTATTGCGTGAAGGTTGAAAAAGTTTGAGATTATTTAAGTATGAAACAATTGCTTGGCTTGTCATCGGGGGTATAGAAGTTGGGAACATCTTTGTGTGATGAAAATGAAGCATAGCCTAACTATATGATTTTGTAGGGATGAACTTTCTTTTGCCATGTTATTTTGAGAAGACATGATTACTTTGATTAGTATGCTTGAAGTGTTACTATTTCTTTTATGAATATGAACTTTTATTTTGAATCATTTGGATCTGAACATTCATGCCACAATAAAGAAAATTACATTGAGAATTATGCTAGGTAGCATTCCACATCAAAATTCTCTTTTATCATTTACTTACTCGAGGACGAGCAGGAATTAAGCTTGGGGATGCTTGATCGTCTCCAACGTATCTATAATTTTTGATTGTTCCATGCTATTATGTTACCCCTTTTGGATGTTTATGGGCTTTATTTTACACATTTATATCATTTTTGGGACCAACCTACTTACCGGAGGCCCAGCCCATATTGCTGTTTTTTTGCCTATTTTAGTATTTCGAAGAAAAGGAATATCAAACGGAGTCCAAATGGAATGAAACCTTCGGGAGCGTGATTTTTGGAACGAACGTGATCCAGAGGACTTGGAGTGCAAGTCAAGAAGTAACCGAGGCTCCCACGAGATAGGAGGGCGCCCCCGCCCACGTTATAGGGCGCGCCCCTATCTCGTGGGCCCCTTGGGCGTCCACCGACACACTTCTTCCTCCTATCTCGTACCCTGAAAACATCCAGGGGGCAGACGAGACACAATTTCCACCACCGTAACCTTCTGTATCCGCGAGATCTCATCTTGGAGCCTTCGCCGGCACTCTGCCAGAGGGGGAATCAGCCACGGAGGGCTACTACATCAACATCCTTTCCCCTCCGATGAGTTGTGAGTAGTTTACCACAGACCTTCGGGTCCATAGTTATTAGCTAGATGGCTTCTTCTCTCTTTTTGGATCTCAATACAATGTTCTCCCCCTCTCTTGTGGAGATCTATTCGATGTAAATTCTTTTTGCGGTGTGTTTGTCAAGATCCGATGAATTTTGTGGTTTATGATCAAGTTTAACTATGAATAATATTTGAATCTTCCCTAAATTCTTTTATGTATGATTGAGTTATCTTTGCAAGTCTCTTCGAATTATCAGTTGGTTTGGCCTACTAGATTGATCTTTCTTGCCATGGGAGAAGTGCTTAGCTTTGGGTTAAATCTTCCGGTGTCCTTACCCAGTGACAAAAAGGGTTGCAAGGCCCGTATTGTATTGTTGCCATCGAGGATAACAAGATGGGGTTTATATCATATTGCTTGAGTTTATCCCTCTACATCATGTCATCTTGCTTAATGCGTTACTCTGTTCTTATGAACTTAATACTCTAGATGCAGGCAGGAGTCGGTCGATGTGTGGAGTAATAGTAGTAGATGCAGGCAGGAGTCAGTCTACTTGTTGCGGACGTGATGCCTATATACATGATCATGCCTAGATAATCTCATAATTATCTGCTTTTCTATCAATTGCTCGACAGTAATTTGTCCACCCACCGTAATACTTATGCTATCTTGAGAGAAGCCACTAGTGAAACCTATGGCCTCCGGGTCTATCTCTTATCATATTTGCTTTCAATCTACTTTTATTTGCATCTTTACTTTTTGCATATATAATATAAAATACCAAAAATATATTTATCTTATCTTACTATCTTTATTAGATCTCACTTTCATGAAGTGGCCATGAAGGGATTGACAACCCCTTTATTGCGTTAGATTCTTGAGTTCTTTGTTTGTTTGTGTAGGTGCGTGGGACTTTTGAGGAGCCTCCTACTGGATTGATACCTTGGTTCTCAAAAACTGAGGGAAATACTTATGCTACTATTGCTGCATCACCCTCTCCTCTTCGAGGAAAACCAACGCAAGCTCAATACATAGCACTCATCACTAAGAAACTCATCCAAGGTGTAGTTCT
Source organism: Aegilops speltoides (assembly GCA_021437245.1). Taxonomy (NCBI): domain Eukaryota; kingdom Viridiplantae; phylum Streptophyta; class Magnoliopsida; order Poales; family Poaceae; genus Aegilops; species Aegilops speltoides. Next base: position 87,769,821 of record CM038143.1, on the reverse strand, counting down.
TGAACTCGGTGCCGTTGTCACTCCTTATTGTCAAGATCTTTGCATCATGTTGACGTTGAGCTTCATTTGCAAAGTCGATGACGGTTTGTTGAGTCTCACTCTTCCTCTTGAAGAAATATACCCAAGTGTATCTTGAATAATCATCCACAATCACCAAGCAATACTTTCTACCTCCAAGACTATCAAAGGATGGAGGCCTAAAGAGATCCATGTGAAGGAGCTCCAAGGGTCTCTTCGAGTAGATGATAGTCGTGGGAGGGTGAGCCTTCTTATGTAGCTTTCCTTTGATACAAGCACTGCAAGCACGATCTTTGGCAAAACTAACATTTGTTAGTCCACGGACATGGTCCCCCTTGAGAAGACTTTGCAAAGATCTCATATTGATGTGGGCTAAACGGTGATGCCAAAGCCATCCCACATCAAATTTAGCCATTAGGCATGTCGCGGTCTTAATGGGTCGCTCCAAAAAGTTAATCACATAAAGAACATTCTCGACATACCCAACAAAGGCTACTTTAAGAGTCTTGCTCCACAAGAGGGCCACGATATCAGTATCAAAGAAAGTGGCAAAGCCCATGAGTGCAAGTTGACGAGCGGAAAGTAGATTGTAAGCAAGGGACTCAACAAGCATGACTTTCTCGATCGTTAGATCATGAGAAATGACAACCTTGCCAAGACCCAATACCTTAGAAGACGAGGCATCACCACGTTGGTGGGCATAGAAGGGATCTTGTGCACGTCCGCCACCAAGTCCTTGCTTCCGGTCATATGATTTGTTGCTCCACTATCGAGCAACCATGACCCTCCACCGGAAGCAAACACCTACAAGAGATCATTGCTTGGTTTTAGGTACCTATTTTGTAATGGGTCCTTTGATGTTAGTAACAAGGGTCTTAGGAACCCAAACAGACCATTCAATGTACTCATAAGGAGAACCAACAAATTTAGCATAAACATGCCCATCACTAGCACGGCACAACACATAAGAAGGGTTAAAGTCGTCGGCTTTTTTGGAAGGGGTGGCATTACCTGACTGTTGGGTAACGTAGTAATTTCAAAAAATTTCCTACGCACACGCAAGATCATGGTGATGACATAGAAACGAGGGGAGAGTGTTGTCTACGTACCCTTGTAGACCGAAGCGGAAGCGTTGACACAGCGTAGTGGAAGTAGTCGTACGTCTTCCCGGTTCAACCGATCCAGGCACCGTTACTCCGGCACCTCCGAGTTCTTGACACACGTACAGCTCGATGATGCACCCTCGTTCTCCAATCCAGTAGAGGCTCCGAAGGGGATTTCCGTCAACCTGACGGCGTGGTGGACGATCTTGATGTTCTCTGTCGCGAGGCTTCGCCTAAGCACCGCTACAATATGACCGAGGTGTAATATCGTGGAGGGGGCACCGACACGGCTAAGGAATGATCAATGATCAACTTGTGTGTCCTAGGGTGCCCCCTACCCCGTATATAAAGGAGGGAGGGAGGAGGAGGCCGGCCCAAGGGGCGCGCCATAGAGGAGGGGAAACCTACTCCAAGTAGGTTTCCCCCTTTCCTTATCTTATTTGAAGGGGAAGGAAAGAGTACTAGTATTAGGAATAAGTACTAGTAGTAGTAATAGGAAGAGGGGAAGGAGAAAGGAAAGGGGGCGGCCCCTCCCCAGTCGGATTGGGCTGGGGGCGCCTCCCTTGTTCCTTCTCCTTCTTCCTATATGGGCCCAATAAGGCCCATATACCTCCCGGGGTTCCAGTAACCTCCGGTAGCTCCAAACTTCTCCGGAACCTTTCCGGTGTCCAAATATATCCGTCAATATATCAATCTTTATGTCTTGACCATTTCGAGACTCCTCGTCATGTCCGTGATCACATCAGGGACTCGAACAAACTTGGTACATCAAAATACATAAACTCATAATATAAGCATCATCGAAACCTTAAGCGTGCGGACCCTACGGTTCGAGAACAATGTAGACATGACCGAGACACGTCTCGGTCAATAACCAATAGCGGGACCTGGATGCCCATATTGGTTCCTACATATTCTACGAAGATCTTTATCGGTCAAACCGCATAACAACATACGTTATTCCTTTGTCATCGGTATGTTACTTGCGAGATTTGATCGTCGGTATCCAATACCTAGTTCAATCTTGTTACCGCAAGTCTCTTTACTCGTTCCGTGTCGTCATCTCATAACTAACTCATTAGTTACATGCTTGCAAGGCTTGGGTGATGAGTATTACCGAGAGGGCCAGAGATACCTCTCCGAGCAATCGGAGTGACAAAACCTAATCTCGAATTATGCTAACTCAACATGTACCTTGGAAACACCTGTAGTACTCCTTTATAATCACCCGATTCGTTGTGACGTTTGGTAGTACCCAAAGTGTTCTTCCGTAAGCGGAGTTACACAATCCTCATAGTTACAGGAACATGTATAAGTCATGAAGGAAGCAATAGCGAGAATACTAAGCGATCAAGTGCTAAGCTAACAGGATGGGTCATGTCAATCACATCATTCTCCTAATGATGTGATCTCATTAAACAAATGACAACACATGTCTATGGTTAGGAAACATAACCATCTTTGATTAATGAGCTAGTCAAGTAGAGGCATACTAGTGACTATATGTTTGTCTATGTATTCACACATGTATCATGTTTCCGGTTAATACAATTCTAGCATGAATAATAAACATTTATCATGATATGAGGAAAAAATAATAACTTTATTATTGCCTCTAGGGCATATTTCCTTGATCTCCCACTTGCACTAGAGTCAATAATCTAGTTCACATCGCCATGTGATTTAACACCAATATTCATATCTCGTATATGATTAACACCCATAGTTCACATCATCATGTGACCAACATCCAAAGGGTTTACTAGAGTCAATAATCTAGTTCACATCGCTATGTGATTAACACCCAAAGAGTACTAAGGTGTGATCATGTTTTGCTCGTGAGAGAAGCTTAGTCAACGGGTGCATACATTGAGCCATATGCATTTTGCAAATATTTTATGTCCACAATGCTCGCACGGAGCTACTCTAGCTAATTGCTCCCACTTTCAATATGTATCCAGGTTGAGACTTAGAGTCATCGGATCGGTGTAAAAGTTTGCACCGATGTAACTTTTACAACAAACTCTTTTATCACCTCCATAATCGAGAAACATCTCCTTAGTCCTTACTAAGGATATTCTTGACCAATGTCCGATGATCTACTCCTAGATCACTATTGTACTCCTTGCCAAATTCAGAGCAAGGTATACAATAGGTGCGGTACATAGCATAGCATACTTTATAGAACCTATGGTGAGGCATAGTGAATGATTTTTCATTCTCTTTCTATTTTCTGCTGTGGTCGGGATTTGAGTCTTACTCAATTTCATACCTTTGCAACACAGGCAAGAACTCTTTCTTTGACTGTTCCATTTTGAACTATTTCAAAATCTTGCCAAGGTATGTACTCATTGAAAATCTTATCAAGCGTCTTGATCTATCTCAATAGATCTTGATGCTCAATACGTAAGTAGCTTTTACAGAGGTCTTTTCTTTGAAAACCTCCTTTCAAATACTCCTTTATGCTTTGCAGAAAAAATCTACATCATTTCTGATCAACAATATGTCACTCACATATACTAATCAGAAAGGCTGTAGTGCTCCCACTCACTTTATTGTAAATACAGGCTTCATCGTAAGTCCATATAAAACTATATGCTTTGATCAACTTATCAAAGCGTATATTCCAACTCCGAGATGCTTGCACCAGTCCATAGATGGATCGTTGGAGCTTGCACATTTTATTAGCACCTTTAGGATTGACAAAACCTTCTAGTTGCATCATATACAACTCTTCTTTAATAAATCCATTAAGGAATGCAGTTTTGACATCCATTTGCCAGATTTCATAAAATGTGGTAATTGCTAACATGATTTAGACAGACTTAAGCATCGATACGAGTGAGAAAATCTCATCGTATTCAACACCTTGAACTTGTTGAAAACCTTTCGCAACAAGTCGAGCTTGGTAGATAGTAATACTACTATCAGTGTCCGTCTTCCTCTTGAAGATCCATTCATTTAACATGGCTTGCTGATCATCGAGCAAGTCAATCAAAGTCCATACTTTGTTCTCATACATGGATCATATCTCAGATTTTATGGCCTCGAGCCATTTTGCGGAATCTGGGCTCATCATCGCTTCCTCATAGTTCGTAGGTTCAACATGGTCTAGTAACATGACTTCCAAAACATGATTACTACACCACTCTGGTGTGGATCTTACTCTGGAAGACCTACGAGGTTCTGTAGTAACTTGATCTGAAGTTTCATGATCAATATCATTGGCTTCCTCACTAATTGGTGTAGGAATCACTGGAACTGATTTCCGTGATGAACTACATTCCAATAAGGGAACAGGTACAGTTACCTCATCAAGTTCTACTTTCCTCCCACTCACTTCTTTCGAGAGAAACTCCTTCTCTAGAAAGGATCTATTATCAGCAACAAATTTGCCTTCGGATCTGTGATAGAAGGTGTACCCAACAATTTCCTTTGGGTATTCTATGAAGACGCACTTCTCCGATTTGGGTTCGAGCTTATCAAGTTGAAAACCTTTTTCATATAAGCATCGCAACTCCAAACTTTAAGAAACAACACTTAGGTTTATTGCTAAACCATAGTTCATACGGTGTCGTCTCAGCGGATTTAGATGGTGCCCTATTTAAAGCGTGAATGCAGCTGTCTCTAATGCATAACCCCAAGCGATAGTGGTAAACCGATAAGAGACATCATAGATCACACCATATCAAATAAAGTGCGGTTTCTGACGTTCGGACACACCATAACGATGTGGTGTTCGGTGGCGTGAGCTGTGAAACTATTCCACATTGTTTTAATTGAAGACCAAAATCGTAACTCAAATATTTGTCTCGTGATCGGATCGCGAAACTTTATTTTCTTGTTACGATGATTTTTCCACTTCACTCTGAAATTCTTTGAACCTTTCAACTATTTCAGACTTATGTTTCATCAAGTAGATATACCCATATCTGCTCAAATCATCTTGTGAAGGTCAGAAAATAATGATACTTGCCACGAGCCTTCATACTCATTGGTCTGCATACATCAGTAATGTATTATTTCCAATAAGTCGGTAGTTCGTTCCATTGTTCCAAAGAACGGAGTTTTAGTCATCTTGCCCAACAGGCACGGTTCACAAGCATCAAATGATTCATAACCAAGTGATTCTGAAAATCCATCTTTATGGAGTTTCTTCATGCGCTTTACACCGATATGACCCAAACGGCAGTGCCACAAATAAGTTGCACTATCATTATTAACTTTGCATCTTTTGGCCTCAATATTATGAATATGTGTATCACTACGATCGAGATCCAACAAACCATTTTCGTTGGTGTGTATGACCATAGAAGGTTTTATTCATGTAAGCGAACAACAATTGTTCTCTAACTTAAATGAATAACCGTATTGCAATAAACATGATCAAATCATATTCATGCTCAACGCAAACACCAAATAACATTTATTTAGGTTCAACACTAATCCCGAAAGTATAGGGAGTGTGCGATGATGATCATATCAATCTTGGAACTACTTCCAACACTCATCGTCACTTTCCTTCAACTAGTCTCTGTTTATTCGTAACTCCTGTTTGAGTTACTAATCTTAGCAACCGAACAAGTATCAAATACTCAGGGGCTACTATAAACACTAGTAAAGTAAACATCAATAATATGTATATCAAATATACTTATGTTCACTTTGCCATCCTTCTTATCCACCAATCAATTGGGGTAGTTCCGCATCCAGTGACCAGTCTCTTTGCAGTAGAAGCACTTAGTCCCAGGCTTAGGACCAGACTTGGGTTTCTTCACTTGAGCAGCAACTTGTTTGCCATTCTTCTTGAAGTTCCCCTTCTTTTCCCTTTACCCTTTTTCTTGAAACTAGTGGTCTTGTCAATCATCAACACTTGATGCTCTTTCTTGATTTCTACCTTCGTTGATTTCAACATCACGAAGAGCTCGGGAATCGTTTTCGTCATCCCTTGCATACTATAGTTCATCACGAAGTTCTAGCAACTTAGTGATGGTGACTAGAGAATTCTGTCAATCACTATCTTATCTGGAAGATTAACTCCCACTTGATTCAAGCGATTGAAGTACCCGGACAATCTGAGCACATGCTCACTAGTTGAGCGATTCTCCTCCATCTTTTAGCTTTAGAACTTGTTGGAGACTTCATATCTCTCAACTCGGGTATTTCTTTGAAATATTAACTTCAACTCTGGAACATCTCATATGGTCCATGACGTTCAAAACGTCTTTGAAGTCCCGATTCTAAGCCGTTAAGCATGGTGCACTTAAACTATCAAGTAGTCATCATATTGAGCTAGCCAAGCGTTCATAACGTGCGCATGACATTCTGCAATAGGTCTGTCACCTAGCGGTGCATCAAGGACATAATTCTTCTGTGCAGCAATGAGGATAAACCTCGGATCACGGATCCAATCCGCATCATTGCTCCTAACATCTTTCAATACATTTTTCTCTAGGAACATATCAAAATAAACATATGAAAGCAACAACGCGAGCTATTGATCTACAACATAATTTGCAAAATACTACCAGGACTAAGTTCGTGATAAATTTAAGTTCAATTAATCATATTACTTAAGAACTCCCACTTAGACAGACATCTCTCTAGTCATCTAAGTGATCATGTGATCCAAATCAACTAAACCATGTCCGATCATCACGTGAGATGGAGTAGTTTCAATGGTGAACATCGCTATGTTGATCATATCTACTATATGATTCACGCTCGACCTTTCGGTCTCCGTGTTCGAGGCCATATCTGTATATGCTAGGCTCGTCAAGTATAACTCGAGTATTCGCGTGTGCAACTGTTTTGCACCGTTGTATTTGAGCGTAGAGCCTATCACACCCGATCATCACGTGGTGTCTCAAAGACGAAGAACTTTCATAGCGGTGCATACTCGGGAGAACACTTCTTGATAATTAGTGAGAGATCATCTTAAAATGCTACCGTCAATCAAAGCAAGATAAGATGCATAAAGGATAAACATCACATGCAATCAATATAAGTGATATGATATGGCCATCATCATCTTGTGCTTGTGATCTCCATCTCCGAATCACCGTCGTGATCACCATCCTTGGCGCGACACCTTGATCTCCATCGTAGCATCGTTGTCGTTTCGCCATCTATTGCTTCTCGACTATCGCTACCGCTTAGTGATAAAGTAAAGCAATTACTGATGCGTTGCATTTCATACAATAAGCGACAACCATATGGCTCCAGCCGATTGCCGATAACCGGTTACAAAACATGATCATCTCATACAATAAAATATAGCATCACGTCTTGACCATATCACATCACAACATGCCTGCAAAAACAAGTTAGGCGTCCTCTACTTTGTTCTTGCAAATTTTACGTGGCTGCTACGGGCTTAGCAAGAACCGTTCTTACCTACGCATCAAAACCACAGCGATAATTTGTCAAATAGACTCCGTTTAACCTTCACAAGGACGGGCGTAGCCACACTCGGTTCAACTAAAGTTGGAGAAACCGACACTGCTAGTCACTGTGTGCAAAGCACGGCGGTAAAACCAGTCTCGCGTAAGCGTCTGGCGTAATGTCGGTCCGGGCCGCTTCATCCAACAATACCGCTGAACCAAAGTATGACATGCTGGTAGGCAGTATGACTTATATCGTCCACAACTCACTTGTGTTCTACTCGTGCATATAACATCAAACCATAAAAACCTAGGCTCGGATGCCACTGTTGGGTAACGTAGTAATTTCAAAAAATTTCCTACGCACACGCAAGATCATGGTGATGACATAGCAACGAGGGGAGAGTGTTGTCTACGTACCCTTGTAGACCGAAGCGGAAGTGTTGACACAGCGTAGTGGAAGTAGTCATACGTCTTCCCGGTTCAACCGATCCAGGCACCGTTACTCCGGCACCTCCGAGTTCTTGACACACGTACAGCTCGATGATGCACCTCGTTCTCCAATCCGATAGAGGCTCGAGGGGAGTTCCGTCGAGACGACGGCGTGGTGGACGATCTTGATGTTCTCTGTCGCAGGCTTCGCCTAAGCACCGCTACAATATGACCGAGGTGTAATATCGTGGAGGGGGCACCGCACACGGCTAAGGCGATCAATGATCAACTTGTGTGTCCTAGGGTGCCCCTACCCCGTATATAAAGGAGGGAGGGAGGAGGAGGCCGGCCCAAGGGGGCGTGCCATAGAGGAGGAAAACCTACTCCAAGTAGGTTTCCCCCTTTCCTTATCTTATTTGAAGGGGAAGGAAAGAGTACTAGTATTAGGAATAAGTACTAGTAGTAGTAATAGGAAGAGGGGAAGGAGAAAGGAAAGGGGGGGCCCCCTCCCCAGTCGGATTGGGCTGGGGGCCCCCCCCTGTTCCTTCTCCTTCTTCCTATATGGGCCCAATAAGGCCCATATACCTCCCGGGGTTCGGTAACCTCCGGTAGCTCCAAACTTCTCCGGAACCTTTCCGGTGTCCAAATATATCCGTCCAATATATCAATCTTTATGTCTTGACCATTTCGAGACTCCTCGTCATGTCCGTGATCACATCCGGACTCGAACAAACTTCGTACATCAAAATACATAAACTCATAATATAACATCGCCATCGAAACCTTAAGCGTGCGGACCCTACGGTTCGAGAACAATGTAGACATGACCGAGACACGTCTCGGTCAATAACCAATAGCGGGACCTGGATGCCCATATTGGTTCCTACATATTCTCTGAAGATCTTTATCGGTCAAACCGCATAACAACATCGTTATTCCCTTTGTCATCGGTATGTTACTTGCCCGAGATTTGATCGTCGGTATCAATACCTAGTTCAATCTCGTTACGGCAAGTCTCTTTACTCGTTCCGTAATCGTCATCTCATAACTAACTCATTAGTTACACGCTTGCAAGGCTTGGGTGATGAGTATTACCGAGAGGGCCAGAGATACCTCTCCGACAATCGGAGTGACAAAACCTAATCTCGAATTATGCTAACTCAACATGTACCTTCGAAACACCTGTAGTACTCCTTTATAATCACCCGATTACGTTGTGATGTTTGGTAGTACCCAAAGTGTTCTTCCGTAAGCGGAGTTACACAATCCTCATAGTTACAGGAACATGTATAAGTCATGAAGGAAGCAATAGCAGAATACTAAACGATCAAGTGCTAAGCTAACGGGATGGGTCATGTCAATCACATCATTCTCCTAATGATGTGATCTCATTAAACAAATGACAACACATGTATATGGTTAGGAAACATAACCATCTTTGATTAATGAGCTAGTCAAGTAGAGGCATACTAGTGACTATATGTTTGTCTATGTATTCACACATGTATCATGTTTCCGGTTAATACAATTCTAGCATGAATAATAAACATTTATCATGATATGAGGAAATAAATAATAAATTTATTATTGCCTCTAGGGCATATTTCCTTCACTGACATCACCACCCTTCACATTGTTCTTCTTCTCCTTAGGAGCACCCTATCCCTCCTTCACAAAAGTTTGCTTGAGAGGAGGAGGTCGTTTGGCCTTGTCGTTCTTCTTCTTGTTCTTGGACTTGGGTGCGAACCCAACTCCCTCCTTGGCCACAACCTCCTTTTGATTGCTCAAAAGGTCATTGAGGTTCTTCTCACCTTTTATGCACGTCAAAAGGCCTTTCTCAAGTTGCTCCTTCAACTTGGCATTCTCCTCCACAAGATGCACATGCTCACAACACGGGTTAGTGGCATTTGCCTTATCAATTAATACCATTTCAGGAAAGGTGGCTTTTACTTCGGTTAGCTTCACTTGGAGTTGATCATGAGACTCCGTGAGGCTAGCATGACCACCCTTCAAGACCTTGTGGGCCTTGTCGAGTATATCAAACTCCTCCTTGAGTCTAGCATGGTCAACGCCAAGTTTAGCCTTCTCTGGAGTTAGGACACGAGATACAACAAGAGCATGATCAAGATCTTTCTTTAACTTAGCATGGTCATCGTTGTGTGACTCCTCAAGAGCCAAACAGTGCCCACACTCTTCCTCAAGAGCATTAGAGAGATCCGATATCTCATCGGCAAAGTCACGACTATGACCTTCCATTTAGAGATGGTTTCTTCATGAGCCTCGATCATGTCATTGGCTTCACCAAGTTGTTCCAAGAGAACAACGAAGTGCTTCTTGGATTTTCCCTTGAGCTTACTCATAAAAGACTCAAATTCATTTAATTCCTCATTAGACCCCTCACTTTCATCAATGCAATCCGTCAAGGAGGGGTTAGTGATGATGGTGGTTTTGATGTTGAGGGTTACCTTATTGGTGGCTTTAGCCAAGAGGCACTGGGCGGTGATGTTCTCGTTGGGTGAATCGAAGAGGGACACCCGTGGAGTTGTGGCAATGGCAATGGAGGCCATGGCCACGGCTTCACTATCTTCATCGTCATCATCATCCTCATGGTATTCTTCTTGAACCACCAACCCTCTAGATGGAGTCTTCTTGGTGAGGTTGTTCTTGTTGGGGAATGACTTGGCTTTGTCCTTTCGGATGAGCTTGCCACCATTGTTTTCCCTCTTCTCATAAGGGCACTCCGCAACGAAATGGCTCACATTGCCACAATTGTAACACGTTCTCACATGTTGCTTGCCCTTGAAGCTACTTGAGTTATTCTTGTTGAAGTTTGGCCTTGAGTTCTTCTTGCTCCAAAATTGCCTTCAAGCAAGAGCCATGTGTTCATGATAATCATACTTGGTATCTTCGGGATTGCTCTCATCTTCTTCCTCATCATCCTCTTCTTCCACACTAACCTTGGCCTTCAAGGCAAGGTTGGGCTTCTTTGCTCATTGAGATCAAATCACCGCAATGTCGGTGGTCTTGTCCAAGATGCTCATAGCGACAAACTCATCCAACACTTCACTTGAGGACAGGGTGTGGAAGTCCGGCCTTTGACGAATGAGTGAGGATATGGCCTTGTGATAAGGCATCATTTCCTTGAGGAACTTGCGCTTGATCCAATTGTCATCCGTGTCCTTGCTCCCATGATCTTGGAGTGAGACCGCGAGTTTGGTTACTCTCCGAAAGAGCTCACGAGGTTCTTCATCTTCGTTCATTGCAAACTCATCGGCTTCATCTTGCACCATTTTATAGTTGGAGCGTTGAATGCTTGCGCTTCCCCTGTAGAGGTAAACAACACAATGCCATGCATCTTTGGCCATGGCGAAAGGTCGAAGATGAGGGAGATCTTCGGGTGGAATTGCATCTTGGATGAAGAGAGCATTCTCATTGAATTCATTATCCGTGACTTCTCTAGGGGTGAAGTTGCTTCAGTCATGTGGATAGAAACCTTCTTCAATGATTCTCCAAAGATTAGTATTCACATGATTTAAATGATGCTTGAAGCGATAAACCCAAGAATCAAAGTCCTCATTTTTCACAATCTTAGAGGGAGGACCGGCATGATTCAAATGGGTGGAAGGAATCGGTCCACCATAAACAAGTGGAGGTTCCACATGGGCAAAGATGCTGGTGCCATTTTTGCCACTAGAAGAAGGAGCCTTTTCACTAGTAGCTTCCCCCTTGTCGGAGTTAGCATCCGCCACCTTGTTAGTGGGATCACTCACTTTCAATAGTGCGGTGGACAATTTAAGCCCTTCTAAGAATTTATTAAACATGCTTTCAACCTCGGTCGTCATGGAGGTTTTCAATGTGTCCAAAGCCACATTGAATTCCTCACGAGAAACCGCGGTTCCCACATTGGCCGTAGACGAGCTCGGATTCACACCGGAGTGCTCCTCCCCACCGCCTATGGTGTCAACCATACTCTTCGGACGGCAAAGTCCTTAATAAAGAGACGAGGCTCTGATACCAATTGAAAGGATATATATAGTTGACTAGAGGGGAGGGGGTGAATAGGCAACTAACAATTTTTAGCTTTTCTTTACCAAATTAAACTTTGCATCAAAGTAGGTTGTCTAGATATGAAACTAGGTGAGCAACCTATATGATGCAACAACAACAAGCACACAAGCAAGCAAGGGATACAACACAAATAAGCTTGCACAAGTAAAGGCACGAGATAACCAAGAGTGGAGCCAGTGAAGACGAGGATGTGTTACTGAAGTTCCTTCCTTTTGAGGGGAAGTACGTCTCCGTTGGAGCGGTGTGGAGGCACAATGCTCCCCAAGAAGCCACTAGGGCCACCATATTCTCCTCACGCCCTCACACAATGCGAGATGCCGTGATTCCACTATTGGTGCCCTTGAAGGCGGCGACCAAACCTTTACAAACAAGGTTGGGGCAATCTCCACAACTTAATTGGAGGCTCCCAACGACACCACGAAGCTTCACCATAATGGACGATGGCTCCACGGTGACCTCAACCGCCTAGGGTGATCAAACACCAAAGAGTAACAAGATCCGCTAGGGGTTAGTGGGGGAATCAAATTTCTCTTGGTGGAAGTGTAGATCGGGGCCTTCTCACCCAATCCCGAGAAAATCAACAAGTTTGATTGGCTAGGGAGAGATATCGGGCAAAAATGGAGCTTAGGGTTGGAAGAGATGGTCAACTAGAGGAAGAAGACACCCCTTATATAGTAGAGAAACAAATCCAACCGTTATCTACTTAACCAGCCCGCAACCTGCGGTACTACCGCCCCAGACAAGCGGTACCACCGCAAGGGCTCACGGTACTATCGTGGCGGACCGCGGTACTACCGCTGCTACAGCAGGAGCTAGCCCAGGCCTGAAGCGCAAATGCTGAGGGCGGTACTGCCGTTGGCGCGGTACTACCGCTACTACGGCAGGAGCTAACCCAGGCCTGAAGCGCAAAGGCTGACGGCGGTACTCCCGTTGGCGCGGTACTACCGCTCCCCCTTGCGGTACTACCGCAAGGTAGGATTGGACTAGCCTGGGAAGGGCGCGGATGAATAAAAATACATCCGTGCCAACTTCTGCTGAAAATCAAACAACGCAAAAGTCCGACACGGTACTACCGCACATGGCATGCGGTACTACCGCGCAGGGAGCGGATGTAAAAAATTACATCTGCCCCTACTTCCGCTCATGTTGCCATGCCAGACCAGGACTCACGGTACTACTGCGCGCATGGGGCGGTACTACCGCGTAGGGCGCGGATGTAAAATATTACATCCGCCCCTACAGCCACACGAGCGGCTGAGTCTGGTCTGAGGCCACGGTACTACAGCTCCTTAGGAGCGGTACTACCGTGAGCACCTACGGTACTACCGCAACCTCGTGCGGTACTATCGCAGGGGCCTGCGGTACTACCGCTCCCAGGAGCAGTACTACCGCATGCCCCAGAACAGCAACACTAGGAATCCTTCTCTTTTGCATATATATGAAGAAAGCGGAGGATGCTCCAAAGTGCAAAGGGAAAGGTGGTGCAGAGGGAGTAGACGTGTACGAGATGATTCCACCCGAACCTTTTCAAAGCGAACCCCCTCTTAATAGTACGGCTTTCCTATGACTCAAATCCACTGAAAAGAAATGTAGAAAAATGCCGTCTTCAATAGTCTTCGAGGGGCACCAAACCGTCTTGTGCTTAGTGAAGAAATGTCTGAAAAACTCAAGGCACACGATTAGTCCGCAAAAGCATTGTCATCAATCACCAAAACAGCTTAGGGATAAATATGCCCTTACAATTCGCAAACCCCGGAGTGACAGAAGTCGGGATACTTTCCGGTGATGACCATAGTTCAAGGAGTTCATGTATTCACTATGTGTTAATGCTTTGTTCGGGTTCTCTATTAAAAGGAGGCCTTAATATCACTTAGTTTCCAGTTGGACCACGCTACGAGGGTAGGACAAAAGATGTCATGCAAGTTCTTTCCATAAGCACGTATGACTATTTACGGAATGCATGCCTGCATTATATTTATTAACTGGAGCTAGTGCCGTATCGCCCTAGGTTATGACTGTTATATGATGAATATCATCCAACGAATTCACCGATCCAATGCCTACGAATTTCTCTTATATTGTTCTTGCTAAGTTACTACTGCTATCGATGCTGCTACACTTGCTACAAAATTATTGTTGTCACTCCTACTGTTACTATTGATGTTGCTACTACTATCAAAACTATCATACTACTTTGCTACTGATCACTTTGCTGCAGATAATTAATCTCCAGGTGTGCTTGAATTGACAACTCAGCTGCTAATACTTGCAAATATTCTTTGGCTCCCCTTGTGTCGAATCAATAAATTTGGGATGAATACTCTACCCTCAAAAACTGTTGCGATCCCCTATACTTGTGGGTTATCAAGACCTTTTTCTGGCGCCGTTGCCGGGGAGCATAGCTATATTTGTTGAGTCACTTGGGATTGTTATCAAATTATCACTATGAAGAATTTGAAGGATACTAAAACCAAGATTGTTCACCTTTTGTTTTGAGTAGACTTGCAACACCACCACATGTTATTAATCCTATTATGTCGCAATTCATTGATGATGCTACTTCTGCTATGAATGATACTCATGATGATGCTAGTACCTTGCTTAATGATAATGTGCCACTAGGTGAATTTCTTGATGAACAACTTACTAGAACCAAAGCTTTTGAGAATGCTGAAACTGATGAAATTATTGAAACTGATGAAGAGCTTGAAACTGAAAATCTCTAAACACCTATTAGATCTACTTCTCCTTGATATGAATTTCCTAAGATATTGAAAGGTTATGTTATGGTTGAGGAGACAAGTACAGACTTTGTTGCTTGCAATGATAGGGATGATCTTAAAAAACTATTATGCAAACTGAAAGAAAAATCTTTGAATGCTAGAATGAAATGTGATCTTAAGCTTGCTACTTCACCTATCTTTGTTGATGATAAGGATCATGAATTCTCTATCAACCCAGAGTTAATTACTTTGGTTGAATCTCATACTTTCCATGGTTATGAAACTGAAATTGTTGTGGCACATCTTACTAAGCTGAATGACATAGCCACCCTATTTGCTCATGATGAGAAAGTTCGCTACTATTATATTCTCAAGTTATTTCCGTTCTCATTAAAGGGTGATGCTAAGACTTGGTATAATACTCTTGCTCCTGGTTGTGTGCGTAGTCCCAGGATATGATTTACTACTTCTCTGAAAAATATTTTCCTGCTCATAAGAAACAAGCTGCCTTACAGGTAATATTTAACTTTGTGCAAATTGAAGAAGAGAGTCTCCCACAAGCTTGGGGGAGGATTTTCATTTGCTGAATGCTTTACTTGATCATCGTCTTAAGAAAAATGAAATATTTGACATCTTCTATAATGGACTAACTGATGCTTATAGGGACTTCCTAGATAGTTGTGTTGGTTGTGTTTTCAGTGAACAAACTGTTGAACAAGCTGAAGAATTATTAGACAACATATTGAAATTATGATGATTGGACTCTTCCTGAACCACCTCTTAAACCCGCTCCAAAGAAGAGGGGTATCTTATATCTCAATCCTGAAGATATGCAAGAGGCAAAGAAATCTATGAAGGAAAAATGTATTAAAGCTGAAGATGTTAAAAATTTTACCTCCTATTGAAGAGATACATGTACTTGACACACCACCACCTAAGGTGATAGAGGTAAACTCTCTAATGAAATTCAATGATAATGACAATCCTTATAATATGCATCCCAGCCAATGCTTTTATGAGTTTGATAATTACATTAGAAAGCAAGATTACTTCAATGCAAATGTTATGAAACAATTGAAATACAATTCTGATATGATTGCTCGCTTGAGTGACTTGTTATTTAGAATTACCAATGATGTTAAAGGTGTAGGAAAGCATGCCTCCATGGTTCAAACTCAAATAGAAAAATTGCTAAATCTCAAAGAGAATTGCTTGATGAAATGAACAATAATATCAATGATCATGCTGTTAGAGTAATGACTAGAGGAGGTAGAATGACTCAGGAACCACTTTATGCTGAGGGACACCCTAGAAGAATTGAACAAGAATCTCAAAGAATTAATACGGATGCACCTAGTCCTTCAAAAAAGAAGAAGAAAAATAAAAATGATAGGACTTTGCATGCCTCTAGTGAACCTGAAATAGAAAAGCCTCCTGATAATGATAATGATGTTTCTATTTCTCATGCTGAAACTCAATATGGTAATGAACACTCACCTTCTGATAATGAAAAGATAATTATTAGGTTCATGAAGACACTCAAACAAATCATAAAGAACCAGACAATGATGTTGAAATAGAACCAGCTGTTCATCTTGATAACCCACAATCCAAGAATAAAAGATACGATAAAAGAGACTTTATTGCTAGAAAGCATGGTAAGGAAAGAGAACCATGGGTTCAAAAACCTATGCCCTTTCCACCTAAATCAACTAAGAAGAAAGATGATGAAGAATTTGAACGCTCTCCTCAAATGCTTAGGCCAGTCTTTTTCGAACTCGCTTGACTGACATATTAAAGATGGCCCCTTATGCAAAGTACATGAAAGACATCATCACTAATAAGAGAAAAATACAGGAAGCTACCATGCTTGCTAATTTTTTTTATTCTTTTAAGGATGGAGTACCTAAAAACTTGGAGATCCGAGAATACCAACTATACCTTGCTCCATGAAATTATGTGAAAATAGCTTTATGTGATTTAGCAGCTGGTGTTAGTGTTATGCCTTTCTCTTTATACAAAAGACTTGATTTGAATAAACTCACACCTACTGAAATATCTTTGCAAATGGCTAACAAATCAACTGTCATACCTATTGGAATTTGTGAGGATGTGCCCATTGTTGTTGCTAACGTTACTATTTTAACTGACTTTGTTATACTTGAGATGCCCGAGGACGACAACTTGTCGATTATCCTCGGTAGACCCTTCTTGAATACTGCAGGGGTTGTTATTGATTGCAACAAAAGCAAGGACACTTTTCATATCAATGGTAATGAGCATACGATGTACTTTCCGAAAAAAACAATTCCAAGTGAATGGTATTAATGTTATTGAAAAATCTCCGACACTCACCATTGGAAGCTTTCAACTACCTCTACCTACTGCCAAAAATAAATATGAAATGCTTATTGTTAGGAACATTCATATCCCCGTTGAGGTAAATTAGTGTTTTATGAAATTTCTTCAGTTTCATGCTAATCGAAAGTGGTTGTCAATAAGACTTGATCAACCTTATTAATGGATCACTTTTGGGAGATATGAAGTTGATGAATTCAGTAGGCACTACTTTTTGTCCTTACTTTTTTGTTTTTCTTAGTTAAATAGAATAAAATGCCATGTTTTATTAGTTTTCAAAATTTCCCATGCAATAAAAACTGACCCAAAAATAAAAGTTCTCAGAATGCCCTGAAAATTTAGTACAATTTTTTTTGAATATTTAAGAATTTTTAGTGCAAATAACATCAGAGGGGTGTGCACCGGGTGGGCACAACCCACCTGGGCACGCCAGCAGCCCCAGGTGAGCCCTGGTGGGTTGTGGTACCCATGTGGGCCCCCTCACTTATCTCTATAGCCCATGTCATCAGCTACCTCCAGAAAAAATTCACCATTGCTCTCTCCCTCGTGTTCTTACTCTCAAACCAGCGGATTTCGATCCCTTTGCTCAAAGCTCCGTTTCCGAAACTGTTTTGGGGGGATTGCTACTTGGTATGTGACTCCTCCATTGGTCCAATTAGTTTTTATTTTAGTGGTTTATATTCTGAATAAATAGCTACTCTTGGTGCTACTGTAGATGAGCTTGCATGTTGAATTCTTAGAGTTCTAAGTAGTTTGAATTCTAGATATGGCCTCTATGCATCCCTATGTGTAGTTGCTATCAATCTTGTGAAGTTTTGTTGACAAAATTTTGTGGACTAAATTTTTCAGAATTTTGTTCATAGGAATAAGATGAGTTTCTTTAGGAAGTTTGCTTCCAAGAAGAACTCCAAGGGGGTTATTGGGGAGTCATCGGACAATGATCTCCGCACCCGGAGAATGGCGGAGGTGCAGCCGTGCGAATGGCCACACAACCCCGTCATGGATGGAGCTGGAATCCGTCATGAGTTTGCACAATTTGCTACTAATGTCAGCCTCACCGACTTCATCAGAGCTGAGTGTGAACAATATCATCTCCTCACAAATTCCTCTGTTCAAATTTTCCATTTTCTGAATGGGAATAACCCTCCTGAGGTGTAGTTTAATTTATATGCTAAACCCCGTCATATACCACTTACTAAATTTTGTGATATATGCTTGGTCCCTTCTAACGGGGAAATAAGGGAGCCTAGGCCTGCAGAATTTGAGGGATTTTATCGTACTCTGTTAGTGGGAGATGAGAGAGGGGTGTCAAGTGTCACCACCACTAGCTTGCATTTTCCTTCTGTGCATAGTTTTGCGCTATTCATTGCAAAATGTTTACTTGCTAGGGAGAAGGTTGGTGCACTTAGTGCCCCAGATTTCACTGTCTTACGCCACACACTTTTTGGCGATAACACTTATAGATTAGGAACTATTATGGCACGTCGCCTTCACCTTAACAGGTCCAAGGGTAAAATTCATGGCGGTATTTATGCTACTTGCTTAGCGAGTCACTTTAACGTTCAGATACACCGACATGATTATCCCTTGCCCAAGGTTTACTTAGATCGCCAGGCTATGGCACATCATCAATTCATTGATGGCGAGAACACTACTATTGATATTCCACAACCTAGTTTTCAGTGTGATTACCCGTGATATTATTCCGTTGCCTGCATCTACTTTGTTTGACTCTCTTGCCAGGGGCGGATAGAGGATCATGCGTGAGGACATTGTTGCCTACCGGAACAACCAGGCGGCAGCAGAGGAGGAGCCTCAGGAGTGGGACGCTCAGGTGCCCGCTCCACAGCACTTCAACGTGGGACCTGATGGCTACTTCTAGTGGTGATTACCAAGCTAGGCCAAAAGCCTAAGCTTGGGGGAGTACGTATGCCCACCGACATTACATTCATGATTCACACATTTTATTTCAATTGTCGGTGTCCACACTTTTTGGTTGTATTATCCTTGCTAAATTTATTTTCTCGCTTTCTTCTTGTGTGTTTGAAAAACTTTGAGAAAACAAAAAAAAAATTCTTGCTTCTTTTCAGTTTTTCTTTCTAGTTTAGTTAGTTGTAATATTAAAAATAAAACCCAAAAAGATTTCCTAGTTCTTCTTTTGCTTGTTGGCAGCTTTCCCGTGTAAATAGTTTTTCTCATTTTTTCTTTTCTTTCATTTTCTTTGTTCAAGAAAAACTAAAAACTCAAAAAATGTTTCAGTGTGTTTCTTTGAAATTATTTTCCTTTTATTGAGTCATACCGAGGAGAAGACCACGATCAAAATGTTGAGTGACTCTCATACGCATTATTGTTGATCTAACAAAGAGCTCAAATTACCTTGCCTTCTCCTTTGAATAAAATGTTTGTAGATTCCGGCTTAGTCCACGACACTCTTGCACTTTTATCATTTTCATATCATTTGCTCGTGCAAGTGAAAGGCAATAATGATGATATTTGATGAACTGACTGTGGCAGAGAGAAAAGGGTATGAACTCAACTTGTTCTGTTTTTGTAAATATGTTTAACCTAGTATCCATGATTCAGCCTATTATGATCAAACATGTTTGCAATGACCATTAGAGATTATAGTTTCTCATGCCATGCTTAAGTAGTTAGGAGTGGATAATGATTTATCTTGGATGTCAACATTGCGTTAAAATGATTGTGATGTAGTATGAAGATATGGTATCCTCATCTGAATGTTCGAGTCTTGACTTGGCACATGTTCATGCATGTAGTTGAATCAAAACCAACATAGCTGAAAGATCGAGGATGTCGCCTAGAGGGGGGGTGAATAAGCGCTTTAAAATAATTACGGTTTAGGCTTGAACAAATGCGGAATAAACCTAGCGGTTAATTTGTCAAGCACAAAACCTAAAACAACTAGGCTCACCTATGTGCACCAACAACTTATGCTAAGCAAGATAAGCAACTATGTGATAGCAAGATATATGGCAAACATCAATATGGCTATCACAAAGTAAAGTGCATAAGTAAAGGGCTCGGGTAAGAGATAACCGAGGCACGCTGAGACGACGATGTATCCCGAAGTTCACACCCTTGCGGATGCTAATCTCCGTTTGGAGCGGTGTGGAGGCAAAATGCTCCCGAAGAAGCCACTAGGGCCACCGTAATCTCCCCACGTCCTCGCACAATGCAAGATGTCGTGATTCCACTAAGGACCCTTGAGGGCGGTCACCGAACCCGTACAAATGGCGACCCTTGGGGGCGGTCACCGAACCCGTACAATTTGGCAACCCTTGGGGGCGGTCACCGGTACCCGTCAAATTGCTCGGGGCGATCTCCACAACCTAATTGGAGACCCCAATGCTTGCCCGGAGATTTACACCATAATGATTGAGCTCCGAACACCACCAACCGTCTAGGGCGCCAAGGCACCGAAGAGGAACAAGATCTAGGGTGTCCAAACACCCAAGAGTAACAAGCTCAAGGGTACCAAGAACCCAAGAGTAATGAGCTTCTCAACTTGTAACTTCCACGTATCACGTGGAGAACTCGAACCGATGCACCAAATGCAATGGCAAGGGCACACGGAGTGCCCAAGTCCTTCTCTCCCAAATCTCACCGAAGCAACTAATGCTAGGGAGGAAAATTAGAGGAAGAACAAGAAGGAGGACACCAAGAACTCCAAGATCTAGATCCAAGGGGTTCCCCTCACATAGAGGAGAAAGTGATTGGTGGAAATGTGGATCTAGATCTCCTCTCTATTTTCCCTCAAAAACTAACAAGAATCCATGGAGGGATTGAGAGTTAGCAAGCTCGAAGAAAGTCAACAATGCGGGAAGAACATGAGCTCAAGGGATAAGGTTCATTGGGGAAGAAGACCCCCTTTTATAGGAGGGGGAAAATCCAACCGTTATGTGCTCAGCCCGCACATGAGCAGTACTACCGCTCCACGAGCGGTACTACCGCTCGGGCGGAAGAAGCAGGGAAATGGAGCAACAAAACAAGAACCTTCGGGTGGTAGTACCGCTTATAAGCGGTACTACCGCTCACCTCAGCGGTACTACCGCTGGAGGAGCAGAACACGGGACCAAAAGAGGCAGGGCAGAGCAGAGTATGGTGGCAGTAATGCAGTAGCGGTACTACCGCCCGACCGGAGCGGTACAACCGCTTATAGGCGGTACTACCGCCCAAACGGAGTGGTACTACCGCTTATGGGTGGAACTGTCGTGCCTTACTGCCGTGCAACTACTGCTAAACCCGACACAAAAAAGCAAGACCCAAAAACGAGGCGGTAGTAGAGCGGTACTGGAGCGGTACTACTGCTTGACGCTACAAGCGGTACTACCGCTACCACCGCGGTACTACCGCAGGGAGAAAAATAGAACTGCCATAACTTCTTCATATGAGCTCCGAATTGAGCAAACTCAAGCTTGTTGGAAACAAGACAACAAGAGCATCAAAACAGCGACAGAGGAGGTATGCCTAACAAAAAGAGAGAGAAACCTCCAACAGAGAAGAACCGGCAGAACCTCTTCTACGCTTTGTGTGTTGATCAACTTGGTTCACTCTTTGACTTAGTCTTGATCAACCTTGAATCTTTCCAACTCTTTTCATTTGGATGATGTCTTGAAGGTAAACATGAATGACCACACAATCTTCTTCTTCAAGACATGCTTGCAATAAGCTCAACACTCACATGACCAATCTTTGGATAATTCCTTAATAGCACCTTGGTCAACTCATAAACTCCTTGAAACCAATACATGGACTTCAAGAAAATCCTATGGACAAATCCTTCAAATATAACTCAAGACAACCATTAGTCCATAGAGATTGTCATCAATTACCAAAACCAAACATGGGGGCATCGCATGTTCTTTCAATAGCCTTTATGATATTTATGTTCATGGTGTTGATATCCTACTCATGCTAGTATCCAATGTTACTTATGCATAATGCATGTTCATGAACTTTTTCGCTCTCTAGCTGGCCGCTTTTCAACCTATTTGCTAGCCTTCGCTTGTACTAATCGAGAATACTACTTGTGCATCAAAATCCTAAAACCCAAGTTATTCTAGATGAGTCCACCATACCTAACTATATGTGGTATTACCCTGCCGTTCTAAGTAAATTTGCATGTGCCACCTCTAAAAACTTCAAATAAATATCATTTTTGTATACCTGGATTGTTCATAGAGCGACATGAGGTAGTCAGTATCTTCCATGCTAAGCGGGTTATTCTCATGATGAGTGTTTATTCACTCGTCCCTACACGAGAGGGTGGTAGTAGGGATTCTCAGTCCCGAATTCAAAATTTCAAATAATTAAACAAATCTCCCTTAGGACTGTTGTTCGTATGGACGGTACCCGTGGTTTCGGTTAGCTGTGGACTGTGTTTGTTGGTGGAGGGGGAGTAAACCTTTACTTTTTATCACTTGGGAACCGCCACTAATGTGTTTAGCATGAAAGATATCGATAACTAATGGTCGCGAAGTAAACAAGAAGGGTGCATTTCTCAACATTTCATTTACCTCTGTTTTAAAATTTTGAGCTCTAGCACCGCTGCAAATCACTGCTTCCCTCTGCGAAGGGACTATCTATTTACTTTTATATTATGTCATCACCTTCTCAAATAAGCGCGAGATCCTGATAGCATTATTGTCATCCTCATGCATTGTTTGTAGCTAATGTTGGGTGCATCATGACGAAATCTTTTCTACCATGAATTACAATGTTTAGTCGCTTCTTGAACTTTGGAGGTACTCTGCTTTATGTTTTGCGGTCTCAGAAAGGGCTAGCGAGATACCATTATTGTCATATTATATCATGGTTGTTTTGACAAAGTGTTGTCATTTGACATATATTACTATTGCTTGCTAGTTGATTTATGTCATTAATATGAGTTAATATAATTTTTAAGAGTAATTGTCGACATGGTTAGTCATGATCTTTGCTGAGAACCTGGGTGCTACTTAAGCTTATTTATGTAAACAAGAGCAAAAGATTTTGTAAAAGTTTTTCTTTTTCACTTTCAGTTTATCAACTGAATTGCTTGAGGACAAGCAAAAGTTTAAGCTTGGGGGAGTTGATGCGTCACCGTCATATCTACTTTTTCTGACGTTTTTCCTCTTGTTTTGGACTCTAATTTGCATGATTTAAATGAAACTAACCCGGACTAACGCTGTTTTCAGCAGAACTACCATGATGTTGTTTTTTGTGTAGAAATAAAAGTTCTTAGATTGAACGAAACTTCTTCTCTTATTTTTTTTCTTGGGGAAAAATAATTTATAGACTTGAGATTAGGGTCAACGGAGCCATGTGGGCCCCACAAGGCATCAGGACGCGCCCTGGGGGGGTGGCCGCACCCTGTTTCCTTGTGGGTAACTGGTGGCCCCGTCCAGTGAATCTTTGTTTTAGTATTTTTTATATATTTCATAAAATGTCTCCAAAAAGTTCCGTCCAGTTCCGAGAACTTTTATTTCTACACAAAAAACAACACCATGGTAGTTCTGCCGAAAACAACATCAGTCCGGGTTAGTTTCCTTCAAATCATGCAAATTGGAGTCCATAACAAGAGCAAAAGTGTTTGAAAAAGTAGATACGACGGTGACGTATCAACTCCCCCAAGCTTAACTCATTGCTTCGTCGGCCACCACCCTCCCGGGAGCCGGCCCGGGCTTCGCCGGCCGCTCCTCCGGTGGCGGCGAGGTGGGGAGCAAGGTGGGGAGGGGGCAGTGGCGCTTGATCTAGGATTCACCCACCGCCGCCACGGAGGGCGACGCGGGGGACGAGGTCTCTCCTCGCTCTCACGATTTCTCTTGTCTCTTCTGAGGAATGTGAAAACGTAACCTAAAAAAACTCATCTCAAGAATGTGAAAACGTCACCTAAAAAATCTCATCTCAGGAATGTGAAAACATAACCTAAAAATATCTGCAAGTCCTTGCTTTTTGCACGGAGGACCTTGATAGTGGGAAGGAAAATGCAATTGGCTTTTGTGCCTACATTTTTTCTTGAGTAAGGACTTCTTATTCAATCGTTATATCGAGCTGATAGAACTGAAATAAGCGAATGTCTTATCTCTGCATAATAAGATGCACACAAACAACACGTCTAAAAGAAGAAGAAGAAGTAAATCGTCTTAAAAAAAGATTAAAAATCACTAGAAGAAACAATGTAAGATGGAGGAACTACCATAATAAAGTACACGGTCGTCCATCGTTCGAGAAAACCTCCCTTGATGTAAGCTCCAGCAGGTTAGACACCATTGTAAAAAGGTTTGTGTCCTCCGGTCTATGTAAGATAGACCAAGTATGAAGTCAATGTGTACATGCCCTGCACATGAGTTGAAACACATTTTAATGAGAAGGCACATCATTCTTGGAAAGCCACATGACCCAAGATAGGGTTGTCACCCATGCGAGAATAAGCCAATGTGAATTTTCATCAATGCCCTTCAACCAGTTGGCAAATACATCACGCACAAAATAGAAAAACACATTACACGCACTCCATGAATGGTAGATGTTTGAAGCCATTTGGAATATGGGCTATAATGCAAGAGATGGGAACTAAAAACAACTTCAAATTTGGACATAGTATGTAATAAGAACAAAGAGAGAAAATCTGGAAAACTTCTGGGTCTTCGATACCGTATATATTAGAACCGACAAAGAAGGGAATTACAGTATCGAAGTTGCACTTAACTTGTGAATTAGAGCAATTTCTAAGTAGGTTTAAACATTTCATCCAAATTTTGGACACAAAATATTGTCCCATTTTAAGATCTTACCACTTAATCACCGTGAGAGCCTCGATCTGCGGCGTACTCAAGAGAAGATAATTGTCAACACTATGGCTACAATGAAGAAACCATGAGAGGCCTGGATACAATCTTCTTTCTTGGTCAAGTTTTTTCGTAAAAATACAGGACAACTCACCCTATGTGGTGGATTTGTCGTGTCCTTTTTATAGTTATTACAGGTCCATTCGATAAAAGAAATGGGAATGGGAGGGCGGGCAGGGAAAAGGGGACCGACATTTGTTTGTTAGGAAATAACTAAATATTTGATAAGCTAGGAATGATAAATCCACATGCTCATCGTTGCTTCCTCACAAAAAGCCACTTTTTGGAATGTTAGGCCTAAACACTAGAGACCTGAAACGGCTGTACTGGGATTGATTGAATCTCAAGTCTTGCATATCCTATTATATAGCCATGATATACCATAATATTTGGAAATCATCCTTTGTTTATTTCCTTGTTTTTGGTCAATGGTTCAAGGGGTCTTTAGTTCCCGCGAACACTTTGCTTTCGTCTCCGTATCCGTGTTGTATTCACTCCAGTTTTGTTTCCGATAGTTTTCATTTCTGCATTTGTTTCCGGGGTTTGTGTATTTGTTTCTGTTTTCGTAAAAAGATATGAAACAAATATGGCAGCACCCAGTTCCGTCTGTTTTTGCCTCGTTTTCATCCCTAGGCGGAGTGGAATGGAGTGACTACGGTTCCGTGCGGGGAGCGGATTGGGACGAATATATGTGAGGTCGGATGGGCCGAGTCCGATGTGGCGGTTGCGCCCGGGCCTCCTCATATCTGCCCCACGCTAGATATGAGGGGTGTCGATCAGTCCGGACGTTTGATGCCGGTTTGAGGCGCCCGTATGGGTCGGGTATTTTTGACCGGTTAGTGACCGAGCCGTCCACCTAGACGAGGTTTGAGATGTCTGATTATAGATGCTCTTATGGTCCATTCGATAAAAGAAATAGGAATTGGAGGGTGGGCAGGGAAAAGGGGACCGACATTTGTTTGTTAGGAAGTAACTAAATATTTGATAAGCTAGAAATGATAAATCCACATGCTGCTCATCGTTGCTTCCTCACAAAAAGCCACTTTTTGGACTGTTGGGCCTAAACTCCAGTCCAGAGACCTGAAACAGCTGTACAGTGATTGATTGAAGCTCAAGTCTCAAGTGCAAGTAGGCAACTAGCCATTGCTGGAGCTCTATGGGTTGGCAGCCATGGAGTGAGCTGACGGGCAGCTAGACACACTCGATAAGACCTCCACATGCTTCGGCGTACGTATACGGGTAGCCCACCTCGAGGAAAACGTGCGCTGTCGATGGCCAAACCCGGCCGGTCAGCACGGCGTGTCCGGCCAAATCCCTTTGCATACGCGCAGTACGTTGGCGTGGGGGACACGGAGGGGTGACCCGATAGCGATGCTGCATGCTATCCCTCGATCCCAGTCCCAGCGTGCGCTTCAAATACACACACTGACACGCATCTATTAATGTTCTTTAAGCAGTGCAAACATATGGCTGTTCTTTTCTGCAATGGAAGCATATGTAGAACATATATGTGACCGCGCTTATATTTATGCACACATCTGCGCACACACACACACACTTCCTTAACACGTGTGACACCTGGGAGCATACAAAAGGACACTCCTTCCGTCTGAAAACTAAAATGTGTCTAAATACATCTATTTCTTCGACAAGTATTTTTAAACAGAGGAAAACACTAATTAGTGTGATGGTTTGAAAGTACCAGCGGTAGCAGGGTGCTCTATCAGTTATTCAGTTATTCAGGCAGTAACATCTTCAGGAAATACGTGCCAAAACAGTAAAAGTTTCCTTTTATGAGTAGAAAAGACCAGATTTTATTTACTATTCAAATAATGAACAACAGATTATGCACAGTAAAACAGACAAGAATAGTAAAGACCTTCGCTGAAACAAAATGTTACATCCAGATACTTCGGGGTCGTCGACCTAGCTTCACCTTTTGCATCTCGATTTTTCCTTCACATTTCCAACCATAAAACCGTGGACGGCCAAATCCAACATAATCATAAAGGTTTTACATAGCTGCATGACTCATCCACCTCCAATAGATAAGAAACTTAGGTTACTAGATGCGTCGTGGCCACGGACACACTTCTTGTAATGTAAGCGGCCTCACTATTGCTTCATCACAATAAGGTCGAAGAAAAAGACCAAGACCATACAAAGGAACGAAACCAAAACATCAGTGCATAAAACAAACCCACAACTGCCAAGTTAATTAGGCCGAAGCACCGGATGACACCACCGAATCGGGAGCCGTTGAGTTGTGGTCCAGACACACCACATGCTCTTCGGTGCCAGTCGCGACGAAGACGGGGTTAGAGCGGTGGGACTTTTATTCCACTTGATATTGCCTCCACCATCGCCTCTAGGACACAAGAAACACAAATAGAGAAGACAACTGAAATTGCTCTCTGAGTGTTGTTATGTGGTTCCCCTCGCCTCCTAGTATGTCTGAGATGAGGGAATGTGGAAACCAGACTCCAGCTTGCTCATGATTAGAGTGTTTTCCTTGCATTCTCTCCTATCAATCCACAGTGTTTTCACGCTAGATAATTTTTTTGCAATAAAACCTATTTATATACATAATACGCATTCTCAAAGGGTTTCGTGACTACCCGCAAAAAAAAGGGTCTCATGAGAATAAAAAAAATGTCATTTCTCCAAGAGAAAAGCTAGAATTTCTCAAGTAGGGTATTTGTCATCACCATTAGGCACCATGACTCTCTTTGGGGATCACTTGGCTTGGCACTAGGCCCCTAAACGAGCACTACCCCACATGATACCACCACACTCGTGAGTCGTGACGCCACATGATTGTCGTTGAGGCGGTGTGCTTTGTCCGATGAATTCCGGTTGCAGGTGACCATCACACCGGCACAAACTTATTGGCTTGAAATTAACTAGGCGATCTAGCTCAAGTAGGTCAGTTTTAGTGGAACTTGCAGCCGTCGTTGTGTCAATTTTCCATGTAATTTATGCGTTCGGACCTCTATTTCCGCAAACGGTTTCGGTGGATCTCAGTGTAGAAATCGGATGGTTGTTGTTGTTGTCGTCGTTGTTGTGATCTAAGTAACATAAAAAAAACCGAATATCAGAATATGTGTTTGGCAGCCAGGTGGTGGGGTTATCATGAAAAGGAAAAAGGAGAAGACAATTGGGCAACGCGCAACTAGCTAAAAACGGGGAGCACGACGCAATGATGCTTATACGCACAGACAACAAAATCATAGTACACCATCATCTGCTCTTGCCCTTTTCAAAAAAAAAAAAATCATCTGTTCTCGGCTCGCTCTCATGGAGCTCGCTGATATTTTATCCCGGAGTATATGGATCTCCCTCCTTTGTTATGTGTACTCTCTAGCACGAATAGCCCGTCCGCTTATCTAAGTGAGGGAGGTTCATGCCCTTTTCAGCTACCTACCTGTCGGTTGCATCTTGCATGTGCGAGCTGTCTAAATCTCTATATATACCACCTCGAGCTCTCTTGCAGCTCACAGGCTCACACCCACACCCAGAGCCACTACTTTCCTTCCACATCCCTCGTGCTGTGAGCGCGTACGTTCCCTCCCACCGTCTCCTCCCTCGCGTCCGGCCGGAGCGCACGTCATCACCGGAGCAAGCTAGCTACCTAGCGCACGGCGGCCGGCCACGATCTCAGCGACTGGTGAGTAACTGGTCTGCAGCTAGCTAGAGAGTAGTGCCACGGAGCTAGGCGGCCTCCACTACATATACACGGCAGCTGGGTTGGCGCGGTCCTCGGAAAAGAACAGCACTCCAAGAAGAAGGAAAGGCTTTTAGCTAGGCACGAGAGGATGGTGAACACGGCGTCGGCCGGCGTGAACAAGGCGGCGGCGGCGGCGGCGGCGCAGGGGGGTCACAGGGCGCTGCCGCTGGCGTCGCTGAACCACATCTCCGTGGTGTGCCGGTCGCTGGAGAGCTCGCTCAGCTTCTACCGCGACGTCCTCGGCTTCATCCAGATCCGCCGCCCGGGCTCCTTCGACTTCGACGGCGCATGGTACGTGGGTTCCATCCATCCATCGGCCGGCGGTGCGGGGCACTAACATATTTCTCAGTCCACCACTGACACATGGAATGACCGCCGGATTTTCAGGCTATTCAACTTCGGGATCGGCGTGCACCTGCTGCAGGCGGAGGACCCGGAGAGCCTGCCGCCCCAGAAGACGGACATCAACCCCAAGGATAATCACATCTCCTTCACCACGGTACCAATACAACCACCACCATTGCCGCACTTCTGCCATTGTTATTCAAAGCGCTAGCTCCTGTAGAAAGTGTGGTGAGAAGCTCAAAAGGAAACAAAAACAGGCAGTTGCATTGCCGCCTGTTCCTCACACGACGCATGTAACTTTTTTTTTGCGGGTGGCACATGCAACTTGCACTAGTTAGAAATAGAATAGTCTACACAATTCTTCGAGAAGCAGATCGATCCATGTGAGAAGAGACGGCCGGAATTTCTTCTGGTTGTCATCTTGTGACCACGCTCGGCCAAACTAATTACAGCTCAGCCCTTTCCGCCTCCATCCATCCCGCAGAGATCGACGTCTCTCCTTCCTCCTTCTGGATTTGTTCGCCACGCACAACACTAGTGGCGTCGATCCGATCCACCTCGTACGTTACGTACGTCGTCAAGCTGAGAAACGACAACCAAGATCCATCATCAATCAAATATATGTATAGCTAGTCGCTATAGAGTAGCTAATGAGCATTGCTCTAGTTGATTATCACATTCAATGTCAATCGGAGTAGAATTTTCTATGTAGATCAGATCAATACGTGTGCTAGCTACTACTCCCTCTGTCCCATAATGTAAGACGTTTTTTGACACTACACTAGAGTCAAAAAACGTCTTACATTATGAGACGGAGGGAGCAGTAGATAGAGTGGTAGCGCTCAGGACCTTCTTACCATCCGTTCCAAGGTGGATGTGAAACGCGCGGTTCCATTCCTCTTGGATGCGTCCAAACAGATCTCGATCCAAGGATGATTCCATGGATGGTTCCAGCTCAACTAAACAAAACAAACACAAGACTAGAACATAGTTACAACATAGTGGAGTACATAGTATACTAATTCAAGTGAGATCTCGAGTTGAAAATCAGCCCATGAGGAATGCATCCACATGCACGGTCATGCCGCGCCATCACCATGCACGCATGCAAGCATGCATGCATGTCCACCCTTGCTTGATCTCACGATAACAATCATCATGTATATAAAATAAAGTCCTGAGTCCTGACCTGGTACATGCACAGTGTACACCGTACCACCGTCGCGATGCCTCCACATGCACTCTGCAGTTGCACCCACGTTGATCACGGCACTTCGGGTAGTGGAGGGGACGAGGAGCGGTACTCCATGGCCCTGTTCGATCTCGTCGTGCGCCAGTAGCTAGACTGTCGTGCCCGTCTACTCCGTGTGTACCACTGTGGTTGCACAATTTCCTTTCTGTCTCCATGCACATGCACACTGGAAAGCGATTCTCCACCCGGCCGGACTGGATACGGAGCGCCCCGTGAGCTACCGTGATGGAGCGCGACACGGTGGACGCATGCGTGAGCTGGACTGTACGTGTCACATGCGCGTATTATGCATACAGTGTCCACTGTCTAGCGCTAGCAAACACCTTGCGTATAGTGCCTTGTGCTTATAGTTTCGTCTAGCTAGATTACATGTGATAATGTGACGTGATGGTTTGCGAGAGGATAGATAGATCCAAGTCCAACAACGAGGATGTGTGTCATGTGTGTGTACACGTGGACGGATATGATGCGTGTGTGGCTGGGAGTGCATGGTTCATGGGCTGACGTGTCATGTGTTGATTGGCATGCATTGCAGTGCGAGAGCATGGAGGCGGTGCAGCGGCGGCTCAAGGAGCTGGGCATCCGGTACGTGCAGCGGCGGGTGGAGGAGGGCGGCATCCACGTCGACCAGATCTTCTTCCACGACCCCGACGGCTTCATGATCGAGGTCTGCACCTGCGACAACCTCCCCGTCATCCCGCTCGTCACGCACCTCGACGCCGCCTGCGCGCAGCCAGCGGTCGTGGCGCCCAGCTGCAAGAGGGTCTCCAACCAGCACCAGCAGCAGCTCAGCACCATCGTCACCGCGGCCGTGCCCGAAGTCCCGCCAACGGCGGCCCCGGCACCGCAGCAGTCCGTCGGCGGCGGCTGCGTCGGCGAGGTCGTCGACCCGGCGGCCAGCTTGTCCGCCAGCGCCATGATGACCTGCTCGGAGCACGCCTGCATGCAGGTGTAATCATTCATTCGCCCGTTGGCTTGCGAGGACGCGACGTTTTGACGGAATGTCGAGCTCGAGCTCGAGCTGGAGCCAGGCATCGTTTGTTTCTGCGGTTTCTTTTGCCCGTAATTAGCTGTGTTTAGCGCCGGCCGGTTTTCTTTTCTTCGTCCAATATATTCGAGTACGTACGTAAATTGTATTCAGCTGCATGCGGGTAGCTCTGGCCATCGCTTACGCTGGAGTGGATCCATTGACCTCTCAGCCAGGTAGATAGCTAGTGGCTTGCTCTGCATGCATGCCAGTGTGTGTTGCACTTGCACATATATATATGTATGTTGTATATATCTGTGTAATTCAATCTAGTGATCATTCAATCCCTCTCAAAGACGTGGCGGTACCGATGGTCGTGGCTTATTTGCTTCAACAGAATGTGCTGATGTGCACCATGTATAGTACTCCCTCCGTCCGAAAATACTTGTTGCGAAAATGGGTAAAAATGAATGTAGAAAACTAAAATACATCTAGATACATCCGTTCCTTCAACAAGTATTTCCGGACGGAGGGAGTACTTGCTAATCATCTACTCGCCTTCGTGCCCCAGCTGCGATGCTCCTTGTGAGGATGCTGCACACATCGCTCTTCTCTGCCCGGCCGCGTGTTAAGGGTGGACCAACTTAGGATTCGTGCCGCCTCCATCAATCTCTAGACCTTATTTCAGAGGCTGCGATTCCGGCGGCCTCGACCCCAACATTTGGCCTTCTGTATCGCTCATCATTCTTTGAAAAATATGGGACTCTCGTAATGTTCTAGTCTTCAATGACGAAAATCACCTTGCAGGATGACTGTCAGAAACATTGTGCTAGATGTTTCTCTGATCTTTAGGTCAAAAACATTACGTCAAAGAATGGCCAAGTCTTGACAGCTTTATCTCTCGTCTAGATTTAAGTCCATCTCGTAATGTAAAAGGTGTGACTAGATCTCAGTCGACTAAGACTTAACGAAGTCTCAGTTAAGTGATAGAACATACTTATATGTAAGAAGAAAGAAAATTTTACACGGATCTTCACGTAAGATCGCATCGATTGAGACTTTGTTAAGTTCCAATCGACTGAGTTTTAGCAATCCCATAATGGAATACTACATTAGAGTGGTAATATATTCAGGTGAAGAAGTTCTTCCCTCCCGTGACCGTTTAAAAAAATGAACTACTCAACAACGAACAACCTCGAGATGTATCGTGTGTACATGTGGCAGCACATTTGGTACTTATCTAAGATATTATCCTTCCTGATCTAATCAAGCTCTTAATTAGGTTCCATGTTGTCATGTGATCGGCGACTTGTTTGGCATGTTTGCTTCTGCTCCGATCCACCGTTCTTTCAGGCGGTGAATGCACGTAACATGCATGTGATGGCAATCAGTAACTTGCTGTCATGCATGGTGCATGTTTTAGCTGCTTGCTCCAGCCGCATAATAAAATGTCTAGTTGATCTATTCGGTTAGTCAAAGGGAATGCGGATCTGAACTTCGCCGACTGGGATGTAAGATAATTGTTAACCAGATCAGTCAACCCTATGCGAAATTCTTGCCAGCGGTCAGGAATTTCCATGAGAATTTCAGATCTACATCTGCAAGACCTGCATACACACGGATGCATGTCTGGTCGATCTCACCTGCCTTTGCCCCTTCCAGGGGTCAATCGTACACACAGGAATCCAAGGAGAATGTACAGAAACTACACATTGCAGCATGTTGAATTATAGATGGGTCTTGGGTGCATAGATGAAGTAATTTCTAAAAAATCTCAAAGGCCCATGTGGGGTTTCGTAGCATCGTCGGAAGTTTAGTCTCACTACCCTAGTGGAGAATAGCTGAGACCTTCTTATAAAAGATTCCATTTCTATTTTCAGTTCTATTTCTATTTTCAATTCTGTGTGGGAGCTTGAGTTTAGGAGTGATATACACACGCTATTCCTCCGCGGCCTGCCTCGCCGCGCAGTGTTTCATTAACAAGCCGAGCTCAAACATGTGCCATGCCAGCACTTTTATTTTGCCTGTCGGGAATGAATATTTAAGTGATGATTAATTACGAGTCATTAACGATCGCGCCACAAAACCGACACATCGTCACCTAGGTCAGATCGCATCTGTTTTGCCTCCTCATGCACAACCCATCGTCGTTCCTCTCTCCGCCACTACTTCCGGTGATTCCATTCCGTTGACTACGTGCACGACTGTACTAGAGAGTAGGCCTCCAAAAGCCTGTCATTTGAGATCCTGCACTAGAGAAGGGCGAGTAGGTTTTCAGGGAGCGTCTCAGACGGGACTGCTTGTTGTTGTTCCTCTACTTCGATTACGTCCTCGACCTCCTGGACATCGCCATAGTTGCCACGGCTTTGTCCTGGCCAACCGACGGGTGTGATATGTTAATCATGTACTTCGTGATTCATGTGCTAGGCATGCTTGTCATTTTCATGGATGCTCCACTTCTATGTCTAGTACGTGCTCACATGTTTAGATATCAGTATGAGATTAATATTGGTATTGTTGGATTAATTAACATTTTTTGATTAATATAATGCCGAAATAAATCATGAACATGGCATTGATAGTATTAGTCACGTACTGATATCTAACCATAACCATGCAAGCTCATACGTACTACGTATACAATGGATACATCTATGTAAATAACAAGCATGGTGAATACGGAATAAACAGTAGAGCGATAAGCAGATTATATTCTCCAGTCAGTCAAGTCATAGCTGCGATGGCAGCGGCAGCCTCATCGGCAGCCTTCTTCTTGGCTTCACTCGAAATGGTGATGTCAAAGGAATCGAGAACGTGACGAAGTAGTGCTCGAAGACGAAAAAGAGGGAGCAGTCGCTCTCCAGAAACCTAATTGGCCTTCACCCAATGCAGGATCGCAAAAGTGGGGTTCCAAAGGCCTGCTATCGACGGTGGGTAGTGCGCGAGGAGGTAGTTAAGTGTGTGCATGACATAGGTTTGGGCTCGGTTCGACCATGAAACACAAAGCGCGCGGAGCAAGCGCGGCGAGGCGTGGCGTGGCGTGGCGTGGCTGGCGGAGGAGTAGTGCGCGGAAACCACTTCCTTTTCTCAAGTTCCAAGAACATGTGAAAGAGAAACACTTATAAAAAGGTCTCAACTTTCGTCCACTTGTGAGGCCCCTTAGTGATTTTTCTTTTGAAATTGTTTCATGCGCCCAAAGACCATCTATATTTCAGCAGTTATTATCATCTTGATTATTTATTTATGAATGATATTAATCAAAAAATTACTAATCTATCCAACATACACGACAAGAGGCCAGGTAGTTGACAAGCGGAGGTGCAAATTCCAAACACTGAAAGAATGTACATCTCAAATTTTTAAGTAAAAACTTCACAACTTCATGTACATCTCAAATTTTTAAGTAAAAACTTCACAACTTTCGAAAACAAATTCAGAAATTAAATGTGTTCTCTGAATGTAAAAAATGCATTCTTGAATTGCAAACTGGTCCAAAATTTAGAAAACTTCAAGAATATTAAAATTCATGTGTTAGAAAATGGTCATGAATATATAAAGAAGTTCTGGAATGTATAAAATGTTAACAAAAACTTAAAATTATTCACAATTGCATGAAAATGTTCCTATTTTCTAAAAAATGTTCACAAATTCTAAAAAAGAACTGTCAATAAAATTAAATTAAAAACCATAGAAAGAACCAAGAGAAAACGCACAGGTTTGCTATCCCGACCTACATATTGAAATAGGAAATGTTCACTCCCTATAGGTCCTGGCAGCATGAAGGAAAATCGTCAGCACAAGCTGCTAAATTGGGGGCTCTTCGCTGGACTATGCCTTGCTTATAGCGAGGCAGAAGTCAGTAGGGACCCGTGACCTGGCAATATAGGGTGCTGCTAAATAGGGCGCTCGACTGCTGACTATAGCAACCGGTGATAGGCTGACCCAGTAGGGACCTGTATTGGCGACACTGATGTCATGATGACATCATGATGTCAGGCAAGCTTGTTTTTAATTTTCTTTCAATTTCTTTTATTTTAAATGAATATATTGAAAAACAGATGTTTACTTATTTTTATACGAAATCATGAAATTTTAAATTGTAACACAGTATTAAAAAAATCTTAACATGATTTAACAAAATCTTTGTTGCTTTTACAAAATGTTCTTTACAATGAAAAAATGTTCTCACATTTGAAAAAATATGTATGTGAATTTTTAAATAATGTATACCAAAAAATGATTCCATGATGAAAAACTAATTCTTAATATTAGAAATGTCCTCGTTTGTGGCAACTGGTTGATGGCTGCCAGTTGCCTCCCGGCATTGACGACACCGTGTCTTGGTCCTGGGAGCAGAATGGTCAGTACTCGGCCAAATCGGCCTACGAGGCTGGATTCTTGGGGTTTGAGGTCTCACCTACGGCGGCCTTCAGCTAGAAGTCGAGGGCACCGCTTCAATGTCGTTTTTTTTTTGCATGGCTGGCTCTCAAGAATCGTTGTTGGATGTCCGATCGTTTGGCACGCCGCGGATTGCCACACCAAGGCACATGCCTTCTATGCCACCAACATGATGAAACCATCGAGCATCTATTAGTGGGTTGTGTCTTCGCTAAGCAAGTTTGGCATTGGATGGGAGAAATCACAGACAGTCAGGACTTTGAACCTCTATTGGATGAAGGCCTTGCCGACTGGTGCCTCAGACAGGATCTATGCATAGTTGACCGCAAATTGACTCGGGCAAAATGCCTCCTTGGGATGTGGATGTTGTGGAAACACCGCAACGACATCGTGTTCAATGGTGCAACGCCGTCTCTACCTGCGATCATTCTTAAGATGAGAGAGGAGGGGATCTTGTGGGCTAAAACTGGCCTCATGAAAGGCAATGTTTTGGGTTTTCAGGTGGACGTTGGTAGGATAGATCGTGAGGAGTAGCGGTTAGGCTTGCATGGTGGTGCCGGGTAATCTCGGCATGTAAATATTGTTGTAACGGTAGACATGGAGCTTTCCGCTTCTTCTTTAATGAATGATACGCACACTCATGCGTATTTGAGAAAAATATTAAAAATATCTGTATAAAATTTAAAATAAATACTCGCTTGTTTAAAAAAAATATGTTTACACAGATGTAAAACTACGTTCATGTTGGTTAAAAAATGTTTCTTGGCAGTTTTAAAATGTAGGTGATATTTGAAAAATATTTTCGAGTTTCAAATAAACATTCATGACATTTACAAAATTTCGTACATTGTAAAATGTTACTGTGTATTTTAAAAAGTGTTCAAAACATGTATTTAAATAAAATGTGCATCATGTATTTGTAAAATATACAATGTGTTTAAAAAAATTGTTTCACGTGTGCAATAAAAATGTACATTGTCTTCTCAGGAAAAGTAGGCATGTGTTAGAAAATGAAAACTGATAAAAACCAGCAAAGAAACAAAAGAAACACGTAGAAAACCAAGAAAGAAAGAAGAAACTAAAGTATAATGAAGAAAGAAAGAAAAAAACCGATGAAAAAACAAAGATAATCAAAGTATAAGGAAAAGAAAAAACCCAAAGAAGTTGAGGAAAAACAAACGAAAAAGGTAACGAATGTTGGGAAACGTAGCATGCAATTTCAAAAAAAAATCCTACGCTCACGCAAGATCTATCTAGGAGATGCATAGCAACGAGAGGGGGAGAGTGTGTCCACATACCCTCGTAGACCGAAAGCGGAAGCATTAACTTAACGCGGTTGATGTAGTCGAACATCTTCTCGAATCAACCGATCAAGTACCGAACGTACGGCACCTCCGAGTTATGCACATGTTCAACTCGATGATGTCCCTCGATCTCTTGATCCAGCAGCGTGTCGATGGGGTCGATGAGTTCCATCAGCACGCCGGCGTGATGACGGTGTTGGTGATGTGATCCTCGTAGGGCTTCGCCTAAGCACTACGACGATACTATCGAAGGAGTAAATGGTGGAGGGGGGCACCGCACACGGCTAAGACAATGTTGTGCCTTTGGGGTGCCCCCCTGCCCCCGTATATAAAGGAGGGAGGAGGAGGCCGGCCACGAGGGGCGCGCGCCATGGGGGGGAGTCCTACTAGGACTCCACTCCTAGTAGGATCCCCCCTTTTCCTTCTTTTCGGAGTAGCAAAGGAGGAAAGGAGAGGGAGTAGGAGAGGGAAAGGGGGGCGTCGCCCCTCCCCCAGTCCAATTCGGACTCCCATGGGGGGGGCGTGGCCACCCCTTGTGGGCTCTCCCCTCTCTCTCCTGTGGCCCATGTTGGCCCATTACTTCCCCGGGGGGGTCCGGTAACCTCCCGGTACTCCAAAAAATATCTGAAACTTCCCGAAACCATTCCGGTGTCCGAATGTAACCTTCCAATATATCAATCTTCATCTCTCGACCATTTCGAGACTCCTCGTCATGTTCGTGATCTCATCCGGGACTCCGAACAACCTTCGGTGACCAAAACACATAACTCATATAATACCAATCGTCATCAAACATTAAGCGTGCGGACCCTACGGGTTCGAGAACTATGTAGACATGACGGACACACCTCTCCGGTCAATAACCAATAATGGAACCTGGATGCTCATATTTTTTTCCACATGTTCTACGAAGATCTTTATCGGTCGAACCGCAATGTCAACATAGTTATTCCCTTTGTCATCGGTATGTTACTTGCCCGAGACTCGATCACCGGTATCTCTATACCTAGTTCAATCTCGTTACCGGCAAGTATCTTTACTCGTTCCGTAGTGCATCATCCCGTAACTAACTCATTAGTCACATTGCTTGCAAGGCTTCATATGATGTGCATTACCGAGAGGGCCCAGAGATACCTCTCTGATACTCGGAGTGACAGATCCTAATCTCGATCTATGCCAACCCAACAAACACCTTCGGAGATACTTGTAGAGCATCTTTATAATCACCCAGTTACGTTGTAACATTTGATAACACACAAGGCATTCCTCCAGCGTCCGGGAGTTGCATAATCTCATAGTTGGAGGAATATATATTTGACACGAAGAAAGCAGTAGCAATAAAACTGAACGATCATTATGCTAAGCTAACGGATGGGTCTTGTCCATCACATCATTCCACTAATTATGTGATCCCGTTATCAAATGACAACTCGTGTCTATGGCTAGGAAAATTAACCATCTTTGATCAACGAGCTAGTCTAGTAGAGGCATACTAGGGACACATTGTTTTGCCTATGTATTCACACATGTATCAAGTTTCCGGTTAATAAAATTCTAGCATGAATAATAAACATTTATCATGAATAAGGAAATATAAAATAACAACTTTATTATTGCCTCTAGGGCATATTTCCTTCAGTCTCCAATTTGCACTAGGGACAATAATCTAGATTACATTTCAATGGATCTAACACCCATGGAGTCTTGGTAATGATCATGTTTTTGTCGTGGAGAGGCTTAGTCAACGGGTCTGCAACATTCAGATCCGTATGTATTTTGCAAATCTCTATGTCTCCCTCCTTGACCAAATCTCGGATGGAGTTGAAGCGTCTCTTGATGTGTTTGGTCCTTTTATGAAATCCGGATTCCTTCGCCAAGGAAATTGCTCCAGTATTGTCACAAAAGATTTTCATTGGACCCGATGCACTAGGTATCACACCTAGATCGGATATGAACTCCTTCATCCAGACTCCTTCATTTGCTGCTTCCGAAGCAGCTATGTACTCCGCTTCACACGTAGATCCCGCCACGATGCTCTGCTTGGAACTGCACCAACTAACACCTCCACCATTCAATAAAAATATGTATCCGGATTGTGACTTAGAGTCATCCGGATCAGTGTCAAAACTAGCATCGACGTAACCACTTACGACAAGCTCTTTGTCACCTCCATAAATGAGAAACATATCCCTAGTCCTTTTCAGGTACTTTTAGGATGTTCTTGACCGCTTATACGTCTCCAACGTATCTACTTTTTCTCACGCTTTTCCTCTTGTTTTGGACTCTAATTTGCATGATTTGAATAAAAATAACCCCGGACTGACGATGTTTTCAGCAGAACTACCATGGTGTTATTTTTGTGCAGAAATAAAAGTTCTCGGAATGGAACGAAACTTTGCGAGGATTTTTTATATCAATAATAGGAATTTCTGGAGCCAAGACCTGCCAGAGAGGGGCACCTGGGTGGGCACAACCCACCAGGGCGCACCCCCCTCTCCTGGCGCGACCAGGTGGGTTGTAACCCACCTGGTGGCCCCGCAGACGACCCCCTGATACTATAAAATCACATATTTCCAGAAAAAATCAGGGAGAAAGAATTATCACGATCCACGAGACGGAGCCGCCGCCAAGCCCTGTTCTTCCTCGGGAGGGCAGATCTGGAGTCTGTTTGGGGCTGCGGAGAAGGGGATCTTCGTTCTTCGTCATCACCAACCCATCTCCATCGCCAATTCCATGATGCTCCCCACCGGGAGTGAGTAATTCCTTTGTAGGCTCGCTGGTTAGTGAGGAGTTGGATGAGATTCATCATGTAATCGAGTTAGTTTTGATAGGTCCTGATCCCTAGTATCCACTATGTTCTTAGATTGATGTTGCTATGACTTTGCTATGCTTAATACTTGTCACTTTGGGCCCGGGTGCCATGAACTCAGATCTGAACCGTTTATGAATTCATCATTATATCCATGTTTTAGATCCGATCTTGCAAGTTATAGTCAGCTACTACGGTTATGATCCGATAACCCCGGAGTGACAAGAACCGGGCCCACTCTCGGTGATGACTGTAGTTTGAGGAGTTCATGTATTCACTATGTGTTAATGCTTTGTTCCGGTTCTCTATTAAAAGGGTGCCTTAATATTCCTTAGTTTCCAATATGGACCCTGCTACCACGGGAGGATAGGACAAAAGATGCCATGCAAGTTCTTTTAATAAAGCACGTATGACTATTTACGGAATACATGCCTACATTATATCGATGAACTGGAGCTAGTGTCGTATCGCCCTAGGTTATAACTGTCACATGATGAATAACATCCAACAAGTCACGTATCAAATGCCTACGAATTTATCTTATATTGTTTCTGCTAAGTTACTACTGTTGCTACTGTTATCGTTACTGCTACAAATTACTGCTATCACTGTTATTGTTACCGTTGCTGCTGTCACTACTATCAAAACTATCAAACTACTTTTCTACTGATCACTTTGCTGCAGATAATTAATCTCCAGGTGTGTTTGAATTGACAACTCAGCTGCTAATACCTTCAAATATTATTTGGCTCCCCTTGTGTCAAATCTATAAATTAGGGTTAAATGCTTACCCTCAAAAACTGTTGCGATCCCCTATACTTGTGGGTTATCAAGACCTTTTTCTGGCGCCGTTGCTGGGGAGCATAGCTATATTTGTTCAATCACTTGTGTTTATTATCATATTATCACTATGAAGAATCTGAAGGATGCTAAGACTAAGATATTTCCCTCAAAGACGAGGGGAGGTAAGGAACTGCCATCCAGTTCTGCTTTAGATTCACCTTCTGTTATGAGTAAACTTGCAACAACACCACATGTTATTAATTCTGATATGTCGCAAGTTATTGATGATGCTACTTCTACTATGAATGATGCTTATGATGATGCTAGTACCATGCTCGATAATGATGATGTGCCACTTTGTGAATTTCTTGATGAACAAATTGCTAGAGTAATACAACATGATGTTGTTGAATCTGATGATGAGCTTGAAACTGAAACTCCTGAAACACTTGCTAGAGCTAGCCCTCCTAGATATGAATTGCCTAAGGTACCGGAAGGCTATGTTATGAGTGAAGAGGCAACTAGAGATATTCTTGCTTGTAAGGATAGAGATGATCTAGAGAAATTATTACACAAGTATAAAGAAAAATCTCTGAATGCTAGAATGAAATGTGACCCTAAGTTTGCTACTTCGCCTATATTTATTGATGATAAGGATTATGAATTCTCTGTCGACCCAGAGTTAATTACTTTGGTTGAATCTGATCCTTTCCATGGTTACGAAACTGAAACTGTTGTGGCACATCTTACTAAGTTGAATGATATAGCCACCCTTTTTACTCATGATGAGAAAACTCGAACTACTTTATTCTCAAATTATTTCCTTTCTCATTAAAGGGTGATGCTAAGGCTTGGTACAATACTCTTGCTCCTGGTTGTGTGCGTAGTCCGCAGGATATGATTTACTACTTCTCTAGAAAATATTTTCCTGCTCATAAGAAACAAGTTGCCTTACAGGAAATATTTAACTTTGTGTAAATAAAAGAAGAGAGTCTTCCACAAGCTTGGGGTAGGCTTCTCCAGTTGCTTAACGCTTTGCCTGATCATCCTCTTAAGAAAAATAAAATACTAGATATCTTCTATAATGGACTAACCAATGCTTCTAGGGACTTCCTAGATAGTTGTGCTGGTTGTGTTTTCAGGGAATGAACTATTGCTCAAGCTGAAGAATTATTGAATAACATATTGAAAAATTATGATGATTGGACTATTCCTGAACCACCGCCTAAACCCACTCTGAAG
Organism: Aegilops speltoides; assembly: GCA_021437245.1. Classification (NCBI taxonomy): domain Eukaryota; kingdom Viridiplantae; phylum Streptophyta; class Magnoliopsida; order Poales; family Poaceae; genus Aegilops; species Aegilops speltoides. Next base: position 87,728,059 of record CM038143.1, on the reverse strand, counting down.
AAGAGGGGTATATTATATCTCAGTCCTGAAGATATGCAAGAGGCAAAGAAATCTATGAAGGAAAAAGGTATTAAAGCTCAAGATGTTAAAAATTTACCTCCTATTGAAGAAATACATGGGCTTAACACACCACCACTGCCTAAGGTGGTAGAGGTAAATTTTCTTATGAAGTTCAGTGAAAATGATAATCCTCACAATATGCATCCTAGCCAATGCCTTTATGAGTTTGAAAACTACATTAGAAAACAAGACCACTTCAATGCAAATGTTATGAAACAATTGAAATATAATTCTGATATGATTGCTCACTTGAGTGACTTTTTATTTAGAATCTCAAATGATGTTAGAGGTGTTGGAAAACATGCTTCTATGGTTCAAACCCAGTTAGAACAAGTTGCTAAATCACAAAGAGAATTACTTGATGAAATGAATCATAATATACATGACTTTGTTGTTAGAGTTGCAACTAGAGGAGGTAAAATGACTCAGGAACCACTTTATCCCGAGGGACACCCAAAAATAATTGAACAAGATTCGCAAAGAAATAATAGTAGTGCACCTAGGCCTTCTAAAAAGAAAAAGAAAAAGAAAAATGATAGGACTTTGCATGCTTGTAGTGAACCTGAAATAGACAAACCTCCTGGTAATGAATATGAAACTTCTATCTCTGATGCTGAAACTCAATCTGGTAATGAACATCCACCTAGTGATAATGAAAAAGACAATGATGAGGTTCATGAAGGCACTCAACCAAATAATGATAAGGAACCAGATAATGATGTTGAGATAGAACCACCTGTTGATCTTGATAACCCACAACCTAAGAATAAAAGATATGATAAAAGAGACTTCATTGCAAGAAAACATGGTAAATAAAGAAAACCATGGGTTCAAAAAACTATGCCTTTTCCACCCAAGTCAACTAAAAAGAATGATGATGAAGAATTTGGATGCTTTGCTGAAATGTTGAGGCCAGTCGTTTTGCGTACTCGCTTGACTGATATCCTTAAAATGCCACCTTATGCAAAGTATATGAAAGATATCATCACAAATAAGAGAAAAATACCAGAAGCTGAAATCTCCACTATGCTTGGCAACTATACTTTTAAAGATGGAGTACTTAAAAAACTTGGAGACCCGGGAATACCAACTATACCTTGCTCTATCAAAAAGAATTATGTGAAAACTGCTTTGTGTGATTTAGGAGCTGGTGTTAGTGTTATGTCTTTCTGTTTATATAAAAGACTTGACTTGAATAAACTCACAGCTACTGAAATATCTTTACAAATGGCTGACAAATCAACTGCCATACCTATCGGTATCTGTGAGGATGTGCCCGTTGTTGTTGCTAATGTTACTATTTTGACTAACTTTGTTATACTTGAGATGCCCGAGGATGACAACATGCCGATTATCCTTGGTAGACCCTTATTAAATACCGCATGAGTTGTTATTGATTGCAATAAAAGCAAGATCACTTTTCATATTAATGGTAATGAGCATACGGTGCACTTTCTGAAGAAACAATTCCAAGTGAATGGTATTAATGTTATTGAAAAATCTCCGACAATCACTATTGGAAGTTTTCAAATATCTACCTACTGTCAAAAAGAAATATGAAATGCTTATTTTGGGGAAATGCATATCCCCATTGAGGTAACTTAGTGATTTACGAAAGTTCTTCGGTTTCATGCTAATCGAAAGTGGTTGTTAATAAGACCTGATCAACCTTATTAATGAATCATTTTTGAACGGTATGAAGTTGATGAATTTAGTAAGCACTACCTTCCGCCCTTACTTTTTGTTTCCTGTTTTTACTAGTTAAATAAAATAAAATGCCATGTTTTGTCTGTTTTCTGAATTTCCCGTGCAATAAAAAAATGTCCCAAAAATAAAAGTTCTTAGAATGCTCTAAAAATTTTACACGATTTTTTTCTGAATATTTCTGAATTTTTGGTGCAAATAATACCACAGGGAGGTGCACCAGGTGGGCACAACCCACCTGGGCGCGCCAGGACCCCCAGGCGCGCACTGGTGGGTTGTGGTCCCCATGTGGGCCCCCTCACTTATCCCTTTAGCCCACATCATCACTCACCTCCAAAAAAAATCTCCATTGCTCTCTCTCCCATGTTCTTGAGCTCAAACCCATGGATTTTGATGTCTTAGCTCAAAGCTCCATTTTTAAAACTGTTTCGGTGGATTGTTGCTTGGTATGTGACTCCACCATTTGTCCAATTAGTTTTTGTTTTAGTGGTTTATACTTTGAATAATTAGATACTCTTGGTGCTGCTGTAGATAAGCTTGCATGTTGAATTCTTAGTGTTCTAAGTAGTTTGAATGCTTGCTATAGCCTCTATGTATCCCTATGAGTAGCTGCTATCAATTTCACAAAGTTATGCTGACAAATTTTTGTCACCCCAAAATTTTTATTTTTAGAAAATTGTATGCGGACATGATGAACCTATTTGGAAGGAGCTCTTCGAGGAGACGATCCTCGGGGGCATCTTCTAGTGACAGTTCTGCTCGCCGGTCTTATGTTGAACCAAGTGAAAGTTCCACGCATGATGCTGCCACCAAAACATGCTTATGGCCTTGTGATGAATATATGGTGTGTGTGGGCATTAAGGAGGAATTTGAGCAATATGTTCACAATGCTGGCCTCAGTCCCTACCTTTCAGATAAGTGTGAACAACGCCAACTTCTCACTGAGTCATTTGTCAAAGGATTTACATTTTTCCCTCGTGAGTCTAGGGTGTCTTTTAAGCTTTATGATAATCCATTTACCATCTCACTAGAGAATTTTTCTTACCATTGCAAACTGCCATTTTGGGGTTCGTTTGATGAACCACCGAAGGCTGAGTACGAGTCTTTCTTGACTAGCCTTTGTTACGGTGAAAACAGGGGAGTAAGACAAGGAAGAATAAAGAGCATTCACTTTCCTGCAATTCAGTATCTTGCATTATTTAATGGGAAATGCATAGTAGGCAAGCAAGACTGTAGCATACTTTGTGCGCCAGACTTGAGCCTCATTCACACTGCTCTCACTGGTGAAAGTAATTATAACCTTGGAGCGATTGTTGCACGTAGACTTCAGAATAATGCTAACAGTGGCTGGATCTATGGGGGAATTTATGCCACATGTTTGGCACGAGAGTTGGGTGTTTCACCTTTGCCCTTTGACCCTATCCTACCCACGTAGTATTTAGATTTTGAGGCTTTAAAAAGCCATAAGATCCTCAAAGGAAAAATTCACGACTTCATGTATAATTTATTGTTTAACCAAACCTCTGTTGTGCACACATATTTGCCTGCGCCTACTCTTTTTGATTATTACAGCAAGGGGAGATATTTTGTTCTTGAGAGCAAGGCCCGAGCTCATAATGCAGCAGTGGTGGCAGCACGGCATGCCTAGGCATCCGCATCGAGAGCCTCTGTGAGCTACCACACAGAGTACTACCCTCCAGGATAATGATCGATTACCAACTTAGGCCAAAAGCCTAAGCTTGGGGGAGTACGTGTTTCCACCAACCTTACATTCATGTCCACATATTTCATTAGTCGGTGTTCACACTTTTTCATTGTATCATCCATGCTTAGATTTATTTTCTTGCTTTCTTCTTGTGTGTTTGAAAAACTTTAGAAAAATCAAAAAAATAGTTACAGTAATTTACTTTCTTTGCATGCTTAGTAGTAGTACTAAAAAGAAAATCCAAAAAGATTTCCCTGTTCTTCTTTTGCTTGTTGGGAGCTTTCCCGTGTAAATAGTTTTTCTCGCTTTTGCTTTTCCCTTTTATTTTCCCATTCTAGAAAATCAAAAACTCCAAAAATATTTCAGTGTGTTTCTCTGAACTTCTTTTCTTTTTATTCGAGTCTTACCAAGGGGAAGACCACGATGAAAATGTTGAGTGGCTCTCATATGAATAATTGTGGAACTAATAAGAGCATATTTTACCTTGTCTTCTCCTATTGAATAAAATGTTTGCTGATTCCAGCTTAGTCCACGACATTCTTGCACTATTATTATTTTCATATCATTCGGTCGTGCAAGTGAAAGGAAATAATGATGATATTCGATGAACTGGCCATGGCAAAGAGAAACTGGTATGGACTCGACTTGTTCTATTTGTGTAAATATGTTTAACCTAGTATCCATGATTCAGCCCATTATGATTAAACATGTTTGCAATGACAATTAGAGATTATATTTTCTCATGCCATGCATAAGTAGCTGGGAGTGAATAATGATTTATCTTGGATATCAACATAGCGTTAAAATGATTGTGATGTAGTATGATGATATGGTATCCTCCTCTGAATGTTCGAGTGGCTTGACTTGGCACATGTTCATGCATGTAGTTAAATCAAAACCAACATAGCCTCCATGATATTTATGTTCATGGTGTCCATATCCTACTCATGCTAGTGTCCAATGTTACTTATGCATAATGCATGGTTATGATCGTTGTTTCTCTCTAGCTGGCCGCTTCTCAATCTAAATTGCTATCCTTTGCCTGTACTAAGTGGGAATTCTGCTTGTACATCAAAAACCTTGAACCCAAAGTTATTCCAGATGAGTCCACCATACCTACCTATATGCGGTATTACCCTGCCGTCCTAAGTAAATTTGCATGTGCCACCTCTAAAAACTTCTAAAAAAGTATCCTTTTTGTGTGCCTGGATCGTTCATGGAACAATAGGAGGTGGTCGGTATCTTCCATGCCAAGCGGGTTATTCTCAGGTTGAGTGTTTATTCACTCGCCATCGCACGAGAAAATGGGCGGTAATAAGGATGCCCAGTCCCAAACTGCAAACATGAAAAAGAGTTCATCTATGAAATAATCAAACAAAAACTCCCAATGGAGTCAAAACCTTTACTTTTATCGCTTGGGAACCGCCACTAACGTGCTTAGCATGGAAGATATTGATAACTGATGGTCGTGAAGTGAATAAGAAGGGTGCATGTCTCAAAATATCATTTATCTCTGTTTTAAAAATTGAGCTCTGGCACCTCTGCAAATCACTGCTTCCCTCTGCGAAGGGACTATCTATTTACTTTTATGTTGTGTCACCGCCTTCTAAAACCAGCGCCAGAAACTGAGTAGAGCACAACTGTCATGATTTATGCATTATGTGTAGCTAATGTTGGGTGCATCATGACTAAATCTTTTCTATGATGAATTACAATGTTTAGTCGTTGCTTGAACTTTGGAGGTGCTCTGCATTTATGTTTCGTGGTCTCAGAAAGGACTAGCGAGATACCACTATTATCATATTATATCATGGTTGTTTTGACAACGTGTTGCTGTTTGAGATATTTTATTATTGCTCGCTAGCTGATTATGTCATTGATATGAGTCATTATAATCTTTAAATGTTATTGTTGACATGGTTAGTTATAATGTTGGCCGAAAACCTGGGTGTTGTTTAAGCTTATTTATGCAAACAAGAACAAAAGAGTTCGTAAAAGTTTTTCTTTCTCACTTTCAGTTTATCAACTGAATTGCTTGAGGAAGAGCAAAGGTTTAAGCTTGGGGGAGTTGATACATCTCCAACATATCTACTTTTTCTCAAGCTTTTCCTCTTGTTTTGGACTCTAATTTGCATGATTTGAATGAAACTAACCCCGGACTGACGCTGTTTTCAGCAGAACTACCATGGTGTTGTTTTTGTGCGGAAATAAAAGTTCTCGGAATGGAACGAAACTTTGCGAGGATTTTTTATATCAATAATAAGAATTTCTAGAGCCAAGACCTGCCGGAGAGGGGCACCTGGGTGGGCACAACCCACCAGGGCGCGCCCCCCCTCTTCTGTGGCGCCCAGGTGGGTTGTACCCACCTGGTGGCCCCGCAGGCGACCCCCCTCATACTATAAAATCACATATTTCTAGAAAAAATCAGGGAGAAAGAATTATCGCGATCCACAAGACGGAGCCGCTACCAAGCCCTGTTCTTGAGGGGAGATCTGGAGTCCGTTTGGGGCTCCGAAGAGGGGGATCTTCGTTCTTCGTCATCACCAACCCATCTCCATCGCCAATTCCATGATGCTCCCCACCGGGAGTGAGTAATTCCTTCGTAGGCTCGCTGGTCGGTAAGGAGTTGGATGAGATTCATCATGTAATCGAGTTAGTTTTGTTAGGGCATGATCCCTAGTATCCACTATGTTCTTAGATTGATGTTGCTATGACTTTGCTATGCTTAATGCTTGTCACTTTGGGCCCGGATGCCATGAACTCAGATCTGAACCGTTTCTGAATTCATCATTATATCCATGTTTTAGATGCGATCTTACAAGTTATAGTCACCTACTACGGTTATGATCCGACAACCCCGGAGTGACAACAACCGGGCCCACTCTCGGTGATGACCGTAGTTTGTGGAGTTCATGTATTCACTATGTGTTAATGCTTTGTTCCGGTTCTCTATTAAAAGGAGGTCTTAATATCCCTTAGTTTCCAATATGGACCCTGCTACCACGGGAGGGTAGGACAAAAGATATCATGCAAGTTCTTTTAATAAAGCATGTATGACTATTTACAGAATACATGCCTACATTATATCGATGAACCGGAGCTAGTGTCGTATCGCCCTAGGTTATAACTGTCACATGATGAATAACATCCAACAAGTCACGGATCCAATGCCTACGAATTTATCTTATATTGTTTCTGCTAAGTTACTACTATTGCTAATGCTATCGTTACTGCTACAAATTACTGCTATCACTGTTACCATTACCGTTGCTGCTGTCACTACTATCAAAAATATCAAACTACTTTGCTACTGATCACTTTGCTGCAGATAATTAATCTCTAGGTGTGGTTGAATTGACAACTCAGCTGCTAATACCTTCAAATATTCTTTGGCTCCCCTTGTGTCGAATCTATAAATTTGGGTTAAATACTTACCCTCGAAAACTGTTGCGATCCCCTATACTTGTGAGTTATCAACCACTGTCCAGTGATCCACTCCTGGATTAGTTTTGTACCTCCCTGCTAAACTTATAGCAAGGCACACATCAGGTCCGGTACACAGCATAGTATACATGATAGAACCTATGGCTGAGGCATAGGGAATGCCTTTCATTTTCTCACTATCTTCTGCACTGGTCGGACATTGAGTCCGACTCAACTTCACACCCTGTAACACAGGCATGAACCCTTTCTTTGACTGATCCATTCTGAGCTTCTTCAAAACTTTATCAAGGTATGCGCTTTGTGAAAGTCCTATCAAGGGTCTTGATCTATCTCTATAGATCTTTGATGACCCACAAGTATAGGGGATCTATCGTAGTCCTTTCGATAAGTAAGAGTGTCGAACCCAATGAGGAGCAGAAGGAAATGACAAGCATTTTTCAGTAAGGTATTCTCGGCAAGCACTGAAATTGTAGATAACAGATAGTTTTGTGATAAGATAATTTGTAACGGGTAACAAGCAATGAAAGTAAATAAAGTGCAGCAAGGTGGCACAATCCTTTTTGTAGCAAAGGACAAGCCTGGACAAATTCTTATAATGAGAAAAGCGCTCCCGAGGACACATGGGAATTATCGTCAAGCTAGTTTTCATCACGCTCATATGTTTCACGTTCGTTACTTTGATAATTTGATATGTGGGTGGACTGTTGCTTGGGTGCTGCCCTTTCTTGGACAAGCATCCCACTGATGATTAACCCCTATTGCATGCATCTGCAACTACAAAACAAGTATTAAGGTAAACCTAACCATAGCATGAAACTAGTGGATCCAAATTAGCCCCTTACGAAGCAACGCATAAACTAGGGTTTAAGCTTCTGTCAATCTAGCAACCCATCATCTACTTATTACTTCCCAATGCCTTCCTCTAGGCCCAAATAATGGTGAAGTGTCATGTAGTCGACGTTCACATAACACCACTAGAGGAGAGACAACATACATCTCATCAAAATATCGAATGAATACCAAATTCACATGACTACTAATAGCAAGACTTCACCAATGTCCTAAGGAACAAACATAACTACTCACAAAGCATATTCATGTTCATAATCAGATGAGTATTAATATGTCTTAAGGATCTGAATAAATAATCTTCCACTAGATAAACGAATTAGCATCAACTACAAGGAGTAATCAACACTACTAGCAACCCACACGTACCAATCTGAGGTTTTGATACAAAGATTGGATACAAGAGATGAACTAGGGTTTGAGAGGAGATGGTGTTGGTGAAGATGTTGATGGAGATTGATCCCCTCCCGGTGAGAGGATCGTTGGTGATGACGATGGTGATGGTTTCCCCCTCCCGGAGGGAAGTTTCCCCGGCAGAACAGCTCCGCCAGAGCCCTAGATTGGTTCCGCCAAGGTTCCGCCTCATGGCAGCGGAGTTTTGTCCCATAAGGTTGCTTATGATTTTTTCCAGGGTAGAAAACTTAATATAGCAGAAGATGGGCACCGGAGGGACACCAGGGGGCCCACGAGGGGTGTGGGCCCCCTCTGGTACTTCTTTCGCTCAATAATTCTTAGTAATTCCAAAAATGACTTTCGTGGAGTTTCAGGACTTTTGGAGCTGTGCAAAATAGGTTTCCAATATTTGCTCCTTTTCCAGCCCAGAATCCCAGCTGCCGACATTCTCCCTCTTCATGATAAACCTTGTAAAATAAGAGAGAATAGCCATAAGTATTGTGACATAACGTGTAATAACAGCCCATGATGCAATGAATATTGATATAAAAGCATGATGCAAAATGGACGTATCAACTCCCCCAAGCTTAGACCTCGCTTGTCCTCAAACGGAAGCCAATATCAAAAAATATGTCCACATGTTTAGAGATAGAGGTGTCGATAAAAAATAAAATACGGACATGAGGGCATCATGATCATTCTTATAACAACAACATGTATAGATTTTGTCATATGATTTCTTATGCTCAAGCAACAATCCATTCACAATGTCAAGTATGGTTCAGAAACTTCATTGAGAACTAACAAACTATAATCTCAGTCATTGAAGCAATTGCAATTTATCATAACATAGGAAAGAGTCAACATAAGAGCTTTTCAGCAAGTCCACATACTCAACTATCATTTAGTCTTCTACAATTGCTAACACTCACGCAATACTTATGGTTCTGGAGTTTTAATCGGACATAGAGAAAGATAGGGGCTTATAGTGTTGCCTCCCAAAGTTTTACCTCAAGGGTAATGTCAACAATAATAGTTCATGCTAACTTACATCCAATTGGATATATATATATCAGGATCTTTCCAACACGAGGTGCTTGCCAAAGGATAAAATAAAAAGGGAAAGGTGAAGATCACCTTGATTCTTGCATAATGTAAAAGACATAAAGTAAAAGATAGGCCCTTCGTAGAGGGAAGTAGAGGTTGTCATGTGCTTTTAGGGTTGGATGCACAAAATCTTAATGCAAAAGAATGTCACTTTATATTGCCACTTGTGATATGAACCTTTATTATGCAGTCCGTTGCTTTTATTACTTCCATATCACACGATCGTATAAAGCTTATTTTCTCTGCACTAATAAGTCATACATATTTTGGGAGAAATTTTATTGCTTGCAACATGACAACTTACTTGAAGGATCTTACTCAATCCATAGGTAGGTATGGTGGACTCTCATGGCAAGACTAGGTTTAAGTATGTTTGGAAGCACAAGTAGTATCCCTACTTGGTGCAAGGAATTTGGCTAGCATGAGGGGGAAAGGCAAGCTCAACATGTTGGATGATCCATGAAAATATACTTTAACTAAGATGTGAGGAAACATAACCCATTACGTTGTCTTCCTTGTCCAACATCAACTCTTTAGCATGTCATACTTAATGAGTGCTTACAGTCATAAAATATGTCCAAGATAGTATATATTTATGTGAAAACCTCTCTTTCTTTATTACATCCTATTAATTGCAACAATGACCAAAACTATGTTTGTCAACTCTCAACAACTTTTAAGCCTCATGCTCTCTATGTGTGATGTCATTACTATCCATAAGATCAATATGGACTCTTTTACTCTTTTTATTCTTTCTATTTTCTCAAGATCATAGCAAGATAGCAAAGCCCTTGACTCAACACTAATCTTTATTATATATAGCTCAGGGACTCGATTACATAGAGAGATCACAAAGCAAAACTCAAAACTAAACCATACCAAAACTTTTTTCTACTAGATCAAGATATTACCAAAAGGATCGAACTAAGTAAGACGGTAAAGATAGGAGTGTGATGGTGATACGATAGCGGGGCACCTCCCCCAAGCTTGGCAGTTTCCAAGGGGAGACTTCTTCCTCAACTTACGCTTGAGGATAGCATTTTGCTCCTTTAGATCATCAGTCTCCTGCTCAAGACTTAATATCCTTTTGCATTGTTCCTGTTTGTTTTCCTGCAAGAGACAAAAAGGGATAAACTCGATCTTTGGCTTCTTTGCTCTATCAGGGAGGCTTGACTTTTTAAACTCCACATGCATGTCCCCAGGTTGAGGTAATGGGGCTTCATCTTCGTCTGAGCTCGTCTCCTCCTTTCCCTTAAGCTCAAAGTCTTCTTCTTCCTCAGTGGTCCGGCCACCATGCTCCAAGTCCCCGTAGACCTTAGGGTCTGCAAGGTAATCAGACACATAGCTTTCTCCATCCGAATCCTGGGATGACATATTACTCTAATCTGTGGCAGACATAGCTCGAACAAAGACAGAAGATATTTGCGTATTATGATGATCAAACCCTTCGGGAGATTATATAATGAATTTTTACCGACCAAAAGAAGTATCGTGCAAGAAAACGGAGTCTGAAGAGCACACGAGGTGCCCACGAGGCAGGGGGTGATACGTCCATTTTGCATCATGCTTTTATATCAATATTTATTGCATTATGGGTTGTTATTACACATTATGTCTCAATACTTATGGCTATTCTCTCTTATTTTACAAGGTTTACCATGAAGAGGGGGAATGTCGGCAGCTGGAATTCTGGCTGGAAAAGGAGAAAATATTGGAAACCTATTCTGCACAGCTCCAAAAATCCTGAAACTCCACGGAAGTCACTTTTGGAATTAATAAGAATTATTGAGTGAAGAAAACACCAGAGGGGGGCCACACCCTGGCCAGGAGGGTGGGGGCGCACCCACCCCTACTGGGCGTGCCCCCTATCTCCTGGGCCCCCTGATGGCCCTCCGGTGCCCATCTTTTGCTATATGAAGGCTTTTACCCTGGAAAAAATCATAAGCAAGCTTACGGGACGAAACTCCGTCGCCACGAGACGGAACCTTGGCGGAACCAATCTAGGGTTCCGGCGGAGCTGTTCTGCCGGGGAAACCTCCCTCTGGGAGGGGAAATAATCACCATCGTCATCACCAACGATCCTCTCATCGGGAGGGGGTCAATGTGCATCAACATCTTCACCAGCACCATCTCCTCTCAAAACCCTAGTTCATCTCTTGTATCCAATCTTGTATCAAAACCACAAATTCGTACCTATGGGTTGCTAGTAGTGTTGATTACTCCTTGTAGTTGATGCTAATTGGTTTACTTGGTGGAAGATCATATTTTCAGATCCTTAATGCATATTAATACTCCTCTGATTATGAACATGAATATTCTTTGTGAGTAGTTACGTTTGTTCCTGAGGACATGGGTGAAGTATTGCTATTATTAGTCATGTGAATTTGGTATTCGTTCGATATTTTGATGAGATGTATGTTGTCTCTCCTCTATTGGTGTTATGTGAACGTCGACTACATGACACTTCACCATTATTTGGGCCCAGAGGAAGGCATTGGGAAGTAATAAGTAGATGATGGGTTGCTAGAGTGACAGAAGCTTAAACCCTAGTTTATGCGTTGCTTCGTAAGGGGTTGATTTGGATCCATATGTTTCATGCTATGGTTAGGTTTACCTTAATACTTATTTTGTAGTTGCGCATGCTTGCAATAAGGGTTAATCATAAGTGGGATGCTTGTCCAAGTAAGGGCAGTACCCAAGCACCGGTCCACCCACATATCAAATTATCAAAGTACCGAACGCGAATTATAAGAGCGTGATGAAAACTAGCTTGAAGATAATCCTCATGTGTCCTCGGGAGCGCTTTTCTCATTATAAGAAATTGTCCAGGCTTGTACTTTGCTACAAAAAGGATTGAGCCACCTTGCTGCACTTTATTTACTTTTATTTCTTGTTACCCGTTATAAATTATCTTATCACAAACCTACCTGTTACCTACAATTTCAGTGCATGCAGAGAATACCTTACTGAAAACCGCTTGTCATTTCCTTCAGCTCCTCGTTGGGTCCGACACTCTTACTTATCGAAAGGACTACGATAGATCCCTTATACTTGTGGGTCATCAAGACTCTTTTCTGGTGCCGTTGCCGGGGAGTGAAGCGCCTTTGGTGAGTGGAACTTGGTAAGGAAACATTTATATGGTGTGCTAAAATTTTCTGTAACTTGCTACTATGGAAACTAATCCTTTGAGGGGCTTGTTCGGGGTATCTTCACCCCGACCAGTAGAGCAAAGAGTTGCTCCTAAACTTACTGAACCTACTGAAAATATTTACTTTGGATTCCTTCGGGTATGATAGAGAAACTGCTAGCTAATCCCTTTGCAGGAGATGGAACATTGCATCCCGATTTACACCTTATCTTTGTGGATGAAGTTTGTGAATTATTTAAGCTTGTAGGTATTCCCGATGATGTTGTCAAAAGGAAGGTCTTCCCTTTATCTTTCAAGGGAGATGCATTGACATGGTATAGGCTATGTGATGATACGGGATCTTGGAATTGTAAATGATTGAAGTTGGAATTTCACCAGAAGTTCTATCCTATGCATCTTGTTCATCGTGATCGTAATTACATATATAATTTCTGGCCTCGCGAAGGAGAAAGCATCGCTCAAGCTTGGGGGAGGCTTAAGTCAATGTTATATTCATGCCCCAAACATGAGCTCTCAAGAGAAATGATTATTCAAAAAATTTATGCTCGGCTTTCTCTCAATGATCGCACCATGCTCGATACTTCCTGTGCTGGTTCTTATATGCTGAAGACTACTGAATTCAAGTGGGACTTATTGGAAAGAATTAAACGCAACTCTGAAGATTGGGGTTCCGGCGATGGGAAGGAGTCAGGTATACACCTAAGTTTGATTGTGTTAAATCTTTTATGGATACCGATGCTTTTCGTGGATTTAGCGCTAAGTATGGACTTGACTCTGAGATAGTAGCTGCTTTTTGTGAATCTTTTGCTGCTCACGTTGATCTTCCTAAGGAGAAGTGGTTTAAATATAATCATCCCATTGAAGTAAAAGTAGTTGCACCTATTACAGTTGAAGAAAACATTATCACTTACAATGATCCTATTGTCCCTACTAGTTATGTTGAGAAACCACCTTTTCCTGTTAGGATGAAGGATCATGCTAAAACTTCAACTGTTGTTCGTAAGAGTAATACTAGAACTTATACACCTCCTGAGCAAATCAAAGTTGAACCTAGTATTGCTATGGTAAAAGATCTCTTGGATGATAATTTAGATGGGCATGTTATTTATTTCTGTGGTGAAACTGCTAATATTGCTAGACCAGATGCTAAGATACATAGACATGTTGTAGGCATGCCTGTTATTTCTGTTAAAATAGGAGATCATTGTTATCATGGCTTATGTGATATGGGTGCTAGTGCTAGTGCAATACCCTTTGACTTATATATAGAAATTATGCATGATATTGCACCCGCTGAAATAGAAGGTATTGATGTTAATATTAAGCTTGCCAATAGGTATACCATTAAGCCAGTTGGGATTGTTAGAGATGTTGAAGTCTTGTGTGGGAAAGTTAAATATCCTACTGATTTTCTTGTTCTTGGTTCCCCACAAGATGACTTTTGTCACATTATATTTGGTAGACCCTTCTTGAATACTGTTAATGCTAGGATTGATTGTGAAAAGAATATTGTTACAATCGGCTTAGGGGATATGTCTCATGAGTTTAATTTTGCTAAGTTTCGTAGACAACCCCGTGATAAAGAATCACCTAGTAAGGATGAGATTATTGGTCTTGCTTCTATTGTCGTGCCTCCTACTGATCCGTTAGAACAATATTTGCTAAACCATGAAAATGATATGTTTATGGATGAAAGAAAGGAATTCAACAGGGTCGTATTCTGAAACACAACTTACCTGTTGAGATTCTAGGGGATCCCCCTCCACCCAAGGGTGATCCCGTGTTTGAGCTCAAACCATTACCTGATAATCTTAAGTATGCTTATCTTGATGAAAAGAAATATATCCTGTTATTATTAGTGCTAACCTTTCAGAGCAAGAAGAAGAAAGATTATTGGAAACTCTGAAAAGGCACTGTGTTGCTATTGGATATACTCTGGATGATCTTAAGGGCATCAGTCCCACTCTGCCAACACAAAATTAAAGTGGAGAAAGATGCCAAACCAGTTAGGGATCCTCAACGACGATTAAATCCTAAGATGAAAGAAATGGTAATAAAGGAGATACTAAAGCTCCTTGAGGCAGGTATAATTTATCCCATTGCTGATAGTGATTGGGTAAGTCCTGTCCATTGTGTACCTAAGTAGGGAGGTATTACTGTCGTTCCTAATGATAAAGATGAATTGATCCCGCAAAGAATTATTACAGGTTATAGGATGGTAATTGATTTCCGTAAATTAAATAAAGCTACTAAGAAAGATCATTACCCTTTACCTTTTATTGATCAAATGCTAGAAAGACTATCCAAATACACATTTCTGCTTTCTAGATGGTTATTCTGGTTTCTCTCAAATACCTGTGTTAGCGGAGGATCAATCAAAAACTACTTTTACTTGCCCTTTCGGTACTTTTGCTTATAGATGTATGCCTTTTGGTTTATGTAATGCACCTGCTACCTTTCAAAGATGCATGATGGCTATATTCTCTGACTTTTGTGAAAAGATTTGTGAGGTATTCATGGATGATTTTTCCGTTTATGGATCCTCTTTTGATGATTGCTTGAGCAACCTTGATCGAGTTTTGCAGAGATGTGAAGACACTAGTCTCGTCTTGAATTGGGAAACTGCCACTTTATGGTTAATGAAGGCATTGTCTTGGGGCATAAGATTTCCGAGAGAGGTATTGAAGTTGATAAAGCTAAAGTTGATGCTATTGAAAAGATGCCATGTCCCAAGGACATAAAAGGTATAGGAAGTTTCCTTGGTCATGCTGGTTTTTATAGGAGGTTCATTAAGGACTTTTCTAAAATCTCTAGGCCTCTGACTAATTTATTGCAAAAAGATATTCCTTTTTTCTTTGATGATGATTGTGTAGAAGCATTTGAAATACTTAAAAAGCTTTGATCACTTCACCTATTGTTCAGCCACCTGATTGGAATTTACTGTTTGAAATTATATGTGATGCTAGTGATTATGCTGTAGGTGTTGTTCTAGGGCAAAGAGTTGATAAGAAGTTAAATGTTATCCAGTATGCTAGTAAAACTCTTGATATTGCCCAGAGAAATTATGCTACTACTGAAAAAGAGTTCTTAGCAGTTGTTTTTGCTTGTGATAAGTTCAGACCTTATATTGTTGATTCCAAAGTTACTATTCACACTGATCATGCTGCTATTAAATATCTTATGGAAAAGAAAGATGCTCAGCCTAGACTTATTAGATGGGTTCTCTTGCTCCAAGAATTTGATTTGCATATTATTGATAGAAAGGGAGCTGAGAACCCCGTTGCAGAAAACATGTCTAGGTTAGAGAATGTTCTTGATGACCCACTACCTATTGATGATAGCTTTCCTGATGAACAATTAGCGGTCATTAATGCTTCTCGTACTGCTCCATGGTATGCTGATTATGCTAATTACATTGCTGCTAAATTTATACCACCTAGTTTCACATACCAGCAAAAGAAAAAGTTCTTTTATGATTTAAGACATTACTTCTGGGATGACCCACACCTTTATAAACAAGGAGTAGATGGTGTTATTAGATGTTGTGTACCTGAGCATGAACAGGAACAGATCCTACGCAAGTGTCACTTTGAATCATATGGAGGACACCACGCTGGAGATAGAACTGCACATATGGTATTGCAATCCGGTTTTTATTGGCCTACTCTCTTGAAAGATGCTCATAAGTTTGTCTTGTCTTGTGATGAATGTCAAAGAATTGGTAATATTAGTAGACGTCAAGAAATGCCTATGAACTATTCTCTTGTTATTGAACCATTTGATGTTTGGGGCTTTGATTATATGGGACCCTTTCCTGCCTCGAATGGTTACACACATATTTTAGTTGCTGTTGATTACGTTACTAAGTGGGTAGAAGCTATTCCAACTAGTAGTGCTGATCATAACACCTCTATTAAGATGCTTAAAGAAGTTATTTTTTCGAGGTTTGGAGTCCCTAGATATCTTATGACTGATGGTGGTTCACATTTTATTCATGGTGCTTTAAGATGCTTGCTAAGTATGATGTTAATCATAGAATTGCATCTCCTTATCACCCGTAGTCTAGTGGTCAAGTAGAGTTGAGCAATAGAGAGCTCAAATTAATTTTGCAAAAGACTGTCAATAGATCTAGAAATAATTGGTCCAAGAAACTTGATAATGCATTATGGGCCTATAGAACTGCATATAAAAATCCTATGGGTATGTCTCCGTATAAGATGGTTTATGGAAAAGCATGTCACTTACCTCTTGAACTTGAACATAAAGCATATTGGGCTATTAAAGAGCTCAACTATGACTTCAAACTTTCCGGTGAGAAGAGGTTATTTGATATTAGCTCACTTGATGAATGGAGAACCCAAGTCTATGAGAATGCCAAACTGTTCAAAGAAAAACTTAAACGATGGCATGACAAAAGAATACAAAAGCGTGAGTTTAACGTAGGTGATTATGTGTTACTATTCAACTCTCGTTTAAGATTTTTTGCAGGAAAACTTCTCTCTAAATGGGAAGGTCCTTACGTTATCGAGGAGGTCTATCGTTCTGGTGCCATAAAAATCAACAACTTCGAAGGCACAAGTCCAAGGGTGGTGAACGGTCAAAGAATCAAACAGTATATCTCAGGTAATCCTATCAATGTTGAAACTAATATTATTAAGACCGTACCCCCGGAGGAATACATAAGGGACACTTTCCAGAACGTTTCAGACTCCGAAAAGGAATAGGTATGTGGTACGGTAAGTAAACTGACTCCAAAACAGTTCTAATGGCAATTTTCTTTCGTTTTGGAATATTTAAGAATTTTGGGAAGCAAGAAGTAATCCGGGAAGGACACGAGGCCTCCACGAGGGTGGAGGGTGCGCCCACCCTTACTGGGCGCGCCCCCCTGTCTCGTAGTCACCTCGTGTGCCTCCTGGACTCCGTTTTCTTGCACGTTACGTATTTTGGTCGGTGAAAAATCATTATATAATCTCCCAACGGTTTTGACCACCGCATCACGCAAAACTCCTCTGTTTTCGTTTCGAGCTGTTTTTCTGATAGATCTAGAGCACCATGACGTCGCCCTCCTTCAACAATGAAGACAAGGACGCTTGGCTATTGAAGATAGAGCTGAAAAGAGAAGAACCGGAGGATATCAACAAGGATGAAGGGATCACGAAGGCCATGGAGGATCAAGCTCTGGCGGTGGAAGAAGAAAACATCCCTCAACCTTTACCTAACCTCTTTACTCCAACTGAGATTGAAGCTTTCAAGATGATTAGTTAGCATGCATACAAAACAAGTATCTCACACAGGAGAATATTTTGTTGAAGGATCATATCGCCGGACTCAAGGGCATTATCCGCAAGTTAGAGGAGCTTTTACGCTCGATGTGCGATTATCCACCATCATCATCACCACCTTCACCACCTCTGAAGACATAATCACATGGGTATTAGCACTCCCCTTGGCAACTGCCAAGCTTGGGGAGGTGCCCCGGTATCGTATCACCATCACACTCCTTTCATTACCGTTTTACTTAGTTCGATCCTTTTAGTAATATCTTGATCTAGTAGATTGAAGTTTTGGTATTAAGTAGTTTTGAGCTTTGCTTTGTGATCTCTTTATGTAATCGAGTCCGTGAGCTATCTATAATAAAGATTAGTGTTGAGACAAGGGCTTTGCTATCTTGCTATGATCTTGAGGAAGTAGAAAGAATAAAAATAATAAAAGAGTTCATATTGATCTTGTGGATAGTAATGACTTCACACATAAAGAGTACGAGGCATAATAGTTGTTGAGAGTTGAAAAACATAGTTTTGGCCATCGTTGCAATTAATAGGAAGTAATATGGAAAGAGAGGTTTTCACATATAAATATACTATCTTGGACATCTTTTATGATTGTGAGCACTTATTAAGTATGACATGCTAAAAGAGTTGATGTTGGACAAGGAAGACAACGTAATGGTTTATGTTTTATCACATCTCAGTTAAAGTATATTATCATTGATCTTCCCAACATGTTGAGCCTGCCTTTCCCCCTCATGCTAGCCAAATTCCTTGCACCAAGTAGAGATACTACTTGTGCTTCCAAATATCCTTAAACCCAGTTTTGCCATGAGAGTCCACCGTACCTACCTATGGATTGAGTAAGATCCTTCAAGTAAGTTATCATGTTGCAAGCAATAAAAATTGCTCTCTAAATATGTATGACTTGTTAGTGCGGAGAAAATAAGCTTTATATGATCGTGTGATATGGAAGTAATAAAAACGACGGACTACATAATAAAGGTTCATATCACAAGTGGCAATATAAAGTGACGTTCTTTTGCATTAAGATTTTGTGCATCCAACCCTAAAAGCACATGACAACCTCTGCTTCCCTCTGCGAAGGGCCTATCTTTTACTTTATGTTTTTACTTTATGCAAGAGTCAAGCTGATCTTCACCTTTCCCTTTTTCATTTTATCCTTTGGCAAGCACCTCGTGTTGGAAAGATCCTATATATATATATATATATATATATATATATATATATATATATATATATATATATATATATATCCAATTGGATGTAAGTTAGCATGAATTATTATTGTTGACATCACCCAAAGGTGAATACGTTGGGAGGCAACACAATAAGCCCCTATCTTTCTCAGTGTCCGATTAAAACTCCATAACCACAAGTATTGTGTGAGTGTTAGCAATTGTAGAAGACTATATGATAGTTGAGTATGTGGACTTGCTGAAAAGCTCTATTCTTGACTCTTTCTGATTTTATATAAATTGCAATTGCTTCAATGACTAAGATTATAGTTTGTTAGTTCCCAATGAAGTTTATGAACCATACTTGGCATTGTGAATTGATTGTTACTTGAGCATAAGAAATCATACGACAAAATCTATATATGTTGTTGTTATAAGAATGATCATGATGCCCTCATGTCCGTATTTTATTTTTATCGACACCTCTATCTCTAAACATGTGGACATGTTTTTCGATTTCGGCTTCCGCTTGAGGACAAGCGAGGTCTAAGCTTGGGGGAGTTGATACATCGATTTTTCATCATGCTTTTATATAAATATTTATTGCATTATGGGTTGTTATTACACATTATGTCTCAATACTTATGGCTATTCTCTCTTATTTTACAAGGTTTACCATGAAGAGGGGGAATGTCGGCAGCTGGAATTCTGGCTGGAAAAGGAGCAAATATTGGAAACCTATTTTGCACAGCTCCAAAAATCATGAAACTCCACGGAAGTCACTTTCGGAATTAATTAGAATTATTGAGCGAAGAAAACACCAGAGGGGGCCCACACCCTGGCTAGGAGCATGGGGGGCGCGCCCACTGTCTCCGGGGCCCCCTGGTGGCCCTCTGGTGCCCATCTTATACTATATGAAGGCTTTTACCCTGGAAAAAATCATAAGCAAGCTTACGGGATGAAACTCCGCCGCCACGAGGCGGAACCATGGCGGAACCAATCTAGGGCTCCGGCGGAGCTGTTCTGCAGGGGAAACTTCCCTCCGGGAGGGGGAAATCATCACCATCGTCATCACCAACGATCCACTCATCGGGAGGGGGTCAATCTCCATCGACATCTTCACTAGCACCATCTCCTCTCAAAACCCTAGTTCATCTCTTGTATCCAATCTTGTATCAAAACCACAAATTCGTACCTGTGGGTTGCTAATTGGTTTACTTGGTGGAAGATCATATATTCAGATCCTTAATGCATATTAATACTCCTCTGATTATGAACATGAATATGCTTTGTGAGTAGTTACGTTTGTTCCTGAGGACATGGGTGAAGTCTTGCTATTAGTAGTCATGTGAATTTGGTATTCGTTCGATATTTTGATGAGATGTATGTTGTCTCTCCTCTAGTGGTGTTATGTGAACGTCGACTACATGACACTTCACCATTATTTGGGCCTAGAGGAAGGCATTGGGAAGTAATAAGTAGATGATGGGTTGCTAGAGTGACAGAAGCTTAAACCCTAGTTTATGCGTTGCTTCGTAAGGGGCTGATTTGGATCCATATGTTTCATGTTATGGTTAGGTTTACCTTAATACTTCTTTTGTAGTTGCAGATGCTTGCAATAGGGGTTAATCATAAGTGGGATGCTTGTCCAAGTAAGGGCAGTACCCAAGCATCGGTCCACCCACATATCAAATTATCAAAGTACCGAACGTGAATCATATGAGCGTGATGAAAACTAGCTTGACGATAATCCTCATGTGTCCTCGGGAGCGCTTTTCTCATTATAAGAAATTGTCCAGGCTTGTCCTTTGCTATAAAAAGGATTGGGTCACCTTGCTGCACTTTATTTACTTTTATTGCTTGTTACTCGTTACAAATTATCTTATCACAAACCTATCTGTTACCTACAATTTCAGTGCTGCAGTGAATACCTTACTGAAAACCGCTTGTCATTTCCTTCTGATCCTCGTTGGGTTCGACACTCTTACTTATTGAAAGGACTACGATAGATCCCTTATACTTGTGGGTCATCAGGGGCGCGCCCAGTAAGGTTGGGCGCGCCCTCCACCCTCGTGGAGTCCTCGTGTCCTTCCTGGACTACTTCTTATTTTCCAAAATTCTTAAGTATTCCAAAACGGAGAAAAATGCTATTGGAACTGTTTTGGAGTCGGTTTACTTACCGTACCACATACCTATTCCTTTTCGGAGTCTGAAACATTTTGGAAAGTATCTCTTATGTATTCCTCTGGGGTCACGGTTTCAATAATATTAGATTCATCATTTATCGGATTACGTGAGATATAATGTTTGATTCTTTGACCGTTCACCACCCTCGGACTCGTGCCTTCAAAGTTGTTGATTTTTATGGCATCGAAATGATAGACTTCCTCGATAACGTAAGGACCTTCGCATTTAGAGAGAAGTTTTCCTGCAAAAAATCTTAAATGAGAGTTGAATAGCAACACATAATCACCTACGTTAAACTCACGCTTTTGTATCCTTTTGTAATGCCATCTTTTAACTTTTTCTTTAAACAACTTGGCATTCTCATAGGCTTGGGTTCTCCATTCATCAAGTGAGCTAATGTCAAATAGCCTCTTCTCACCGGCAAGTTTGAAATCATAGTTGAGCTCTTTAATGGCCCAATATGCCTTATGTTCAAGTTTGAGAGGTAAGTGACATGCTTTTCCATAAACCATCTTATACGGAGACATACCCATAGGATTCTTATATGCAGTTTTATAGGCACAATAATGCATCATCAAGTTTTTTAGACCAATTCTTTCTAGATCTATTAACAGTCTTTTGCAAAATTAATTTGAGTTCTCTATTACTCAATTCTATTGGACCATTAGACTGTCGGTGATATGGAGATGCAATTCTATGATTAACATCATACTTAGCAAGCATTTTACGAAAAGCACCATGAATAAAATGTGAACCACCATCAGTCGTTAAGTATCTAGGGACTCCAAACCTCGGAAAAATAACTTCTTTAAGCATCTTAATAGAGGTGTTATGATTAGCACTAATAGTTGGAATAGCTTCTGCCCACTTAGTAACGTAATCAACAGCAACTAAAATATGTGTATATCCATTAGAGGCAGGAAAAGGTCCCATATAATCAAAGCCCCAAACATCAAATGGTTCAATAACAAGAGAATAGTTCATAGGCATTTCTTGACGTCTACTAATATTAACAATTCTTTGACATTCATCACAAGACAAGACAAACTTACGGGCGTCTTTGAAGAGAGTAGGCCAATAAAAACCAGATTGGAATACCTTATGTGCAGTTCTATCTCCAGCGTGGTGTCGTCCATATGGTTCGGAGTGACACTTGCGTAGGATCTGTTCCTGTTCATGCTCAGGTACACAACATCTAATAACACAATCTACTCCTTGTTTATAACTGTGTGGGTCATCCCAGAAATAATGTCTTAAATCATAAAAGAACTTTTTCTTTTGCTGGTATGTGAAACTAGGTGGTATAAATTTAGCAACAATGTAATTAGCATAATCAGCATACCATGGAGTAGTACGAGAAGCATTAATGACACTCATTGTTCATTAGGAAAGCTATCATCAATAGGTAGTGGGTCATCAAGAACATTCTCTAACCTAGACAAGTTGTCTGCAACGGGGTTCTCAGCTCCCTTTCTATCAATAATATGCAAATCAAATTCTTGTAGCAGGAGAACCCATCTAATAAGTCTAGGTTTAGCATCTTTCTTTTCCATAATATATTTAATAGCAGCATGATCATTGTGAATAGTTACTTTAGAATCAACAATATAAGGTCTGAACTTATCACATGCAAATACAACCGCTAAGGGTTCTTTTTCAGTGGTAGCATAATTTCTCTGGGCAGTGTCTAGAGTTTTACTAGCATACTGGATAACATTTAACTTCTTATCAACTCTCTGCCCTAGAACAGAACCTACACCATAATCACTAGCATCACACATAATTTCAAAGGGTAAATTCCAATCAGGTGGCTGAACAATAGGTGAAGTGATCAAAGCTTTCTTAAGTATTTCAAATGCTTCTACACAATCATCATCGAAGACAAAAGGAATATCTTTTTGTAGTAAATTATTCAGAGGCCTAGAGATTTTAGAAAAGTCCTTAATGAACCTCCTATAAAAACCGGCATGACCAAGGAAACTTCTTATACCTTTAATGTCCTTGGGACACGACATCTTTTCAATAGCATCAACTTTAGCTTTATCAACTTCAATACCTCTTTCAGAAATCTTATGCCCCAAGACAATGCCTTCATTAACCATAAAGTGGCACTTCTCCCAATTCAAGACGAGACTAGTGTCTTAACATCTCTGCAAAACTCGGTCAAGGTTGCTCAAGCAATCATCAAAAGAGGATCCATAAACAAAGAAGTCACCCATGAATACCTCACAAATCTTTTCACAATAGTCAGAGAATATAGCCATCATGCATCTTTGAAAGGTAGCAGGTGCATTACGTAGACCAAAAGGCATACGTCTATAAGCAAAAGTACCGAAAGGGCAAGTAAAAGTGGTCTTTGATTGATCGTCCGCTGACACAGGTATTTGAGAGAAACCAGAATAACCATCTAGAAAGCAGAAATGTGTATGTTTGGATAGTCTTCCTAGCATTTGATCAATAAAAGGTAAAGGGTAATGATCTTTCTTAGTATTTAATTTGCGGAAATCAATTAGCATCCTATAACCCGTGATAATTCTTTGTGGGATCAATTCATCTTTATCATTAGGAACGACAGTAATACCTCCCTTCTTAGGGACACAACGGACAGGACTTACCCACTCACTATCAGCAACGGGATAAATTTACCTGTCTCAAGGAGCTTTAGTATTTCCTTTCTTACCAGTTCTTTCATCTTAGGAATCAACCGCCATTGATGATCTCTAACTGGTTTGGCACCTTCTTCCAATTTTATTTTGTGTTGGCATAGAGTGTGAATAATGCCCTTAAGATCATCCAGAGTATATCCAATAGCAGAACGGTGCTTCTTCAGAGTTTTCAATTATCTTTCCTCTTCCTGCTCTGAAAGGGTAGCACTAATAATAACAGGATATATCTTCTTTTCATCAAGATAAACATATTTAAGATTATCAGGTAATGGTTTAAGCTCAAACACAGGATCACCCTTGGGTGAAGGAGGATCCCCTAGGATTTCAATAGGCAAGTTGTGTTTCAGAATAGGACCCTGTTTAAGGAATAATGCATCTATTTCCCTTCTTTCATTCATAAACATATCATTTTCATGGTCTAGCAAATATAGTTCTAATGGATCAGTAGGAGGTACGGCAATAGAAGCAAGACCAATAATTTCATCCTTACTAGGCAATTCTTTATCATGGGGTTGTCTACGGAAAAATTAAACTCATGTTTCACATCCCCCAAGCCAATTTTGACAACATCCTTTTCACAATCAATCTTAGCATTAACAGTATTCAAGAAGGGTCTACCAAATATAATGGGAGAAAAGCTATCTTGTAGCGAACCAAGAACAAGAAAATCAGCAGGATATTTAACTTTCCCAGAGAAGACTTCAACATCTCTAACAATCCCAATTGGTGAAATAGTATCTCTATTGGCAAGCTTAATTGTAACATCAATATCTTCTATTTCAGCGGGTGCAATATCATGCATAATTTCTTCATATAAGGAAATAGGCATTGCAATAGCACTAGCACCCATATCACATAAGCCATGATAACAATGATCTCCTATTTTAACAGAAATAACAGGCATTCCAACAACAGGTCTATGTATCTTAGCATCGGGTTTAGCAATATTAGCAGCTTCCTCACAAAAGTAAATAACATGCCCATCAATATTATCGGCCAAGAGATCTTTATCCATAGCAATACTAGGTTCAACTTTAATTTTCTCAGGAGGTGTATATGTTCTAGTATTACTTTTACGCACAACAGTTGAAGCTCTAGCATGATCCTTTATCCTAACAGGGAAAGGTGGTTTCTCGACATAAGTAGTAGGAACAATAGGACCATTATAACTGATAGTATTTTCTTCAACTGTAACAGGTGCAACTACTTTTCCTTCGATGGGGGGATTATATTTGAACCACTTCTCCTTAGGGAGATCAACATGAGTAGCAAAAAAATCACGGAAATAAGCTACTATCTCAGAGTCAAGTCCATATTTAGTGCTAAATCCACAAAAAGCATCGGTATCCATAAAAGATTTAACACAATCAAACTTAGGTGTCATACCTGACTCCTTACCATCGTAGGAACCCCAATCTTCAGGGTTGCATTTAATACTTTCCAATAAATCCCACTTGAATTCAATAGTCTTCAGCATATAAGAACCAGCACAGGAAGTATCGAGCATGGTGCGATCATTGTGAGAAAGCCGAGCATAAATTTTTTGAATAATCATTTCTCTTGAGAGCTCATGATTGGGGCATGAATATAACATTGACTTAAGCCTCCCCCAAGCTTGAGCGATGCTTTCTCCTTCGCGAGGCCATAAATTATATATGTAATTACGATCATGATGAACAAGATGCATAGGATAGAACTTTTGGTGAAATTCCAATTTCAATCGTTTATAGTTCCAAGATCCCGTATCATCACATAGCCTATACCATGTCAATGCATCTCCCTTCAAAGATAAAGGGAAGACCTTCCTCTTAACAACATCATCGGGTATACCTGCAAGCTTAAATAATCCACAAACTTCATCCACATAGATAAGGTGTAAATCGGGATGCAATGTTCCATCTCTTGCAAAGGGATTAGCTAGCAGTTTCTCTATCATACCCGAAGGAATATCAAAGTAAACATTTTCAGTAGGTTCAGTAGGTTGAGGAGAAACTCTTTGCTCTACTGGTCGGGGCGAAGATGCCCTGAACAAGCCCCTCAAAGGATTAGTTTCCATAGTAACAAGTTACAGAAAATTTCAGCACACTATATAAATGTTTCCTTAACAAGTTCCACTCACCAAAAGCGCTTCACTCCCCAGCAACGGCGACAGGAAAGATTCTTGATGACCCACAAGTATAGGGGATCTATCGTAGTCCTTTCGATAAGTAAGAGTGTCGAACTCAACGAGGAGCAGAAGGAAATGACAAGCGGTTTTTAGTAAGGTATTCTCTGCAAGCACTAAAATTGTAGGTAACAGATAGTTTTGTGATAGGATAATTTGTAACGGGTAACAAGCAAAGAAATTAAATAAGGTGCAGCAAGGTGGCCCAATCCTTTTTGTAGCAAAGGATAAGCCTGGATAATTTCTTATAATGAGAAAAGCGCTCCCGAGGACACATGGGAATTATCGTCAAGCTAGTTTTCATCACGCTCATATGATTCGCGTTCGTTACTTTGATAATTTGATATGTGGGTGGACCGGTGCTTGGGTGCTGCCCTTTCTTGGACAAGCATCCCACTTATGATAAACCCCTATTGCAAGCATCCGCAAGTACAAAAGAAGTATTAAGGTAAACCTAACCATAGCATCAAACTAGTGGATCCAAATCAGCCCCTTACGAAGCAACGCATAAACTAGGGTTTAAGCTTCTGTCACTCTAGCAACCCATCATATACTTATTACTTCCCAATGCCTTCCTCTAGGCCCAAATAATTGTTAAGTGTCATGTAGTCGACGTTCCCATAACACCACTAGAGGAGAGACAACATACATCTCATCAAAATATCGAACGAATACCAAATTCACATGACTACTAATAGCAAGACTTCACCCATGTCCTTAGGAACAAACTTTACTACTCACAAAGCATATTCATGTTCATAATCAGAGGAGTATTAATATGCATTAAGGATCTGAACAAATAGTCTTCCACCGGATAAACCAATTAGCATCAACTACAAGGAGTAATCAACACTACTAGCAACCCACAGGTACCAATCTGAGGTTTTGATACAAAGATAGGATAGAAGAGATGAACTAGGGTTTGAGAGGAGATGGTGCTGTTGAAGATATTGATGGAGATTGACCCCCTCCCGACGAGAGGATCGTTGGTGATGACGATGGTGATGATTTCCCCCTCCTGGAGGGAAGTTTCCCCGGCAGAACAGCTCCGCCGGAGCCCTGGACTGGTTCCACCAAGGTTCCGCCTCGTGGCGGTGGAGTTTCGTCCCGTAAGGTTGCTTATGATTTTTTTTCCAGGGTAGAAGACTTAATATAGCAGAAGATGGGCACCGGAGGGCCACCAGGGGCCCACGAGGCAGGGGGGCGCGCCCAATAGGGATGGGCACGCCCCCACCCTCGTGGCCAGGGTGTGGGCCCCCTCTAGTACTTCTTTCACTCAATAATTCTTATTAATTCCAAAAATGACTTTCATGGAGTTTCAGGACTTTTGGAGCTGTGCAGAATAGGTTTCCAATATTTGCTCCTTTTCTAGCCCAGAATGCCAGTTGTCGGCATTCTGCCTGTTCATGATAAACCTTGTAAAATAAGAGAGAATAGCCATAAGTATTGTGACATAACGTGTAATAACAGCCCATAATGCAATGAATATTGATATAAAAGCATGATGCAAAATAGACGTATCAATCTTGATGCCCAATATTTAAGCAGCTTCACCGAGGTCTTTCATTGAAAAACTCTTATTCAAGTATCCTTTTATGCTATCCAGAAATTCTACATCATTTTCAATCAACAATATGTCATCCACATATAATATTACAAATGCTATAGAGCTCCCAGTCACTTTCTTGTAAATACAGGCTTCTCGAAAAGTCTGTATAAAACCATATGCTTTGATCACCTCATCAAAGCGTATATTCCAACTCCGAGATGCTTGCACCAGTTCATAAATGGATCGCTGGAGCTTGCACACTTTGTTAGCAACTTTAGGATCGACAAAACCTTCTGGTTGCATCATATACAACTCTTATCTAAGAAATCCATTAACGAATGCAGTTTTGACATCCATTTGCCAGATTTCATAATCCTAAAATGCGGCAATTGCTAACATGATTCGGACAGACTTAAGCATCGCTACGGGTGAGAATGTCTCATCGTAGTCAACTCCTTGAACTTGTCGAAAACCCTTTGCAACAAGTCGAGCTTTATAGACAGTACATTACCATCAGCGTCAGTATTCTTCTCGAAGATCCACTTATTCTCTATGGGTCGCCGATCATCGGGCAGATCCACCTGAAAGTGCAACTATCCCTAGGTGGTTTTGGTAATTCCTAACAACATATAGCTCATTGAGCTAATGCTATTTCAAGATGAATATTTCAGGAAAGCTCAATGATTGGCATGGCATGGATGAGAAAAGTGGACCCCTCAAAATGCTAAGGACAAAAGGATTGGCTCAAGCTCAAAGCTCGAGACTCTACATTTTATATTTTAGTGATCCAAGATCACATTGAGTCTATAGGAAAAGCCAATACTATCAAGGAGGGATGAGGTGTTGCTTAATGGCTTGCTTGCTCAAAATGCTTAGTGATATGCTCCAAAGCACTCAACTACTTTCTCACATCCACATATGACCTAAACCAAAAGTCAAACTCGGCCTCATCCATTCTTTCTATCCGGCGCCACCGAGTTCAGATGTCATAGCCACTGCCACAAACCCTAGGCAAATCGGTCTCACCGATAGGGATCTCGGTCTCACCGAGATGGGATTGTAATCTCTCTGTTTCCCTTCGTAACATTTCGGTACTACCGAGATGAGCGATCGGTCCCACCGAGATTGCAATGTAAACTCTCTGTTTCCCTTTCGTAACATTTCGGTCTCACTGAAATGAGCGAACCGGTCCCACCGAGTTTACCTCACCAACTCTCTGGTTAGCTTATTGCCAAAATCGCTCACACCGAGTTTGTGTAATCGGTCCCACCGAGATTACGTTATGCCCTAACCCTAACCATATCGGTCCTACCGAGTTGCATGTCGGTCCCACCGAAAATCCTAACGGTCACTAGATTTGATGAATCGGTCCGACCGAGTTTCTCAATTCGGTCCCACCGAGATTGGCAAGTTGTGTGTAACTGTTAGAATTTGTGTGGAGGCTATATATACCCCTCCACCTCCTCTTCATTCATGGAGAGAGCCATCAGAACGAACCTACACTTCCAACTTGCATTTTCTGAGAGAGAACCACCTACTTATGTTGAGACCAAGATATTCCATTCCTACCATATGAATCTTGATCTCTAGCCTTCCCCAAGTTGCTTTCCACTCAAATCTTCTTTCCTCCAAATCCAAATCATGTGAGAGAGAGTTGAGTGTTGGGGAGACTATCATTTGAAGCACAAGAGCAAGGAGTTCATCATCAACACACCATTTGTTACTTCTTGGAGAGTGGTGTCTCCTAGATTGGCTAGGTGTCACTTGGGAGCCTCCGACAAGATTGTGGAGTTGAACCAAGGAGTTTGTAAGGGCAAGGAGATCGCCTACTTCATGAAGATCTACCGCTAGTGAGGCAAGTCCTTCGTGGGCGACGACCATGTGGGATAGACAAGGTTGCTTCTTCGTGGACCCTGTTGGGGAACATAGTAATTTCAAAAATTTTCCTACGCACACACAAGATCATGGTGATGCATAGCAACGAGAGGGGAGAGTGTTGTTCACGTACCCTCGTAGACCGAAGTGGAAGCGTTGACGCAACGTAGAGGAAGTAGTCGTACGCCCTCCCGGTCCAACCAATCCAAGCACCGTTACTCCGGCACCTCCGAGTTCTTGACACACGTACAACTCGATGACGCACCCTCGATCTCCGATCCAGCAGAGGCGCCGTGGGGAGTTCCGACAGCACGACGGCGTGGTGACGATCTTGATGTTCTCCTGTCGCAGGGCTTCGCCTAAGCACCGCTACAATATGACGGAGGTGTAATATCGTGGAGGGGGGCACCGCACACGGCTAAGGAATGATCTCAATGATCAACTTGTTTGTCAAGGGTGCCCCCCTACCCCCGTATATAAAGGAGGGAGGGAGGAAGTGGCCGGCCCAAGGGGGGCGCGCCATAGGGGGGGGGAAACCTACTCCAAGTAGGTTTCCTCCTTTCCTAATCCAAGTTGGAGGGAAGGAAGGAGTAGTAGTAGTAGGAAGGAAGAGGGGAAGGAGAGAAGGAAAGGGGGGCGGCCCCCTCCCAGTCGGATTGGGCTTGTGGGCGCGCCCCCCTTGCTCCTTCTCCTCCTTCCACTAGGGCCCAATAAGGCCCATATACTTACCGGGGTTCGGTAACCTCCCGAGTCTCGATATATTCCCAAACTCTTAGGAACCTTTTCGTGTCCAAATATATCCGTCCAATATATCAATCTTTATGTCTCGACTTTTTCGAGACTCCTCTTCATGTCCGTGATCACATCCGGACTCAACAAACTTCGTACATCAAAATACATAAACTCATAATATAACTCGCCATCGAAACCTTAAGCGTGCGGACCCTACGGTTCGAGAACAACGATACATGACCGAGACACGTCTCGTCAATAACCAATAGCGGACCTGGATGCCCATATTGGTTCCTACATATTCTACGAAGATCTTTATCGGTCAAACCACACAACAACATACATTGTTCCTTTGTCATCGGTATGTTACTTGCCCGAGATTTGATCGTCGGTATCCAATACCTAGTTCAATCTCGTTACGGCAAGTCTCTTTACTCGCTCAGAATACGTCATCTCATAACTAACTCATTAGTTACATGCTTGCAAGGCTTAGGTGATGAGTATTACCGAGAGGGCCCAGAGATACCTCTCCGACAATCGGAGTGACAAATCCTAATGTCGAATTATGCCAACCCAACATGTACCTTCGGAAACACCAGAGAGCACCTTTATAATCACCCGATTACGTTGTGATGTTTGGTAGCACACAAAGTATTCTTCCGGTAAACGGGAGTTGCACAATCTCATAGTTGTAGGAACTTTGTATAAGTCATGAAGAAAGCAATAGCAGTATACTAAACGATCAAGTGCTAGGCTAACGAGAATGGGTCATGTCAATCACATCATTCTTCTAATGATGTGATCCCACTAATCAAATGACAACACATGTCTATGGTCGGAAACATAACCATCTTTGATTAATGAGCTAGTCAAGTAGAGGCATACTAGTGACCATAGTTTTGTCTATGTATTCACACATGTATTATGTTTCCGGTTAATACAATTCTAGCATGAATAATAAACATTTATCATGATATGAGGAAATAAATAATAACTTTATTATTGCCTCTAGGGCATATTTCCTTCAGTCTCCCACTTGCACTAGAGTCAATAATCTAGTTCACATCGCCATGTGATTTAACACCAATATTCATATCTGTATATGATTAACACCCATAGTTCACATTGTTATGTGACCAACACCCAAAGGGTTTACTAGAGTCAATAATTCAGTTCACATCACTATGTGATTAACACCCAAAGATGTCGTGGATTTGTCACGGCAGATGTCCTTAGTGTCAGGACTTAGTCGCGAGGCCAACGCATCTATGCGGTAGCTTGAGAGGGGTTGGGCGGAATCGAGAGACACAACACAAGACAGAGATTTAGACAGCTTCGGGCCCCGGGAAACATCATCCGGTAAAAACCCTACATGTTGTTTGAGGCTAGGTCTCATTATCATCACGAGGGAGTCGCCGTAAACCGGCTCTCCTCTTTGTGTCTAGCCCTAAGATTGTTTCTGCTTCCTTGTAACTTGTAACTCGTAGCTTCTAACTTGTCCCTCTTTGGGGAGCCCTGCCCCTCCTTATATATGTTGAAGGGGCGGTTTACATGACTAGTCCTATTTGGATTAGGTTTACTCTATTACAAGTGGAGTACTAGTCTTGCTTCCTTTGTAGGAGAGTAGTCCTTATGCTTTCCTCATAAACCGGCCCACCATTAAACGTGAACCGGCCTTCTGGGCCATGGGCCTCGTCTTCCATCTGACCCGCCCGTCGGGTTACGAATGAACCGCCAAGACCGGGCGGGTATCCTCGTGAACCGCCAAGCTCCGGGCGGGTTACCGATGAGTCGCCATCCGCCGGGTTAAACTTCCGCCGGTTTACACCATGGGTATATCCCGACATTAGCCCCAAGTTTAGCTTGGATTTATCCATGGTAAACTTATGCTGCAAAATAAACACCAGAACAAATTTGGCAGGTTGTGCTCCTGGTTAAGAATTCTTGTAGACCGGCACCTGATCATCCTTAAGTCCTTGTCATTTCCTCCTTCTAGAAAATCCGGGTCAATAACCAGCTTCATACTCAATTTGCTGATGTTGGTTTCTCATAGAAAAATATTGTGAAGAATAATCCACTTGAGTCGGCTTCCAATGACTTAACAGAAATAATGGTCCTTGAAATCCTCATCTGATCTTCAGCCGGTTTAAGAATGTAGAACTTGCCGGTTTATAAATATTGATGGTACCGGACCATAACTGTTTGTTAACATCAGCTTTTGAAAATATACCTCTTATATGCCTATCAATTGTAGCCCTCAAATCTTACGAAGGTAACATAGTAATAGCTTAAGATTTACTTCAATATGAATGTCACAAACTTGAAGAAATCCAGTTTGTTCATCTCAATCACTAGTCAGAATTGAGTATTCCCCATATGTAGCCCCCAAGTGCCGGGTTGTCATGCTTGCAGTAACCTGGGACTTGTAATTTCTTGATGCTCATAAAAACTTCAACCAGTGTAACCCCCAAGGGCCGGGTCATTATGCAATAATGAGCAGGGACTTTGTAAATATAATCATGTAATCTTTGAACAGCAACGGTGTAGCCCCCAAGGGCCGGCTCAGTAAGATAATATTGGGCTGGGACTTTGATATATACTTCAATGAAAATAACATCATATGATGTAACCCCCATCATGGGGCTTGAATCCACGTCCACAAGGTCAAGAGCCTTGTGCTGTACCAACTGAGCAATGTACCCTTCAATATAATGGATAAAAAGCTTTGTACCTTGAATTGTTGATAGGAGCAATTGGCAGCCCCCAAGGGCCGGCTCATTGTAATGTGATGAGTCGGGTCTTCAATAAGATGAGCAAAAAATGACTTTGCATTAGCCCCCAAGTATCATGGTGCATGCTTGCAGCGACATGAGACTTGCATATAACCTCAATTTGAATAATGTAGCCCCCAAGTGCCGGGTTGTAAGCCTGCAGTAACTCGGGACTATTCCTTCCATTGCAGAATAAATCATATTCATCGATAAAATAATATCCATTGCGCTAAAGCAAATTTGAAAACCTCAATCATAATATTAATAACCATAATAAAAATCCAGCCATGTTGGCTATTCAAGATAATATAATCCGGTATGAAAACCTTATTCATCCAATATCATAATGAAAATTCAGCCAAGTTTGGCTATTTGAATAATATAACCCAATCATTTATAAGCGCATGATTCCAATGGCGCAATCCAAATATATACTGGCGACGTATAGTCCAAAGCCAGGCCGGTTTAATAAACACCGGATAATTTCCCATCATATACTGGCGACTTATCGTTTTAAAGCCAGGCCGGTTAAATAAACACCGGATAATTTATAATCATGCTTTATTCAACCTGTTTCTGCATACAACAAGTTTAAAGTGTCCTGGCGGTTTACCGCCGGACGGGTCATAATGCCCAACATATAACCCAGGTTTATAACCAAGGCTGCACTTAAAAATAATCAAAAATGAAATATATCATACCTGTGACATTGAATCACATTGCTGGTTTTACCAACTTTTTGTAATAAGAGTGATAACCCCAATCTTGAGTAATGACAACTCCTTTCATACTGTGCCGGTTGATGATAAACCGTACCGGGTTGTGATAAACACCGCTTAACCATATATATATTGGCGACTCAGAGTCAAACTAGACCGGCTGATAGTCTCCGGATTATAACTTGATCGAGCACTGACAACTCATAATTGAAAGTCGAGCCGGGTTAATGAACGCTGGTTTACTCCATAATAGGATGATAATAGAAAATCAAAAAATCAAACCGGGCAAATAATCTTCGGATTAAGAATTGACCGTGTTCCGTAAATTGACAGTCGAACCGGTCGTGGTCGGACAGGACCAAGCCCCCAATAGGAGTGACAATGATTCAAGTCAGCCAGGTCCCCAAATGATTCGTGGCATATATGCCAAATCAAGAGGCGTGGCAATGGTTCGGGTTCGACCAAGCCCCCAAGTGATTTTGTGGCCTTAGGCCGATCAAGAGGCGTGACTGGTTCAGACTTGACCATGTCCCCAAGTGATCTGGTAGCTGTCGCCTATCAAGAGGTGTCGCGTTGGTTCGGACACGACCAAGGCCCCAAGTGATATAAAAAGCAAATTTCAAGGGGTAAACCGGAGGCCGCTTTAAGACAGAACCTCCGTGTAACCACGCATGATGTAAAAAAGAACAGAGACCCCGCTTTATGAAGCAGAAACCCCCATGCGATCAATATGTTAGGCCAATAAGGCAAGATATCCATGTTTGAACCGCGCATCATGGTAGCAGGTCCTCTTCAGTAATTTTTTAACTTTTTTGCAAGAGATAAATTCTTCTTGAACCGGGATCTTGAACCGGATATGGAGAGCTTCAAAGCTTTGTGGGAGACATCTTTCCTTGAACCGGATTTTAAACCGAATCTTCATTTCAGCGGAAATTTTTCGACGGCCTTTAAACTCGAACTTGCGAGAAGTTAATTCCTTTTGAACCGGAAATTTTAAACCGGATTTGAGAGCTTGATGAGATCGGCTTCCTTGAGCCGGATTTTAAACCGAATCTTTTTCGATGACCCGGAACTTCTTCATTGAGCCAGGATTTTGTAATTGTCATATACTTTCCAAGCCGGAAATTTTCTGACGTCCTTCAAATAACAGTAGCCTCCAAGATTAACTCAAAGGTGCCGGATATATTTAATTGACTGGAAAAAGTGAAATTTAAATATAAAAGTGACTTAGCTTGTTTTTATGATGTGGCATAAGCCGGCGAAGTCGGAGATGCTCCCGCATCAACAATATTGCAGACCAAGGCAAAGATAAAGAGTGAGTCGGCCGTGGGAGCGGACAGATGAGCCGGGCGCGGCATTGTAAGCCAGCAGGGACGGGTGAGTCAATCGTAGGCGCAGTAAGCCGCGTGGACAGCGAGTCGATCTCGAGCATGGTCCCAACGAGCTGACGTAAACCGGGCCACAAGGGTGGTGACTTGTGCATGTTCATTCACCGGGCGGTATGACACAGACGAAACGCCGGTGCAGAACGCTGCTATCGCGTGCTCCGTACCCGTAATATAATACCTCATTAGTAATGAAAATTGTCCTGCATCAAAAATATCGCAAGGCAAAGTAATTGTTCACACAAAAATTAATATGTGCTGAAATGAACCGGACGGATATCACCTGATTCATCTGGACGACAGATGATCCGTACGCAGGGTAGGATTTAACTTAGATTCCAGTTTGGTTGCCTTGGACCCTCAGTTTGGCCCCGATGTCCTTCATGCGCTGATGATCATTGGAATTGATCCTCAAAAGTTGCTGCTGTCCTGCGGTGGCTTGACGCGGGACGGCCCAGCTGGCAATCGGGCGGCTCAGGCGACTCCAGCAGAGGTGGCTTTAACATGGCCGTAACAGTGGCTTGCAGGTGATCGGATGCTGCAACGAGGGCACTCAAGTGGGTCAACATGGTGCATCCGTGGAAGCAGCGGGTTGGAGCGGTGCAGCTGTGGCCGGTCTGTGCTTGGCGACTCGAAGCAGGTGAGTCGGAGCTGGATGCACCGCCGCTTGCGTAAATGGTCCGACTCAGTCGGACCGGCGGGCGGCGCATAAAATAATTTCCAAATAGTTTCCTCCAAACCCCGTCTTATGTTTGTTTTATTTGCCTTCCATCATGCAAGGAACCAAAAGTAGTGCTCCACACGCGAATTGATTCTTGCTCTTCACGTGGTGGTGGCAGCAACAACAATTAATGTTCTCAGGTGTGTCCACTCCGCACAAATAACCAGGTTCCAGGGCGCCTTGGGTACAGCCAGGGGGTCAGTCCGTTCCCAATAAACAAAAGCGTATTAAACCAGTACTTGGTAGTAGAAAATATCAGCGGTGCTCGGACCCGTCCAATAGCCGCTCGGAATCGATCTGTAAACCATGGACCGGACTGATTTTTATGGCAACCACCTAATAACAATCGGACCCGGCCGTCGAATCCGTAGCTCAACTCACCAATGATTGCAGTGGATTCCTGTAGCATATTGTGCGTGGCGGAAACGCTCCTGTCAATCTCGGCGACTTGCAGAAAACGAACATGCCTCAGCCTTACTTTTCTTGAATTTTAAAAATCTCAGACTAACAATCTGGACCGATGAACTCAACACTGATATAAGTCCTTTCAAACCGGCTCTTCTTCATCCGGAAAATTGTGAGCTCTTCAATCCCTAGGAGAGATCCCTCCAAGAACTCAACACCACCGTGCGCAGGCCCCACGGTGGGCGCCAACTGTCGTGGATTTGTCACGGCAGATGTCCTTAGTGTCAGGACTTAGTCGCGAGGCCAATGCATCTATGCGGTAGCTTGAGAGGGGTTGGGCGGAATCGAGAGACGCAACACAAGACAGAGATTTAGACAGCTTCGGGCCCCGGGAAACATCATCCGGTAAAAACCCTACATGCTGTTTGAGGCTAGGTCTCATTATCATCACGAGGGAGTCGCCGTAAACCGGCTCTCCTCTTTGTGTCTAGCCCTAAGATTGTTTCTGCTTGCTTGTAACTTGTAACTCGTAGCTTCTAACTTGTCCCTCTTTGGGGAGCCCTGCCCCTCCTTATATATGTTGAAGGGGCGGTTTACATGACTAGTCCTATTTGGATTAGGATTACTCTATTACAAGTGGAGTCCTAGTCTTGCTTCCTTTGTAGGAGAGTAGTCCTTATGCTTTCCTCATAAACCGGCCCACCATTAAACGTGAACCGGCCTTCTGGGCCATGGGCCTCGTCTTCCATCTGACCCGCCCGCCGGGTTACGAATGAACCGCCAAGACCGGGCGGGTATCCTCGTGAACCGCCAAGCTCCGGGCGGGTTACAAGTGAGTCGCCCAGTCCGGCCAGGTTAAACTTCCGGCCGGTTTACACCGCGGGGTATATCCCCGACAAAAGAGTACTAAGGTGTGATCATGTTTTGCTCGTGAGAGAAGCTTAGTCAACGGGTCTGTCACAATCAGAGCCATATGTATTTTGCAAATATTTTATGTCCACAATGCTCTGCATGGAGCTACTCTAGCTAATTGCTCCCACTTTCAATATGTATCCAAAGTTGAGACTTAGAGTCATCTGGATCAAGATAAAAGTTTGCATCGATGTAACTTTTACAACAAACTCTTTTATCACCTTCATAATTGAGAAATATCTCCTTAGTCCTTATTAGGATATTCTTGACCAATGTCCAAAGGATCTACTCCTAGATCACTATTGTACTCCCTTGCCAAATTTAGAGCAAGGTATACAATAGGTCCGTACATAGCATAGCATACTTTATAGAACCTATGGTGAGGCATAGGGAATGACTTTTCATTCTCTTTCTATTTCTGCTGTGGTCGGGATTTGAGTCTTACTCAATTTCATAACTTTGCAACACAGCAAGAACTCTTTCTTTGACTGCTCCATTTTGAATTATTTCAAAATCTTGCCAAGGTATGTACTCATTGAAAATCTTATCAAGCGCCTTGATCTATCTCAATAGATCTTGATGCTCAATATGTAAGTAGCTTTATCGAGGTCTTTTCTTTTAAAGAACTCCTTTAAAACACTCCTTTATGCTTTGCGTAGAAAAATTCTACATCATTTCGATCAACAATATGTCACTCACATATACTAATCAGAAAGGCTGTAGTGCTCCCACTCACTTTATTGTAAATACAGGCTTCATCGTAAGTCCATATAAAACTATATTCTTTGATCAACTTATCAAAGCGTATATTCCAACTCCGAGATGCTTGCACCAGTCCATAGATGGATCGCTGGAGCTTGCACATTTTGTTAGCACCTTTAGGATTGACAAAACCTTCTGGTTGCATCATATACAACTCTTCTTCAATAAATCCATTAAGGAATGCAGTCTTGACATCCATTTTCCAGATTTCATAAAATGTGGCAATTGCTAACATGATTCAGACAGACTTAAGCATCGATACGAGTGAGAAAATCTCATCGTATTCAACACCTTGAACTTGTTGAAAAACTTTCGCAACAAGTCGAGCTTGGTAGATAGTAACACTACTATCAGTGTCCGTCTTCCTCTTGAAGATCCATTCATTTAGCATGGCTTGCTGATCATCGAGCAAGTCAATTAAAGTCCATACTTTGTTCTCATACATGGATCATATCTCAGATTTTATGGCCTCAAGCCATTTCGCGGAATCTGGGATCATCATCGCTTCCTCATAGTTCGTAGGTTCATCATGGTCTAGTAACATGACTTTCAGATAAGATTACCGTACCACTTTGGTGCGGATCTTACTCTGGCAGACCTACGAGGTTCAGTAAAAACTTGATCTGAAGTTTCATGATCAATATCATTAACTTCCTCACTAATTGGTGTAGTAGTCACAGGAACAGATTTCTGTGATGAACTACTTTCCAATAAGGGAGAAGGTACAATTACCTCATCAAGTTCTACTTTCCTCCCACTCACTTCTTTCGAGAGAAACTCCTTCTCTAGAAAGGATCCATTTATTAGCAACAAATGTTTTGCCTTTGGATCTGTGATAGAAGGTG
Organism: Aegilops speltoides; assembly: GCA_021437245.1. Lineage (NCBI taxonomy): Eukaryota > Viridiplantae > Streptophyta > Magnoliopsida > Poales > Poaceae > Aegilops > Aegilops speltoides. Next base: position 87,689,490 of record CM038143.1, on the reverse strand, counting down.
TACCCAACAATTTCCTTTGGGTATTCTATGAAGACGCACTTCTCCGATTTGGGTTTGAGCTTATCAGGATGAAACTTTTTCACATAAGCATCGCAGCCCCAATCTTTAAGAAACGACAACTTTGGTTTCTTGCTAAACCACAGTTCATATAGTGTCGTCTCAACGGATTTAGATGGTGCCCTATTTAACGTGAATGCAGCTGTCTCTAATGCATGATCCCAAAACGATATTGGTAAATCGGTAAGAAACATCATAGATTGTACTATATCCAATAAAGTACGGTTATGACGCTCGGACACACCATTATGATGTGGTGTTCCGGTGGCATGAATTTGTGAAACTATTCCACATTGTTTTAATTGAAGACCAAACTCAGAACTCAAATATTTGTCTCTGCGATCAGATCGTAGAAACCTTATTTTCTTGTCACGATGATTTTCCACTTCACTCAAATTCTTTGAACCTTTCAACTATTTCAGACTTATGTTTCATCAAGTAGACATACCCATATCTGCTCAAATAACTGTGAAGGTCGAAAATAACGATACTTGCCACGAGCCTTCATACTCATTGGTCTCGCATACATCAAGATGTATTATTTTCAATAAGTCAAGAGCTCGCTCTATTGTTCCAAGAACGAGTTTTAGTCATCTTGCCCAAAAGGCACGGTTCGCAAGCATCAAATGATTCATAACCAAGTGATTCGAAAATCCATCTTTATGGAGTTTCTTTATGCGCTTTTAATCGATATGACCTAAACGGCAAGTGCCACAAATAAGTTGCACTATCATTATTAACTTTGCATCTTTTGGCTTCAATATTACGAATATGTGTATCACACGATCGAGATCCAACAAACCATTTTCATTGGGTGTATGACCATAGAAGGTTTTATTCATGTAAACTGAACAACAATTATTCTCTAACTTACATGAATAATCGTATTGCAATAAACATGATCAAATCATATTCATGCTCAACGCAAACACCAAATAACACTTATTTAGGTTTAACACTAATCCCGTAAGTATAGGGAGTGTGCGATGATGATCATATCAATCTTGGAACTACTTCCAACACTCATTGTCACTTCCCCTTCAACTAGTCTCTATTTATTCTGCAACTCCCGTTTCGAGTTACTAATCTTAGCAACCGAACAAGTATCAAATACTCAGGGGCTACTATAAACACTAGTAAGGCACACATCAATAACCTGTATATCAAATATACACTTGTTCACTTTGCCATCCTTCTTACCCACCAAATATTCGTGGCATTTCCGCCCAAAGGACCATTTCCTTTGAAGTGTAAGCACTCGGTTTCAGGCTTTGGTCCAGCTTTGGTCTTCTTCACGGAGTGACAACTTGATTGTCATTCTACTTGAAGTTCCCTTTCTTTCCTTTGCCCTTTTCTTGAAACTAGTGATCTTGCTAACCATCAACACTTGATGCTCTTTTCTTGATTTCTACCTTCGTTGATTTCAGCATCACGAAGAGCTTGGGAATCGTTTTCGTCATCCCTTGCATATTATAGTTCATCACGAAGTTCTAGTAACTTAGTGATGGTGACTTAGAGAATTTTGTCAATCACTATCTTATCCGGAAGATTAACTCCCACTTGATTCAAGCGATTGAAGTACCTGCATAATCGAGCACATGCTCACTAGTTGAGCGATTCTCCTCCATCTTTTAGCTATACAACTTGTTGGAGACTTCATATCTCTCAACTCGGTATTTGCTTGAAATATTAACTTCAATTCCTCGAACATCTCATATGGTCCATGACGCTCAAAACATCTTTGAAGTCCCGATTCTAAGCCGTTAGCATGGTGCACAAAACTATCAAGTAGTTATCATATTGAGTTAGCCAAACGTTCATAACGTCTGCATCTGCTCCTGCAATAGGTCTTTCACCTAGCGGTGCATTAAGGACATAATTTTTCTGTGCTGCAATGAGGATTAACCTCAGATCATGGATCAAATCCGCAACATTGCTAATAACATTTTTCAACACAGTTTTCTCTAGGAACATATCAAAATAAACATATGAAAGCAACAACGCGAGCTATTGATCTACAACATAATTTGCAAAATACTACCAGGACTAAGTTCATGATAAATTTAAGTTCAATTAATCATATTACTTAAGAACTCCCACTTAGACAGACATCTCTCTAGTCATCTAAGTGATCACGTGATCCAAATCAACTAAACCATAACCGATCATCACGTGAGATGGAGTAGTGTTCAATGGTGAACATCTTATGTTGATCATATCTACTATATGATTCACGCTCGACCTTTCGGTCTCCGTGTTCCGAGGCCATATCTGCATATGCTAGGCTCGTCATGTTTAACCGGAGTATTCTGCGTGTGCAAAACTGGCTTGCACCCGTTGTAGATGGACGTAGATCTTATCACACCCGATCATCACGTGGTGTCTGGGCACGACGAACTTTGGCAACGGTGCATACTCAGGGAGAACACTCCTTGATATTTTTTTAGTGAGAGATCATCTTAAAATGCTACCGTCAATCAAAGCAAGATAAGATGCATAAAGGATAAACATCACATGCAATCAATATAAGTGATATGATATGGCCATCATCATCTTGTGCTTGTGATCTCCATCTCCGAAGCACCGTCGTGATCACCATCGTCACCGGCGCGACATGTAGCATCGTTGTCATTACGCCATCTATTGCTTCTACGACTATCGCTACCGCTTAGTCATAAAGTAAAGCAATTACAGGGCGTTTGCATTTCATACAATAAAGCGACAACCATATGGCTCCCCGCCATTGCCAATAACTTCGGTTACAAAACATGATCATCTCATACAATAAAATATAGCATCACGCCTTGACCATATCACATCACAACATGCCCTGCAAAAACAAGTTAGACATCCTCTACTTTGTTTTTGCAAATTTTACGTGGCTGCTACGGGCTTAGCAAGAACCGTTCTTACCTACGCATCAAAACCACAACGATAGTTTGTCAAATAGACTCCGTTTTAACCTTCACAAGGACCGGGCGTAGCCACACTCGGTTCAACTAAAGTTGGAGAAACTGACACCCGCCAGCCACCTATGTGCAAAGCACGTCGGTAGAACCAGTCTCGCGTAAGCGTACGCGTAATGTCCGTCCGGGCCGCTTCATCCAACAATACCGCTGAACCAAAGTATGACATGTTGGTAGGCAGTATGACTTATATCGTCCACAACTCACTTGTGTTCTACTCGTGCATATAACATCAACGCATAAAACCTAAGCTCGGATGCCACTGTTGGGGAACGTAGTAATTTCAAAAAAATTCCTACGCACACGCAAGATCATGGTGATGCATAGCAACGAGAGGGGAGAGTGTTGTCCACGTACCCTCGTAGACCGAAGCGGAAGCGTTGACGCAACGTAGAGGAAGTAGTCATACGCCCTCCGGTCCAACCAATCCAAGCACCGTTATTCGCACCTCCGAAGTTCTTGACACACGACAGCTCGATGACGCACCCCGATCTCCGATCCGGAGGAGGCGCTGGGGAGTTCCACAAGACGACGGCGTGGTGACGATCTTGATGTTCTCCTGTCGCAGGGCTTCGCCTAAGCACCGCTACAATATGACCGAGGTGTAATATCGTGGAGGGGGGCACCGCACACGGCTAAGGAACGATCTCAATGATCAACTTGTGTGTCTAGGGTGCCCCCTTACCCCCGTATATAAAGGAGGGAGGGAGGAGGTGGCCGGCCCAAGGGGGGGGTGCCATTGTTGGAAATATGCCCTAGAGGCAATAATAAAAGTACTATTATATTTCATTGTTCATGATAATTGTCTTTTGTTCATGCTATAACTGTATTATCCGGAAATCATAATACACGTGTGAACACTTAGACCACAATATGTCCCTAGTGAGCCTCTAGTTGACTAGCTCATTGTGATCAATAGATAGTCATGGTTTCCTGACTATGGACATTGGATGTCGTTGATAACGGGATCACATCATTAGGAGAATGATGTGATGGACAAGACCCAATCCTAAGCATAGCATAAAAGATCGTGTAGTTTGTTTGCTAGAGCTTTGCCAATGTCAAGTATCTCTTCCTTCGACCATGAGATCGTGTAACTCACGGTTACCGTAGGAGTGCCTTGGGTGTATCAAACATCACAACGTAACTGGGTGACTATAAAGGTGCATTACAGGTATCTCCGAAAGTATCTGTTGGGTTGACACGGATCGAGATCGGATTTGTCACTCCGTATGACGGAGAGGTATCTCGGCCCACTCGGTAATGCATCATCATAATGAGCTCAAAGTGACCAAGGTGTTGGCCACGGGATCATGCATTACGGTACGAGTAAAGTGACTTGCCGGTAACGAGACTGAACAAGGTATTGGGATACCAACGATCGAGTCTCGGGCAAGTAACGTACCGACTGACAAAGGGAATTGCATACATGGTTTGATCGAATCCTCGACATCGTGGTTCAACCGATGAAATCATCGAGGAGCATGTGGGAGCCAACATGGGTATCCAGATCCCGCTGTTGGTTATTGCCCGAGAGTCGTCTCGGTCATGTCTGTGTGTCTCCCGAACCCGTAGGGTCTACACACTTAAGGTTCGGTGACGCTAGGGTTATAAGGAAGACTAGTATGTGACTACCGAATGTTGTTCGGAGTCCCGGATGAGATCCCGGATGTCACGAGAGTTCCGGAAGGGTCCGGAGGTAAAGATTTATATATGGGAAGTTGTTAAAAGGACACCGGAAAGTTTCGGGGGCATACCGGTATTGTACCGGGGCCACCGGAAGGGTTCCGGGGGTCCACCGGGAGGGGCCACCCCTCCCGGGGGGCCACTTGGGCTGCGTGGGGAGGTGGCCATCCCCTGGTGGGCTTGGCGCACCCCCTCCCCTGGGCCCTTGCGCCTAGGGTTGAGGGGGGAACCCTAGAGGGGCGCCCCCTGCTTGGGGGCAAGTCCCTCCCTGGTCGCCGCCTCTAGATTGATCTAGAGGGGCCGGCCCCCTTCTCCCTTCCCCCTATAAATAGAGGGGTGAGGGGAGGGCAGCCGCAACCATCTCCAAGGCGCAGCCCTCCCCTCCCCAACACCTCTCCTCCTCCGCCAGGCGCTCGGTGAAGCCCCGCCGAGTATCGCTTCCACCATCACCACGCCGTCAGGCTGCGGTGGAGCTGTCTTCCTCAACCTCTCCTTCCTCCTTGCTGGATCAAGATGGAGGAGACGCCGCTCGTCCCGCACGTGTGTTGAACGCGGAGGTGCTGTCCGCTCAGACTTGGACATCGGTGATCTGAATCACGCTCGAGTACGACTCCATCATCACCTTGCAAGCTTCCGCACGCGATCTACAAGTGGTATGTAGATGCAATCTCTCTCCCTAGACTCGTTGCTTAGATGAACTCATAGATGGATCTTGGTGAAACCAGAGGAAATTTTTTATTTTCTCGCAACGCTCCCCAACAAAGGGTATCGAGCTAGGTCTATGCGTAGTTCTCTAATGCACGAGTAGAACACAATTTGTTGTGGGCGCTGATCTTGTCATCTTACTTGCCTCTACTAATCTTTTCTTGCTCAACGGTATTGTGGGATGAAGCGGCCCGACCAACCTTACACGTGACGCTTACGTGAGACCGGTTCCACCGATTAACATGCACTAGTTGCATAAGGTGGCTGGCGGGTGTCTGTCTCTCCCACTTTAGTTGGAGCGGATTCGATGAACAGGGCCCTTATGAAGGGTAAATAGAAGTTGACAAAATCACGTTGTGGTGATTCGTAGGTAAGATAACGTTCTTGCTAGAACCCATTCGCAGCCACGTAAAAGATGCAACAACAATTAGAGGACGTCTAACTTGTTTTTGCAGCGATTGATCATGTGATGTGATATGGCCAGAAGTTGTGATGAATATTGAATTGTGATGTATGAGATCATGTTCTTGTAATAGGATTCACGACTTGCATGTCGATGAGTATGACAACCGGCAGGAGCCATAGGAGTTGTCTTTATTTTTTTGTATGACCTGCGTGTCATTGAAGAACGCCATGTAAACTACTTTACTTCATTGCTAAACGCGTTAGTCATAGAAGTAGAGGTAGTCGTTGGCATGACAACTTCATGAAGACACGATGATGGAGATCATGATGATGGATATCATGGTGTCAAGCCGGTGACAAGATGATCATGGAGCCCCGAAGATGGAGATCAATGGAGCTTTATGATATTGGCCATATCATGTCACAACTATATATAATTGCATGTGATGTTTATTATGTTTATGCATCTTGTTTACTTAGGACGACGGTAGTAAATAAGATGATCCTTACAAAATTTCAAGAAGTGTTCTCCCTAAGCTGCACCGCTGCTACAGTTCGTCGCTTCTAAGCACCACGTGATGATCGGGTGTGATGGATTCTTACGCTCACATACAACGGTGTAAGACAGTTTTTTACACAGCGAAAACACTTAGGGTTAACTTGACGAGCCTAGCATGTACGACATGGCCTCGAACATGGAGACCGAAAAGTCGAACACGAGTCGATAGAAGATACGATCAACATGAAGATGTTCACCGATGATGACTAGTCCGTCTCACGTGATGATCGGACACGGGCTAGTCGACTCGGATCGTAACACTTGGATGACTAGAGGGATGTCTAATCTAAGTAGGAGTTCATAATTTTGATTAGAACTTTATTATCATGAACTTAGTCTAAAACCTTTGCAAATATGTCTTGTAGATCAATGGCCAACGCTAATGTCAACATGAACTTCAACGCGCTCCTAGAGAAAACCAAGCTGAAAGATGATGGCAGAACTATACGGATCGGGTCCGAACCCGAGGATCATCCTCATAGCTGCCAAGAAACAATATGTCCTAGAAGCACCGTTAGGTGACCCACCCGCTCTCCCAAAGAACGCAAGACGATTTGAACGCTTGGCAGACTCGGCCGATGAGTACTCCTCGCTCAAAGGCAGCATGCTTTACAGCTTAGAACCGGGCTCCAAAAGCGTTTTGAGCATCACGGAGCATATGAGATGTTCAAGAGCTGAAACTAGTTTTCCAAGCTCATGCCCGGTCGAGATATGATGTCTCCGACAAGTTCTACAGCTTGTAAGATGGAGGAAAACAGTTCACAAGGAGCACATCCCGAAGATGTCAGGTTGCACAACCGTATGACCCAATTGAACATTAACCTCCCAGATAAGGCGGTCATTGACAGAATCCTCCAGCCGCTCCCACCAAGCTACAAGAGCTTTGTGATGAACTACCACATGCAGGGATGGTAAAGACCATTCTCAAGTGTTCTCGATGTCAAGTCAGCAGAGGCTGAAATCAAGAAAGAACATCAAGTGTTGATGGTCAATGAGACCACTAAGTTCAAGAAGGGCAAGGGTAAGAAGAACTTCAAGAAGGACGGCAAAGATGTTGCCGCGCCCGTAAGCCCGTTGCCGGAAGAAGTCAAAGAATGGACCCAAGCCCGAGACTGAGTGCTTTTATTGCAAGGGAAGGGTCATCGAAGCGAAACCGCCCCAAATACTTAGCGGATAAGAAGGCCGCAACACCAAAGGTATATTTGATATACATGTAATTGATGTGTACCTTACCAAGACTCGTAGTAACTCCCGGTATTTGATACCGTGTCGTTGCTCATATTTGTAACTCACAGCAGAGCTGCGGAATAAACGGAGATCGGCGAAGGACGAGGTGACGGCGCGCGCCGGGAATGGTTCCAGAGTCGATGTGATCGCCGCCGCACGCTGCCTCTACATTTACCTACGGGATTAGTTTTGAACCTTAATAATTGTTATTTAGTGCCATGTTTGAGCATGAACATTGTATCCGGATCTCGCTTAATACGAGATGGCTACTCATTTAAGTCGAGAATAATGGTTGTTCGATTTATATGAGAGATATGTTTTATGGTCATGCTCCGATGGTCAATGGTTTATTCTTAATGAATCTCGAGCGTAATAACACATGTTCATATTGTGGATGCCAAAAGATGTAAAGTTGATAATGATAGTCCCACATACTTGTGGCAGTGCCGCCTTGGTCACATTGGTGTCAAGCGCATGAAGAAGCTCCATGCTGATGGACTTTTAGAGTCTCTTGATTATGAATCGTTTGACACATGCGAACCATGCCTCTTAAGCAAAATGACCAAGACTGCGTTCTCCGGAACAATGGAGCGAGCAACCAACTTGTTGGAAATCATACATACCGATGTGTGCGGTCCAATGAGCGTTGAGGCTCGCGGAGGATATCGTTATGTTCTCACTCTCACTTATGACTTGAGTAGATATGGGTATGTCTACTTAATGAAACACAAGTCTGAGACCTTTGAAAAGTTCAAGGAATTTCAAGAGTGAGGTAGAGAATCAACGTGACCGAAAGATAAAATTCTTACGATCAGATCGTGGAGGAGAATACTTAAGTCACGAGTTTGGCACACACTTAAGGAAATGTGGAATCGTTTCACAACTCACACCGCCTGGAACACCTCAGCGAAACGGTGTGTCTGGATATGGTGCGGTCTATGATGTCTCTTACCGATTTACCGCTATCATTTTGGGGATACGCTCTAGAGACAGCTACATTCACTTTAAATAGGGCACCGTCTAAATCCGCTGAGACGACACCGTATGAATTATGGTTTGGGAAGAAACCTAAGCCGTCGTTTCTAAAAGTTTGGGGATGCGATGCTTATGTCAAGAAACTTCAACCCGAAAAGCTCGAACCCAAGTCGGAAAATGCGATTCATAGGATACCCTAAGGAAACCGCTGGGTATACCTTCTACTTAAGATCCGAAGGCAAGATCTTTGTTGCCAAGAACGGATGCTTTTCGAAAAGAGTTTCTCTCGAAAGAAGTAAGTGGGAGGAAAGTAGAGCTCGATGAAGTACTACCTCTCGAACGGGAAAGTGGTGCAGCAGCAGAAACCGTTCTCGTGATGCCCACACCAACCAAGAGGAAAACAATGATGATGATCAAGGTACTTTGGATCAAGTCACTATTGAACTTCAAGGTCCACAAGGACACGCTCCGCACTGAGTGGTACGGCAACCCTGTCATGGAAATCATGTTGTTAGACAACAATGAACCTTCGAACTATGAAGAAGCAATGGCGGGCCCGGATTCCAACAAATGGCTTGAGGCCATGAAATACGAGATAGAATCCATGTATGAAAACAAAGTATGGACTTTGATAGACTTGCCCGATGATCGGCGAGCGATAGAAAACAAATGGATATTTAAGAAGAAGACGGACGCGGATGGTAATGTTACCATCTATAAGGCTCGACTTGTCGCTAAAGGTTATCGACAAGTTCAAGGGATTGACTACGACGAGACATTCTCTCCCGTAGTGAAGCTTAAGTCCGTCCGAATCATGTTAGCAATTGCGCGATACTATGATTATGAGATATGGCGATGGACGCCAAAACGGCATTCCTTAACGGACATCTTAAGGAAGAGCTGTATATGATGCAGCCGAAGGTTTTGTCGATCCTCGAATGCTAACAAAGTATGCAAGCTCCAACGATCCATTTATGGACTGGTGCAAGCATCTCGAGTTAGAACATTCGCTTTGATGAGATGATCAAAGCGTTTAGTTTATGCAGACTTATGGAGAAGCCTCATTTATAAGAAAGTGAGTGGGAGCTCCGTAGCATTTCTCATATTATATGTAGATGACATACTCTTGATGGGAAATGATACGAAATTCTCGACAGCATTAAGGCCTACTTGAACAAGTGTTTTTCAATGAAGGACCTTAGAGAAGTTGCTTATATATTAGGCATCAAGATCTATAGAGATAGATCGAGACGCCTCATAGGTCTTTCACAAAGCACATACCTTGATAAGATTTTGAAGAGGTTCAAATGGATCAATCCAAGAAAGGGTTCTTGCCTATGTTACAAGGTGTGAGATTGAGCTCACTCCACCACCACCACGCAAAAGATAAAGAAGAGATGAGTGTCATCCCTATGCTTTGGCCATAGGATCTATTATGTATGCCATGTTGTGTACTGCACCGATGTAAACCTTGCCGTAAGTTTGGTTGCAAGATACCAAAGTAATCCCGACAAGGATCATCGGACAGCGGTCAAGAATATCCCAAGTACCTAAAAGGACAAAGGACATGTTTCGCTTATGGAGGAGACGAAGAGCTCGTCAGAAGGGTTACGCCGACGCTTAGCTTCGACTCAGATCCGATGACTCTAAGTCACAAATCGGAGACGGTATATGTTGAATGGTGGAGCAAGAAGGTGGTGCAATTTGCAAGCGAGCGCCGTGGCGGGATCTACGTGTGAAGCGGAGTACATGGCAGCCTCGAGGCAGCGATGAAGCAATTTGGGTGAAGGAGTTCATCACCGACCTAGGAGTCATTCCCAATGCGTCGGGGCCGATCACAAGAAGACCAGGTACATCAAGCGTCGTTTCAACTCCATCCGTGAAAATGTTCAAGATAGAGACATAGAGATTTGCAAAGTACACACGAATCTGAATGTCGCAGATCCGCTGACTAAACCTCTCTCAGGCAAAACATGATCAACACCGTAACTCTATGGGTGTTCGATTCATCACAATGTAACTAGATTGGTGACTCTAGTGCAAGTGGGAGACTGTTGGAAATATGCCCTAGAGGCAATAATAAAAGTATTATTATATTTCATTGTTCATGATAATTGTCTTTGTTCATGCTATAATCAGTATTATCCGGAAATCGTAATACACGGTGAACACTTAGACCACAATATGTCCCTAGTGAGCCTCTAGTTGACTAGCTCATTGTGATCAACAGATAGTCATGGTTTCCGACTATGGACATTGGATGTCGTTGATAACGGGTCACATCATTAGGAGAATGATGTGATGGACAAGACCCAATCCTAAGCATAGCATAAAAGATCGTAGTTCGCTTGCTAGAGCTTTGCCAATGTCAAGTATCTCTTCCTTCGACCATGAGATCGTAACTCCCTGTTACCGAGGAGTGCCTTTGGTGTATCAAACGTCACAACGTAACTCGGTGACTATAAAGGTGCATTACAGGTATCTCCGAAAGTATCTGCTTGGTTGACACGGATCGAGACTAGGATTTGTCACTCCGTATGACGGAGAGGTATCTCTCGCCCACTCGGTAATGCATCATCATAATGAGCTCAAAGTGACCAAGGTGTTGCCACGGATCATGCATTACGGTGCGAGTAAAGTGACTTGCGGTAACGAGACTGAACAAGGTATTGGGATACCGACGATCGAAGTCTCGCAAGTAACGCATCGATTGACAAAAGGAATTGCATACTGTGGTTTGATCAATCTCGACATCGTGGTTCAACCGATGAAATCATCGAGGAGCATGTGGGAGCCAACATGGGTATCCAGATCCCGCTGTTGGTTATTGCCCGAGAGTCGCCTCGGTCATGTCTGCAGGTCTCCGAACCCGTAGGGTCTACACACTTAAGGTTCGGTGACGCTTAGGGTTATAAGGAAGACTAGTATGTGACTACCGAATGTTGTTCGAGTCCTGATGAGATCCCGGACGTCACGAGGAGTTCGGAAGGGTCCGGAGGTAAAGATTTATATATGGGAAGTTGTTAAAAGGACACGGAAAGTTTCGGGGCATACGGTATTGTACTGGGCCACCGGAAGGGTTCCGGGTCCACTGGAGGGGCCACCTCCCGGGGCCACTTGGGCTGCGTGGGGAGGTGGCCAGCCCCGGTGGCTTGGCGCACCCCTCCCCGGCCCTTGCGCCTAGGGTTGAGGGGGGAACCCTAGAGGGGCGCCTTGCTTGGGGGCAAGTCCCTCCTTGGCCGCCGCCTCTAGATTGATCTAGAGGCCGGCCCCTCTCCCTTCCCCTATAAATAGAGGGGTGAGGGAGGCAGCCGCAACCATCTCCAAGGCGCAGCCCTCCCTCCCAACACCTCTCCTCCTCCTCCGCCAGGCGCCGGGCGAAGCCCCTGCTGAGTATCGCTTCCACCATCACCACGCCGTCGTCTTGCCGGTGGAGCTGTCTTCCTCAACCTCTCCTTCCTCCTTGCTGGATCAAGACGGAGGAGACGCCGCCGTCCCGCACGTGTGTTGAACGCGGAGGTGCTGTCCGCTCAGCACTTGGACATCGGTGATCTGAATCACGCTCGAGTACGACTCCATCATCACCTTGCAAGCTTCCGCACACGATCTACAAGTGGTATGTAGATGCAATCTCTCCCTAGACTCGCTGCTTAGATGAACTCATAGATGGATCTTGGTGAAACCGAGAAATTTTTTATTTTCTCGCAACGCTCCCCAACAGTTATAGGGGGAAACCTACTCCAAGTAGGTTTCCTCCTTTTCCTAATCCAAGTTGGAAGGGAAGGAAGGAGTAGTAGTAGTAGGAAGGAAGAGGGGAGGAGAGAAGGAAAGGGGGCCGCCCCTCCCATTCGGATTGGGCTTGGGGCGCGCCTCCCTTGCTCCTTCTCCTCCTTCCACTAGGGCCCAATAAGGCCCATATACTTACCGGGGGTTCCGGTAACCTCCGGAGCTCCTAGATATTCCCAAACTCTTCCGAACCTTTCCGTGTCCAAATATATCCGTCCAATATATCAATCTTTATGTCTCGACTATTTCGAGACTCCTCGTCATGTCTGTGATCACATCCGGACTCCAACAAACTTCGTACATCAAAATACATAAACTCATAATATAATCGCATCGAAACCTTAAGCGTGCGGACCCTACGGTTCGAGAACAATGTAGACATGACCGAGACACGCCCTCGTCAATAACCAATAGCGGACCTCGATGCCCATATTGGTTCCTACATATTCTACTGAAGATCTTTATCGGTCAAACCGCACAACAACATACGTTGTTCCTTTGTCATCGGTATGTTACTTGCCCGAGATTTGATCGTCGGTATCCAATACCTAGTTCAATCTCGCATCGCAAGTCTCTTTACTCGCTCAGTAATACGCCATCTCATAAATAACTCATTAGTTACATGCTTGCAAGGCTTAGGTGATGAGTACTACCGAGAGGGCCCAGAGATACCTCTCCGACAATCGGAGTGACAAATCCTAATCTCAATTATGCCAACCCAACATGTACCTTCGAAACACCAGAGAGCACCTTTATAATCACCCGATTACGCTAGACGCTTGGTAGCACACAAAGTATTCTTCCGTAAACGGAGTTGCACAATCTCATAGTTGTAGGAACTTTGTATAAGTCATGAAGAAAGCAATAGCAAAGATACTAAACGATCAAGTGCTAGGCTAATGAATGGGTCATGTAAATCACATCATTCTTCTAATGATGTGATCCCACTAATCAAATGACAACACATATCTATGGTCGTGAAACATAACCATCTTTGATTAATGAGCTAGTCAAGTAGAGGCATACTAGTGACCATAGTTTTGTCTATGTATTCACACATGTATTATGTTTCCGGTTAATACAATTCTAGCATGAATAATAAACATTTATCATGATATGAGGAAATAAATAATAACTTTATTATTGCCTCTAGGGCATATTTCCTTCAGACCCTTCGTGGGTGGAGCCCTCCGTGGACTCGCGCAGCCGTTACCCTTCGTGGGTTGAAGTCTCCATCGACGTGGATGTACGATAGCACCACTTATCGGAACCACGACAAAAACATCCGTGTCTCCAATTGCGTTTGAATTCTCCAAACCCTTCCCTTTACATTCTTGCAAGTTGCATGCTTTACTTTGCATGCTTGCTTGAATTGTGTTAAGATTGCTTGACTTGTGCTACGTTAGCTAAAATCTGCCAAAGACTGATATTGGGAAAAGGATAAGTTTTATTTGGTCAAGTAGTCTAATCACCCCCCCCCCCCTCTAGACATACTTTCGGTCCTACAAGTGGTATCAGAGATTTGGTCTCCATTTGCTTTGATTTCCATAGCTTTTGGTAGTCATAGCCTTGGTTTCACAACCTAGGAGAGTATGTATGCCTAGCGAGGGAAACTATCACCGAGAGGTCCTTACTTTGATGGTACTAATTTTGCTAGTTGGAAGCATAAGATGAAAATGCATATTCTTGGACATAACCCCGCCATTTGGGCTATTGTGTGTATTGGCTTGCAAGGTGAATTCTTTGATGGGAGAGAACCGAACCGTGAAGCTACCATGAACAGCTTGAAGATGCTGAAGTACAACGCTCAAGCATGTGATATCCTCTTCAACAGATTGTGCCCCGAAGAATTCAACAAAATCAGCCGTCTTGAGAATGCAAAGGAAATTTGGGATACTTTGATTGATATGCACGAAGGCACCGACTCCGTCAAGGAATCCAAGTTGGATGTGCTTCAAAGTTAGCTTGACAAGTTCAAAATGAAGGATGGTGAAGGTGTCGCTGAAATGTACTCTAGGCTTGCTCTTATCACAAATGAGATTGCGGGCTTAGGAAGTGAAGAGATGACTGACAAATTCATCATCAAGAAGATCCTAAGAGATTTGGACGGAAAATATGATACCGTGTGCACATTGATCCAAATGATGCCAAATTACAAAGATCTCAAGCCAACGGAAGTCATTGGAAGAATTGTTGCTCATGAGATGTCACTCAAGGATAAGGAGGAGCTCCACAACAAGTCAAGTGGTGCTTACAAAGCCTCATGTGAAGCTCCCACATCATCAAGTGAGAAACAAACCTTCAATGAAGAATTGAGTGTAACATCCTAAATTTTCAATTTGGAATGTTATACATAGATCATCATTACATATCATATTTTTGTTGGATGGTTGGCTCGATCCTAGAAATTCTACGCAACTCAAGGACCCACGGAGAGAGTTGGGGATTTTGTTATTTTCTTATTTGAGTTTTCTCGAATTTTGAAAATAGGATCATTGATTTTATTTATTTTATATTCAATTATTTCTACTACCAAAATTTCAGAGAGGGAATAAAATGACTTTCTCAAAATAAAGAAATAATGAAGATTTAATAAAAAATCAAATAAGATTTATTTTGGAGGTTTTTCGCTTTTTATTTGGATTTAGGAAAAATGCGCGTTTTTCAAAATTACATTTAGGCCCCATGTCGGTGTCAAAACCGGCGGATCTCGGGTAGGGGGTCCCGAACTGTGCGTCTAGGCGGATGGTAACAGGAGACGAGGGACACAATGTTTTTACCCAGGTTAAGGCCCTCTCGATGGAGGTAATACCCTACGTCCTGCTTGATTAATATTGATGATATGGGTGGTACAAGAGTAGATCTACCACGAGATCAAGGAGGCTAAACCCTAGAAGCTAGCCTATGGTATGATTGTTGAGATGTAATGTTCTGTCCTACGGACTAAAGCCCTCCGGTTTATATAGACACCGGAGAGGCTAGGGTTACACAGTAGTCGGTTACAATGGTAGGAGATCTACATATCCAGATCGCCAAGCTTGCCTTCCACGCCAAGGAAAGTACCTTCCGACACGAGCCGAGTCTTCAATCTTCTATCTTCGTAGTCGGAAGTCCGGCGGATATTGATAGTCCGCTGTCCGGACACCCCTAGTCCAGACTCCTCAAGAGCCTCGAACCAGTCTTCAATGACGATAAGTCCGGCGCGCATAATGTTCGGCATTGCAAGGCGGGTTCCTCCTTGTATAATCCGGAGAGAACAATGAACACCAGGATAGTGTCCGCTCGCAAAATAAATTCCACATTCCAACGAGAGAGAATGAAATACACACTTAGTTCAATCTGCCGACGACACGCAGCGTGATATCACACCGCAGCCAAGCCTTCGCTCAATCGCTTTTATTATTCCGCCAAAGACGCTTAGCGGCAGCTTCCTTGGCACGCCCCGTCGGGCGAGATCGTGTTCCCCTTATTCCGGATTCTCATCAATACGCGCGTAGTAACCCAACCGCGCCATTGATGGTGGCGCTTGGGAGATAAGCGAGTTTTACCAGCCGGTGAGGGACGATAGTTTTGTCCGCTCAGATATAAGGGATAAGGATTTACCTTCTCACCTACACCTTCTTCCTCCTTTGCTTATCCATCCTCGCGAACTCAAGCTCCAACGCCTAAGCTCACAAGATCTCACCTCAACCCTTCTCCTAATATGTCCGGAGGGGAGGCAATGGATGGCCTCCACCGCGAAGGAGGAGGACATCACCAAGCTGCGCGACGCCGGATACCTTCCAAATGACATCGCTGCATCGGGCTGCCCAACGCGGGCAGCTCATCCCCACCCTGTGGCCTCATGAGAGGGTCGCCTTCCTTCCCCACTTCCTCCGCTGGACTGGGCTTTCCGCCCATCCATTCGTCCGGGGCTCATGCTTTACTACGGCCTGGATTTCCACGATCTGGCGCCAACTTCGCCCTCAACATCTCAGCGCTTATCGTCGTGTGTGAGGCCTTTCTCGCATCCGCCCCACTTCGCCTGCGGGCTCAAGACCTTCAACGCTGTCAAGATTGTGAAGGGACGCAAGCGAATGCGGAGGGCGCCATGTTGGGCAGCCGCCCAACGCCCCTTGGCTAGAAGGGACCTTCGTGGACTCCGCCAAGGGGTGGCAATCGGGTGGTTCTATATCACCGAGCGCGCAAGCCCGCATGGGCGGCGGCCCCGAATTTAGATCTGAATCCCACGCAGCTCACCTCCCGAAAGAGAAGGGCTTGCAGTGGGGTGATCCGTGGAGGTGACGGACTTCGAGCCTGCATCAAGAAGCTAGTGAGCAATGGGCTCCGCTCATCGACGTGGTCCAGTCATGCTCCTCCGCGGATTCTCCCATGCCAAGAAAGGGCATTTAACTGTGGGAGTTTAATCCGAATAGCACCAGACGCTGAGCGGCTCTTCGATACAACATACGAAGGTGCCGGAGGGTGCTGTTCAAGAGCGCTGATCGCCAAGATCCGCGACCAAAGACCGCGGATTCAGCTTGCGCCTCCGCCCGACGGGTAAGTGATTCACCCCATTACGGACACTTGTAGTAATTAGATTGACTCTAGCGAGGTTTTTAATCTGCCTCTTCCTTTGACAGAATGGATGGAGAAGGCCGAGCTGCTCATCAGCCCGCTCCCATGCCGTAAGAACCAAGTGAATGCCCATTTAGCAAGGTTGCTGGTTCCGCACCATACGTGGTGCCAAGAAAAAGGCCAAGAAGGTGGCGCGGGACTCGCAAGAGTTCTCAAGAATCAAAGGCCCGACGACGACGACGAGGACTCCTCCCCTGAAGACGAGGAGGAGGAGGAGGTCTCTCTCCCGGAGGAGGGAGAGAAGAAGAGGAAGGCCTCCCAATCGGGGCGGCCGAAGGGTCCAAGAGGGGAGAACTATCCTCGACAGTTTTGCCAACATCAACGTTGGCGAGGACGAGTGGCTCCAAGGGTCCGGCGCCCAGCAGATCGTAAGTATCCGGATCATTCATATGCCGATATTGTATGTCACGTAATGTCCTTCTAATGCCGCATTGTTCCTTTAGTCCGCCGCCGACGACTTTCCCGACTCAATGAGCAGGTCGCTGGCGCCGCCGGATGTAAATTCCATCCCGACCGCTCTACCCCACGCCGCCAAGATGACGAGGCGGAATCCACAGGGGGCACGCTAGGAGGAGGCTCCCGAGGCGCCCGCCGCAGCCTCGACTTTGTGCCGACTCCACCTCGAACCCGCAGCGGTTCCAGAGTCCGCAAGCTGCCCTCGAAAGAAGGGCAGATTGCGGCGCGGGCGGCCCCGGCCCAACCGAGGCGCCGGACAACCTGCCGGAGGCGCCAAAGGTGCCTCCATCAGGAAGAACACCGCACTCTCATGAGTGCGGTGATTGAGAAGGTCCAGCTTGCCAAGGGCGGGCTGACCAAGCCCCGCAACAACTTTCTAACAAAGCTTTGAGGTAAGAAGGTTAAAATTAAGTAATATAATACCAAGATAGACAAGAGCCCTCGATGCTTAGTCCGGTGTTCGGAAAGAAAAGCCGGACTAAGGATCTACCAAGATATACGCAGGTTGTTTAAAAATATGTCGATATGGGTTTGTAAGTTGCATTGTTGACCGCCTGCTAACGGCGGAGGTCGAGGCGCTGAAGAAAGATCTTGAGCGGTCGGAGCAAGAGCTCGCCATGCCAAGAGGCAGCTCAAGGAAAAAGAAGGTGAATAACACCCTTTAAATAGGTACCTTTACGTAAAAGGGTTTTGCTGCAAACAAGATTAACCAGATAATATATGTAATGCAGGGCCACTAACGAGGTGGCAACCTCAAGGATGCCGTGTCCGCGGGTCGAACGCAATGCGCCACCGAACGGTCTCGAGCGAAAAAAGCAGCGCCGGTGGCGGAAGTTCGCAAGAGCTCCGTGCTCTCATGAAAAACATGAGAGTTTGGAGCGTGACTCCAAGACTCGAGAGTCCGAGCTTGCCTCGCTCTCGATAGGGCCGAGTCCGCCAAGGCCGAGGCCCTAAGGCCCATATGGAAGTAGAGGACATGAAGAAGATAGCGGCGGTAAGGCGTTTTTCATGCAGAGCAAGCATGTTAATGTAAATTACCGGATACTTACCCAATTCGAGCTCTCAGGGCATTTGCAGATCTCGCCGATAGTGCGCTCGATGCTGCCGCTTATCATGAGCGAGGAGAGGAGCTCAACGGAGAAGGTCTTCGGTCTCAAGACGCCGAGGCCGCCATCCGTGCTTCTAAGCGACCAGGTGAAGCACCGTGGTCGAACTCCACAAGGTAGCCGAGGAGGCCATGAAGGGCCTCATAGTCCGGCCAGTGGCTCGGGCAGGCTATGCCTCGGCAGCTACTTTGGCCTAGCGCGCGGCTGGTGGATGCATGCCCAGTGCTGGATGTGACTGCGCCCGCCGCATTGAAGGCGCTGTCGAGCCCTTGCCCGCATAAAGGTGCAATGGGGCAAGCCTGGATGCGGAGAAGCTTCACGGATCCGCCGCCGCGGCAAGGAGCACCGTGACGGAGCGATATTATAAAGTTGTCCCAAGGGAGCCCGCGATATTGCATATGAGTGCCCCTTAATGTAATCCTTGAGTGAACTCGCTGTTTTTTTATCCTCGTGCGCTGAAAACTTTGTTTATATGCGCCATGAGCAACGCTTTGTTGAATTTAAAATATTACCTTCAGGCGGCCGCTTGTTAAATCGAGAGATGGCAAGTCGTTGGCTTTAGCCCCAAGCCACGAAAGTGCCGGGTGTTCGGTGATAAACTTGAGCACTCTTGTTCCCATCTTTGGGTCCATCTAGGAGGCGCCAACACGACGTAACAAGGCGACCGGACTTACAATGCTTGAACACTCTCACTTAGCCATAGAATTCTATAATTTTAATTTCGTGAAGCCTCGGTATTCGAAGACCAATCCGGGCGCTATCCACGCCTTCATCGGACATCATCCGAACTTCGCCAAGCGGCATGAGTCTTTAGGGACCCAAAAGACCTCTCGAACAATGACCAGCTCTCGCCTTATCATGCCGCCAGTTTTAGCTTTTCCATTGAGGCGTTAACCTGCTCAACCGGGCGCAATCGCAGATGGTTCTCCTAGTGCTACCTTAGCCGACGGAACGGAATGTAAGGTACCAAAACATAGGAGCCGGGCAAACCCAACTATTGACCCAAGACATGATTCGGAGCTGATTCATATAATGCTATAAGTTCGGGGTGCCGCACTTGTGAAAGTGTTCGGACTTAATCACACCATAATATGGGAAACAGAAGCCCCTGGTGTATTCGGCCGTACCAAAGTATACGGGTGCAAGATGTCATATAATGAACATATGTAAAAGATAACGCAATTGCAATGAAAAGATAATGAAATTGCAAAAAGGAAATGTTGCGTTTTTTATGAAAAGAGGTCTGCTAATAAAGCGGACTGATACAAATAGTGCGGTAAGCAAGGGATTTGGACTACTTTGACATGTCCCCCTCCAGGGATGAGCTGTAGACTTGGTGTATGTAATCAAATTTAGTGCTTGTAATGGAGACCACCTGAGTGTTCGTCGCAGCCTTCTTTGATCCCTGACTATTGCCTCGTGAGTTCGCAAGTTTGCCGTTTGACAGGCTTCGCTCGTAGAGTCCTGTAATATAAAAAGAAAAGATAAAAATAAAACCAAGGGGCGCTTAGCACGAGCCCCTGGTGTGGTCGAGCCGCACTCTTTAATCCTTGAGGTTAAGCCCCTCCCCTGCGCCCATGGTATCTCCAAAGCGTAATGATGTACGTGGAGTGTTATTCTCGTGATCATGCGCGGGCGAGGGTGGGGGCCACATTGCTACGCGTGCTCCGATCGCGCCAGTGGTCTTGGTTAGTGTTGCTCCGGCGCTTTTGATGCATCCGCTTTTAATTGCCGGACTAGAGAATTGTCGAGAAGGCTGCTCAGCATTTCGCCGCGAGAGTTGCCAGATGCTCCTCCGCTCGAGGGAGCGCTCAGATTCCCATTAACCGTGATAACTCCGCGAGGGCCCGCATCTTGAGCTTTAGGTATGCATAATGCGGCATCGCATTGAACTTTGCAACGCGTTCGTCCGAAAGCAGGCATGATAGCCGCCACTGAACGGGACTATATCAAGATTAACTCTTCGCTTCGAAATTATCCGGGATCCAAGACCACTTTAGTGTGACGGAGCTCGCATAGTTGGCTTCCACTCTGGGATGACACCTTTAAAGGTTGTCTTAGTAGGCTTGATCCTGGATGGGTCTATGCCCATTTTGGCGACCGTGTCCCGGGTAAAGCAGGTTCAAGTTGCCGCCGCCGCCCATCGTGACTCTTGTGAGGTGAAATCCATCGACGATTGGGTCTAGGACCAATGCGCGAATCCGCCATGGCGATGCTAGTCGGATGGTCTCGCTGATCAAAAGTGGTCGGACAGAGGACCATGGGTTGAACTTCGGGCGATCGCTCCATCGCATAGACGCCCCAGAGTGCGCGCTTCCTCTCCTCTTGGGTATATGGGTCGCAGAATCATATTCACCGTCCGCACTCTGGGGAAACCTTCGTCCTTTGTTGTTCGGGCGGCGGGTCTCTTCCTCGTCTGCCGCTATTTAGCCCCTTGTCATTGTGTTCGTAATTAACTTGCTACCGCTCGAGCACCCAACAATCCCTATTGGTGTGATTAGCTGGCTTTTCGGGGTGCCATGTATCCGCATGAGCGGTCGAGTATTCTGGTCCAGATTGACGGGCCCGAGTTGTTCTTTAAATGGCTTCTTCCGCTGACCGGTTTGGAGCCTCGAATCCGCATTGATCGACGATCCTCTTTGTCGCCGCCGTTAGTACGGGCGCTTGTTTTGATTCGACGTGACCTGCCGTGGTTGTCCTTGATGTCCGGACTGCCAGAATTTTTGCGGAGATTGTTGCTGCGGGCTAGCTAGCTATCCTCTCCGCGCAAAAGCGGTCATTAACGGCGTGAGGGCTGCCATGGATTTCGCTTCTCCCGCACTGTGCCGGGCTAGCCATTCGTCCCGATGTTATGTTTGAAGGCTGCAAGGGCCTCCGATCCGGACAATGACGATTTGATTTTTCTTCGTCAAGAACCGTGTCCGAATTGTCCGCCGATTCGTCCGCTGCTGAATAATGTGGCTTAGGTCATCGGCGTCGGTGGTCGCATGTATGTACCTTGAAAGTTATCAAGGAACGCGCCTCCGTGTCTTCCCAACATCCAATCGACTCGCAGTGCTGTTAAGCCAATGCCGAGCTGGTCCTTTGAGCTTGAGGGAGATATTTGATGGCGTGGAGATGCCGCCATGGGCCATATGGATGTGGAGAAGATAATCTTCGATCCACACCGCTGGGTCTGTTGTGCCATCGTAAGATTCGATATTCACGGGTTTGAACCCTTTGGGGATCCGATGATCCATTACTTCATCGATGAAGCATAACGGTGTGCGGCACCTCAGATGAGCGATATCGCGACGCAGCTCGAGGGAGTGCTATCGCTATGTTCGCCCGCCGCGTTATGTCCGGGCGCGACGGTATTCGCCGTGGGTCGAGGGCGCCCACGTGATCCATAGATGGATCTGGATTGTCTTGCTTTGTCCTCCAAGATGTCTCGCAAGTCCGGCGTGTTCCTTTGGCTTGACTCTTGGATCGATGTCGGTACGGTCTTGGCCGGGGTCTCAATGCCTCTTCGTCGCGACCACGGGTGGTCGGTCAGCCATGTCGCGGCGCCGGTGATAAAGGTATGTATGCTTCCTCCTCTAATCGGGGAGCAGCTTATGCCTTGGGTAACTTTTGAGGGGAGTTCGAAGTTTATACTTTCGCCGCGAGGACCTCGGTCCATCGATCGGCTAGCAGATCTTGATCAGCTTGAAGTTGTTGCTGCTTTTTCTTTAGGCTATTTGCCGTGGTTATGAGCTCGCGCTCAAGCGCCTTGTTCGACGGGATCCTCGGGTATGACGATTCATCATCATTGAGGCTCGCCGCCTTCGGAGGGAGGCATATAGTTATCATCCTCAACCCCTTCGTCTCGCGCTCGTCATGGGGCTTGCTTCTGCGACTCTCCGTGCTGAGTCTTGCAGAGGGATCGCCTTCGCACTCTCCGAGTGTTATTATCTCCTCGTGGTCGGAATCTCCATTCTTGTTGTGGCGGATTTAGAGCGGCGCCACGACGCCGGGCGCTTCGGTTGCTTTTTAGAGAATCTTCCTCCGCTGCTTTTTCGCCATCCCTTCTTTTGGGGTATCCACCATGTAGACGCTATATGACGAGGTGGCCTTCCATTGCCTCGTGGGTGTTGGGTCTCGGTCGCTCTCCGCATCATCGCCCATAGCGCCGATGTCATCGAGTCGTAGTCTAGCATGTCGGTTAGATCCTCGGCAGCTGGCTACAAAGTGGGTGGTGGTGGGCTCAATTTCTTCGTCGTCGAATCTCCAACCGCCCCGCCATAGTCCGCCAGATTCTCCGATAGCGAGAGATGCTTCAGAGAATTCAGATATCGCCAAAAGGCGAAGTGTTGAAAGATGTCCGCGGCAAGGAATTCCATAACCGGCGCCAATCCGCTTAATTGGCAGGGCGCAGGAGGCTCGGAGTCCGCGAGGAGTCCGCGCCGATCACGAAGTTTCGCCGGGACAAGATTGGTATTCGCCCATCGTCGAGATGTTGAAGCCCCTGTATGTGTCTATCCACCGCCCCGCCATGGCAATCGGCCCGCCAGTAGCCGGAGCGGTTCGAAAAGCGCCACCAAAGCACCGGTCCGCGGCAGAGCTAGATCATACCCATCGCCGCGCGGCGGGCGCGCTTGCTCAGGCTCGAGTCCGTCAAGATCAAGTCTCCGCGTCATCGGCCGTGAAGTTCAAGCTCAACCGACCGACGGCCAGGGCGAAGCTTCGATCTGCTCCAGATGGCCAAGAGAATTGCCCGCAGCGGCAAAGCCGCCGAATATGAAGATCTGTCCGGGAGAAAAGTCTCACCTCGACAGCGTTGATGGTCGAAGGGCCATCGAGCCTATCGGTGACGCATACGAGGAACTCTCAATGAAAGCACCAATGTCGGTGTCAAACCGCGGATCTCGGTAGGGGTCCCGAATCGTGCGTCTAGGCGGATGGTAACAGAAACGAGGGACACAATGTGTTTACCTGTGTTCAGCCCTCTCGATGGAGGTAATACCCTACGCCCCGCTTGATTAATATTGATGATATGGGTAGTACAAGAGTAGATCTACCACGAGATCAAGGAGGCTAAACCCTAGAAGCTAGCCTATGGTATGATTGTTGAGATGTAATGTTGTGTCTCACGGACTAAAGCCCTCCGGTTTATATAGACACCGGAGATGCTACGGTTTACGTAGTCGGTTACAATGGTAGGAGATCTACATATACGATCGCCAAGCTTGCCTTCACGCCAAGGAAAGTACCTTCCTGACACGAGCCGAGTCTTCAATCTTCTATCTTCGTAGTCCGGGAGTCCGCAGATATTGATAGTCCGCTGTCCCGACACCTTTAGTCCAGATTCTCACCCCAAATAAATGTTCATCTCGTCCAGCTTGATTTTAGAAGCCGGGAAAAATTTATTTCGGGATTTTTGGAGTCCGTTTAGTATTTCTTTCGTTTGATTTTCTGCGCCTAATTATTATTTTTTTTAAAACGCAACCGACCTATGGGCCGTGTCCGTCTAGGACTCCCGGCCCGCGGGGCTTTATAAGCCTGGGAGCCAGCCGGGCCCCCCCGCCCCCCTAAACCCTAGCCGCTACCGCCATCTTGCCAAGGCCAGGCCACGCCGCCGCCGCCGCCGCCGAGTCTACCACGCCGCCCCGCCGGATCCCGCCGCCGATCTCATCGGACCCCGCCGACCCCGCCGCCCGCACACTCGCCGAGGTTTGCCGCTGCCTCGACTTCCGTGCTGTTTTTTTAAAACCGATCGGTTTTCTGTCGGTTTATTTCAGTTTTTTTAGTACGGTTTTTTTCTATTAGATCGGTTTCCTTTTTCGGTTCGGTTAAATAGCGAGCGTTTGCTCGTTCGTTCGTTTTAACGAACGTGTTCGTCAGATTAGTTTAGTCAACGAACGTTCATTCGTTAACCTGTTCGTCGTTTTTCTTTTTCTCGGATTTAATCCACGATTTTTCTGATCGCGATTCCTGATTTGATTTTCGTTTTAGTATAACTTTTCGCTCGTTTATCGGAATCAGGCGATTCAAGCGCCTGGAGTTTCGTCTTGAAACCCTCTTTCTGAATAATCAACTTAAACAAGTTTTTGCTTCTCTAAAATTTGACTTAGATCCAGATTAGTAAAACGAAGTTGTTTTCTTTCGCCGTTTGACTTTCGTTGATTTGTTTGATTTGATTCTTTTTGCAAACCGGAGTTCTTAAGTTGAACTTTCAGGTTAGATCTTTTATTCGAGTTTTACCTGTGCATTAGATGAGTACTTATTGTATGCTTGTCTGTTTGTCTGCGATTGAATACCCGGAGTGCGCCGCCTGTTACTTCGAGTCTCTAGGTTTCGCGGATCATCAGCAAGGCAAGTAGCACTTTGATCATACCTTTTCTCATACCCAGTTTTTATGCATTAGATCAATCCTCAAACATTGCATGATTAGGATCTAATTAAATTGTGGGTTATGGGAAATAGTTGAGGTAGTACCTATTACCTGTTTTGTTTTCAAACCTTTGGGAGTTACTTCTACGTTTGCTTATTATGCCATGCTATGCTAGTAGACGTGGATTGGGTGACTGTATCCATGACAGATGTGAGTTTGTTAATTAATGGTTTATTTAAGGTGGCAACTTAAACACACATCTGGGTGGATTGAGGCACCTGGTTTCTATCAGACTTGCTCAGATTTCTTGGACCGCCACCTGTGCTCAAAGGGATCATGAGATTATTCAAACTAGAAACTTACGTGTGCAGCCACAAGCCATTATGGGCTCCGCATAGTTGATTAAGTCATGCTAACTCTTACGGGTAGACTAGCAGATGTAGGGAAAGTAGGTGTACCGGTCTACCCACATGTAAGGTGCTAGCGCTCCAAAGACTATGTTTTTGGCCATCCGCTTTCAAACACCATGTAGTGCGAGAATCCCAACGGAGGAGATCGAGTCTTGTGGGGAAAAGTGCGCAAACCTCTGTAGAGTGTACAAACTAATCATGGTTAGCCGTGTCCCCGGTTATGGACGTTTTGAGTATCTAGTACTTGGATATCACATGAATCTCAACATGTTACTCTAATTTAATATTGTTGGGTTAATGAGTACTTTTAATTGGGATTGAGAATGCTGTCAACCATTCTCAATGTTTAACAACCACCATGATAATTAAATAAATTTATTCCTTTGCAGTAGGGAAAAATTGGCTTTATGCAAAATTGTAACCGTAGAGCTTTCCACCAGCCAAATATGCATGTAGTATAGCTTAATCCTTTGTTATTCTCTATGTGTTACATTGCCAGCATATTCCATGTGCTGACCCATTTTCGGGCTGCAACGTTTCATGTTGCGCACTTTTCGCACGATTTAGTAAGGTGCTTTTAGGTCGTGGTTCTATACTCAATGATGCCGTTGGAGTTGATGGACTCGCTTATCTTCCAAGTCTTCCGCTGTTATCATTTTTAGATGGCCTTAAGCCATATTTATTTCAATAAGTTCTCTCTTGAGACATTCGATGTAATAAGTGTGTGATTGCTACTCTGTTATAAATCCTCCAAGTACTGTGTGGTGTCAGATATCGATCCAGTGGATGACATCGAGCACGAGATCGACTGTTTGAGGTCTGGTCGCTACAAAGGTGGTATCAGAGCACACGCTGACTGTAGGACACGGCCACTAAACTTAAGCCCTAGATTACTACTCTTTCTTCTCATTTCTGACTCCTCATCTTTTCTATTCTTTAGGATGGTGGATGCAAGGATCAAGTTCACACAACCAGATGAAAACTCACCTTTTGGATATCACTTGAAGGAAGCCACTAGATACCTGAACATAGGAGTACCAAGCTTCACCAGGACCTTCAACGCCACTTTGGCCGAAGAGGAGCGCTGGAGATTCAAGTCTACGTTCCAGGAAGGACATTTGCACC
This sequence comes from Aegilops speltoides, assembly GCA_021437245.1. NCBI lineage: Eukaryota > Viridiplantae > Streptophyta > Magnoliopsida > Poales > Poaceae > Aegilops > Aegilops speltoides. The sequence goes on along the minus strand of CM038143.1, from coordinate 87,663,058 downwards.
AATCACGGAGCCAATAGAGTATACCTTTGATGCACCAACATGGAGCCTAGGAAAGAGCATGGCAGCTCACATCGCCATGGGACGAATTGGAGAAGTTTACCACAACAATCTCAAGAATACTATCTACCAGATTTGTGGGTGCCGAGATGAGCATTGGGACATGATCACCACCAGGAAGGACAGATCGATCGCAGCTTATATCCAGGAATTAAACCAACACATCCGACGCCAGGAGAATCAGATGTGCGCAGATATGGAGGATCTACAGAAGGCTATGACCAAGATCAAGGAGCTAGAAGAAGAACTCAAGGCTACACGTAAAGACTATATGGAAGAAATCGTCGCCCTAGTAAGACAGAACGGTGACCTTAAGGAGAAGATTGGAGTATTCATGGGAGGATCAGCACCCAGAGGAGAAGAGGATGAACCTACTTGTCTAGATAATTATATCATCATCGACGACACCGATTCGGATCCCGACGACAACGATGATGACTATGTTGATGAAGCTGGAGCAGATATCATGGAATCTTCATCGGAGCAGTTTTTCCAGTTGATCACCATAACAGTAGTAGAATTTTCCACCATTTAATTAGTTCTAGTCCAAGCACTTTTGTAACAATAGTTAGACCGTTGTATGCCCTTGTTTGAATTGATTGGAGTGATATTGTGTGTTTTTGTCTCATGTGCATATGGGTAGTGTTATCTCACTAGACCTCATTCTATTCTTAACTCTCCTCCCCTCTTTAAAACCCTCAGATGCCTCCAAGACGCGACCCCGAATTTGTTTTCCTGCCGGAGATCACTCAATTGATTCAGCAGTAGAATACCCTGATTCAAACATTGGTACAGAACCAAGGCAACAACAACAACAACCACCCACCACCACCACCACCTGTTGACCATCTGGCACATTTCTTAAGGCTGAATCCGCCGGTGTTTTCCAGTAGCACCGAGCCGATAGTAGCAGATGATTGGCTCCGTAAGATAGGGAGGGAGTTGACCACTACAGGATGTACAGATAGAGAAAAGGTGAAATTTGCCGCACATCACTTGACGGACCCACAAAGAAAGATGGTGGGAGAATTTACAGACCACTTACCCAGAGACACCGCCACATGGAATCGGCCAAGAAGCTTTCCATACTGCCCATGTTTCAGCAGGAGCTATGGCCATGAAGAAGCGTGAGTTTCACAACTTACGCCAAGGAGGACGGCAACACAAGATGTGGATGATTTTAGTAAGCTAGCACGTTATGCCCCAGATGACGTTGCTACGGATGCAGCTAAGCAGGAGAAGTTTCTAGAAGGACTGAATGATGAGTTGAGCATGCAGTTGATGGTAGCCACTTTCAATAACTACCAGGAGTTAGTAGATCGTGCTCTTATGATTGAAGGAAAGCAGAGCAGATTGACAATCGTAAGAGGAAGTATGGACAGGGAAGTACATTACGAGCTCAGCAGAGGCTACGCTTTACCCCAAGTCGAGGACACTTTCAAAGATACTCACGGAGGAGGCAGCTCTCACAATCATAATGGCACAAAGAATGGAAACGGGAATGGAGGAAGTGATGGACAAAGCCGCACCAACCCGTCAACACCATCCAAGGTAGACCTGAGTATATCACTTGTTATAAGTGCCGTAAGACGGGGCATTATGCAAATGATTGTCCTGAAGCCCAAAATGGAAACGGTAATGGAAGCTCGGGAAAGAAGCCAAACCCTTTCAATAGAGGACAGGTGAACCACGTCACCGTGGAGGAGGTTGAAGCTCAGCCAGACGCAGTAATAGGTAAGTTTTTGGTTAAGGCATTTACTGCAGTTGTTCTTTTTGATACTGGTGCATCGCATTCATACATATCAAGGGGATTTGTGGATAAGTTTAGCCTGCCCACTAAGACTCTTAAGACACCCATGCTAGTAAGTTCCCCGGGAGCTGAGTTTACGGTCAGTCAAGGATGCTTTCAGGTGCCATTAAGTATAGGAAGGCATGTTTTCCCAACGGATTTAATTATATTGGAATCCCAAGGTTTGGATGTAATTCTTGGTATGGATTGGCTGTCGATGTATGGAGGAAACATTGATTGCGCCAGTAAGACAATTTTGCTTACGACACTCGAAGGAATAAGAATTAAGTATGTATCACGGCATGAACCGAGAAGAGCACATGTAAATTCCTTATCAGGAGTTGTGCAGAGGAAGTACCAAGCTAAAGGATTTCCCGATGTATTTCGTAAGAGTTGCTGTGCATGCCACCGGATAGAGACATTGAGTTCTTAATTGAACTACTGCCAGGCACTGGGCCGATATCCAAGAGACCGTACAGGATGCCAGCCCAAGATTTGGAGGAAATTAAGAAGAAGATTAAGGAGTTGTTGGACAAAGGTTTTATTCACCCAAGTTCTTTGCCTTGGGGATCGCCAGTACTTCTGGTGGAGAAGAAGGATGGATTGTTAAGAATGGTTGTTGATTATCGCGGATTGAATGAAGTAACAATCAAGAACAAGTACCCACTACCAATGATCAATGATCTGTTTGATCGGTTGCAAGGAGCTAAGGTGTTTTCCAAGATCGATTTGCGATCATGGTACCATCAGTTGAAGATTCGGGAGCAGGATATACCGAAGACGGCTTTTACCACCAGGTATGGGCTGTATGAGTATACCGTTATGTCATTTGGTCTGACTAACGCCCCAGCCTATTTTATGAACATGATGAACAAGGTGTTTATGGAGTTTTTGGATAAGTTCATCGTGGTGTTCATTGATGATATTTTGGTTTACTCGAAGAATGAAGAGGAACATAAGAAGCACTTGCGTTTGGTACTCAAGAATCTCAGAGAACATCAGCTATACGCCAAGTTCAGCAAGTGTGAGTTTTGGCTGAAGGAAGTTGGATTTCTCGGACATGTTATATCCGGAGAAGGTATCGCAGTAGACCCTACTAAAGTTGTCACTGTGACAAACTGGGAAGCACCAACAACAGTTGGAGAAATCCGGAGTTTCCTTGGACTCGCAGGATACTACCGGAGATTCATTGAAATTTCAATTTCTCGAAGATTGCGAAGCCTATGACAGAATTGTTGAAGAAGGATACCAAGTTCATTTGGAGTGAGGAGTGTGAGGCTAGTTTCCAAGAGTTGAAGAAACGCTTGGTTACCTCACCAAGATTAATTCTGCCAGATCGGACCAAGGATTATGAAGTGTATTGCACGCTCACGCCGAGGACTTGGAGCAAAGGCTTATGCAGGAGGGAAGAGTTGTTTCGTATGCTTCACGACAGCTCAAGCCTCATGAGTTAAATTATGCTACTCATGATTTGGAGTAAGCAGCTGTAGTGCACGCACTGAAAACGTGGAGACATTTTCTCATTGGAAATCACTGCGAGGTGTACACGGATCACAAGAGTTTGAAGTACATCTTCACGCAGAAGGAGTTAAATCTCAGGCAGATGAGATGGTTGGAGCTTATTAAGGATTATGATATGAGATTATATTATCACCCGGGAAGGCTAACGTTGTAGCAGACGCGTTGAGCCGTAAAAGCCATGTCAATACACTAATGACGGGAGAAATACCCAAGGAGTTAGCCGAGGATCTTCATGAGCTATGTTTGGAAATAGTTCCGATAGGCTATGTAGCAGCATTGGAGATTCCGTCTACATTGATGGATAAAATCAGAGAAGCTCAAAAGACAGATAAGGAAGTTGCCTCTATAAAGGAGAAAATGAGCGAAGGGAAGGCTAAGGGATTTCATGAGGATGAGTACGATACCCTACGGTTTGAAGACCGTGTTTATGTGCCCAATGACCCGGAGATCGGGAAGTTGATTCTGCAAGAGGCACATGATTCACCGTATTCGATTCACCCCGGAAATACCAAGATGTATTTGGATTTGAAGGAAACTTTCTGGTGGACCGGAATGAAGAAGGATATTGCAGAGTATGTAACAGTTTGCGATGTATGTCAGAGGGTGAAAGAAGAACATCAGAAGCCAGCTGGATTGTTACAGCCATTGCCTATACCCGAATGGAAATGGGACAAACTAGGCATGGATTTCATCACGGGATTGCCCAGGACTCGTTCAGGCTATGACTCGATTTGGTTTGTAGTCGATCGTTTGACGAAGGTAGCTCATTTCATTCCAGTAAAGACTACCTACAGCAGTGCCAAATTGGCTAAGATATACATGACTAGGATTGTATGTTTGCATGGAGTTCCGAGGAGTATCGTATCAGATAGAGGAACCCAATTCACCTCAAAGTTCTAGAAACAGTTGCACGAAACATTGGGAACCAGGCTGGAATTTAGCACAGCTTTCCACCCACAGATAGATGGACAGACCGAGAGAGTCAATCAGATTTTGGAGGATATGCTTAGAGCTTGTGTTTTGGATTATGGATCAAGTTGGGATGACAACTTGCCATATGCGGAGTTTTCTTACAACAACAGTTATCAATCCAGTTTGAAAATGGCCCCTTTCGAAGCCTTGTACGGAAGGAGGTGCAGAACCCCGTTGTTGTGGGATGAGGTTGGAGACCGCCAGTTGTTTGGACCGGATTTGATTAAGGAGTCTAAACAGAAAGTAAAGTTGATCCGCGACAAGCTCAAGGTAGCTCAGTCAAGGCAGAAGAGCTATGCAGATTCAAAACGCAAGGAGACAGAATATGAAGTCGGAGACAGAGTTTATCTTCGAGTATCTCCGCTTCGAGGAGTAAAGCATTTTGGAGTTAAAGGAAAGTTAGCGCCACATTTTGTGGGACCATACAAAGTTCTGGAACGCATGGGAGAAGTAGCGTGCAAGTTGGAATTACTCGAGGGATTGTCAGGTGTTCACGATGTGTTCCATGTTTCACAGTTGAAGAAGTGTCATGCAGAGATGGCTGATATACCACTAAGAGATACAGTGCCTCTAGAAGCGATTCAGTTGAAAGATGATTTGACTTATGAAGAGAAACCAGTTAAGATTTCGAATATGCCACCGAGTTACCCTTGAGAAGGTTATCAAGTTTTGCAAAGTTCAGTGGAGCCACCACACCGAGGAGGAAGCCACCGGGAGCGAGAGGAAGATCTGCCAAGGCCCACCTCACCTATTTGTTAGTTAACCCGAATCTCGAGGGCTAGATTCATCTTAAGAGGTAGGTTTGTAACATCCCAAATTTTCAATTTGGAATGTTATACATAGATCATCATTGCATATCATATTTTGTTGCATGGTTGGCTCGATCCTAGAAATTCTACATAACTCAAGGACCCACGGAGAGAGTTGGGGATTTCGTTATTTTCTTATTTGAGTTTTCGCAAATTTTCAAAATAGGATCATTGATTTTATTTATTTTATCTTCAATTATTTCTACTACCAAAATTTCAGAGAGGGAATAAAATGACTTCCCAAAATAAAGAAATAATGAAGATTTAATAAAAAAATCAAATAAGATTTATTTTTGAGTTTTTCGCTTTTTATTTGAATTCAGGAAAAATGCGCGTTTTTCAAAATTGCATTTAGGCCCCAAATAAATGTTCATCTTGTCTGGCTTGATTTTAGAAGCCGAGGAAATTTTATTTTGGGATTTTTGGAGTCCGTTTAGTATTTCTTTCGTTTGATTTTCTGCGCGTAATTATTTAAAAAAAACGCAATCGACCTACGGGTCGTGTCCGTCTAGGACTCCCGGCCCGTGGGGCTTTATAAGCCGGGGGGAGCCAGCCCGAGGCCCCCCGCCGCTTCAAACCCTAGTCGCCACCCTTGCCGTCTTCACTTGCCACGACCACGCGCCGCCCGCCCACCGAGTCGCGCACGCCCTTCCCGGACCCACGACCACGCCGCCCGCATGCTCGCCGAGGTTTGCCGCTGCCTCGACTTCCGTGCTGTTTTTTGTAAAAACCGATCGGTTTTCCGTCGGTTTATTTCGGGTTTTTTTTAGTTTCGTTTTTTTCTATTAGATCGGTTTTCTTTTTCGGTTCGGTTAAATAGCGAGCATTTGCTCGTTCGTTTGTTTTAACGAACGTGTTCGTCAGATTAGTTTAGTTAACGAACATTCGTTCGTTAACCTGTTCGTCGTTTTTCTTTTTCTCGGATTTAATCCGCGATTTTTCTGATCGTGATTCCTGATCTGATTTTTGTTTTAGTATAACTTTTCGCTCGTTTATCGGAATTAGGCGATTCAAGCGCCTGGAGTTTCATCTCGAATCCCTCTTTCCGAATAATCAACTTAAACAAGTTTTTGTTTCTGTAAAATTTGACTTAGATCCAGATTAGTAAAATGAAGCTGTTTTCTTTCGCCGTTTGACTTTCGTTGCTTTGTTTGATTTGATTCTTTTTGCAAACCGGAGTTCTTAAGTTGAACTTTCAGGTTAGATCTTTTATTTGAGTTTTACCTATGCATTAGATGAGTACTTATTGTATGCTTGTTTGTTTGTCTGCGATAGAATACCCGGAGTGCGCCGCCTGTTACTTCGAGTCTCTAGGTTTCGCAGATCATCAGCAAGGCAAGTAACACTTTGATCATACCTTTTCTCATACCCAGTTTTTATGCAGTAGATCAATCCTCAAACATTGCATGATTAGGATCTAATTAAATTGTGGGTTATGGGAAATAGTTGAGGTAGTACCTATTACCTGTTTTATTTTCAAACCTTTGGGAGTTACTTCTACGTTTGCTTATTATGCCATGCTATGCTAGTAGACGTGGATTGGGTGAGTGTATCCATGACAGATGTGAGTTTGTTAATTAATGGTTTATTTAAGGTGGCAACTTAAACACACATCTGGGTGGATTGAGGCACCTGGTTTCTATTAGGACTTGCCTGTATTTCTTCGGACCGCCACCCAGGCTCAAAGGGATCATGAGATTATTCGAACTAGAAACTTACGTGTGCAGCCACAAGCCATTATGGGCTCTGGCGTAGTTGATTAAGTCGTGCGAACTCTTACGGGTAGACTAGCAGATGTAGGGGAAAGTAGATGTACCGGTCTACCCACTTGTAAGGTGCTAGCGCTTCCGGAAGACTATGTCTCGGTCATCTGTTTCTCAAACACCATGTAGTGCGAGAATCCCAACGGAGGAGATCGAGTCTTGTGGGGAAAAGTGCGCAAACCTCTGCAGAGTGTACAAACTAATCATGGTTAGCCGTGTCCCCGGTTATGGACGTTTTGAGTATCTAGTACTTGGATATCATGTGAATCTCAACATGTTACTCTAATTTAATATTGTTGGGTTAATGAGTACTTTTAATTGGGATTGAGAATGCTGTCAACCATTCTCAATGTTTAACAACCACCATGATAGTTAAATAAATTTATTCCTTTGCAGTAGGGAAAAATTGGCTTTATGCAAAATTGTAACCGTAGAGCTTTCCACCAGCCAAATATGCATGTAGTATAGCTTAATCCTTTGTTATTCTCTATGTGTTACATTGCCAAAGATATTCCATGTGTTGACCGTTTCAGTCTGCAACGCTTCATGTTGCAGACTTTTCGCATTTACAGTAAGGTGCTTTTAGGTCGTGGTTCTATACTCAAGTGATGCCATTGGAGTTGATGGACTCACTTATCTTCCAAGTCTTCCGCTGTTATCGTTTTTAGATGGCCTTAAGCCATATTTATTTCAATAAGTTCTCTCTTGAGACATTCGATGTAATAAGTGTGTGATTGCTACTCTGTTATAAATCCTCCAAGTACTGTGTGGTGTCAGCATTACTGATCCAGGGATGACACTGAGCACAGAGATCAGACTATTTGATGTCTGGTCGCTACATTGAGCCTAATGGTGAAGAACTTCAACAAGTTTTACAAGAGTAGAAGCAAAGAGAGACGCTCCAAGTCAAGGTCCTACAATGACAAAAGATCTTCTAGTCGAGAGCGTAATTGCTACAATTGTGGAAGACCCGGACACTACTCCAATGAGTGTATGGCACCCTACAAAAGAAGAGAAGACTCTCCAAAAAGAAGAAGTAGAAGAGAAGAATCACCACCAAGAGAGAGAAGGATTAGAGATGATCATTATGAACGAAGAACATCCCAGAGAAGCAAGGATTCAGAAAGTAAGGACAAGTCATCAAGGAGCTACACAAAACGAAGACATCAAGCTCATGTTGGTGAATGGGTATCCGGCTCCGACTCCGACAATCACTCTGAGAGAAGCTATCACTCCGACTCCGAATATACTCAAGATGAAGGTGTTGCCGGTCTAGCACTTGTGTCAACCAACTCCTACGACATATTTGATTCACCAAATGAAGGACTTGGAAGATGCTTCATGGCTAAAGGCCCAAAGGTATCACACCCCGAGTATGTTGATTTCAATAGTGATGAAGATGACTTGTTAGGTGATGATGATTTACTTGTTGACAACTCTAGTGATGAATACTATGATGAAACGTCAATTAGTCATGCTAATCAAGATAAATTGAATGACAATGATAAGGAGAAGATTAAGCTTCTAACTAAAGAGATAAACACTCTTAAGTTAGCTCATGAAACTATCTTAGAAGATCATCGAGAACTTTTAAGGACTCATTAGAAGTTACGCTTTGAAAAGCTCAACCTTGAGCAAGAGCATGAGTTCTTAAAGGCAATCAATGATGATCTTCATAAGAAAAGTTCTTCTTACATTGCCAAGCGTTTACTCTTATCTACTTACATGCCTCAAGTCAAATCTAGTAACAAGAACAAGAAGGATTCTTCCTCTAGTAGTAACAATAATCATGTTAAATCCAATGTTGTTGCTTCTAGTAGTTCTCTTGATTCCACTAATGATTATCTTAGCCAAGTTACACTTGAGCAAAAAATAGCTTATTGAAGGGAATTATAGAGAAAGATGTTTACAAGAGCCTTGCTGGGAGTAAGCAATTCGAGGAAATAGTATGCAAGCAAGGAAGGCACCGGAAGAACCAAGGTGTTGGTTTTGAACCAAAGTTCAATGCCAATGGAGTTGAGTGGGAAGAAGATCAATACCCCAAGACGAAGTTTGTTCCTTAACAAGAGAACTATGATCCTACTTCCTTCAAAGGGACACAAGCTCAAGATGATCTTCCACCACAAGACCACAAGCAAAAAGGCAAGGATAAGCTTCAAGAGGAGATTGATGCATTTGAAGAAGCTCCTAAGGCCTTGGTCAAGTGGGTTCCCAAGACTACATCAAGTTCTACTTCATCAAGTACAACTACAACTCCAAGGGTTCCCATCAAGATGGTGTGGATCCCGAAGAAGAAGAACTAGAGAGTTCTTGAGGGTGACTCCGCCAATGTACTTCACTCTTATCATTTTGGCAAGAACAAGTGCAATCAACTTCCACATCTTGCACTAGTTCATGGAGTCACAAACCCTCCTATTGGTAAGACAAGGGACAAGGTAACTTAATGCTTTCATAGACATCATCTTGTATGTGCATCACTCTATGTCTATGGATATCCTTGTTTGTTCCTTGTGGGACTAACCCGTGTAGGTATTGAAAGTGCAACTCACTCCAAAGGATTGCTCCAAATGATCTACATCAACATTGAGCATCCACATCTTCAACACCTACATGAAGTCATCATCCACAAAACCCAAGGTTAGTTCATCCCTCTTAGGGGGGATCTCACATCTAGGGGGAGCTTTACTCTAAGAATTGAGCTAAAGCAACTCTAATGGTGTGAACACAACAATGCATTATGTAAAAGTGGCAACCCCACTTGAGCTTAAACGATGAGTATGACCTATGATCAAATGTTCTCATTTGACTCCTAAGTCAATATACTCATATATAGATGACCTAGTCATCGCCAATTGCTTGATAGATGCTAGATTGGTTGTGCATGCTTTGCCACATATTTCATTTGCCATTTTATTGTGTGAGCATGTTGGTTGCATATTTTACTCATTCGAGGACATCCACTTGTTGTTTTAATTGTTTGGTTTCTTTTCTTTTGCCAAGTGGATGGACAAGGATGCCTAAGAACCCTCTCTAGCTATCTATGCTTTTCTTGTCTCAAACTTTATTCATGCTACATCACAAAGTTTGATCAAGTCAGATTCGAACCACTCTGTGTGAGGAGCACTCGGAGTCCCCGATTCGTCATAGACTTAAACTTCCAAAACTTCTTTGTGCGTTTTGGTCTGACTGATTCTTCCATTTTGTTCATACCGAGATCACTAAGTCGATCTAGGTTTTCAATCTCAGTGCAACCGATTTGAACTTTTCGGTCACACCGAGTTGCAGTAACTGCTTGCAGTTATGCATCTCGGTGCCACCGAGTTGTTCCACTCGGTCACACCGGCAGGGTCAGGCTATATATATCCACGGGACAAAATTTGGAAATTGCTCCAAACTCTTTCGCCCGCACTCAGCCTGCTCTGCCTCCCTGGGTCTCTGGATCGTCCTCCTCATCGCCAGCTGCCTCCCGCCGCTGGTCTCCGCCGCCGTCAACGGGAATCGTCTCCGCCGTTGCCGCCGTAGAAAGTCCATCGCCGAACTAGGGTATGGACTTGATCCTTGTGCTAATCCCACTCCGAATTCCCAGCACATTGTTTTGCCATGTATCTTGGCATGATTGAGATCATCTTATCTAGCGAAAACACTCCGTAGTTTAGTTGTGGATTGAAAATTTAGGGTTAGGTTTCCGCCGAAACCATCTCGGACCAACCGAGTTGTAGAAATCGGTTCCACCGATTTGGCCAAGGCCATTGCACATGTGATTCTCGGTCTGACCGAGAATTGCAAATCGGTGTGACCGAGTTCAGGACTTTGTGAAACCCTAGCGGTCTCGGTGCCACCGAACTGTGACTCGGTCTAACCGAGTTCACTAGTTTAGGTTCCAAAAGCTGCTTCGGTATCACCGAGTTTACAAATCGGTAGATCCGAAATGCTTTCTGTGGAAAACTAAAACTAAGTTTTTGACTCATTCTTTTTCAAAAACCTCTGTATTTGTGATGCTCATCTACTCTACCTCATCTATATCTATTCACAGGGTCTGTTGTCAGTGTTTGCAACATGTCTGATCAGAGTGACAGTCAGAACAAGTCTGAGGAGCAGGTTCAGATGAGTGAGGGCACTAGTCCCTCTAGCAGCTATGATGATGGTAGAAGGAGCACACCCAGCAACTTACCCAAGGCAGCCACCAGGGCCAGAAAGAAGAGAACCTCAGATTCCGAGGATGAAGACTATGTGGGTGTTGAGGATGAGGCCACTTCCAAGAAGAAGGTGCTCAAGAAGGATTATGGCACAGCTGCTGCCACCAAGCCTGGTATGAGGACCAAGGCACCTGCAAGAAGGATTCCCACTTCCAAACCTAGGAAGGTTGCCACTGGTGAAACCATGAAGTTCACCATTGAGTCTGAAGATGAAGCTGTTAGCCAAGACAAGAAGAAGAAGAGAGTCGGAACCACTACTGCCAAGGTTCTTGGCAAGCCCTCTATGAGGAGAGACTCTGAAGAAGAAGAGGAAGAGGTTGATGCACCAGCACCTAAATCTCAAAAGCTTATGGGAGATGCCATCAGGTCAGGGGTTGCTTCATCAAAGCCCAAAGAAGCACCCAAGGCAGTTGCTCCAAAGCCCAAAGTTGCGCCCAAGAGGAATACAAGGAACATTCCTACTGGAGAGAAGAACAAGGCCCAAAGGTCAAGCTCTTTGTTGAAGAAGAAGATGATGAGGAACATGTCTTGAGAAAGTTGAAGCCCAAAATTCCAGATCACAATGATGTTCATCCTGTGAGTGAGGATATGAAGTCGAGGAAGGATGCAGGACTCAGATAGTGGAGATTGGTGATCCCTATGCGTCGGAGGAGAACTCTTCAGGACTACGGGTTCCATACAAAGGAACGGCGGGACTTCTATGAGATAGTGCTGCTTGACAAGAAGCCTATAGTCTGTGATATGAGATGGGTGGACTGGGAGTACATCAGGAAGAATGAAGAGCATTATCCAGGAGTGTATGACAGTTTCAATGCTTGTGGAGTGGATGAATTTGTTGGGCAGAAGCTCACAAAGTGGAATGATGAGCTTATTATGCAGTTCTACTCCACAGCTCACTTCTACCCAGATGGAAGGATTGTCTGGATGTCTGAAGGTACTAGGTACCAATCATCAGTTGAAGAATGGGCAAAATTGATCAATGCTCCTAAGGAGAATGAGGATGACTTGGATGTATATGTCAAGAAGAAGAAGGATCACAACTCCATGGCACATATGTACAGAGAGATCCCAGATGCTGCTGTTGAGAAACACAAGTTTGGATCAGTACATTACCTTCTGTCAGGATTGCCAACAATCAACTGGATCCTCAGGCACACTCTTTTTCCTAAGTCAGGTGATCACAAGATGATCAGAGGCCATGCTATCAACCTACTTCACATATTTGATGTGCCTCAAAAGTTCAAGGTCATGAGCCTCATAGTGGAAACTATCAAAAGAATAGCTGCTGACCAAAAGAGAAGTTGTGGGTATGCCCCACAGATCCAGGAGCTAATCAACTCCAAGATGGGCACTGGCACATACCTCTTGGACAAGGAACACATGCCCATCTATCCAGATTTTAAGGACAACACAGTGGTTATGGATGAAAATGAACCATCTTCTATGCAAGCACAAGCAAAGAAGGAGAAGGCAAGGACTGGAAAGGCTGCAAAGATGCCAACCATTGATGAGGCATCTCAGTACTTCTTGAAGAGCACGAAGGATCAGCTTGGCTACTTGATTGACTCCAGTCTGAGGATTGAGAAGGGATTGGCCACCCTGACTCAAAACCAGGAGAGCCTGGAGAGGATCATGGAGCAGAAGTTCTATGACTTAGATGTGAAGGTCACTGAGATACAGTCAGTTGTTGAGCAACTTCAGGATGACATGCAGGAGAGGAAGGGCAAGACAACCACTAATGTGTTTGCTAGAGTGCCCAGAAGTCAGAGAGCAGCTGTAGTGCCTGTTCCAGACACCAGAGCCACATCATCTGCACCAGCTACAGCTTCTGTACATCCAGCTCCAGCACCTACTCCACCAGCTCCATCTACATCAACAGAAGTCTTCGTCCAAGGAGCCATCTCTACACCACCACCTGAAGACCAAGCCTGAGAGTCGTCTAGCACTATGCATTTTTATGAACTTTTTGGTAACTTGTTGCCAAAGGGGGAGAAAATGTATAGATCATAGGCTTCGAGAGAGAGCGTTGCCTTTTATTCTCTCTTGTTTTGGTGGTTGGTTGAACTTTATTTGCTTGTTTGAGATACTTTATGCTTTTGTGTGATACTTGGATGATCATGTGTTTGATCATATGCTACCTTAATTCTTGTTGGATGACATTATCCTTTTATCTCTATATGATCATTCACTTTGCTTGGTGATGAGTGCATGCATTTAATTATTATTATTTTGAGTGCTCCACCAAGATGTATGTGACATGGAAGAGTAACCCATGATCCTAACTCATTGTGCATTTGCAGTCCAAAGCAAATCTTAAACTATGCACAAATTTAGGGGGACCTCTTACATTTCACATACTTCTCAAAGCGACAATGTGTTTCACTCTTATTATCATTAGTCGAAGCTTTGATCTATATGTTGTCATCAATTACCAAAAAGGGGGAGATTGAAAGTGCAACTATCCCTAGGTGGTTTTGGTAATTCCTGACAACATATAGCTCATTGAGCTAATGCTATTTCAAGATGAATATTTCAGGAAAGCTCAATGATTGGCATGGCATGGATGAGAAAAGTGGACCCCTCAAAATGCTAAGGACAAAAGGATTGGCTCAAGCTCAAAGCTCAAGACTCTACATTTTATATTTTAGTGATCCAAGATCACATTGAGTCTATAGGAAAAGCCAGTACTATCAAGGAGGGATTAGGTGTTGCTTAATGGCTTGCTTGCTCAAAATGCTTAGTGATATGCTCCAAATCCCTCAACTACCACTACTAGGAAAAGACCTACTAGTGGCGCACTAGTTTTGCCTACTAATGGCGCACTACTGGTGCGCCACTAGTACCACGCCACTAGTATTAAATTCTAATGGCGCACCACTGGTGCGCCATTAGTATCTGATGTTCTAATGGCGCACCACGTAGTGCGCCATTAGTATTGCCCACAGTGCGCCACTAGTGTCTGCTATACCAATGGCGCACCACATGGTAGTGCGCCATTAGTAACAATTTTTTTAAATTTTTTTTCGTTTTTTCTTAATCTTAGGTCACTATTTCACATATGAGATATCCAACACATATATATACAACAAGCATCCATATAACAATCCTATCCAACACACAAGTTTCATCATATATACATACATAGCCAACACATAGTTCCATCGTTACATATTACAAAAGTTTCACATTGTTCATCCAACACCGTTATCCATCCATTCACAAAAGTTTCACATTGATACAAAATAAAAACACAAATGGAAAAGAAGCACTCCATCCATGCAAGCTTCCGTGAATTAAATCAAATCTGCAAGATGATAAACAAGAAGTTAGAAGAAGAAGAAGAGAAGAAGGAGAAGAAGACTAGAAGAATACTAGAAGAAGAACACTAGAAGAAGAATAAGAAGAAGAATAAGAAGAAGAAGAATAAGAATAAGAAGAAGACTATAAGCTTATTATGTAAACTTGATTATTTTGTGCTAACATAAGTAATTTTGGAGCTAACCTATAGGAAACTAAGCATATAAGCTCTCTAAGTTAGCATATTAGAGCCAACTTAGGTAAAATGAAGCTAACCTATGTCATTTTGGAAAAGAAGAAGAAGAAGAAGAAGAAGAAGACTATAAGGTTATTATGTAAACTTGATCATTTTGTGCTAACGTAAGTAATTTTGGAGCTAACCTATAGGAAACTAAGCATATAAGCTCTAAGTTAGTATATTAGAGCCAACTTAGGTAAAATGAAGCTAACCTATGTCATTTTGGAAAAGAAGAAGAATAAGAAGAAGACTATAAGCTTATTATGTAAACTTGATCATTTCGTGCTAACATAAGTTATTTTGGAGCTAACCTATAGGAAACTAAGCATATAAGCTCTAAGTTAGCATATTAGAGCCAACTTAGGTAAAATTAAGGTAGCCTATAGGAAACTAAGCATATTAGAGATAACATAGGTAACTAAGTATATATATATCATTTTGGAGATCTGACATACCTGACATAGTTCAGTTCTCATTGTTCTTCTCCTTCTCCTTCCTCATTTGATCGCCAAGAGTGGCGAGGCGGTGGAGGCAGTGGGATGTAGTCTTCTACCACAACTGGCGTGGTCATGTCGCCCAGCTGTGGGATCACCGGCGCCACCACCGGTGCGTGGTCATTGTCAGGCACCCCCACCATCGCGAGGCCACCTTCAGGCAGGACGGGCACAACCATCGCTAGGTCATCCTCAGCCACCTCCATCTCTTGCCCATGGTCAGCCACCACCATCTCTTGCCCATGGTCAGTCACCACCCTCTCTTGCCCTTGGTCAGCCACCACCAGCGCTAGGTCATCCTCAGCCCGATGCCCATCGTCATCCTGCAGCTCCTCATCCCCACTCTGCTCCTCTTCTCCCGCACTCCAGTTCGGATCATCCTTCTTGTTGTCTTTTTCTTTGCCAGAATCGTTCTTGCTTTCGCTAAAGCGAGAATCGTTGTTGCTTTTGCTACTGACCATAGTCGCTCTTGCTTTGGTCTGTAGCTGTCATTCTTCTTGCTCCCATTACTGTCCAAATGCAACAATGACCGTTAACAATCGATGTGAGACAAAGCCAAATGTAGAGGAATAAGAAGATGCGAGCGTCTTGGCATCATCATCGTCGGCGAGCGCATCGACACATAGTCGCGTTGAACACCTTCACGATGAGCATGGTGGCGCTGCGTCGTAAATTACTGAAGAGAAGGAAGTACCCCACCGCAGGTCGAGGCGCAGTAGAACTTCTCCCACCCACGATACAAATACATGTGGCCCTCCTTGATCACCAACTCCACATCCCAAAGCTGCGTAACCATTGCCGACTGTCGCAGCTTCACATTATTGGCGGATCTTCACCCGGCATGTTCATAAAGCTGTCGGGCAGCCTCTGCGGTTTGGGACAATGAGTGATGTAGCAAACAACAGATATCATAATGAGATGGGTGAAGGGGAGATCTCTCGTTTTATATACCTGCGTCATGGATGATACTGAAGTCCCAAGTATGATACTGAAGAACTCGGAAGCATCCAACTCGTACTGCGGTGTGGCAGAGCGGCGGTGGCTGCTTCCCCCCATCTCTGATAAGCAGTAGAAGAGACCAATTAGTACCCAGGCAATTAATGAATTAAAGCTTTAAACACTTCTAAATAGTTATAGCAGCACATCACAAGTAAGTACTAAGTAAACAGCAGGTCAGTAGCACAACACAACTAACTAGCAGCAGCAGAGCACAAAACAACACACTATGTATAGCAGCAAGCAACAGTGCAGCATAGCACAAGGAAACACAAGATCTGAGCACCACCGCACCAAGATACCAAAGAACCAGCGAGAGCGAGCATGACCGGTACAAGAAAAACAGCACCAGCAACCAGTAGCTTGAAAATGTTCAGTTAGAATCAAAATGGTTGGCCACGGTCCACAGATCCAATAAATCTGCAGCACACATGACTACATGAGCATATCTGTATATGACACAATAGAGCAGTCGCAACTACACTCTGTAACTACTAGCAGCACGGCACTAGCGTAAGCCAACGAGCAATCAAGTAACTAACAACAACACACGAGCAGCAGACTAGCAGTAGCACATCCAGCACAAGTAGCAGACTAGCAGTAGCACCAGTGCCCCACCAACAAGTAGCAGTAGCAACATACAGCAGGAGCCAACAGCCAAAAAATCATGGATTGTTGTTAACTAAAAATCATGGATTGCTTATAACTAAAAATCATGGGTTCTTTGTTAACTAAAAATCATGGATTCTTTGTTAACTAAAAAATCATGGATTCTTTGTTGACCTAAACATTAGTCAAATACAGTAGGAAATATATTGCATCCAACTATCATAGATGCAGTGCAAGTGTGTAACTAATAACAGCTGCTGCTGTGCTCCTTGAGCTCAGCCCTTATATTTTGAACAATCCTATACAGCTCTGTCTACCTGAATAGAACATGACAGCTTTGACCAAACAATCAACAAGAGTAAAACAATCAAACATCTTGATCAGCAAATGAATTAGTACTAATTTATTCACACTACTGAACTTTTGCTCTTATACATGCTCTTATAACATATAGTCTAGATAAACATGACGTAACCATACAACAAGCATTCCGGAGGGATAGCACCATCTAGAGAATCTGGGTTGAAGAGATTCAAAGAGGACTACTCATTCCTAGCTTATAGTTTTCTTTTGTTTAATATCATCTATAACCTTATGATACTTCAACAAGCCATCTGTGTTGTTAGTTTTGTCATGTACTTTGTGATGGCAGTACGACACTAGATTGCACGAAACAAAGAGCATGCACAGTCTCACTGAAAACATACATAGCTGTTCCAGTGGAAATACTTTGTTTAATTCAACACTTCTACTAGGAGTAGCCTTTTTAGTGCTAGCTGAACTTTGAGTAATGGCTTTTGAGTGGAGTCCACAGCAAATGCTTTTGGATTGAAGCTCTTGCCTGCCTAAAATGAAAGACCCTTGGCCTTGGGTTATTGACCACACTAGCCAAGTGGTTTAGACCATTTAATTCCCTTCACTGAAGAGGGAAACATATACCTATTATGCAAATGGTTCTGTTTATGGGTGCAGTTATATTTGATCATGATTAAAATATTATTGCATCTACAGGGCATTCTCAGCATAGAACTGATGGGTTGCTGACCAAAATTAGCAATTTTTTGAACCTAATTTGACCTAAATTAGAGAGGGATTTGACCTAAACCTAGCAATAGAGAGAAGAAAAGGGCATGGTCGGGAGGGAGGAGAGGAGGAAGAGAGGAGAAGAGAGGCAGAAGGAGGAGGGTTACCTGACCACGATGATGTGGTGGCCGGAGCGGAGAGGATGGAGGGCGGAGACGGCGAGCTTGGGGGAGGCGGGGATAGATGGCGGGGAGGTCGCGGGCCTCCTCTCCTGGTGGATGTGGGGCCTCCTCTCCTGGTGGACGTGGGGCGGCGCCGAGGCTCCAAGTCTCCGCGGCTCCGAGGGTTAGGGAGGGAGGCGAGGGAGGCGACGCTCGCGGGGGAGGCGGGGCTCGAGGGGAGGCGGCGCTCGAGGGGGAGGAAGAGGAGAGGGAGGCGGCGGGGGCGCGTGGGCGGCTGTGGCAGACGGAGGGGGTGGCGGCGCTCGAGGGGGAGGAAGGGGAGAGGGAGGCGGCGGGGGCGCGTGGGAGGCTGCGGCGGACGGAGGAGGCGGCGGCGTATGGTTGGGGAATCTGGCGAGGGAGGGAGTTTTGCAAAAAAAGAATATTAAAAAAAACAGTAGTGGCGCACTATGTGGCCGGTGTGCCATTACTAGTTAGCACTAGTAATGGCGCACCTTGCCATGATGCGCCATTAGTATCTTCGGAAAATAAGAAGAATTTTTTTACTAGTGGCGCACCGTGTGCCTGGTGCGCCATTAGTGTCTTCTACACTAATGGCGCACCTGCACATGGTGCGCCACTGCTATATAGTAGTGGCACACCACATGACAGGTGCGCCATTAGTGCCCATTCCATCTATAGACCTTTTCCTAGTAGTGTACTTTCTCACATCCACATATGACCTAAACCAAATGTCAAACTCGGCCCCACCAATTCTTTCTATCCGGTGCCACCAAGTTCAGATGTCATAGCCACTGCCACAAACCCTAAGCAAATCGGTCTCACCGATAGGGATCTCGGTCTCACCGAGATGGGATTGTAATCTCTCTATTTCCCTTCGTAACGTTTCGGTACCGCCGAGATGAGTGATCGATCCCACCGAGATTGCAATGTAAACTCTCTATTTCCCTTTCGTAACATTTCGGTCTCACCGAAATGAGCGAACCGGTCCCACCGAGTTTACCTGACCAACTCTCTGGTTAGCTTATTACCAAAATCGGTCGCACCGAGTTTGTGCGATCGGTCTCACCGAGATTACGTTATGCCCTAACCATAACCATATAGGTCCTATCGAGTTGCATGTCTGTCCCACCTAAAATCCTAACAGTCACTAGATTTGCTGAATCGGTCCGACCGAGTTTCTCAATTCGGTCCCACCGAGATTGGCAATTGTGTGTAACGGTTAGATTTTGTGTGGATGCTATATATACCCCTCCACCTCCTCTTCATTCGTGAAGAGAGCCATCATAACGAACCTACACTTCCAACTTGCATTTTCTGAGAGAGAACCACCTACTCATGTGTTGAGACCAAGATATTCCATTCCTACCATATGAATCTTGATCTCTAGCCTTCCCCAAGTTGCTTTCCACTCAAATCTTATTTCCACCAAATCCAAATCCTGTGAGAGAGAGTTGAGTGTTGGGGAGACTATCATTTGAAGCACAAGAGCAAGGAGTTCATCATCAACACACCATTTGTTACTTCTTGGAGAGTGGTGTCTCCTAGATTGGCTAGGTGTCATTTGGGAGCCTCTGATAAGATTGTGGAGTTGAACCAATGAGTTTGTAAGGGCAAGGAGATCGCCTACTTCGTGAAGATCTACCGCTAGTGAGGCAAGTCCTTCGTGGGCGACGGCCATGGTGGGATAGACAAGGTTGCTTCTTCGTGGACCCTTCATGGGTGGAGCCCTCCGTGGACTCGCGCAGCCGTTACCCTTCATGGGTTGAAGTCTCCATCAATGTGGATGAACGATAGCACCACCTATCGGAACCACGACAAAAACATCCGTGTCTCCAATTGCGTTTGAATTCTCCAAACCCTTCCCTTTACATTCTTGAAAGTTGCATGCTTTACTTTCCGTTGCTCATATACTCTTTGCATGCTTGCTTGAATTGTATTAAGATTGCTTGACTTGTGCTAAGTTAGCTAAAATCTGCCAAAGACTAAAATTGGGAAAAGGATAAGTTTTATTTGGTCAAGTAGTCTAATCACCCCCCTCTAGACATATTTTCGGTCCTACACCACCAAAGTCCATACTTTGTTCTCATACATTGATCCTATCTCAGATTTCATGGCCTCAAGCCATTTATCTGAATCTGGGCTCATCATAGCTTCTTCATAGTTCGTAGGTTCATCATGATCAAGTAGCATGACCTCCAGAACAGGATTACCATACCACTCTGGTGCGGATCGTGCTCTGGTAGACCTACGAGGTTCTGTAGTAACTTGATCTGAAGTTTCAAGATCTCTATCATTAGCTTCCTCTCCAATTGGTGTAGGCATCATGGGAACATATTTCTTGGATGAGCTACCTTCCATATTGAGAGCATGTACAATTACCTCATCAAGTTCTACTTGTTGGGAACGTAGTAATTTCAAAAAAAATCCTACGCACACGCAAGATCATGGTGATGGCATAGCAACGAGAGGGGAGAGTGTTCGTCCACGTACCCTCGTAGACCGAAAGCGGAAGTGTTAGCACAACGCGGTTGATGTAGTCGTATGTCTTCATGATCCGACCGATCCAAGCACCGAACGTACGGGGCCTCCGAGTTCAGCACACGTTCAGCTCGATGACGATCTCCGGCCTCCGATCCGGTGAAGCTCGGAGATGAGTTCCGTCGACCTGACGGCGTGGTAGCGATGATGATGTTCTACGGCGCAGAGGCTTCGCCTAAACTCATGACGATATGACCGAGGTGGAATATGGTGGAGGGGGCACCGCACACGGCTAAGGAGCGATCGTAGATCAACTTGTGTGTCTATGGGGTGCCCCGCCCCGTATATAAAGGAGCAAGGGGGAGGCCGGCCCTTAGGCGCGCCAAGGAGGAGGAATCCTCCTCCTAGTAGGAGTAGGACTCCTCCTTTCCTACTCCTACTAGGAGGGGGAAGGAAGGGGGAGAGGGGGAAGGAAGGGGCGCCGCCCCCCCCCCTCCTAGTCCAATTCGGACCAGAGGGGAGGGCATGCGGCCCATCTGGCCACCCCTCTCCTTTCCCCTAAGGCCCATAAGGCCCAATACTCTCCGGGGGTTCGGTAACCCCTCGGCACTCCATTCTCTCGAAATCACCGGAACACTTCCGGTGTCGAATAGTCTCATCAATATATCAATCTTTATGTCTCGACCATTTGAGACTCCTCGTCATGTCCGTGATCACATCCGGGACTCGAACAAACGGTACATCAAAACTTATAAACTCATAATAAAACTGTCATCGTAACGTTAAGCGTGCGGACCCTACGGGTTCGAGAACTATGTAGACATGACCTAGAACCATTCTCGGTCAATAACCAATAGCGTGACCTGGATGCCCATATTGGTTCCTACATATTCTATGAAGATCTTTATCGGTCAAACCGCATAACAACATACGTTGTTCCCTTTGTCATCGGTATGTTACTTGCCCGAGATTTGATCGTCGGTATCCAATACCTAGTTCAATCTCGTTACCGGCAAGTCTCTTTACTCGTTCCGTAATACATCATCTCATAACTAACTCATTAGTTACAATGCTTGCAAGGCTTGGGTGATGAGTATTACCGAGAGGGCCCAGAGATACCTCTCCGACAATCGGAGTGACAAAACCTAATCTCGAATTATGCCAACCCAACATGTACCTTCGGAGAGACCTGTAGAGCACCTTTATAATCACCCAGTTACATTGTGACATTTGGTATCACACAAAGTGTTCCTCCGGTAAACGGGAGTTGCATAATCTCATAGTTGCAGGAACTTTGTATAAGTCATGAAGAAAGCAATAGCAGTATACTAAACGATCAAGTGCTAGGCTAACGGAATGGGTCATGTCAATCACATCATTCTCCTAATGATGTGATCCCATTAATCAAATGACAACACATGTCTATGGTTAGGAAACATAACCATCTTTGATTAATGAGCTAGTCAAGTAGAGGCATACTAGTGACTATATGTTTGTCTATGTATTCACACACGTATCATGTTTCCGGTTAATACAATTCTAGCATGAATAATAAACATTTATCATGATATGAGGAAATAAATAATAACTTTATTATTGCCTCTAGGGCATATTTCCTTGATCTCCCACTTGCACTAGAGTCAATAATCTAGATTACATAGTAATGATTCTAACACCCATGGAGTCTTGGTGCTGATCATGTTTTGCTCGTGAGAGAGGCTTAGTCAACGGTGCGCAACATTCAGATCCATATGTATCTTGCAAATCTCTATGTCTCCCACTTGGACTTGGTCCCGAATGGAATTGAAGCGTCTCTTGATGTGTTTGGTCCTCTTGTGAAATCTGGATTCCTTTGCCAAGGCAATTGCACGATATTGTCACGAGAAGATCTTCATTGGTCCCGATGCACTAGGTATGACACCTAGATCGAAATGAACTCTTTCATCCAGACTCCTTCATTTCTGCTTCGAAGCAGCTATGTACTCCGCTTCACATGTAGATCCCATACGGCGCTTTGTTTAGAACTGCACCAACTTACAGCTCCATTGTTTAATAAAACCATGTATCCGGTTGCGATTTAGAATCGTCCGGATCAATGTCAAAGCTTGCATCGATGTAACCATTTACGACTAGCTCTTTGTCACCTCCATATACGAGAAACATATCCTTAGTCCTTTTCGGGTATTTGGGATGTTCTTGGCGCTGTCGATATTGCTAAGCATACGTCGGTCTGGTACACAGACATTGCATACATGATAGAGCCCATGGCTGAAGCATAGGGAACATTTTCATTTCTCTCTATCTTCTCATTGTGGTCGGGCATTGAGTTTGACTCAACTTCACACCTTGTAGCACAGGCAAGAATCCTTTCTTTGCTCGATCCATTTGAACTTTTTCAAAATTTTGTCAAGGTATGTGCTTTGTGAAAGTCCTATTAAGCGTCTTGATCTATCTCTATAGATCTTGATGCCCAATATGTAAGCAGCTTCACGAGGTCTTTCATTGAAAAAATTTATTCAAGTATCCCTTTATGCTATCAGAAATTCTATATATTTTCAATTAATAATATGTCATCTACATATAAAATTAGAAATGCTCTGAGCTCCCACTCACTTTCTTGTAAATCTGAGCTTCTCCAAAAGTCTGCATATAAAACCATATGCTTTGATCACACTATCAAAGCGTTTATTCCAACTCGAGATGCTTGCACCAGTCCATAAATGGAGCGCTGGAGCTTGCACACTTTGTCGACACCTTTTGGATCAACAAAACCTTCGGCTGCATCATATACAACTCTTCTTCTAGAAATCCATTCAAGAATGCAGTCTTGACATCCATTTGCCAAATTTCATAATCATGAAATGCAGCAATAGCTAACATGATTCAGACAGACTTAAGCATCGCTACGGGTGAGAAAGTCTCATCGTAGTCAATCCCTTGAACTTGTCGAAAACCTTTTGCAACAAGTCGAGCTTTATAGACCGTTACGTCACCATCAGCGTCAGTCTTCTTCTTAAAAATCCATTTATTCTCAATGGCTTGCCGATCATCGGGCAAGTCAACCAATGTCCACACTTTGTTTTCATACATGGATCCCATCTCATATTTCATGGCCTCTAGCCATTTTGCGGAATCTGGGCTCATCATCGCTTCCTCATAGTTTGTAGGTTCATCATGGTCAAGTCACATGACTTCCAGAATAGGATTACCGTACCATTCTGGTGCGGATCTTACTCTGGTAGACCTACGAGGTTCAGTAGAAACTTGATCCGAAGTTTCATGATCATTATCATTAGCTTCCTCACTAATTGGTGTAGTTGTCACAGGAACCGGTTCTCGTGATGAACTACTTTCCAATAAGGGAGTAGATCTGATTATCTCATCAAGTTCTACTTTCCTCCCACTCACTTCTTTCGAGAGAAACTCCTTCTCTAGAAAGGAT
Source organism: Aegilops speltoides (assembly GCA_021437245.1). Classification (NCBI taxonomy): domain Eukaryota; kingdom Viridiplantae; phylum Streptophyta; class Magnoliopsida; order Poales; family Poaceae; genus Aegilops; species Aegilops speltoides. The sequence continues at coordinate 87,639,189 of CM038143.1, read as the reverse complement.
CCATTCTTAGCAACGAATGTCTTGCCTTCGGATCTGTGATAGAAGGTGTACCCATGATCTCTTTTGGGTATCCTATGAAGACATATTTCTCGATTTGGGTTCGAGCTTATCGGTTGAATTTTTTCACATAAGCATCGCAGCCCCAAACTTTAAGCGACAACTTTGGTTTCTTGCCAAACCACAGTTCATAAGGCGTCGTCTCAGCGGTTTTGATGGTGCCCTATTTAACGTGAATGCGGCCGTCTCTAAAGCATAACCCCAAAATGATAGCGGTAAATCAGTAAGAGACATCATAGATCGCACCATATCAAGTAAAGTACGATTACAACGTTCGGACACACCATTTCGTTGTGGTGTTCCAGGCGGCGTGAGTTGCGAAACTATTCCACATTGTTTCAAGTGTAGGCCAAACTCGTAACTCAAATATTTCTCCTCCACGATCAGATCATAGAAACTTTATTTTCTTGTTATGATGATTTTCCACTTCACTCTGAAATTCTTTGAACTTTTCAAATGTTTCAGACTTGTGTTTCATCAAGTAGATATACCCATATCTGCTCAAATCATCTGTGAAGGTGAGAAAATAACGATACCCGCCGCGAGCCTCAACATTCATTGGACCACAAACATCAGTATGTATGATTTCCAACAAATCAGTTGCTCGCTCCATAGTTTCGGAGAACGGCGTTTTAGTCATCTTGCCCATGAGGCACGGTTACATAAGTACCAAGTGATTCATAATCAAGTGATTCCAAAAGTCCATCGGTATGGAGTTTCTTCATCGCTTTACACCGATATGACCCAAGCGGCGGTGCCACAAGTAAGTTGCACTATCGTTATCAACTCTGCATCTTTTGGTTTCAACACTATGAATATGTGTATCACTACTATCGAGATTTAATAAAATAGACCACTCTTCAAGGGTGCATGACCATAAAAGATATTACTCATATAAATAGAACAACCATTATTCTCTGATTTAAATGAATAACCGTCTCGCATCAAACAAGATCCAGATATAATGTTCATGCTCAACGCTGGCACCAAATAACAATTATTCAGGTCTAAAACTAATCCCGAAGGTAGATGTAGAGGTAGCGTGCCGACCGCGATCACATCGACTTTGGAACCGTTTCCCACGCGCATCGTCACCTCATCCTTGGCCAGTGCTCGCTTATTCCGTAGTCCCTGTTTAAATACCCAGGTGCTACTACGAGCTCTAGTTAGGTACACATCAATAACATGTATATCACATATACCTTTGTTTACTTTGCCATCCTTCTTATCCGCCAAATACTTGGGGCAGTTCCGCTTCGGTGACCGATCGCTTGCGGTAGAAGCACTTAGTTTCGGGCTTAGGTCCAAACTTGGGTTTCTTCTCTTGAGCAGCAACTTGCTTGTTGTTCTTCTTGAAGTTCCCCTTCTTCTTCCCTTTGCCCTTTTTCTTGAAACTAGTGGTCTTGTTGACCATCAACACTTGATGCTCCTTTTTGATTTCTACCTCCGCAGCTTTTAGCATTGCGAAGAGCTCGGGAATAGTCTTGTTCATGCCTTGCATATTAGAGTTCATCACAAAGCTCTTGTAGCTTGGTGGCAGTGATTGGAGAATTATGTCAATGACGCTATCATCCGGAAGATTAACTCCCAGTTGAATCAAGTGATTATTATACCCGGACATTTTGAGTATATGCTCCTTGTGAACTATTCTCCTCCATCTTTCAGCTGTACAACTTATTGGAGACTTCATATCTCTCAATCCGGGCATTTGCTTGAAATATTAACTTCAACTCTGGAACATCTCATATGCTCCATGCGTTCAAAACGTCGTTGAAGGCCGGTTCTAAGCCGTAAAGCATGGCACATTGAACTATAGAGTAGTCATCGGCTTTGCTCGCGAGACGTTCTTAACGTCGTCGGTTACATCAGCGAAGAGGCACTGGCACCCAGCGGTGCTTCGGGGCGTAACTTTTACGTGCAGCAATGAGGATAATCCTCGAGTTCGGACCCGATCCATGTAATTGCTACCATCATCTTTCAACTTTGCTTTCTCAAGGAACGCATTAAAATTCAACGGAACAACAGCACGAGCCATCTATCTATAAACAAACATAGACAAGCAAAATACTATAAGGTACTAAGTTCATGATAAATTTAAGTTCAATTAATCATATTACTTAAGAACTCCCACTTAGACAGACATCTCTCTAGTCATCTAAGTGATTACGTGATCCAAATCAACTAATCCATGACCGATCATCACGTGAGATGGAGTAGTTTTCAATGGTGAACATCACTATGTTGATCATATCTACTATATGATTCACGCTCGACCTTCGGTCTCCGTGTTCGAGGCCATATCTCGCATATGCTAGGCTCGTCAAGTTTAACTTTGAGTATTCGCGTGTGCAAAACTGGCTTGCACCCGTTGAGATGGACGAGAGCTTATCACACCCGATCATCACGTGGTGTGCGGGCATGACGAACTTTGGCAGCGGTGCATACTCGGGAGAACACTTCTTGATAATTTTAGTGAGAGATCATCTTAAAATGCTACCGTCAATCAAAGCAAGATAAGATGCATAAAGGATAAACATCACATGCAATCAATATAAGTGATATGATATGGCCATCATCATCTTGTGCTTGTGATCTCCATCTCTCAAGCACCGTCGTGATCACCATCGTCACCGGTAGCGACACCTTGATCTCCATCGTAGCATCATTGTCATTTCGCCATCTATTGCTTCTCGACTATCGCTACCACTTAGTGATAAAGTAAAGCAATTACTGTAAGCGTTGCATTTCATACAATAAGCGACAACCATATGGCTCCTGCGATTGCCGATAACCGGTTACAAAACATGATCATCTCATACAATAAAATATAGCATCACGTCTTGGCCATATCACATCACAACATGCCTGCAAAAACAAGTTAGGCGTCCTCTACTTTGTTGTTGCAAGTTTTACGTGGCTGCTACGGGTTGAGCAAGAACCGTTCTTACCTCGCATCAAAACCACAGCGATAGTTCGTCAAGTTAGTGATGTTTTAACCTTCGCAAGGACGGGCGTAGCACACTCGGTTCAACTAAAGTTGAGAAACCGACACCGCCAGACCACGTGTGCAAAGCACGTCGGTAGAACCAGTCTCGCGTAAGCGTACGCGTAATGTCGGTCCGGGCCGCTTCATCCAACAATACCGCCGAACCAAAGTATGACATGTTGGTAAGCAGTATGACTTGTATCGCCCACAACTCACTTGTGTTCTACTCGTGCATATAACATCAACGCATAAAACCTAGGCTCTGATGCCACTGTTCGGGAACGTAGTAATTTCAAAAAAAAATCCTACGCACACGCAACATCATGGTGATGGCATAGCAATGAGAGGGGAGAGTGTTCGTCCACGTACCCTCGTAGACCGTAAGCAGAAGCGTTAGCACAACGCGGTTGATGTAGTCGTACATCTTCATGATCCGACCGATCCAAGCACCGAACGTACGGGGCCTCCGAGTTCAGCGCACGTTCAGCTCGATGACGATCTCCGGCCTCCGATCCAGCGAAGCTCCGGAGATGAGTTCCGTCGACCGACGGCGTGGTGGCGATGATGATGTTCTTCACGGGCCGCCTAAACTCATGACGATATGACCGAGGTGGAATATGGTGGAGGGGGCACGCCACGGCTAAGGAGCGATCCGTAGATCAACTTGTGTGTCTATGGGTGCCCCCCCCCCATATATAAAGGAGCAAGGGGAGGCCGGCCGGCCCTTGGGCGCCAAGGAGGAGGAATCCTCCTCCTAGTAGGAGTAGGACTCCTCCTTTCCTACTCCTACTAGGAGGGAAGGAAGGGGAGAGGGGAAGGAAGGGGAGAGGGGAAGGAAAGGGGGCGCCCCCTCGTAGTCAATTCGGACCGGAGGGTGGAGGGCGCGGCCCATGCTGGCCGCCCTCTCTCCTTTCCCTAAGGCCCATAAGGCCCAATACTCTCCCGGGGTTCGGTAACCCCTCGGCACTCCGTTTTCTCGAAATCACCGGAACACTTCCGGTGTCGAATATAGTCATCCAATATATCAATCTTTATGTCTCGACCATTTGAGACTCCTCGTCATGTCTGTGATCACATCCGGGGCTCCGAACAAACTTCAGTACATCAAAACTTATAAACTCATAATAAAACTATCATCGTAACGTTAAGCGTGCGGACCCTACGGGTTCGAGAACTATGTAGACATGACCTAGAACCATTCTCGGTCAATAACCAATAGCGTGACCTGGATGCCCATATTGGTTCCTACATATTCTACGAAGATCTTTATCGGTCAAACTGCATAACAACATACATTGTTCCCTTTGTCATCGGTATGTTACTTGCCCGAGATTTGATCGTCGGTATCCAATACCTAGTTCAATCTCATTACCGTCAAGTCTCTTTACTCGTTCCATAATACATCATCTCATAACTAACTCATTAGTTACAATGCTTGCAAGGCTTAGGTGATGAGTATTACCGAGAGGGCCCAGAGATACCTCTCCGACAATCGGAGTGACAAAATCTAATCTCGAATTATGCCAACCCAACATGTACCTTCGGAGACACCTGTAGAGCACCTTTATAATCATCCGATTCGTTGTGACGTTTGGTAGCACACAAAGTGTTCCTCCGTAAGCAGGAGTTGCATAATCTCATAGTTGCGAGGAACTTTGTATAAGTCATGAAGAAAGTAATAGCAGTATACTAAACGATCAAGTGCTAGGCTAACGGAATGGGTCATGTCAATCACATTATTCTCCTAATGATGTGATCCCATTAATCAAATGACAACACATGTCTATGGTTAGGAAACATAACCATCTTTGATTAATGAGCTAGTCAAGTAGAGGCATACTAGTGACTATATGTTTGTCTATGTATTCACACATGTATCATGTTTCCGGTTAATACAATTCTAGCATGAATAATAAACATTTATCATGATATGAGGAAATAAATAATAACTTTATTATTGCCTCTAGGGCATATTTCCTTCACTACTTTCCTCCCAGTCACTTCTTTCGAGAGAAACTCCTTCTCTAGAAAGGTTCCATTCTTAGCAACAAAAATCTTGGCTTCGGACTGGTGGTACAGGTGTACCCAATTGTTTCTTTTGGGTAACCTATGAAGACACATTTCTTAGATTTGGGTTCGAGCTTATCAGGCTGAAGCCTTTTCACATAAGCACATCCCCAAACTTTCAGAAACGACGGCTTAGGTTTGTTGCCAAACCACAGTTCATACAGTGTCGTCTCAACGGATTTTGATGGTGCCCTGTTTAAAGTGAATGCAGTTGTCTCTAATGCATAACCCCAAAACGATAGTGGTAAATCGGTAAGAGACATAATACATCGCACCATATCCAATAAAGTGCGGTTACGATGTTCGGACACACCATTACGCTGTGGTGTTTCAGGTGGCGTGAGCTGTGAAACCATTCCACATTGTTTTAAATGAAGGCCAAACTCGTAACTCAAATATTATCCTCCACGATAAGATTGTAGAAACTTTATTTTCTTGTTACGATGATTCTCCACTTCACTCTGAAATTCTTTGAACTTTTCAAATGTTTCAGACTTGTGTTTCATTAAGTAGATATACCCATATCTGCTCAAATCATCTGTGAAGGTCAGAAAATAACGATACCCGCGACGAGCATCAATACTCATTGGACCGCGTACATCGGTATGTATTATTTCCAATAAATCACTAGCTCGTTCCATTGTTTCGAAGAACGGAGTTTTAGTCATCTTGCCAATAAGGCACGGTTCGCAAGTATCAAATGATTCATAATCAAGTGATTCCAAAAGTCCATCTTTATGGAGTTTCTTCATGCGCTTTACACCGATATGACCCAAACGGCAGTGCCACAAATAAGTTACACTATCATTATCAACTCTACATCTTCTGCCTTCAATATTATGAATATGTGTGTCACTACTATCGAGATTCAATAAAAATAGACCACTCTTCAAGGGTGCATGACCATAAAAGATATTACTCATATAAATATAACAACCATTATTCTCATATTTAAATGAATAATCGTCTCGCATCAAACAAGATCCAGATATAATGTTCATGCTCAACGTTGGCACCAAATAACAATTATTCAGGTCTAAAACTAATCCCGAAGGTAGATGTAGAGGTAGCGTGCTGACCGCGATCACATCGACTTTGGAACCATTTCCCACGTGCATCGTCACCTCGTCCTTAGCCAATCATCGCTTAATTTGTTGTCCCTGTTTCGAGTTGCAAATATTAGCAACAGAACCACTATCAAATACCCAGGCACTACTGCGAGCATTAGTAAGGTACACATCAATAACATGTATATCACATATACCTTTGTTCACCTTGCCATCCTTCTTATCTGCCAAATACTTGGGGTAGTTCCACTTACAGTGACCAGTCCCTTTGCAGTAGAAGCCCTTAGTTTCAGGCTTGGGTCCAAACTTGGGTTTCTTCCCGGGAGTGACAACTTGCTTGTCAGTCTTTTTGAAGTTCCCCTTCTTTTTACCCTTGCCCTTTTTCTTGAAACTAGTGGTCTTGTTAACCATCAACACTTGATGCTCCTTCTTGATTTCTACCTCCGTGGCCTTTAGCATCATGAAGAGCTCGGGAATAGTACTTTTCATCCCTTGCATATTGTAGTTCATCACGAAGCCTTTGTAGTTGGGTGGCAGTGATTGAAGAACTCTGTCAATGACACAATCATCTGGAAGATTAACTCCCAGCTGAGTCAAGATTATGGTACCCAGACATCCTGAGTATGTGCTCACTAACAGAACTGTTCTCCTCCATCTTGCAGCTATAGAACTTGTTGGAGACTTCATATCTCTCAACTGGGGCATTTGCTTGAAATATTAACTTCAACTCCTAGAACATATCATATGGTCCATGACGTTCAAAACGTCTTTGAAGTCCCGATTCTAAGCCATAAAGCATGGCACACTAAACTAACGAGTAGTCATCAACACACGACTTCCAGGCATTCACAATGTCTGCAGTTGCTGGGGCAGGTGGTACACCGAGGGGTGCATCAAGGACATAATTCTTCTGTGTAGCAATGGGGATAATCCTCAAGTTACGGACCGAGTCCGTGTAGTTGTTGCCATCATCTTTCAACTTAGATTTCTTAGGAACGCATTAGAATTCAAAGGAACGATAGCACGGGCCATTGATCTACAACATAGATATGCAAAAACTATCAGGACTAAGTTCATGATAAATTAAGTTCAATTAATCATATTACTTAAGAACTCCCACTTAGATAAACATCCCTCTAGTCATCTAAATGATACGTGATCCAAATCAACTAAACCATGTCCGATCATCACGTGAGATGGAGTAGTTTTCAATGGTGAACATCACTATGTTGATCATATCTACTATATGATTCACGTTCGACCTTTAGGTCTCCAGTATTCCGAGGCCATATCTATATATGCTAGCCTCATCAAGTTTAACCCGAGTATTCTGCATGTGCAAATCTGGCTTGCACCCATTGTATTGGAATGTAGAGCTTATCACACTCGATCATCACGTGGTGTCTCAGCACGAAGAACTTTCGCAACGGTGCATACTCTGGGAGAACGCTTATACCTTGAAATTTTAGTGAGGGGTCATCTTATAATGCTACCGCCGTACTAAGCAAAATAAGATGCATAAAAGATAAGTATCACATGCAATCAAAATATGTGACATGATATGGCCATCATCAACTTGTGCTCATGATCTCCATCACCAAAGCAACGTCATAATCTCCATCGTCACCATCTTGACACCTTGATCTCCATCGTAGCATCGTGGTCATCTCGCCAACCATTGCTTCTAGGACTATTGCTACTGCTTAGTGATAAAGTAAAGCAATTACATAGCGCTTGTATTTCATACAAGAAAGAAACAACCATATGGCTCCTGCCAGTTGCCGATAACTTTTACAAAACATGATCATCTCATAAAACAAGCTTATATCACATCATGTATTGACCATATCACATCACAACATGCCCTGCAAAAACAACTTAGACGTGATCTACTTTGTTTGTTGCAAGTTTTATGTGGCTGCTACGGGCTTCTTGCATCAACCGTACAAACCTACGGCACAACAACCACAACGGTGATTTATCAAGTTTATTGTTTTAACCTTCGCAAGGACCGACCACAGTCAAATTCGATTCAACTAAAGTTGGAGAAACAGACACCCGCCAGCCACCTTTATGCAAAACTAGTTGCATGTCTGTCGGTGGAACCGGTCTCATGAACGTGGTCATGTAAGGTTGGTCCGGGCCGCTTCATCCAACAATACCGCCGAATCAAAAGAAGACATTGGTGGTAAGCAGTATGGCGATTACCGCCCACAACTCTTTGTGTTCTACTCGTGCATATCATCTACACATAGACCTAGCTCGGATGCCAATGTTGGGAAATGTAGCATGCAATTTCAAAAAAAAAATCATACGCTCACGCAAGATCTATCTACGAGATGCATAGGAACGAGAGAGGGAGAGTGTGTCCACGTACCCTCATAGACCAGAAGCGGAAGCGTTAACTTAACGTGGTTGATGTAGTCGAACATCTTCTCGAATCAACCGATCAAGTACCGAATGTACGACAACTCCGAGTTCTGCACACGTTCAACTCGATGACGTCCCTCTATCTCTTGATCTAGCCGAGTGTCGATGGAGTCGATGAGTTCCATCAGCACGACGGTGTGATGAAGGTGTTGGTGATGTGATCCATGGAGGGCTTCCCCTAAGCACTACGATGATATTATCAGAGGAGTAAACGGGGGAGGTGGGCACCGCACACGGCTAAGACAATGTTGTGCCTTTGGGGTTCCCCCTGCCCCCGTATATAAAGAAGGGAGGAGGAGGCCGGCCACCAGGGGCGTGTGCCATGGGGGGAGTCCTACTAGGACTCCACTCCTAGTAGGATTCGCCCCCCCTTTTCCTTCTTTTCGGAGTAGCAAAGGGGGAAAGGGAGAGGGAGTAGGAGAGGGAAGGGGGGAGCATCGCCCCCTCCCCTAGTACAATTTGGAATCCCATGGGGGGGCACCCCTTCTAGGCTGTCCCCTCTCTCTCCCATGGCCCATGTTAGCCCATTACTTCCCCGGGGGGTTCCGGTAACCTCCCGGTACTCCGAAAAATATCCGAAACTTCCCGAAACCATTTCGGTGTCTGAATGTAAGCTTCCAATATATGAATCTTCATTTCTCAACCATTTTGAGACTCCTCGTCATGTTCATGATCTCATCCTGGACTCCGAACAACCTTCGGTCACCAAAACACATAACTCATATAATACCAATCGTCATCGAACGTTAAGCGTGCGGACCCTATAGGTTCGAGAACTATGTAGACATGACCGAGACACCTCTCCGGTCAATAACAAATAGAAAAACTTGGATGCTCATATTGGTTCCCACATGTTCTACGAAGATCTTTATCGGTCGAACCGCAATGTCAACATAGCTATTCCCTTTGTCATCGGTATGTTACTTGCCCGAGATTCGATCGTCGGTATCTCTATACGTAGTTCAATCTCGTTACCGGCAAGTCTCTTTACTCGTTCCATAGTTCATCATCTTGTAACTAACTCATTAGTCACATTTCTTGCAAGGCTTCATATGATGTGCATTACCGAGAGGGCCCAGAGATACCTCTCCGATACTTGGAGTGACAAATCCTAATCTCGATCTATGCCAACCCAATAAATACCTTCGGAGATACCTGTAGGGCATTTTTATAATCATCCAGTTACATTGTGACGTTTGATAGCACACAAGGCATTCCTTCCGTGTTCGGGAGTTGCATAATCTCATAGTCGGAGGAATATATATTTGACACGAAGAAAGCAGTAGCAATAAAACTGAACGATCATTATGCTAAGCTAACAGATGGGTCTTGTCTATCACATCATTACGCTAATGATGTGATCAACGAGCTAGTCTAGTAGAGGCATACTAGGGACACGTTGTTTTGTCTATGTATTCACACTATCAAGTTTCCGGTTAATACAATTCTAGCATGAATAATAAACATTTATCATGAATAAGGAAATATAAAATAACAACTTTATTATTGCCTCTAGGGCATATTTCCTTCAACGAATGCAACAAGGTCTTTTTTTCTCACATACCACTATGTTTATTGATAATATTCAATGGGATACAAGGAGTGTCATGAGGTTTTTTTTTGAAGCCTTGGACAGTGAGGGATTCCCCCACTGACTTTGTATTACTCAGGAGAGTCATGAGGTAGACTGAGCCATGTGTGTCTATCCTGATCTAACGAAGAAGTAAACCTAGTTAGATTGTGGGCTTCATAGTTTGAGCCTCTCTTTTCATGGACAAAATTACATAGCATAAAAGAAGAACTAGCTATTAGAATATCCTTGATAACCACTTCATATTTACCACCCTATTTATCTACGATGTCGGGAACGTATCCGGTGCACCGGGGGAATTGGTGCTACCGGTGCACCAGACCCTGTTACACATTCCAAAATGTTCAAAAAAATCCTAAAATAATTTAGTGCATTGACACAACATCAATGTATGTTGTCACAAAAATTCAAATCAAAATACAAAACATAGCTCAAGATACAGAAATGACAAATTTCACATCAACATGCCAATGAGCCAAAAGTGAAGCCCAAGTTGTGTTATGTACTATTTAGTGTCAAATTTGTTATTTTTGTATCTCAAGGACTGCTCAAATTTTGAGTGACTTTTTTGACAACATACTTTGGTGTCAATGTCCTAATTTTTTCTGAATTTTTACGAACATTTTTGAATATGCAATGGGCTACCGGTGCGCTACTAGCATATGTGCACCAGATACATCCCCTTGCGATGTCCTCGAGCACGTTTTGACAGCCCATTGCAATGTGATATCTCTTGAGATTCAAGTCCAAGGCCAAAGCAATGCCTTCACGACATGCCTCCAGGGTATCAGGATCTGTGACTCCCGGATGGACAAGAGTTGAAGCACTCAAGTATAAACCTTTGCCATCCCACGAATGCAGCAGGATCAGATCTGAACGAACAAACGCACACATTACTGGGTCGGACCATATGTGTCATCGTTGTGGGGCGTTGCAGGTGAGCTATACTCTGTATAAGTGAGATATAGCATTTGCACTAAATAGTCCCGCTCTGGGCGTTCGTTCCAAATTGGCCGACCCATCTTGGGGATGCATTTCCTGGGGTTTTTTAACTGTCCTTCTTTTGGTTTACTTTTAAAAAAATGAGCATTTTCAGAATTCTTGATTTAAAAACAAAACTAGATTATTTCTAAAATTCGGGATCTTTTATTGAAAGTTCATGAAATTTGCAAAAGACGCTAACATTTCTCCATATTCTTGAACTTTTTATATCCTCAAACATTTTTTAGAATTGATGAAACTTTTAGTCCGTGAGAATTTGTCAAATGTATGTTTCTAATATTTTGAAAAAACAAAAGTTGTTTTTTATTAAACCACTACGTGTTGGTTTTTAGCTGGCGTGTAAGCAAACGAGTGAACTGGATCGTTATTGGGATATGGCCCATTGCATGCGTGTGAGTGTGATAGTGCTAGTCAGCGCTTAAAATGCCGAATAGGACCACCGCAGCTCAAACAAGAAATACTCTTAGTTATTTATTTTGAGGCAAAAAATATACCCCAAGTACATGCAAAGACTATGCCTCGCTTAAAACAAGCTCGAGCGAGTGCCCGCCTTTGGTGATTACTTACTGGGCCGTGGCCCAACAAGCATATGACTGCATAGGCTTTACGGTTTTGGAAACTTTCACTTGGTTTTTAGAAGGTGTTTGATCGGGGATTTCTCAAATTTTTCCCCATATTTTTATGTACTTTCTTATCAGTTTCATTCTAATTTTTGTCTTTCATTGTCATTTTTCCTTTCTTTTTGTTTTCCTTTACATTTCTCGAATACATGTAACTATTTTTAATACACAATGTATATTTTCCATATGCAGGACGGAACAAATTAGATACAGGTTGAACATTTTTCAAAAACACTATTATCATTCATCCAAATACATGTTTAATGATTGTAAATACACTATGAACATTTTTATTACACAACGAATATTTTAAAGCACATATTTAACATTTTTAGAAAATAAGATGCTCATTTCTAGTAAAATATGCACATATTTCTTTCGTGCTAATGAACCTATTTTAAGGGCGTAAATATTTCTAAGAATTGGGAGAACACAATTTAGAACTTTTTTTTCCTGAAATATAAAGTATATTTTTTAAATGTGTGAACTGTTTTAAATGTCATGAAAATTTTATTTAATGGTTCAACATTTTATAAATTGTGCAAACAAATTTTTTCATCTCATGATTTTTTTATAATGTCACGAAAATATTTTAAAACGAGTCAAAACTATTAAATGTTGAAACAATTGATGGCATAAACATTTTTATAACTGTTGTGAACAATTATTCTATATTTCCTGAATATTTATTTAATGCATGGATATCAATGAAAACTTCGCAAATGTATGTAATTTCTTTCATATATATTCAGAAAATATAATTAAAAGTAAATAAATAAAAAGAAAAAAGGAAACCTATAGTACGGTTTGTGCTAGCTAGCTTGTAGACAACGCATGGAAAACAATATGTGTTAGGACGTGCTACCTGGGTCGGGATCAACACAGGGGCGCTTGACGCGAGACGAGTATCTGGCCTGCCACGATAGCTATGTCTTGCTTATTGTAGACGTACGCTCCTCTCGGCTCTGGCGCCACCAGTAGTTGGCCGGCCAAATAAAATGGAGAAAGATCCACCGCGTCACGAGCTGTCAGATCGTGTGTCGCGAGCCGTCCGATCGTGTGTCGCGAGGCCGTCAGTTTCTTTTTTTTTAATTTCTTGCAACATTACTCTTGTTGTGAAACCTCACCATCTCTAATTTCCTGCAACAAGAGCTTTGTTGCGAAATCTTCTCTTCTCTAATTTCCTGCAACAACTCCTCTGTTGTAAAAATCTCTTCTTCTTTAATTTTCTGCAACAAGAACCTTGTTGCAAAAATTGCAAACACACCTCCGCGTCTAATTTTCTGTAACACTATCCTTGTTGCGAAAATTGCAACATCTCTCGTTGCGTCTGGCACAGTCACCATTCGTTGTTGGCATTCCGCAACAACACTGTTGTTGCAGACACTTGTTCCAGAGGTGATGTGCGCGCATCGACCTCCGCCATGGCTGCTGCCACTGGTGTTTTGTAGCATCAACGACGATGGTGTATTGTGGTGGTCGGAGAAAGTCGGAGCTATGGTGGTGGGCGGCAACACAATGCTGCGATGTAGTGTTGGAAAAAATGAATGGAGTTTGCACGGGGAAGAAGAAGGTCAAGGGAGAACATGCGGGTGAGGACCCGTGGAGAACTCAAGATAAGGTTACGAGAAGAAAAACGGTCGGTGGTCCCACTGGGACACGCGTCAAGAAGAGGGGGCGGATGGAGCAAAAAATCAGCCGGCTGGCAGTAAATGTTTCCCAAATAAAATTCAGTGTTCGAAAGCTTTCTAGGAGAAGTTTTGGAATGTTCTATCGACAAGTACACAACGGATGCAGAAGCTTTGATGTGATTTCCCCTTTTTATTTTTATTTCCCTTTTCTATCTGTTTCTTATTTTCAAATACATGTCTAGTTTTTGAAATATACTTCAAAAAAAATCATACACAGGTTGAACATTTTTCACATACATATTAAATACTTTTCAAATAAACATTGATTTTTTATCTGAATACACGTTGAACATTTTTCAAATACATAGTGAACATTTTAAACACATGTTTAAATACTTTTCACAGTTTCATGAACATTTTTTAGAAACATGAAAACAGTTGCTAAGTGTACACCATTTTTTCTAAATGGCAAAAAAAAATTTACATATTTGAATTGTTTCAAAAACTGCACAAACAATTTTTTATATTTCGTTAATTATTTTTATTGATATAATGGAACATATTTTTAAATAAAGGAATACTTTGCATGTCATAAACAACATTTTCAATTGTACGTATATTTTCGAAAATTACGCAAAGAAATATATTTTTCGTGGAAATTATTTTTGAAAATTTCCTGAATATATTTTTAAATAGGTGACATTTTCTTTAGTTTCACAAAAAAATTGAGTGGTAAGAACAATTTTAAAAATTTCACCACAAATTTTTACATTTCATTAATGTTTTTCAGTGTGCGTTGAACCTTTTGAATTTTTTTTACAAAATAATACCCCATAAATGTACATTTCGTGAACATTGTTTTTATATATATATATATATATATATATATATATATATATATATATATATATATATATATACACACACACACACACACATATATATATATATATATATATATATATATATATATGTGTGTGTGTGTGTGTGTGTGTGTGTGTGTGTGTGTGTGTTATATTCCAAATTACAAATAAAAGTAAAGAAAAGTGAAAAATAATAAGAATTTTTTGAACGAAACTAACATATCTAATACTACTAGGCCGGCCGACTACCTGCTCTCATTTAGGCGAGTCGTTGGTTTGTCTTGCAATAGGCGAGATATTACTATTACTCCACAAATCGACTGCTATCCAACATGCATCTATGATACTAAATACATGACAAACAGAGTAACGCCTTAAGCAATGACATAATATAGACAAAGTAAACTCAAGCAATATGATTAAACCACATCGTTTTACCCTTAATAGCAACAATACAATCTAGTTGGACCTAGTTGAACCCATCATCACAAGAAAACGTGTCTCGCTACCCCTTCTGTCAATGGGTGAGGACACCGCAAGATTGAACCCATCACAAAGAACCTCTCCCACTAAAAATAAATCCATCTAGTTGGCCAAACCAAACGGATAGATCGAAGAGAATACAATGCTATAACAATCATTCATAATAAAGTTCAGAAAAAACTCAATTACTTTCAATGAACAATATTATTATAAACCCATAATTCATTGGATCCCAAAAACACAGCGCAAAAGAAGATTACATCGGATAGAATTCCAAAAAGATCGAAGAGAACATTGTATTGAAGATCAAAAAGAGAGAAGAAACCAACTAGCTACTTGCTATGGAGCCGTAGGCCTGTGGTAAACAACTCATGCATCATTGCAAGGCAGTAAGGATGATGTAGAAGCCCTTCGGGATCGACTCCCCCTCTGACATGACAGAGTACCGGAAAATGCCTCCAGATGGGATCGCGGAATAACATAAGCTTGTGGCGATGGAAAAAGTGTTTCAGTGGCTCTCTTTTGGTTTGGAAATATATGTGAATTTAAAGAGGTTGAATTAGGTCAAACGGAGTTGCCTGAGGCCCACGAGCTCAGGGGGCGCGCCCTGCCCCCAAGGCGCACCTTATGAGCTCGTGGGTCTCTCGTAGCTCTTCTGGCCTCCTCCCCAACCTTCTAGGGTCTCTTTTGGTCTAGAAAAAATCACCGTAAAGTGTCATCGTGTTTGGACATAGTTTTGTATTAATTTTCTAAAAAGTAAAAAACAAGCAAAAAATACTGACACAGGGCACTAGGTTAATAGGTTTCCCAAAAAATAATGTAAAATAATATAAAAATTACATGTAAAGCATTCAAGATTGATAATATAATAGCATGAAAGAATAAAACATTATAATTACGTTGGAGACGTATCAACCACTTATCAGTACAAGAGAAGATGAGAGTAATCCTTACAAGAGGTACCCTTTAATTAGTGATCTCGATGCAACCCTAGCTCGCAATAGGCGTGAGGCGAGACATAGACACGTCCTACTTTTTTTTGTTGCTGAGAAAAACAAATACAACTGGTCTGTGGTGGGCCGAGGACGGAGGCCTAGCCCATGTTTAGTAAAACAAATACAACTGATTTGCTGGCCTTACTCTCGGATGGGCTGCAGTTGTGCTCACGGTCCTCCTATCCCCGACCCACAAAATAGAGTGCTCCTATTCCAGCAAAATCCTATATGCCGCTCCTTGCGTCAAACTGCCGGCGCCTCGCACAGGCGAGCGACCGAGCAGCGACGCAACGGGCCGGCCCGTTTAACCGTTCCAGCGCTCCCGGTTTTGGGAACCTTCTAGAGGTTCCCAGCTGGGTTTTTTCCGGTTTTGGGAACCTTCTAGAAGGTTCTTGAACCGGTTTTTTATTTTCCTTTCTTTCTCTATTTCTGTTTCTTTTACTTTTATTTTTTTCTTTTTTGGTTTTCAAGTTTATATTTTCAAAAAAATGTTCGCGCTTTTACAAAAATGTTCAAAATTTTGAAAAATGTTCGTGAACAAGTCTGTTCAAAAAATGTTCTTTTCATTCATAAATTTGTTCTCAAGATTTAAAAAATGTTCATGCTTTAAGAAATTGTCCAAATTTGTTCTTCGTTTCAAAATTTGTTCTAAAGATTCAAAAAATGTTCGTACTTTTAGAAAATATTTATGTTCAAGTTTTGTTCTCAATTTGAAAATTTTGTTCTGGAAATTCAAAAAATGTTCGGGATTTTAAATTTTTGTTCAAAAATTGTTCTTTTCATTCATAAATTTGTTCTCAAGATTCAGAAAAGGTTCATGCTTTAAGAAATTGTCCAAATTTGTTCTTTGTTTCAAAATTTGTTCTCAAGATTCAAAAAATGTTCGTACTTTTAGAAAATATTTATGTTCAAACTTTGTTCTCAATTTGAAAATTTTGTTCTCTAAATTCAAAAAATGTTCAGGAATTTAAATTTTTGTTCAAAATTAAAAAAATCAGAAAATTTTCAAACTTTGGTCGTTTTTGTTCGTAGTTTCTTAATTTGGTCCATAATTGAAAAACGTGTTTGAAAGGAATTTTGTTCGTGATTTCTTAACCAAAGTTCAGTTTTTGCTACTCCTTTTAGTTCTTTAAATCCAGCACTACAAGTTTGTCAACAACTATCGTTGGTCGCACTGGCAAAGGCTGTTGCTTGCATAGCAGGAGATCAACGGATCAACTCCCAGTTCTAGCATCTGCTTAATTTTTTTGTGCATTTCTCTGCCCGATAGCTCGCTTCAGTTCAGCCGCAATGGGTCGGCCCAGTTCAGCCCTTTTTTGTCTGAAGCGACATAATTTACCCATGAGCCTTGGCGAATAAAGCTCCCCTATTCACACAGCTCACAAGCTGCGTTAGGCGGCCGGCCCATAAATGCTAGTTGCTCACCCGGGTCGCCCCCTCATTTTTTGGGAAAAATTTCGATCTATTCATATTCAATCATGGCAGTACTAATGAACATCAGAATAATATTACATCCAGATCCGTAGACCGCCTAGCGATGACTACAAGCACTGAAGCGAGTCGAAGGCGCACCGCCGTCATCCCTCCTCCTTGATCTATTCACATTCCTAGAATATGGTTTGATCCGTTGACTTGGCCAGTAAACCATATTCCCGCATACATGGTAAGATCCACGAATATAGCATCAATGGAGACTTGATTAACCATTGACTTGACATGTTGTCTTTTGACTTGGCATGAGTGTGAAAAAGTTTGTACATTTCATAGAAAAATCATGAATTTGAAACAAGTTCATGAATTATTATTTTTCCATAAATTTGAAAAAAAGATCATGGATTTTGGAAAAGTTTGTGAATTAAAAAAAGATAGGAATGTGAAAACAAATGCAAGAGAAACCCATCCCAAATAAAGCAGGTTTAACAGGAAAAATAAACATGAAAAACACACACAAAGGAATGTTCCCCAAAACCGAAAAAAGCCCAATGTGGACCGGCCCGTTGAAAGAACTTTTGTGCGTTGTCTACCAGAATCGAGCTAAACGGTGTAGTGTGTGGATATAGATATTGGATTGGAAAGTCACATTTAAGCATTGTTTTTCTTCTAAAAAAAGGTAAGCATTGTTTTTATTCTTGTAATCAAGCAGTTCGTGTGCTAGCTAATTACAATTATTGTAATAAGTCCTTTAGGTGGATGGATGGTATCCTCGGTAAGCTCATAGATGATGTAATTGTTTTTTTCTTCATAAAGCTAACCATGATATATAGTCTTCCTCAAAGGGTGCGGCAACGTCATAGTCGACTGAGATTTAACCAAATGTTGATCAAGTGATATAACACATATTTTTTTAATGTTGCATGAATCTTCACGTAAGATCCACGAATATAGCATCAACGGAGACTTGATTAAGTCACAGCTGACTGACTGAGATTTAGCAATCCCGTTCCTTAAAAGGTGCAAAACCTCTCCATTCAAACGCGCACCGGCGGCCTGCTCTCCCCCGGACGAGAATTCCTCATCTCCCATCGCAGAGAAGATAAAGAAAAGAAGAACGGAGCCCCACACATCACATGCGAGTGACCCAGCCGGCACGGCGAGTTCCGGCCCGACAGCTACCGTCGTTTGTGCAACTAATAACAAGGGGCACCCACTTTATTTTCGTTGCGATGCATGGCGATGGTGGAGAGGTTGCGTTGGTCCCTCCCCTACCCGGCGAACGTTCCACCCCGTGTCCCCTTCCGTTTGGACACCAGCTTCTCTCCGGAGACGGACACGCGAACGTGACGACTCATGGATGCGACGCGGAGCTTTACACGCCCGCTCCTCCTCCGGCGCCGTCGCTGTCGACCAAAGCTAGCGACGGTCATCCCGTCGAGTCACCGGAGCACCGAGGTAGCTACAGACGTTCGTTCGAGGAAGCAGCGGAGGGAAACCAGCGTACATATGCTGCCAACTAGCTTTTTCCAGAAACCCTCGCCGAGCTCTCTGGAACTGTCCCCTCTTTTCTCCCCAACAGTACAGAGAGGGCGACCTTCAGGCGTTCTCCAGTTCCCGCCGGCGAGACCGGTGGTCCTCCTCTTCTCCGATGGCCTCTCTGGCTGCCGGAGAGGTGGGGAACCCCGGTTCTCCTTCCGGGCGGTGTACATAGTCCTGGCTGATCTAGGTTTGGTGTCCGTGGTGCAGCCGTCGTGGCGGAGAAGGCGGCGGCGCTTGGAGTAAAGTGGCCTTGGCTCCTTCTTCGTCCATCCGTCGTCGTCTTCGGCGCCGGTGAGGGGCTTGAGGCTTTTTGGTCTGGCGGATCTGGTTCCCTGGATCCTGCCAGTTGGATCTCGGCGTCGGCCTTCGCTGCGTTCGTCGGTGGGGTTGAGATGCCGAGCTGGGCCGGTTTTTCTGGCCTGCGGCGTCCGCGGCGACATTCCTGCTGGAAGGTGGTGGTGGCTCGTTCTGCACTTCGGTCCTGTGGGGCGGTTGCGGCGTCGCTTGTTATCTTCAGGATGCGAGATGTGCTTTCTTTGGCTGGGGAAGGTGGTTCAGTGCATCGGTGGTCATTTTCGACCTCTTCCGACGAAGTATACCGATGCGGGACCGGCGTTGCACGGGTCGAGTCCCCGGTCGGCGATGTTCTTTATCTGTGACCAAGTTCTCGCCTCTCGCGGCGGGCTACAACTGTGTCGACTCACAAAGCTTCTATGCGAAGGTGCTCCTCCGGGACCAGGTGGGTGGCTGCTGCTCTGCTTCCTCTCCAGCAGTGACAACTGCGTCGACGGCGAGCGGCTGGTAGCGGTGAACCTTTGTTTGGTTGATTTGGGACAGAAGCCCTCCAATATCCTGCGTATCAGTATGGCATTATCTGTATTTGTTGCCGTATGTGTACTGTTTTTCCTGCTCGTTTGAATACAGATAATCGTATGCCTACGGGTGTACGTTCAAAAAAAAAACTATAGCTTTTCCCAAGTGAAGTCACGGTCCCGTTAATCAATCGTTGGCGGATGAGGTTCGTCAGCATGCAGTGCGCCTGCTATAATCTGCCATGTCCATCTATCCACACTGCCTTGTTCCAATCGAATCCAGATTGTGTGATTCTCTCCGCCGATCGCGGATACCTTGGCGACCAAGTTGTAGTACGTGAGCGTTCTGTGGCACGTCCAAGTCGTCAACGCTGGCTGCTCAGCTTGTCACTTGTGTGCAAAGCGTGCTTGCACACTTAATGTGACCGATAGTTGGCTTGACAATATCCCTAACTTCTTGGCATCCAGCCTTCTGGCTGATTGTTCCAAGAATGCGTTTACTCAATAAAGCTTTCTGAATTTCCCTGCAAATAAAAAAAACGATGGCTGCTCTGCTTGTCACTTGTCAGGACTCAGGAGTCAGGACTATTCGGCGTGGAAAACGGCCACCATGGCTGTCAACGGATATCTGCTGGTTGACTAGTTCTCTTTAGACTTGATCTAGTCTTCCCCCTCTCTGCGCACTAGGCACACGATCTTGTGCACGATTGCACAACGGATGTACTCGAACTGTATATAAGCAGAGCTAATAGATCGGCAAGCACTACGGTGCATTACTCCTTCTTTCCCTCGACTACATGGTATCAGATGCTCTCCACCTCCTGCGCCTGTAACTGCTCTTCCGCTGCCTCTCTGCACCGCCCGCTCTCGCCATGACCGTACCACCGCCACCTCCCCCTATTCCGGTCAGTCATGGCCCAACCACCCCCCTCCGAGCCCCGACCGCCTCTACCCCTCTGCTCACCCCATCTGCGCTCGCCAACTCTACGCGGGGCGGCGCCCTCTTCCCTCGCGAGCCCGACTCCTCCGCTGCGGCAATCGCCCTCTCGTCGCCACTGGCCGGGATCTTCATCAACCAACATGTCCCGCTGGTTCTCACCCTGACGCCGCCCAACTACACCCAGTGGCGCACCCTCTTCGAGGTCATGTTCGCCAAGAGCGGCGTCACCGACCACATCATCGATCCCCCGCGCGCGACGGCGGCTTACTGGCGCCAAGACGATGCCCACATTGTGTCGTGGCTGTACAACCGGGTTAGCCCGGAAATCTTCGGCTTCGTCCACCAGAGGAACGCCACGGCTGCGCAGATCTGGGCCTCCATTGCCACTCTGTTCTTGGAGAATGCCGAGCACCAGGCTGTCTTCCTCGCCATGGAATTCCGTCGGATCGAGCAGCGCTCGTCTTCTGTGATCGCCTACTTCGCCCGCCTCAAGGAGTGTGCCGACCGCCTGGCTGATCTTGGCGAGCCTGTCACTGACCGCGACCAGGTACTGAACATGTTCCGTGGTCTCGCTCCTCGCTTGCACTACGCCATCCCGATTCTCACCATGAAGCGGCCTCTCCCCACCTTCCTTGCCTGCCACGCTTTCCTGCTCCTGGAGGAGAGTCGCCACACCGCGCAGGGCAGCGGCGCCACCGACATGGCTCTCCACGCCGCGCGCCCACCTCCTTCTGGTGGCTCGGGCAGCTCCAACTCCGGCGGGGGGAGCGGCCCCAACTGCCCCCACAACAACAACAGCGGCGGTGGCCGCTACAAGGGCAAGGGCAAGGCCAACTCTGGCGGCGGCTCCGGCGGAGGCGCCTACAACAACGCGGTTCCGCCGCGTTCCCCGACACCATCTTCGGCGCCGTGGACCGGCATGGTCCATGCTTGGGCGATGCCCTGGCGCCCTCACGCTCCCGGCTCCGGCATCCTCGCCGCGCGCCCTGGCGCGCCCACTCCGTTCGCGGGGACCGCGTCTCATCACCAGGCGGCCCTGCCCTACGGTGCTCTGGCCCGACCCTACGGCGCTACTCCACCCTACGGCGCTCCTCCACCGCCCTACAGTGCTCCAAACGCACCGTCATGGGACCAGACGGTGCTCATCCAGGCCCTGAACAGCATGTCCATGCAGCAGCCGGCCCCGCCGTCACCTGCCGGCGGCGAGTGGTATCTCGACACAGGAGCCACATCGCACATGGCCTCGTCCTCAGGTATGCTTGCCTCATCTCACCCGCATGCTCCTTCCCGCATAGTTTTTGGTGACGGATCGTCCTTGCCTGTCACGCACTCCGGCCACCAAATCATACCTACTGCTTCTTCTCCCCTCTCCCTCCATAATGTTCTTGTCTGCCCAAACATCATCAAAAACCTTATCTCTGTCAAAACTCTTGCCCTTGATAATCCCGTTAATGTTGAGTTTGATGATCTCAGTTTTTCTGTTAAGGAACGGCGAACAAAGAAGGAGATCCTCCGATGTGATGACGACGGCGAGCTCTACTCCGTCAAACACACAACCACCCACCACAGTCTCCTCGCCGCCACCGTGGACCTCTAGCATCAACGCGTCGGCCATCCAGGACGTGATGCTTTGGCCACGACCCTGCACCAAGCCTCTCCTTCCACAACAGCCGCCCCAGCTCACACTTGCCATGCCTGTCAGCTCGGGAAACAAACTAGATCGCCGTTTTCAGATTCACAGCATGTATCTTACTTTCCGTTTCAGTTAGTTCACTGTGACATATGGACCTCCCCTGTACAAAGTTTATCTGTTTGCAAATACTACCTAGTTGTGCTAGATGACTATAGTCATTTCGTTTGGACGTTCCCTCTGCGTGCCAAGTCTGAAGTTTTCTCCACTTTACTAATGTTTCGGAACTTCATTCATCGCCACTTTAACCTGAACATCCTAACCCTCCAAACAGACAATGGACGTGAATTTGACAATCACTCCACCCGCGAGTTCTTCTCCACACACAGCATTGCATTGCGTATGTCGTGCCCCTACACAAGCCCCCAAAACGGTCGCGCCGAACGGATCTTGCGAACCCTAAACGACATTATCCGTAGCCTTCTAATCCACGCCTCCATGTCGTTTTCCTTCTGGGCCGAGGACCTCAACACCGCCACTTTCATCCTCAATAGACGCCCATGCCGTCCACGCCATAACCTCACCCCCTTCTATCTACTCTTCGGTGGTCACCCGGATTACGCACACATGCGTTTTCGGGTGTCTATGCATCCCAAACACCACGGCCACCGCTGCTCACAAACTAGCTCCCCGCTCGACCGCGTCCGTATTCCTTGGCTATTCGCCTGATCACAAGGGGTACCGTTGCTATAACCGAACGACAAGCAAAGTTATCGTTTCCCGCCATGTCTTCTTTGACGAGAGCTCCTTCCCTTATCACACTCCTGCACCTGCGACACACCCCCTAACCACTGCTGACGATGATACAGATCAGCCGCCAGTCCCTCGTCCCACCATCTTACCACCCACCCCAGCACCGGCGTCGCCACCGCCCTCGTGCCCGTCCCCGCCAGCACCTGCAACTCCCGACCCGCCATGTCGATCGCCCACACCAGAGCTCTCCCCGTGTACTCCAGACCCCTCGCCTCTGCCGACTAACACACCATCCCCACCTGCCCAACACCCACAGCCTCCTGCACCCCTCGCGCGTACGCATCGCATGGCCACTCGCGGTGTCCGCGGCATATTCCAGCCCAATCCCAAGTACGCACTCCAAGCACAAGTCGCCAAACCATGCGCATGGCATTGCGCGATCCGTTTTGGCTAACAGCTATGCAGGAAGAGTACAGGGCGTTGATGGTGAACAAAACCTGGACGCTGGTGCCACGCCCCCCTGGTGCTAATATTGTCACCGGGAAATGGCTGTTCTGGCACAACCTCAAGGCGGACGGCTCGCTAGAATGGTACAAAGCTCGATGGGTGGTGCATGGCTTCTCGCAACTGCCCGGTGTGGACTTCGACGAAACTTTCAGCCCTGTCGTCAAGTCTGCCACCATTCATGTCGTGCTTGCCATTGCCGTGTCGCGTGACTAGCCCGTCCATCAAATGGACGTGAACAATGCCTTTCTCCACGGACAACAGGCCGAGCACGTCTACTGTCAACAACCGGCCGGCTTCGTCGACAACGACCACCCCGACTACGTCTGCCTCCTCGACAAGTCGATGTACGGCCTCAAGCCGGCCCCATGTGCCTGGTTCGGCAGATTCGCCGCCTTCCTCCGTGCGATCGGCTTCACGGCGGCACGTGCTGATCCGTCGTTGTTCGTGTACTCCCACGACGGCGGTCTGGCGGGAAGGAAATATGCCCTAGAGGCAATAATAAAGTTATTATTTATTTCCTCATATCATGATAAATGTTTATTATTCATGCTATAATTGTATTAACCGAAAACATGATACATGTGTGAATACATAGACAAACATATAGTCACTAGTATGCCTCTACTTGACTAGCTCATTAATCAAAGATGGTTATGTTTCCTAACCATAGACATGTGTTGTCATTTGATTAATGGGATCACATCATTAGGAGAATGATGTGATTGACATGACCCATTCCGTTAGCCTAGCACTTGATCGTTTAGTATATTGCTATTGCTTTCTTCATGACTTATACATGTTCTGTAACTATGAGAATTATGCAACTCTGTATGCGGAGGAACACTTTGGGTACTACCAAGCGTCACAGCGTGGCTGGGTGATTATAAAGGAGTACTACATGTGTCTCGAAGGTACATGTTGAGTTGGCGTATTTCGAGATTAGGTTTTGTCACTCGATTGTCGGAGAGGTATCTCTGGGCCCTCTCGGTAATGCACATCACTATAAGCCTTGCAAGCAATGTGACCAATGAGTTGGTTACGGGATGATGCATTACGTAGCGAGTAAAAGAGACTTGCGATAGCGAGATTGAACTAGGTATTGGATACCGGCGATCGAATCTCGGGCAAGTAACATACCGATGACAAAGGAACAACGTATGTTGTTATGCGGTTTGACCGATAAAGATCTTCGTAGAATATGTAGGAACCAATATGGGCATCCAGGTTCCGCTATTGGTTATTGACCGAGAATAGTTCTAGGTCATGTCTACATAGTTCTCGAACCCGTAGGGTCCTTGCACGCAACGTTACGATGACAATTTTATTATGAGTTTATAAGTATTGATGTACGAAGTTTGTTGAGTCTGGATGTGATCACGGACATGACGAGGAGTCTCGAAATGGTCGAGACATAAAGATCGATATATTGGAAGCCTATATTTGGACATCGAGAATCGTTTGGTGAAATCGGCATTTCTGAGATACCGGAGGTTACGGAACCCCCCGGGGGGTTATTGGGCCTACATGGGCCTCGAGGGAGAAGAGGGAAGGAGGCAGGAGGGGGCCGCACGCCCCTCCCCTTCCTAGTCCAAATAGGACAAGGGAATGGGGGCGGCGCCCCCCTTTCCTTCCCCTCTTCCTCCTCCTTCCCCCCTTCTCCTACTCCAACTAGGAAAGAAGGGAGTCCTACTCCCGGTGGGAGTAGTACTCCCCCCTTGGCGCGCCCTCCTTGGCAGGCGCCTCCTCTCCCCAGCTCCTTTATATCTGAGGGCGGGGAGGCACCCATAGACACACAAGTTGATCTACGGATCGTTCCTTAGCCGTGTGCGGTGCCCCATTCCACCATATTCCACCTCGGTCATATCGTCGCGGAGTTTAGGCAAAGCCTGCGCGGTAGAACATCATCATCGTCACCACACCGTCGTCTTGTGGAACTCATCTCCGGAGCTTTGCTGGATCGGTGCCCGGAGATCGTCATCGAGCTGAACGTGTGCTGAACTCGGAGGTGCCGTACGTTCGGTGCTTGGATCGGTCGGATCGTGAAGACGTACAACTACATTAACCGCGTTGTGCTAATACATAGACGAACACTCTCCCCTCTCGTTGCTATACCATCACCATGATCTTGCGTGTGCTTAGGAATTTTTTTGAAATTACTACGTTCCCCAACAGTGGTATCAGAGCCTAGGTTTTAGGCGTTGATGTTATATGCACGAGTAGAACACAAGTAAGTTGTGGGCGATACAAGTCATCTTGCTTACCGACATGTCATACTTTGGTTGGCGGTATTGTGAGATGAAGCGGCCGGACCGACATTACTGCGTGCGCTTACGAGACTGGTTTCACTATTACGAGCACTCGTGCTTAAAGGTGGCTGGCGGGTGTCTGTCTCTCTCACTTTAGCTGAATCGAGTGTGGCTCGCCCGGTCCTTGCGAAGGTTAAAACAGCACTAACTTGCGAACTATCGTTGTGGGTTTTGATGCGTGGTAAACGGTTCTTGCTAAGCCCGTAGCAGCCACGTAAAATTTATAACAACAAAGTAGAGGGCGTCTAACTTATTTTTGCGGGGCATGTTGTGATGTGATATGGTCAAGGCGTGATGCTATATTTTATTGTATGAGATGATCATGTTTTGTAACGAAGTTGTCGACAATGGCGAGGAGCCATATGGTTGTCGCTTTATTGTATGAAATGCAAGCATACTGTAATTGCTTTACTTTATCACTAAGCGGTAGCGATAGTCGTAGAAGCAATAGATGGCGTAACGACAACGATGCTACGATGGAGATCAAGGTGTTGCGCCGGTGGCGATGGTGATCATGGCGGTGCTTGAAGATGGAATCACAAGCACAAGATGATGATGGCGATATCATATCACTTATATTGATTGCATGTGATGTTTATCCTTTATGCATCTTATCTTGCTTTGATTGGCGGTAGCATTTTAAGATGATCTCTCACTAATAATCAAGAAGTGTTCTCCACAGTATGCACCATTACGAAAGTTCTTCGTCTTTGAGACACCACGTGATGATCGGGTGTGATAGGCTCTCGTTCAAATACAGCGGGTGCAAAAGCAGTTGCACACGCGAATACTCAGGTCATACTTGGCGAGCCTAGCATATCTGAGATATGGCCTCGGAACACGGAGACCGAAGGTCGAGCGTGAATCATATAGTAGATATGATCAACATAGTGATGTTCACCATTGAAACTACTCCATCTCACGTGATGATCGGACATGGTTTAGTTGATTTGGATCACGTGATCACTTAGATGACTAGAGATGTCTATCTAAGTGGGAGTTCTTAAGTAATATGATTAATTGAACTTAAATTTATCATGAACTTAGTACTGATAGTATTTTGCTTTTCTATGTTTGTTTGTAGATAGATGGCTCGTCTTTGTTGTTACTGTTGAATTTTCTGCGTTCCTTGAGAAAGCAAAGTTGAAAGATGATGGTAGCAATTAATTTGGGTCCGTAACTTTGAGATTATCCTCATTGCTGCCTGTAAAAGTTACGTCTGGAAGCACCGCTGGGTGCGAGCCTGCTGCTTGATGCAACCGGCGGCGTTAAGAACATCTGGCGAGCAAAGCGATGACTACTCGATAGTTCGATGTGCCATGCTTTACGGCTTAGAACCGGGTCTTCAACGGCGTTTTGAGCGTCATGGAGCATATGAGATGTTCCAGGAGTTGAAGTTAATATTTCAAGCAAATGCCGGATTGAGAGATATGAAGTCTCCAATAAGTTCTCTAGTTGCAAGATGGAGGAGAATAGTTACGTCGGTGAACACATACTCAAAATGTGCGGGTATAATAATAACTTGATTCAGCGGGAGTTAATCTTCACGATGATAGTGTCATTGATGAATTCTCCAATCACGCCACCAAGCTACAAGAGCTTGGTGATGAACTATAATATGCAAGGGATGAACAAGACTATTCGAGCTCTTCGCAATGCTAAAAGCAGCGGAGGTAGAAATCAGAAGGAGCATCAAATGTTGATGGTTAACAAAACCACCAGTTTCAAGAAGAAGGGCAAAGGGAAGAAGAAGGGAACTTCAAAAGAGCGGCAAGCAAGTTGCTGCTCAAGAGAAGCAACCCAAATCGGACCTAAGCACTGGCGAGTGCTTCTCTGCAAGCGGTGGACCTTTGGAAGCGGAACTGCCCCAAGTATTTGGCGGATAAGAAGGATGGCAAAGTGAACAAAGGTATATGTGATATACATGTTATTGATGTATACCTTACTAATGCTCGCATGAGCACACAGGTATTTGATACTAGTTACATTGCTAATATTTGCAACTTCGAAGCAGGACTATGGATTAGCGAAGATTGGCTAAGGGCGAGGTGACGATGCGGCGTGGGAAATGGTTCCAAAGTCGATGTGATCGCGATCGGCAAGCTACCTCTACATCTACCATCGGGATTAGTTTTAGACCTAAATAATTGTTATTTGGTGCAGCGTTGAGCATGAACATTATATCTGGATCTTGTTTGATGTGAGGCGGTTATTCATTTAAATTAGAGAATAATGGTTGTTCTATTTATATGAGTAATATCTTTTATGGTCATGCACCCTTGAAGAGTGGTCTATTTTTTGAATCTCGATAGTAGTGATACACATATTCATAGTGTTGAAACCAAAAGATCTGAGTTGATAACGATAGTGCAACTTATTTGTGTACTTGCCGTTTAGGTCATATCGGTGTAAAGCGCATGAAGAAACTCCATCTTGATGGGCTTTTGGAATCACTTGATTATGAATCACTTGGTACTTGCGAACCGTGCCTTATGGGCAAGATGACTAAAACGCCGTTCTCCGGAACTATGGGCGAGCAAGCGATTTGTTGGAAATCATACATCTTGATGTTTGTGGTCCAATGAATGTAGAGGCTCATGACGGGTATCGTTATTTTTCACCTTCACAGATGATTTGAGCAGATATGGGTATATCTACTTAATGAAACACAAATGCGAAACATTTGAAAAGTTCAAAGAATTTCAGAGTGAAGTGGAAAATCATCGTAACAAGAAAATAAAGTTTCTCGATCGATCATGGATGAGAATATTTGAATTACGAGTTTGTTCTACACTTGAAACAATGCGGAATAGTTTAGCAACTCACGCCACCGGAACACCACAGCGAAATGGTGTGTCGAGCGTCGTGTCGTACTTTACTAGATATGGTGCGATCTATGATGTCTCTTCTTGATTTACCGCTATTTTGGGGTTATGCTTTAGAGGCGGCGCATTCACGTTAAATAGGGCACCATCAAAATCCGTTGAGGCGGCGCCTTATGAGCTGTGGTTTGGCAAGAAACCAAAGTTGTCGTTTCTTAAAGTTTGGGGCTGCGATGCTTATGTGAAGAAACTTCAACCAGATAAGCTCGAACCCAAATCAGAGAAATGTGTCTTCATAGGATACCCAAAAGAGACTATTGGGTACACCTTCTATCACAGATCTGAGGGCAAGATTTTCGTTGCTAAAATCGGATCCTTTCTAGAGAAGGAGTTTCTCTCGAAAGAAGTGAGTGGAAGGAAAGTAGAACTTGATGAGATAAATGTATCTACTCCCTTATTGGAAAGTAGTTCATCACAAGAACCGGTTCCTGTGACAACTACACCAATCAGTGAGGAAGCTAATGATATTGATCATGAAACTTTAGATCAAGTTTCTCTTGAACCTCGTGGGTCTACGAGTAAGATCCGCACTGAGTGGTGCGGTAATCCTATTACGGAAGTCATGTTACTTGACCATGATGAAACTACGAACTATGAGGAAGCAATGATGAGCCCACATTCCATAAAATGGCTAGAGGCCATGAAATGCGAGATGGGATCCATGTATGAAAACAAAGTATGGACTTTGGTTGACTTGCACGATAATCGGCAAGCCATTGAGAATAAATGGATCTTTAAGAAGAAGGCGTGGCGATGGTAATGTAGCGTCTATAAAGCTTGACTTGTTGCGAAAGGTTTTCGACAAGTTCAAGGAGTTGACTACGATGAGACTTTCTCACCCGTAGCGATGCTTAAGTCTGTCCGAATCATGTTAGCTATTGCTACATTTCATGATTATGAAATTTGGCAAATGGATATCAAAACTGCATTCTTGAATGGATTTCTGGAAGAAGAGTTGTATATGATGCAGCCAGAAGGTTTTGTTGATCCAAAAGGTGCTAACAAAGTATGCAAGCTCTAGTGATCTATTTATGGACTGGTGCAAGCATCTCGGAGTTGGAATAAACGTTTTGATAGTGTGATCAAAGCATATGGTTTTATACAGACTTTTGGAGAAGCCTGTATTTTCAAGAAAGTGAGTGGGAGCTCTGTAGTATTTCGATATTATATGTAGATGACATATTATTAATTGGAAATGATATAGAATTTCTGGATAGCATAAAGGGATACTTGAATAAAAGTTTTTCAATGAAAGACCTCGGTGAAGCTGCTTACATATTGGGCATCAAGATCTATAGAGATAGATCAAGGCGCTTATCGACTTTCACAAAGCACATACCTTGACAAAATTTTGAAAAGGTTCAAAATGGATCGAGCAAAGAAAGGGTTCTTGCCCGTGCTACAAGGTGTGAAGTTGAGTCAAACTCAATGCCCGACAATGCAGAAGATAGAGAAAAATGAAAGATGTTCCTATGCTTCAACCATAGGCTCTATCATGTATGCAATGCTATGTACCGGACTGACGTATGCTTAGCAATAAGCTTGGCGACAAGGTACCAAAGTAATCGAGTGGATCCTTTGGACAGCGGTCAAGAACATCTGAAATACGAAAAGGACTAAGGATATGTTTCTTGTATATGGAGGTGACAAAGAGCTAGTCGTAAATGGTTACGTCGATGCAAGCTTTGACACGATCGAGCGATTCTAAATCGCAAACCGGATCGTGTTTTTATTAAGCGGTGGAGCTGTAAGTTGGTGCAGTTCTAAACAAAGCGTCGTGGCGGGATCTACATGTGAAGCGGAGTACATAGCTGCTTACAAGCGACAAATGAAGGAGTCGGATGAAGGAGTTCATTTTCGATCTAGGTGTCATACCTAGTGCCGGGACCAATGAAGATCTTACGTGACAATCTTTGGTGCAATTGCGTTGGCAAAGGAATCCAGGTTTCACAAGAGGACCAAGCACATCAAGAGACGCTTCAATTCCATTCGGGACCAAGTCCAAGTGTGAGACATAGAGATTTGCAAGATACACACGGATCTAAATGTTGCAGACCCATTGACTAAGCCTCTCTCACGAGCAAAACATGATCAGCACCAAGACTCCATGGGTGTTAGAATCATTACTATGTAATCTAGATTATTGACTCTAGTGCAAGTGGGAGACTGAAGGAAATATGCCCTAGAGGCAATAATAAAGTTATTATTTATTTCCTCATATCATGATAAATGTTTATTATTCATGCTATAATTGTATTAACCGGAAACATGATACATGTGTAAATACATAGACAAACATATAGTCACTAGTATGCCTCTACTTGACTAGCTCATTAATCAAAGATGGTTATGTTTCCTAACCATAGACATGTGTTGTCATTTGATTAATGGGATCACATCATTAGGAGAATGATGTGATTGACATGACCCATTCCGTTAGCCTAGCACTTGATCGTTTAATATATTGCTATTGCTTTCTTCATGACTTATACATGTTCCTGTAACTATGAGAATTATGCAACTCCGTTTACGGAGGAACACTTTGGGTACTACCAAATGTCACAGCGTAATCGGGTGATTATAAAGGAGTACTACGGTGTGTCTCGAAGGTACATGTTGAGTTGGCGTATTTCGAGATTAGGTTTTGTCACTCCGATTGTCGGAGAGGTATCTCTGGGCCCTCTCGGTAATGCACATCACTATAAGCCTTGCAAGTAATGTGACCAATGAGTTGGTTACGGGATGATGCATTACGTAACGAGCAAAAGAGACTTGTCGGTAACGAGATTGAACTAGGTATTGGATACCGACGATCGAATCTCGGGCAAGTAACATACCGATGACAAAGGGAACAACGTATGTTGTTATGCGGTTTGACCGATAAAGATCTTTGTAGAATATATAGGAACCAATATGGGCATCCAGGTTCCGCTATTGGTTATTGACCGAGAATAGTTCTAGGTCATGTCTACATAGTTCTCGAACCCGTAGGGTCCGCACGCTTAACGTTACGATGACAGTTTTATTATGAGTTTATAAGTATTGATGTACCGAAGTTTGTTCGGAGTCCTGGATATGATCATGGACATAACGAGGAGTCTCGAAATGGTCGAGACATAAAGATCGATATATTGGAAGCCTATATTTGGACATCAGAATCGTTCCGGGTGAAATTGGCATTTCTGAGATGTAGGGAGGTTACGGAACCCCGGGGTTATTGGGCCTACATGGGCCTCGAGGAGAAGAGGGAAGGAGGCGGGAGGGGCGCGTGCCTCCCTTCCTAGTCTGAATAGGACAAGGGAAGGCGGGCCCCTTTCCTTCCCTCTTCCTCCTCCTTCCCCTTCTCCTACTCCAACTAGGAAAGAAGGAGTCCTACTCCGGTGGGAGTAGGACTCCCCCTTGGCGCGCCCTCCTTGGCGGCCGCCTCCTCCCCTGGCTCCTTTATATCTGAGGCGGAGGCACCCCATAGACACACAAGTTGATCTACGGATCATTCCTTAGCCGTGTCGGTGCCCCTTCCACCATATTCCACCTCGGTCATATCGTCGCCGAGTTTAGGCGAAGACCTGTGCGGTAGAACATCATCATCGTCACTGCGCCGTCGTCTTGTGGAACTCATCTCCGGAGCTTTCTTTGGATCGGTGCCCGGAGATCGTCATCGAGCTGAGCGTGTGCTGAACTCGGAGGTGCCGTCGTTCGGTGCTTGGATCGGTCGGATCGTGAAGGCGTCGACTACATCAACGCGTTGTGCTAGCGCTTCCGCCACGGTCTCACGAGTGCGTGGACGAACACTCTCCCCTCTCGTTGCTATACCATCACCATGATCTTGCGTGTGCGTAGGAATTTTTTTGAAATTACTACGTTCCCCAACATGGCGTACCTTCTCTTGTACGTCGACGACATCGTCCTCACCGCCTCGTCGAGCTGTCTCCTTCAGCACATCCAGCAGCGCCTCTTCGTCGAGTTCTCGATGAAGGATCTTGGCTCCCTCCAGTACTTCCTCGGCATCAGCGTCACGCGCAACAGCTCCGGATTTTTCCTGTCGCAACGCCAATATGCAGAGGAGCTTCTTGACCGTGCCAACATGGTCGAGTGCAAGCCCTCGCCAATGCCAGTGGACACGTGCGCCAAGCTGTCCGCGTCTGATGGTGCGCAAGTTACTGATCCGTCGGAGTACAGGAGCCTGGTCGGGGCGCTCCAATACCTCACCATGACTCGCCCTGATCTCGCTTACGCCGTCCAACAAGCATGCCTTCATATGCATGACCCTCGGGATAAGCACTTGGCCCTGGTCAAGCGCATACTCCGGTACCTGCGGGGGACGATGTTGCACGGCCTTCATATGCATCGCTCCCAGGTGCTCGACCTCGTCGCATACTCGGACGCGGACTGGGCAGGCTGCCCAGACACACGCCGCTCCACCTCCGGCTACACCGTCTTCCTTGGCGACGCTTTGATCTCCTGGTCCTCGAAGCGCCAAGCCACGGTCTCCCGATCGAGTGCGGAGGCCGAGTATCGTGCCGTCGCTAACGTCGTCGCTGAGTGTTGCTGGCTCCGGCAGCTCCTGGGCGAGCTACTCGTCAGCGTCCCCAAGGCCACAGTCGTGTACTGTGACAACATCTCCAGCGTCTACATGGCAGCCAACCCCGTCCATCACTGGCGCACCAAGCACATCGAGCTTGACATACATTTTGTCTGGGAGAAGGTGGCGCTTGGTGAACTCCGTGTTCTACACGTTCCGACGGTGCAACAATTCGCCGACGTGATGACGAAGGGCCTCCCCACAGCCGCCTTCACAGAATTTCGGTCCAGTTTGTGCATCCGGCCGTCGGACGCTCAACCTGCGGCGGGGTGTCAACGGATATCTGCTGGTTGACTAGTTCTCTCTAGACTTGACCTAGTCTTCCCCCTGTCTGCGCACTAGGCGCACGATCTTGTGCACGATTGCACAACGGATGTACTCGAACTATATATAAGCAGACCTAATAGATCGGCAAGCACTACGGTGCATTACTCCTTCTTTCCCTCGACTACAATGGCCCAATATTATGCTGAGGTGATCGCTGGCTGATTGCCAATTTGTCTTCAGCGGCCTTGGAACCGAGCTCACCACCTTTCCATTTTATCAACGGAAATACAGTAATAAAATAAGGGTTGAATTACAAGTCATGTAAACATCGACATTACAAGACTGAAAAGAGAGAACCTACGCAAAAACCAAAGCATGTCCTCTCCAAGGAAAAGGAGGCAAATCGCATTTTCACCCGAGCTCGACACAGCTCAATCGCTGATCTGCAGCTTTGCGGACCTACAAAATAGTTTGCCTGAAACAAAATCATTGTCATTGCAAGAATCAAACCGGTGCAACATGTCCCCGGAGACGCCATAGAACTCCAGAATTGACACTCCCACACGAGTAGGATGTCGGAGGAGGAAACCAGAACTGTTAGCCTCGAACCATCAACCCAACATAGGATGCACCTTCTTCCAGCTGTCACCTGCGTACACAACCGTCAGCGCGTACTCCCGGACGACAAAACCTTCCTGCTCCACCATGACGCCGGAGACAATGCCGCCGCAATGGGGGTAGAGCAGAAGGACAGACACACCTGAAGGGGTCGCGCGGCGGCGGCCATTAGAGCATAGAAAGGTAGCCCAACGTCGTCGACACAATCGTCGTATACGATTGGTTACACGGGATTGGATATGGATCTGGACGGGCCAACATAATTATATTACAACTAGCTGGATGCCTGTGAGTTGCCACGGTTACGAGAGAATTAATTTAGATAAATATACCAGTACTTCAAAAAAATGTAATGCTCTTAAACTTTGAAATATGTTTCCAACGAGTAAGAATAATTTGTTATACTTAGTTTTCTGCACCTTCAACTTCATCATGATTCATTTCGTGTGACACGTTTTTGTAGCAATTTTCCTCTTTCGTCTCAAATTAAAACCCTAATTTTTCTGCTTCTTTTCCTTGCGCAAAAGCTATTTACAAAATTGTTTTAAGACAAACAGGAAAACAACAAAAAAAAGCTTTTAGAGGAAGAGAGAGCGCAGCCCGGCCTGCCAGGCGTAGCCCACCTCCCATCCGGCCAGCGTCGGCCTTCTCCCAGCCCAAACCGGCCCAAGGCCCAGCCTGTGCAAACCCTAGAGCCCACCCCAGCTGTCCCCTTCTAACTCTTACTATCACAAACAGCGACCCTTCTCCTTTTGCGCCCCCACGGCCGGCGGCTCTTTTCATCCAATCCGGTCCCTTCCCCTCTCACTCTCTATTCCTTCCTTTCCTCGACGCCACCATCTCCCTCTATTGTGGTGTCAGCCAGAGCAAGTCGAGCGTGCCGGCTCCTCCATGCGCGCCACCCACTCGAGCTCCTCTCCAGCCATTGTTCTCCTTCGTCCCCATCGCTCCCAATCCGAAACCGGCCTCCCGACCTCGTCACCAGCTAGCCGGCCATGGACCCTGCTTATCCATGACAGCAGCGTTGCTCCCGCTCACCTGCAGGAGCCCGTCATCCCTCCTCCGCAAGCCCCTGCCTACTCACTGTGCCAACCACCTCGCCTACAATTCCAGTTCTCGGGAAAGGGTGCCCCAGCTCGAGCACGCCGCCTCCGTTTGGCCCATGGCCCCGCACATCGTTGACGTATAAATATATTGCTTAGTCTCTTTCATTAGATCAGTCTTTTGGTTGCATTGGCTAGAGCATGCACTTCTATATGGTATCGAAGCCAAGGGGTTTTGAGTTCAGGATTGCCTTAGTCTCTTTCATTAGATCAGTCTTTTGGTTGCATTAGCTAGAGCATGCACTTCTACACGCGCGGCCCCGACGAGGACCATGCCCGATGCGGTCGGCACGCGCAGAGTTGGCTGGGCAAGACGCTTGTGTAGCACGAGAGAATGGCAGGCGCGCACAGAGTAGGTCGAGGGCGGCACAACTGTGGAGGCAGATGCTAGTCCTGCGGCGATGCAGGAGCTTCTTCCGGTGAGGGCACGGGTGAAGGAAATATGCCCTAGAGGCAATAATAAAGTTATTATTTATTTCCTTAATTCATGATAAATGTTTATTATTCATGCTAGAATTGTATTAACTGGAAACTTAGTACATGTGTGAATACATAGACAAAACATATAGTCCCTAGTACGCCTCTACTTGACTAGCTTGTTAATCAAAGATGGTTATGTTTCCTAACCATAGACATGTGTTGTTATTTGATGACCGGGATCACATCATTAGGAGAATAATGTGATGGACATGACCCATCCGTTAGCTTAGCATTATGATCGTGTTAGTTTCATTGCTACTGCTTTCTTCATGACTTATACAAGTTCCTCAGACTATGAGATTATGCAACTCCCGAATACCGAAGGAACACTTTGTGTGCTACCAAACGTCACAACATAAAAGGGTGATTATAAAGGTGCTCTACATGTGTCCCTGAAGGTGTTTGTTGGGTTGGCATAGTTCGAAATTAGGATTTGTCACTCAGTGTTTCGGAGAGGTATCTTTGGGCCCTCTCGGTAATACTCATGACTATAAGCCTTGCAAGCATTGTGACTAACGAGTTAGTTGCGGGATGAAGTATTACGGAACGAGTAAAGAGACTTGCCGGTAACGAGATTGAACTATGTATTGAGATACTGATGATCGAATCTCGGGAAAGTAACATACCGATGACAAAGGAAACAACGTATGTTGTTATGCAGTTTGACCGATAAAGATCTTCGTAGAATATGTAGGCACCAATATGAGCATCCAGGTTCCACTATTCGTTATTGACCGGAGACGTGTCTCGGTCATGTCTACATAGTTCTCAAACCCGTAGGGTCTGCACGCTTAACGTTCGATGACGATTGGTATT
Source organism: Aegilops speltoides (assembly GCA_021437245.1). Taxonomy (NCBI): domain Eukaryota; kingdom Viridiplantae; phylum Streptophyta; class Magnoliopsida; order Poales; family Poaceae; genus Aegilops; species Aegilops speltoides. Next base: position 87,602,728 of record CM038143.1, on the reverse strand, counting down.
ATGAGTTTATGTGATATGTTGTACCGAAGATTGTTTGGAGCCCCGGATGTGATCACGGACATGATGAGGAGTCTCTAAATGGTCGAGACATAAAGATTGATATATTGGACGACTATATTCGGACACCAGAAGTGTTCCGGAGAAGTTTGGGATAAAACCGGAGTGTCGAAGGGTTACCAGAACCCCTCGGGGAACTAATGGGCCTCGATGGGCCCTAGTGGAGAGAGAAAGGGGCCGGCCAGGGCAGGCCGCGTGCCCCTCCCCTTGAGTCCGAATAGGACAAGGAAGGGGGGCGGCGCCCCCCTTGCCTTCCCTCTCTCCCTCTCCTTCCTTCCCCCTCTCTTGCCCAAGTTGGAAACCTACTAGGAATAGGATTCCTAGTAGGAATCCTACTTGGGGTGCGCCCTACAGGGGCCGACCGGCCTCCCCCCTTGCTCCTTTATATATGGGGGCAGGAGGCACCCTAGAACACACAAGTTGACAATTGTTTTAGCCGTGTGCGGTGCCCCCCTCCATAGTTACACCTCGGCCATATCTTCGTAGTGCTTAGGCGAAGCCCTGCGCCGGTAACTTCATCATCACCGTCACCACGCAGTCGTGCTGAAAAAACTCTCCCTCGGCCTCAACTAGATCAAGAGTACGAGGGACGTCTCCGAGCTAAACGTGTGCTGAACGCGAAGGTGTCGTACGTTATGTGCTTGGATCGGTCCGATCGCGAAGACGTCCGACTACATCAACCGTGTTAACTAAACACTTCAGCTTTCGGTCTACGAGGGTACGTGGACACACTCTGCCCTCTCATTTCCATGTATCACATAGATAGATCTTGCGTGATCGTAGGAAATGTTTTGAAATTACCGCGTTCCCCAACAACGGGTTCCTACTAGGGCGGTAGTACAGGAACTCCATCCGAAGGAGGCACGGTAGCCCCTTCTGACGGCGGCATGGGGGCTCCTTCTGCCGAAGAGGGATTGACCCGAGCGGGAGGTTGAGAAGGAAATAAACCAATCATTCAGTTTGACTTATTGGTGGCCGATCATGTAAAAGATCCGAACCATCAGGGGCAAATTTGAAAAGAAAATGTCGGAATGAGAATGACCAACCTATCTCAAGAAATTTAATAGTAAATATAATCACTAATTAATGGCAAAAGACTATACTACCCTGAATGAGTTTGGGTGACCTCATATCATAATCATTTTACACTAAATCTTCGGTGCCGGATTCACAATATACACCAAAATCTAACGGGAAGTGCATGAATGAATCCAGGTACATATGAACCTACTTCGGAAAACACATTTATAAATGGTAAAAAAAATCTGAAAAAGGTTGTGGGGATATATTTTCATGTTCTATGTGTGTGCATAAGTTTCACGAAAAAACAACTTTTTTGTGGCCTACCTATGCAAAAAAGACAAAAAATTGTGTGGTGGAACACTATTTTTTAGCTTAGACCGTAGAACAATAGTTCTATGGTATTTCATTAATAAAATAAATATTTACAAACAGGTAGCAAAAGGAAAAAAGATCAACCCATGCCAGCTCTAGGAAAAACAACCATAAAAGCTTACAGATTCAGTTCAGTCCAGCGTCTAATCTTGTCTGCTTTGCTCTCCTTTGCCCTGAGTTGTGCTGCCCAAAGCCCCTCTTTCAAATAGAATTGCCGTGTGATTATGCTTTGCGGCGCCGATCTAAAGATTTTATCATTTCTAACTGCCCAGAGGCTCCAGCAGCAAATTATTACAATTTCCATAGCTATCTCTTTGGGTAACTGGTATAAAATGAGAAGAATCTCATCATAAGCTGAGATGCCTCTGCGCCTGCCTGGTACAAGACGATCCCAACAGCCTGGAGCAAACGGACAGTTCCAAAAAAGATGGATCAAAGATTCTTCGGTATCTCCCGAGCATAGTGCACAGTTATAGTCCCGCGGGAACATGTTTTTCCATTGAAGTAGGTTCCTGGTGTTCAGTCTATCATATAGTAGGAGCTAGTTAAAAATCTTGTGTTTGAGTCTGCATAAGGTCTGCCAAAGGTTTTTGAAGATGCAGTGAGCTGTGTTAGGCCCCATTAGTGCCTTATACATTTTCATGGAGGAATACTGATTGGATGCCCAAGAATAAGTCCAACTATCATCATTTTGTGTAGTCTCCTTGTTGTTGACCAGGACTAGGACCTGATTATATTGCAAAATGCTTGTTGGGAAAGAGGCCTATGAAACTGTGTACTGATGTCTGCATGGGCCATCATGGTGGCTACAATACAATCCTTATCAACAACAAAGGAATGGAGTTCTGGGAATATCTACAGTAGGGGTTCCCCTGTCCAATTATCTAACCAAATAAGAATGGTATCCCCTTTTCCTGCTGTCGGTGTCAAAACCGGCGGATCTCGCGTAGGGGGTCCCAAACTGTGTGTCTAGGCAGATGGTAACAGGAGACAAGGGACACGATGTTTTTACCCAGGTTCGGGCCCTCTCGATGGAGGTAAAACCCTACTCGCTTGATTGATATTGATGATATGGGTAGTACAAGAGTGGATCCACCACGAGATCAAGGAGGCTAAACCTAGAAGCTAGCCTATGGTATGATTGTTGTAATGGTTGTTGTGTCCTCACGGACTAAAACCCTCTGGTTTATATAGACAGGAGAGGGCTAGGGTTACATGAGTCGGTTACAATGGTAGGAGATCTACATATCCGTATCGCCAAGCTTGCCTTCCATGCCAAGGAAAGTCCCATCCGGACACGGGACGAAGTCTTCAATCTTGTATCTTCATAGTCTTGGAGTCCGTGGGACGATGATAATCCGCTGTCCGGACACCCCCTAGTCCAGGACTCCCTCAGTAGCCCCTGAACCTGGCTTCAATGACGATGAGTCCGGCGCGCATGATGTTCGGCATTGCAAGGTGGGTTCCTCCTCCAAATAATCCATAGAAGATTGTGAACACAAGGATAGTGTCCGGCTCTGCAAAATAAATTCCACATTCCACCGTAGAGAGAATAATATGTACACAAGTTCAATCTGCTGACGTATTTCGTGGCATGACGTCACGCCACTACCAAGCCTTTACTTGAATCGTTTTCTATTATACCACCTCAGCACGTTTAGCGAAGCGGTTTCCTTGGCACGTCTTGTCGAAGCAGAGATCGTGTTCCCCTTATTCCGGGATTCTCATCAATACGGACGTGGGTAACCCAACCGCGTCCGTCGCCACGCCTCTATCGGCGAGTCCCGAGCAGTCACGGAGGCGGCTCTTGGTATTCTCCTCTTTATAACGGGACCAAGGCTCGTTTCTTTTCTTCAATCTCCGTCGAATCTTCTCCTTGCTCCAAGTTCCAACACCCGAGCCCCAGATTGGCGCTTGGACCTTCAACAATGTCCGACTCCGACCTTCAGGGCGGTGGATGCCCTCCTCCGTCACGGAGGAGGGCGTGCTAAAAGCTGCGAGAGGCCAAGTACATCTTACGAGATTTACGCCGACAGTTGCCCGCCAAAGGGCAGGCCATCCCCACCCCAAGCCGGCGAGTATGTCGTCTTTGTATCCCACCTCCGTCGGGGTTTAGGCTTCCCGACGGATCCTTTTGTGAGAGGGCTCATGTTCTACTATGGGTTGGATTTTCATGACTTGGCTCCGGAGTCCATCCTCCATATTTCCGCATTTATTGTCGTCTGCGAAGCCTTCTTCCGCGTCACCCCCCACTTCGGCCTGTGGCTGAAGACCTTCAATGTGGAGCCGAAGATGATCGGGGGGCGTCAAGCAGAGTGCAGCGGAGCGGCCGTAAGCAAGAGGGTCGATGCCCCGTGGCCTGAGGGCTCCTTCCAAGAGGAGCTTGGCTTGTGGCAGCGGGAGTGGTTCTATGTCACCGCTCCGGCGGGCGTGAGTGAAGCCGCCCCTTATTCCGCTCGGGACCTCCACGACGGTTGATGTCGTGGGTCAACCAAGGGCTCAACTGGGGGCCGCCAAAGGACGTGCCCCTACTGCAGGGCCGGATTCGAGACCTCCAAGTGAGGGAGATCGATCTGGTAGTGGTAATGCAGGTCATGCTAATTAGGCGTCTCCTGCCCTGCAAGCGCCATCCTCTCCGGCTGTGGGAGTTTAACCCGGAAGGACCACGGATTCTTCAACACTTCATGGGTATAACACCCGTGGAGATGTACAAATTATTCTTCGGACCACGAGCGGCGTGTCTAGAATTGACCGAGGATGCCGGCCTAAGCTGCAATCGCCCGGATACACAAGTAAGTAGCTCCGAGTCCGGGCATACCGTCTGTTTGTCTTTCTATGATTCGCCTTTTAACCCATTACCCTTCGACAGGAGTGGATAGCGCAAGCAAAGCTGATACGGTGTCCGGCCCCCCTCCCAGAGACCGCACCGGATCCCGTGCTGGTCAGGATGTTGGAGGTTGCGCCTTCAGAAGAAGGCGAAGGGGAAGATAGGGGAGCTACCGCCTCACTCAAGGAGGCGCTTGAAGAAGGGGGGATCGAGAATCCCTCCCTCCAGGGGGAGAAGAGGACCGCCTCCGGAGACCCGGAGGCCAGAGCCCCTAAGCGGGGGAAGAAATCTTCACCGGAGGGTCCTGCGTCCGGGAAGGTCCCGTGCGCACAGTCTCCCCTAAAGAATCAGCCCTCCAGAGAGCCGTAAGTAGAAAGAAGGGAGTTCGGTGATAAGAGATATCCCTATTTGCACTTCTGAGGATAACCGAAGGTTTTTACCTTGTAGTTCGGATCTCCGACCTTCTCAGATGAGCTCGTCTTCGGGGGACCTTCATCCGGAGATGGTGGAGAGCGAGACTCCTCCGTCTGCTGCGCCGTCGGACAGGGCGGACGAGCCTGAAGTGTCATCACGGAGAGTTTCCCCGAGCCCGGTAAAGCCGAAGAGTTCGGCGCCGACTAGAGTTCGGCCGGGTGAGCTGAAGGATCTACTTGAGAGGGCGTCCATCTCAGAAGATCACCGTGCATTGATGAGTACGGTGATTGGGAGAATTTCGTCCGCCGAGAGCGGATTACATAATGCCGTCAGGAGTTTGCTGGCGGGGTTTGAGGTACGTGAAAATGACACACCTTTTGACAGTTTTGCACATAAAGTGCGCCCTGTATAGATAGTAGCCCCTGAGACTCGGTAGGTTGTCGAGAGTGACAACGTGCTGAGGATCTAAATCGCAGGTTTCAATCTTCGCCGTTCCTATGTAGGTGGCGGATTGTCCGGGGGCCAGCCGGACTGATGGAGTTGCTGAACTAAAGCGGCAGCTCGACGTTGCGGATGCGAACATCGCGCTAATCAACAGGCGACTTGACGAGTCACAAGGTAAGTTTTTTCTCCGCAGTCACCTAGTAAGGGAGCCGAAGCCCATCTCTTATAATATTTGTGCTTGACGCAGATGGTGCTGCTGCTGTGGAGAGCCTTCGGGCCGAACTTGCTCGAGCCAAGGAGCAAGCCAGAAGGAGTGATGGGGCGGCCTCGAGGGCGGCCGAGGAGTTAGAAGCCGAAAGGGCTGCGCAATGCCGAAGCAGGGAAGAGATGTCCGAGATGGCCGTGAAGTTAAAAGATGCTACCGACCGCAGTGAGGCTCTTGAAAAGGAGCGCCTAACGGAGCGAGAAGACCTGGGGAAGGCCACCGCCAAAGCCAAGGACGCCCGTTCTGCCATGCGGGCTATCAAGGAGGAGCTGCGCCAAGCCGGAGACATTGTGGCTGACAAGCCCTTTCTGCTGCGCCGAAGGTTTACGGATCCAAAGTATGCTCAACTTGGCCAGCTGTGGGGTCCGGAGGATCCTTATATGGACTTAGCGGCAAGTGCGGCGGATGCCGTTGTGCACTTCCGGAGCCAGAAGGATCACAAGACGGAAGAGCTGTTTTGGTCTCAATTCCATAGTCCGGAGCGTTCACTTCCGCTGACCGGCCGGTTGGCCGAGTGGGCTGAGCTGAACAGGTTGTCCGGGCTTGCCATGACAGATATCGTGACTCATGTCTGGCCGGATAGGCCCAAGCCAAAGAGTTATTTTGGCTTATTGCAACAATTTCTTGGGGCGGTGCCGCATATCAAGGCGATGAAGCGGTCGGCCTGCATAGAGGGCGCACGGATGGCATTCGCCCGTGTGAAGACACATTGGACAGAGATGGATGCCACCGCTGTTGCGACCCCGGGTTCGGACGAGAGCCGATTACCCGTCGAGCATTATTTTGGGAAATTTCTACGTGGTGCGCGTGTAATAGAGTCGCAGTGCTCAAAAAATGTCACGTTCAAATGAACGTTTTTGTTTTGTACAACAATGTTTATGATGTAGGCGCTTTTAAACTTGTGCGTTCAAGTATTGAAATATCTCCTGTGCGGCCGTTTATGTATACGTGTGTATAACTTGAAAGATTGCAGTCGTCGGCTTCAGCCCCCACGCACAAGGTGCGGGGGTGTTCGCAAAAAAAAGCGCATTTTCACACTTAATCCGACGTCTCGGTCCTGTTAAGGAGGTGGTAGCGTAGCAAACGAGGCAACTGGACTATAATGCTTTATCACTTTCACTTAGCCATTGGAGTTCGAGGGTGGGGCTACGATATAGCCCCTGGGGGCACCGCGCTCTCCGAGTTCGGGGCGCGTATGTGCTGACCGAAAGCGGTCCTTCGTCAAAGCGGAGAATTCTAAACATTCGGTGGTCGATCGAGTGGTTGACCAGTCTCTCGCTATATCATGATCGGTTTTCGGCTTTCTCTCTTGAGGTGCTCGCCAAATTAACTGGGGCACAATCGCATAGTTCTCCGGTGTCGCGTTAGCCGATGACACGGAATGTAAGGCAGCAAAACACAGGAGCCGGGCAAACCCAACATTTGACCAAAGACATGATTCGGAGCTGATGCACATAAGGCCTAACTCGAGACGTCGAACACTCCCTAAGGTGTTCGGTCTTTATAATAACGGGCCGAACAATGCCCTAAGCCCCTAGTGTCCAGGTACGGGCAAGGTCCTCTGACGCGACCGATGCCAAAACGTCAGTCTCCTCTCTGGTTATCATGAAAAACCAGGGGATTATAGCAACAAGAGACAGTAAAAAAGGTTTACGCAGGGTCTTAATCTGAAAAGAATCCTTGCAACGGGTCCCTACTGCACGTCTGCGCCTGTGTCTCCGTTGTGCCGTTATCCTGGACGGGTGTGCACGGTGTTCATCTGTAAAAAGAGAGAAACTTAGTTTGAAAAGAAATCGTGCGAAAAGTGCATAAAATATAAATAAATTAAAAAAGCTGAGCCTGTATTAGCTCATTGTTGCTTATATGCACAGCCCCTTGTAAAGGGGTGTGCGGCTAGGGAGCCCCTAGCTTTTTATGCCGGACTCGTCTAACCATGTCCGGGGTCTTTAAATGACCCTCTTAATGAGATGACGCCACGTGGATCGGGCATTTTAAGTGTAAGAGACGCGTAATGTGGTATTGCGTTAAGGTGGACGAAAGCTTTGCGTCCCTATAGTGCTTGATAGCTACTTTTGAATGGGGCGACATGAAAGATTAGCTTTTCGCGTCGGAAGTTGTCCGGTGACCTGAACACGACTTCTAGTAATAAGGAGCCTGTGCACTTGGCGTAAGGGCCTGGCGTCACTCCTTTAAAGGAAGTGCGGCTATGTCGAATTTTAGTAGGGTCTATCCCCAACTTGCGGATTGTGTTCGGATATAGCAGGTTTAAATCGCTGCCGCCGTCCATCAGGACTTGTGTAAATTGTAGTCCGTCTATTATAGGATCCAATATCAGAGCAGTCCATCCTGCATTTCGAATGCTTCTGGAATAATCCAGGTGGTCGAAAGTGATTGGTTTTGACATCCAACTTCGAGGTTCCGCTGGGGTGGACCGTGCGGTATTTATTTTAGCGGGTGCCGCATTATTTTTTCGTAATATCACATGAAGTGAGTTTACTGTTTTGACTTCTTGTGGGAAAGTCTTTTGTTTTCCGGTGCTCTGCTGGTGGGGTTCGTCATCATCCTCGCTTGGCGCGTCGAGCCCCTTGTGTTCGGCGTTGAGTCGGCCGAACTGTTTAAAAACCCAACAATCTCGGTGGGTGTGGTTCGCAGGTCTTCCGGAGGTACTGTGGATTTGACATATCCGATCCAGAATTTTGTTTAAGTTGGATAGCTCATCACTGTTGTCCTTAAGAGGCAATGTTTTATTGTTTGGCCGCGAGCTTTGAATCCGGCGCTGACCGCCGTATTCTTTTGGCTTTTTTCTTTATTCCGGCGCTGATCCTTTCTGCGCCGTGATTTTCCATTTCCATCTCTGATCTCGGATGTACTCGGGTCGTTGGTGCTGCATCTTGCTAGCCAGCTGTCCTCCCCCGCGCAAAAGCGGGTCGTGAGGCTCGTTAGCGCGGCCATTGTCCTCGGCTTCTCTTGGCCGAGGTGTCTGGCGAGCCATTCGTCACGGATGTTGTGTTTAAAAGCTGCTAAGGCTTCGCGTCCGGACAATCGACTATTTGGTTCTTTTGGTAAGGAACCTGTTCCAGAATTCTTGTACCGACTCTCCGAGCTATTGAGTTATATGACTTAGATCATCGCAGATCCGAGGGCGGACATAAGTCCCTTGAAAATTTGCTCTAAACGTCCTCGAGCTCTTCCCAACTTCCAACATGTTTTTCGGGAGGCTTTTGAGCCAATGCCGAGCTGGCCCTTTGAGCTTGAGGGGTAGATATTTTATGGCGTGGAGATCATCTCCTCTAGCCATGTGTATGCGTAGTATGTAATCCTCTATCCAGACTCCAGGGTCTATTGTTCCGTCGTATGCCTCTATGTTTATGGGTTTGAACCTTGCTGGAAATTCATGATCCAAAGCACCTCATCGGTGAAGCATAGTGGGTGTCTGGCGCCCAGTATTTGGGTGTGCGCTGTCTTGAACACTTGGCGCGGTTGTGTTGCTTCTGAGGGCCCTCTTTTTGGCCCGTAAGCGGACTGGCTGGGCCATCTGTTTTCCCAAGGTGATGAGTCGGCTTGAGTCGGCGCCGCTTGCCGCTTTGGCTCATCATCCGTCGTCTATCCGCCAGCGGCTTCTTTAATTTTTGACTGTCTTTGGCTCTATGGCTTCCTCGTCAAATTTCGCAGCAGCTTACGCTTCGGGTAGCTCTTTGTTTGATGGCCATTGCCATATTTGTCTGGGTCTTGAGTACTTTGCTCCACCTCATTCTGAGTATGTCTTCCGCTGTTTTGAGCTTCCGTTTTTCCTTCTTCAAGCTTCTTGCGGTGGCGACGAGTCTTTTGTGAAGGTTCCTGTGCTCCGGTGGTGTGTCTGGCGTGAGATCGTCCGGACTGTTGGTTTCGCCGGGCATGGATTGATTATCCAGTTCGTCCTGTTCGGACGGATGCTTGGTTGCATGTTCACCGTCCACTGGTTTGCCCTGCTCTATTGCTGGGTCATTAGGAATGTTGTTTTTGTCGAGGCGGGACTTAGGGCGGCGTCTGCATCGCCGTTTTGGTTGTTTGTCGGCGGGATTATCCTTTGCCGCGCCCCGTTGTTCCTCGTTATCCCTTCCTTTTAGGGTATCCACCATATATACGTCATGTGTTGGGATGGTCTTCTAGTGCCCTGCGGGCGCTGGTTCTTGATCGTCTCCGGCATCGTCGTTCATACCGTCGATGTCCTCGGAGTCGTAGTCTAGCATGTCGGTTAGATCGTCGACAGTGGCTACAAAATGGGTGGTGGGTGGGGTTTGAATTTCTTCGTCGTCCGCATCCCAACCATCCTGGCCATAGTCCGGCCAGGGCTCTCCGGATAGCGAGAGATGCTTTAGTGAATTTAGGATGTCGCCAAAGGGTGAGTGCTGAAAGATGTCCGCGGCGGTGAACTCCATGATCGGCGCCCAATCGGATTCGATTGGCAGGGGCGCAGGAGGTTTGGAGTCCGGCAGGGAGTCCGGCACCTCGGAGTTACGAGCTTTATAAGGGACAAGGTCAGCGTTTGGCTCCGTCGCCGTGGAAGTCGCAGCCCCCGAGGCAGTGTTCAGCCACCTGTCCTCGATCTGCGCGATCGGCTCCGAACTTGAGGTCGGAGCGGATTCGTGTGCGGCCACAAAGGCACTGTCCGGCGGCAGAGCTAAATCGTGCCCATCATGACAGCGCGGCACGCTCGGCTGTGGCTCGAGTCCGTCGAAGATCAAGTCCCCGCGGATGTCGGCCGTGAAGTTTAGGCCCCCGAACCTGACCTGATGGCCAGGGGCGTAGCTTTCGATCTGCTCCAGATGGCCAAGTGAATTGGCCCGATCGCGGCCGCCGAATCTGAAGATCTGTCCGGGAGAAAAGTCTCACCAGGACGGCGTTGTTGTTGATTGGAGAAGCCATCAAGCCTATCGGTGACGACACGAGGAACTCTCAATGAAAGCACCAATGTCGGTGTCAAAACCGGCGGATCTCGGTAGGGGTCCCGAACTATCGTCTAGGCAGATGGTAATAGGAGACAAGGGACACGATGTTTTACCTGTGTTCGGCCCTCTCGATTGAGGTAAAACCCTACTCCGCTTGATTGATATTGATGATATGGGTAGTACAAGAGTGGATCTACCACGAGATCAAGGAGGCTAAACCCTAGAAGCTAGCCTATGGTATGATTGTTGTAATGGTTGTTGTGTCCTACGGACTAAAACCCTCCGGTTTATATAGACACCGGAGAGGGCTAGGGTTACACAGAGTGAGTTACAATGGTAGGAGATCTACATATCCGTATCGCCAAGCTTGCCTTCCACGCCAAGGAAAGTCCCATCCGGACACGGGACGAAGTCTTCAATCTTGTATCTTCATAGTCTTGGAGTCCGGCGAACGATGATAATCCGGCTGTCCGGACACCCCCTAGTCCAGGACTCCCTCACCTGCCTTGCATACAACATGGCTTATAAATGGGTAGAAGTTTGAGAATAGATTTCCACCAAGCCCGCCATTCTTTCTCCAGGTAGACTTTCCTGATAATATGTTTCCCAGATGATATTTACCCATGGGTTGTCCACCTTCTTCAGACATTTGTGTAGGTACTTCATAAGCAGAGCTTGGTTGTGTGTTGCAATATCCAGAATACCAAGGCCTCCCATAGGTTTAGGCTTGCAAAAAGTGTCCCATGAGATCAAAGCTGGTTCAGTCTCTTGTGTCCCAAATTTTCTCCAAAAGCATTGCTTGAGGTAAATGTTTAGTTGTTTCACCACTGTCTTGGGGAGCATGAGGGAGTACATAAAGAAAATTGGCATGCTAGAGAATACATATTTGGTAAGTGTCAGCTTATCTCCTGTAGAGAGCATAGTGGAACGTTATTTAGAAGGACTGAAATTTGTGTTTTTTGCGGAGATAAAACAAAAGGATATTTTTTTCGCAAAACTTTATGCCACGCACACACATTTGCGAACAAGTATGCGTGAAATTTTCTTTTGAATTTTTTCACATTTTAAAATGTGCTTACAGAGCATTTTTAAAAAAAGTGGGTGCATATGCCCATTAGTTCAGGACGTGCCCTCTCAAAATCCAACAACTAACATTGCAAAGATTTGAAAGTGTTGTTTACTATTGGACCATTGCAGGTTCACATTTTTTACCCACACAACCGTGAGGCGGGTTTGCGTGTCAACTAATGTTTGTCAGATACACATTTGTTTTAGTTGGAGCCTTGCTTGTGTTCGCCTGTCTGTCATTGTCTTCCCGTGGCACGTATGTCGGCGACCCATTGGCCACGCTGAACTCAACAAAACCCTAGATTCAATTTTCCATAAAATAAGGTATATCGGTATAACAAAATTCAAACTAAATTTAAAATCCAGACTACTCCCCATCCTCGACGTAGTTCGGGAAAGAGGACGCGCGTTGTACCAGCCTCGCGAGCGGCCGCCTTGACCCACCTATTTGCCATACGTTCCGGCGCCCAGTGATGCGCCTCCATCGCTGCTGTACAGTGCAGTTAACAGCGAAACCCACCTGCCTGCATCGTCCCTCAACTTTAACAATGTCAGGAAATAATTGAACCATTCAGTTTGACTTAGCGGTGGCAGACCATGTAAAGCATCCGAACCATTGAAGAAAAAAAATAGAAATAAAATGTCGGAACGGAAACGACGAACCTACCTCAAGTAATTTAATAGTAAAGATAATCACTAATTAATGGCAAAAGACTATACTGCCCTTAATGAGTTTGGGTTGGGGGTTGTACAGGACACCAAAATCCAACATCTAACATTGTAAAGATTTGAAAGTGTTGTTTACAATTGGACAATTGCAGATTCACAATTTTTTTTTACCCCTTTCACAAAGCGGTGAGGCGCGTTTGCATGTCGACTAATGTTTGTGAGATACACATTTGTTCTAGTTGGAGTTTTGCTTGCGTTCGGCTGTCTGTCGTTGTCTTCCCGTGACCCGTATGTCGGCGACCCATTGGCCACACTGGATTCAACAAAATCCTAGATTCGATTTCCCTTAAACTAAGGCAAATTGGTACAACAAAATTCAAACTAAACTGAAAATCTAAACTACTCCCCAGCCTGGCAGCCTCGACGTCGTTTCGGGTACAAGGAAACGCGTTGTACCAGCCTCGCGAACGTCCGCCTTGGCCCACCCTATTTTGTCGCTGCTGTACAACGAGGTTAACATCGGAACCCACGCGCCTGCATCGTCCCTCAACTTTAACAATGTCAAGTTTAACGAGCGGGTTCGAAAACAAAAGGTCAAGTAGCCAGCAATCATGGGTAACAAATTATCCAACATGCTTGTACAGAGAGACTAATATCGGGGACCTACCAGCTAGACCATACATGCGGCTGTATGGAGCAACGTTAACAAGGTCAAAATAACGGGCGCGACTGAAAAAAATAGTCAAACTGAGCACATGTTTCTTGTCCAAAAATGCTGGCATCGGGTACCCAGTAGTCATACCATACACGATTGCATGGAGCAGCGTTAACAATCTCAAAACAGCGGGCGTGATAAGAAAAATTCCAATAGAGTATACGTTTCTTGTACAGAGAGGCTGGCATCGAGACTCGGCAGTCAGACCATACACAGCTGCGTCAACAACGTTAACAAGGTCTAAAAAGTGGGTGCGATAATAAATGTCCGCCAGACACACACACACATTGCGGCCTCACAAGTTTTGAAAGACAGCGGGGCATTGATCAGACACACGACGACCGAGCATCTATCGTGTTTTTCTCAAATCCGTGGCAGAAGAGGGACCGCCAAACAAAAGAAATGAATTTCCATCTACCACGATAAAATGACCAAAGTCGTGGTACGGTCGGCGGACCATTTCAACACGGATGGCTACTTTACTTGACGGGCCTCTCCAAAATGCGGCCCACTCAAAAAGAAGGATGCGCCTAGCCCATTACCGATTTGCTTCGGGCGGTGAGAGGCAGTAGTGCCGCTTAGAGCGATGTATAGGACTTGCGTTCACTTGTCTCGATGTCTTACAATCGGCAATCGATATATAGACAGGAATCATATAGAATTATAAGTAAAAAAATACACATGAATCATATAAATTTATAGGTAAAAAGATATGAACGGGAATTAGAGCAAACAATAAGTAACAAAATATGAATAAATAGGAAATTGTCTTGATATTTTCTGATCAGCAATAAAATCACAAAGATTTATAAGTAAACAAATATATACACGAATCATATAAATATAAAATTTATAAATAAAGAATGTAAATAGAAATCTCACTTGTCTTGATCTTTTACGATCGGCAATCGATATATAGACACGAATCATATGAAATTATAAGTAAAAAATATGGACACGAATCATATAAATTTATAGGTAAAAACATATGAAGAGGAATGAGAGCAAAGAATAAGTAATAAAATATGAATAAATAGGAATTTGTATCGATCTTTTCCGATCGGCAATCGATATATAGAACCGAATCACAGAGAATTATAAGTAAAGAAATACATACACGAATCATATAGAATGTAAATAGAAATCTGAGCGGAGTAAATATAAAAAATATAAACAAACAGGAATCAGAAAGAGTAAAAATGACAGTCAGCTTCTCCCCACATGTAATTGGGCTAGGGGCCGACACGACCGGGCCCAGAAGTCTGCTCCCCTCATGTAATTGGGCTGTGGGCCGACACGACCGGGCCAGCAGAGACTGTCAATTGCCCCCTCATCATCTGGGTTACAAGTTCGCGCCACCGAACTCGGCGAGCACTCTGTGAAGCTTTCGAAATATAAACTGGTCGTGATGCTTGTAATTTCTCCGAGGTGGGACTATCCCAGCGTCGAAGGCTTGAGAGCGCGCATTTCCGGTGCTACCGGGCCTGACGACGTATGGATGCGACACGGCGCTTTGCACCCCCTCGAGTTTCGTAGCGCCCACTCCTCCACCGGCGCCGTCGCTGTCAGACCAAAGCTAAGCCAGCGACGGTCATCCGGTTGAGTCACCGGAGCACCGAGGTAGCTAGAGACGTTCGTTCGAGGAAGCAGCGAGCGGAGGGAGCAAGTGTACGTGCCGCCAACTGTACCTTTTCCCAAGTGAAGTCATGGTCTCTGGCGCCGGATGAGGCTCGTCAGCATGCAGTGCACCTGCTAATCTGCTATCCGTCTATCCACCCACCTTTGCCTTGGGTACGTACGTTCTGCATGCGAGTGGCCAGGCCACACTGCCTTGTTGCAATCGAATCCAGATTGTATTATTCTCCCCGTCTCGGCCTCATCGATATCGGATACCTTGGCGACCAAGTACTACGTGAGCACTCTGTGGCACGTCCAAGTCGTCAACGATGGCTGCTCTGCGTGTCACTTGTCTTTTTGTTGTTGTTGTGAATGTGAATGTCACTTGTCAGGACCATTCAGCGTGGAAAAAGGCCACCGTGGCCCAACATTGCACTGAGGTGATCGCTGGCTTTGGCTGATTGCCAATTTGTCTCAATCCTCAACCTTTGCTCAAAAAAAGAAAAGAAGAACAGCCAAGTTAGCATCTCCGGGGAGGCACCGGGGAGGGGGGAGGGGGGGGGGGTCCATCCCACGTGGGGTGACGGTTGGTGAGTCCGGTGATCACGGAGGCGACTCGCTGCCCTGATTCCCGCACTGTTTCGCTCCGGCGCCAGATCCAATCGCCGGTGGGTTCCGTCGAGGGGTGCGCCGATCCATGACGCTGCCGGCTCGCTCTGCCGCCTCGCAGCGTTCTCGTTCCCCACCAAAGGCTTTCAGATGCGACCTAGGCACGCTGCCTAGGGTTTCTGTAGCGGCGTTGGTTCGGAGCCGCCATGGAGAAGGTAGCGGGACTGATGGAGAGGATGAAGCTCTCGGAGGAGGAAAGGAAGGGCGTGAAGATCAGGTGGCCGGCGAGGGCAAGGACGGACAAGGGGGAAATCCAAGCAGTTGGGAAAGTGTTGTCGGAGAAACCAGTGCACCGAGATGCGATCTGTATGGCGCTAGGGAGATGCTGGTGCCCTTTGAAAGGAGTGGACTGCAAAGAGCTGGGTGAGAACATCTTCTTTTTCACTTTCAAACAAGAATCAGGGAAGCACAAAGCGTTGGAGGATGGCCCGTGGATGTTTGATAATGATTTGGTCATGATGGTGGACTTTGTGCCTAGCAAGCGGATTGAACAGTATGTTTTCGAGGAGATTCCGATTTGGTTTAGAGTCTATGGCCTGCCATTGGGGAAGATGGAGGAGGAGATGGCTGAGGAGATTGGAAATCTGGTAGGAAAGTACGTGGAGATGGATACAGGGGTGGATGGTTCGGCTGTGGGGAGGTTTTTGCGTATCAAGGTTCGAATGCCCATAAACAAGTCGATCATGAGGGGAATCTCGCTTGATGAGGAGCCTGATAATGAGGAGGAATCTGAACGCGGACTGGGAGGGGAGGAAGAGAAGGAGTGGCCTTTTTGTCGATTCGAATATGAGTACCTTCCCGATTTTTGCTATATATGTGGCGTCATTGGACATGTGGACAAGGGTTGTTCTAATAAGCCGAAGAAACGGGAGCAGGCGCAGTATGGGAGATGGTTGCGAGCTGACATGGGGAGACGTAGAGGTGTAGAGGAAGGAAGGATGGGGAGGTACAGTTACAGTGGAAGCGGGAGCGGATCAGGCAATGGCAGACCGCATGGAGGAGGAAGGATGGGGGGCAGATCCCGTAGCGACAGCCTGAGTTGGCGTAAATCTAACCCCAAGTTCGATGGAGCCCGAACGGAGGAGGGAGAAGAAGTTACCAGCCCTAGCAAAATTAAATTGATTGAGGGGGCCGGAAGGAGGGACTGGTGCAACAGAAGCATCTATCTTTCCAGGAGGAAAAAGAAGGCAATGGTGAACTGGATGTTGGTAGCAACGGGGGGGAAGGCTCGGGTACTGACAAGGGGGTGGTGGAGGAGAACGATGGAGCAATGGAGGTAGAGATAGGGGAAGGAAGCGGGGGCAGAAGTGATAAGCTGAATCCGGAGGCGAAGTTGCTGGGTGGAGAGGTAGTGGGAAACACCGTAAAGACTGATGGGAAGGAGAAGAGCGGTGGTTATATTCCAAAGAAGTATAAGAAGGTTAGAAGGGAGGGGTGTGTGGGTTCAAAGGGCGAGGGGCTGGTGGCGAGTGTGTTAGGACAGAAGAGGGAGGTGGAGAGAGAGGAGGAGGGTGGCTTGAGGAAGAAGGGAAGAATTGATGTGGAGGGGGGTCATGACATGTGTAGATGGCACAGATCAAACACATGTGATATCGGCCGGGCTGCAAGAGCAGTCCCGCCGGACGCAATGAGGATTGTAAGCTGGAACTGCCGGGGGCTCGGGAATGGCCCGGCAGTTCGAGGCCTCTTGGATCTCAAGAGGGCGGATGATCCCGATGTCTTGTTCCTTTGCGAGACAAAACTAGTGGAGAAGGAGTTAGAGCAGTACCGGTGGAAATTGGGCTTGGCTAATATGTGTGCGAAGGATTCAGAGGCGAGGAGTCGAGGTGTAGCTATTTTTTGGAGGAGGGGAGTCAATCTCTCACTACGGTCCTTGGGGAGGAGGCATATTGACGCTGATATAACGGAGGAGGATGGATCAGTTTAGAGGATCACGGTCATGTATGGGGAGTCGCCGTGGGGGAGGAAGAAGGAAACGTGGAGGACGATGCATTTGCTAAGTCACCAACACCAGGAGGGTAGGCCGTGGCTCTGTTTGGGCGATTTTAATGAAATCATGTCAAATGAGGAGAAGAGAGGGGGTGTGGATCGATCGGAGGGATGTATGAACCAGTTCAAAGAGGCGCTTGAGGGGTGCAAGTTAAGTGACATGGGATACGAGGGAGATATAATCACATGGTGGAACAATTGTACGCAGGCTGATGGCTATATATGTGGGCGCCTCGATCGTGCTACGGCAAACGTGGAATGGTGCTCAAAGTTCCCGGAGTTTCGCGTCCGGAATGAACTCCCTCGTCACTCTGATCATCGACCGGTGGTGGTGGACACTGAGGACATGGGGGATAGGAGGAAAGCGGGGGGTCGCTGCTTCAGGTTCGAGGCTAGGTGGCTGAAGGAGGAGGGTTGCGATCTGATAGTACAGGAGGCGTGGAGGAGGGTTCGGGAAGGTGGTCTGGCGGACGTGTCCAAGGCGTTGGAGGGTGTAGCCCGTGATCTTTCAAAATGGAGTAGGGATGTGGTGGGGGACACGGAGAAAAAGTTGAAGGAGGCAAAACGCGATCTGGAGGAGTGTAGAAAGCAGGATATTACACCGGTGAAAGTGGCGGAGGAGGTGAGGCTGCGGTGTTTGGTTGATCATTTGGAGGAGGTACTAGATATCAAATGGAGACAAAGAGCACATGCATGGTGGCTGAAGGAGGGGGATAGAAACACGAAGTTTTTCTTTAGATACACCTCGGCAAGAAGGAAGGCCAACAGGATCCGGAGGCTTAGGAAGGAAGATGGAGTAGTAGTAGAAGAAGGTAGGGAGCTTACTAACTATGTCATGTCTTATTTTCAGGAGTTGTTCACTTCAAATGGTAATGTGCAGTATGATGAGCTCCTCCGTGCTGTGCCAGTGAAGGTTACAAGTGCCATGAATGATAGCCTTACGGCGCTTTCTCAGATATGGAGATCAAGGCTGCGCTTGACCAGATATGTGACATGAAAGCACCAGGCCCGGACGGTATGCCAGCATTGGTTTTCAAGAAATATTGGCAGTTGATGGGCATGAATATCATCGAGGAGGTCCGACATGTGCTAGAAGGAGGGGATTTGCCTATGGGCTGGAATGATACACATGTGGTACTAATACCAAAGGTTAAAAACCCTGACAAAATTAAAGATCTTCGTCCAATAAGCTTGTGTGACATGTTGTACAAGATTGTCTCAAAGGTATTAGCGAACCGCCTCAAGCTCATTCTACCAAAGATCATTTCTGTCAACCAAAGTGCGTTTGTTCCCGGGCGCCTGATAACTGACAATATACTCATGGCTTATGAGGTCTCACATTTCCTGATGAATAAAAGGACTGGAAAGGAAGAGTTTGCGGCAGTTAAGGTGGACATGAGCAAGGCATATGACCGAGTTGAGTGGGCTTTCCTAGAAGCAATGATGAACAAACTTGGGTTCGCAAGCACGTGGGTGAAGCTGATAATGAAGTGTGTAACTTCAGTAAGGTACAGAATCAAGGTTAATGGTGAGCTGTCTCAGCTGTTTTCGCCTTCAAGAGGACTCTGGCAGGGGGACCCAAGCTCGCCCTATCTGTTTGCAATCTGCACGGAAGGGTTGTCGGCCTTACTGAATGATGCCCAGCAACACGGTACGTTCAGCGGCATACGGATTTGCCCAGGAGCGCCGTCCATATCGCACTTGTTCTTTGCAGACGACTCGGTCCTACTCATGTGTGCGCGGACGGAGGAGGCTCTAGAATTAAAACGGATTCTTCAGGTATACGAGCGGTGCTCGGGGCAGTGCATTAATCACGAGAAGTTCGCGGTGATGTTTAGCAAGAACAGCTCGGGACAGACAAAGGGAAGTGTGAAATGTGCTTTGGGCATTGACAGCGAGGCCTACAATGAGAAATACCTGGGCCTTCCAGTGTATATTGGGCGGTCCAAGCGCAAGGCATTTGCTTACCTAAAAGATCGCATTTGGAATCATATGCAGGGCTAGAATGAGAGGACACTATCTCGGCAAGGCAAGGAAATCCTAGTGAAAGGGGTGGCGCAGGCGGTTCCGACATTTGCAATGTCTGTGTTCTATCTCACCAAGACCTTTTGTGAAGAGTTAAGCTCTATGATTGCTAGATACTGGTGGAGCCAGCAAGATAAGGATAATAAGGTCCATTGGGTGAGCTGGCAAAAGCTAACAAGATCCAAGGGCAGGGGTGGCCTTGGCTTCAGAGATATTCATGATTTCAATATTGCTATGCTAGCCAGGCAAGTATGGCGTATGATTGAGCAACCAGATAGTTTGTGTGCACAACTCATGAAGGCCAAGTATTTCCCGGATAGCTCTATCCTTGAGGCTGGGGAGAGCTCAAATATGTCGTATGCATGGCGCAGCATCACCTATGGTATTGATCTGGTTAAGTAGGGAATGATTTGGCGTGTGGGGGATGGGGAGAGTATTCATATTTGGGATGACCCTTGGATACCCAGGGCTTGGTCGAGGCAGGTCATCACGCCCCGAGGGGGTAATCTCCTCACCAAAGTAGTTGAGCTCATCGATCCAACCACGGGTAAATGGGACACGAAGCTGGTCATAGATATGTTTTGGGAGGAGGATGCCAACCTGATTCTTCAGATGCCACTTCGAGATGGGGCAGTTGATTTCCTCGCATGGCACTTTGACACCAAGGGCGTGTTCTCGGTCAAGCAAGCGTATAAGCTGAAACGAGCACTGTCCGAGCCAGAGAATGCGCAGGCGAGTGGAGCACCGCAGGGTGGGGGGATATAGATGCCGGAGGAGAAGCCAAATGGAAACGCTTATGGAAGCTGGCGTGCCCGGGGAAGGTGAGGCATTTCATGTGGCGCCTTGCACACAACACGCTCTCCACGAAGGATACCTTATGCAGGAGAGGAATGGCGATTGAGAATCATAACTGTTTCTTGTGCAACATGAGAAACGAGACTGCAAAGCATCTGTTTGTGGAGTGCCATGAAATTAAGCAAGTCTGGCGGGAGCTCGAACTGGAACATGTTCGACAAAGATTGACTGTGTGCAATACAGTAGACTCCACTTTGCAAGTTCCGTGGCAAATCCCGGAGAAGGACCGGATGTTGGTTATCATCATGTGGTGGCAATGGTGGACTCAGCGCAACAAAGTACGTGAGGGAGACAAGCCGATGGATCACATGCAGTTCGCTGCTAGAGTTGCATGCACAGCCGGAGAGTACCAGGGGTGTTTCTGCAAAATGTCCTCCCAGCCAGCAAGCGCGACGCGCTGGTCCTCTCCTCCAGAGGATACTATTAAATTCAACATGAACGGGGCTTTCATTGCAGATGGCATGCAAGGGGGCTGGGGCGTGGTTGCGCGGGATCATACTGGAGGGGTGGTGGCTGCGCGGGTCGATCGAGTTGGTTATGCCGTGGATGCTTTCACTACAGAGCTGGTGGCCGTGGAGCACGTGCTCGACCTGGCGGCAGAGCTGGGAGTCGTGCGACTAAATGTTGAGATGGATACCTTGCTACTTGAACAGGCCCTGAACAGGCGGTCCCCGGATTTCTCCCGACAAGCACATGCAATTGAGGATATAAAGGTGCAAGCCCGGTTGTGGTTCTCCTCATGCGTGTTTAGCCACTGTAAACGCGAAGCAAACATGCCAGCGTACCATTTGGCTAGGTTAGGACTTGCTCGCCCTGTTGGCGATCTTCTAGTTGCTGATCATGTAATTCCAGCCATTGTGGCTGATTGTGTAATGGGCGATCTTGCCCATAACGTTTCGTAATAAAGCTTAATGCTTGCCCTCAAAAAAAATTTGTCTTCGGCTCTTTCGAACCGAGCTCACCACCTTCCCGTTTCATCAACGGAAATAATGTCCAAACCATACAGCTTGCAAGGCTGCAAGACGGGATCGAAAGGAAAATGGCGGGAGAATGAGAGGGGAGGGAGGTCGCTGCTAAACGCTCACTGTTGAGACACTTACTATGAAAACTCTTTTTTTAGAAATGGAGGAGGACCCCCGGCCTTTGCATCTGTACGATGCATGCAGCCATTTTATTATTTATTCACACAAGACCTTACAAAGTCATATAACAGTAAGACTGCAGCCATCGTCAAGGCAACAAATTGTCGCTACTCCTATCCAATTGATGAAGAGATGCTGATAGTCTGGGTCTAATACAAATAGATCTCGCAGTCAAACCTAACATCTAAGACCTGAGGTCCCAACCAGGACGTCTGCCGGGTATGGGAACCCATCAGTCCGGCATGCTCCTCAACCAGGACACCTGCCGGGTATGAGGCCGCCGCAGCCACCTGCCATCAATCCTTCTTCAAAGATGTATTGCTGCATCTACCTTGCCCGGTCTAGTTGCTGCCGACGCCACCATGACGCCAGACAGCGTTGACCTCCTGCGCGTGTCCATCGCCACACATCTGACGCCAAGCCTCCGTTGCTTCATGCCGCCAAGAACTTCCGCCATGAATAGTAGAAAGAAACACCACTCCACCGAAGAAGCCAACCGATGGTCCCTCGAGTCCGAGTGCATCTCCAAGAATGCCACCCCCAAGGGGGTAACGACACATGAATGCCGCCATCATCCGATCAACTGATCTAGGGTTTCCTCCAGAGGTATTAGGTGGGGTTGGGAGTTTCACCTCGATGATGCTTTCATGAAGGAAACGATGATAAGGGCATCTTCATCACCGGCTCTGGCTAACGACCTAATACCTGGTTTTCACCCGGATCCGTCCCAAGGAATCCACCCGACAACATGTGCAGCGTCTCGACCGCCTTCAAAGCCCCAGATCTAGCCACCTACATCCGGCGACCAACCGCAACAGCAGTGCCACCGTAGGAGCCCTGGCGCACCGGCCACTGCCAGAGTGTTCCTCTACTGGAGCCTGGGAGGAGGGCTCCCACCCCACCTAGCCAAACCGCGAGAGCCGCAGAGATGGATCCCACGCGCTCGTCACCGTCTCTGATCCGAATCAATCCGCAATCAGATCGTCGTCACATATCCTCCTTGGACAGGGATTGCACCACGCCATGCCGCCACGGGAAGCCCGAGCTTCACCCCCTGCTACCATCCAGGGCCGCCGCCCCGGGATCCAGACAGAACATCGACGCTGCCACCGGCCTTGTTTCGCCGGTGGCGGCCACTGCGACCTCCGCCGCCATGGCCATGCAAGCCTTCCGAGCGACCGGCATCACCAGATCTTCCACGAAGCCCGCAGCTCCGCCGCCTCCGCCCCTCACCACCCGCCACCTTGCGTCATCGCCGGAGGAACGACCACGTCGCCACATTGCAGATCAGGGCGGAGCGCCCAGGCGCCGCAGGAGACCCGCCTCACCCGATGCCACGCAGGAGGGAAGAGGGCCTCCGCCGCCGCCGTCAGCCGCCCGGGGCTTCGGCCGACGGCCTCCTCCAACGGCGGCGGAGGGCAGAGGGTAGATGGAGGCGCCCGGCGGCGGTGCGGGATAGGGTTTCTGTCAGTGTCAAAACCGGCGGATCTCGGGTAGGGGGTCCCGATCCGTGCGTCTAGGCTGATGGTAACAGGAAGCAAGGGACACAGTGTTTACCCAGGTTCGGGCCCTTTCGATGGAGGTAAAACCCTACTTCCTGCTTGATTAATATTGAAGATATGGGTAGTACAAGAGTAGATCTACCACGAGATCATAGAGGCTAAACCCTAGAAGCTAGCCTATGATGGTATGATTGTAATTATGATCGGCCTTCTAAGGACCAACCTCTCCGGTTTATATAGACACCGGAGAGGGCTAAGGTTTACATGGAGTCGGTTACAAGGAAGGAAATACAACATCCGGATCGCCAAGCTTGCCTTCCACGCCAAGGAGAGTTCCATCCGGACACGGGACGGAGTCTTGAGTCTTGTGTCTTCACGCTTCAATAGTCCGGACGATGTATATAGTCTGGCTGTCCGGATACCCCCTAATCTAGGACTTCCTCAGTAGCCCCTGAACCAGGCTTCAATGATGATGAGTCCGGCGCGCAATCTTGTCTTCGGCATTGCAGGGCGGGTTCCATCTCCGAATACTCCAAAGTACATGTTACGATGAACAGTGTCCGGCACTCCATCAATGTTGTACTCCTCGGCTTCAGTGCCTCAATAATGACAATCTCCACGTGTCGAGCGAATGCGATGAGCCAAGGCATTTTTTGCATTTGCCACCCACGACCCTTCCGGCGGGCCGTCTGTTTGAAGAGACGGGAATTCTCAGATCCAAACCTCACTCTCACCCCTCGCAAGCATCCCACAAAGCGCTCCGGTAAAGATCATTCCAACATGGCCGGTCATCGCAGCTCTTCTGCTCGCTCTCCTCACTCAGATTGGGAAGAGTGTCCAGTTCCTCGTAGCCGTTTGATAAAGTTACAAACCCAAGGGTTTCTCCCACCGGCGTTTATGATCCCCGTTCGAGCCAGAATAGCCAACTATAACGGAGGGGAACAAGCGGAGGGATCTCCTAATACATCTCTAGAGGAGCGAATATGCTTTATCTCGCATCTACTAAGGTCTCCTGGAGTTCTATGGTCTCCAGTTGCACAACCGTACCCCTGCCTCCGCACTACATATAGCGGGGTACGTCGCCCTTTGCAAGCTGTTTTTAGGCTGCGAACCTCACTTCGGGTTATGGAAGAAGCTGTTCTGCCTCATCCCCCGCACCCAGGGAGAATCCCTATGTCAAGTGGGCGGGGCCGAAGTATGGCGCATTGCCGAGACCGGATACCTATCCGGCATTCCCAAGAAGGCACAAGAGAACTGGCCTTCAGAGTGGTTTTACATTGATGACGTTTGATACGTCTCCAACGTATCTATATTTTTTTTATTGTTCCATACTATTATATTACCCCTTTTGGATGTTTATGGGCTTTATTTTACACATTTATATCATTTTTGGGACTAACCTACTAACCGGAGGCCCAGCCCATATTGTTGTTTTATTGCCTGTTTCAGTATTTCGAAGAAAAGGAACATCAAACGGAGTCCAAACGGAATGAGACCTTCGGCATCATGATTTTTTTGGAAGAATATCATCCTGGAGGCTTGGAGATCAAGTCAGAAGACCCTCGAGGAGCCCAGGAGATATGGGGCGCCCCCCCCCTATAGGGCGCGGCCCCCTGTCTCGTGGGCGCCTCGAGCACCCCCCGACTGACTTCTTTCGCCTATATATGCCTACGTACCCTAAAACCATCGAATATCAAGATAGATCAGGAGTTCCGCCGCCGCAAGCCTCTGTAGCCACCAAAAACCTCTCGAGGGAGCCGTTCGGCACCACGGAGGGGGAACCCATCACCGTGGCCATCTTCATCATCCCGGCGCTCTCCATGACGAGGAGGGAGTAGTTCACCCTCGGGGCTGAGGGTATGTACAAAGTAGCTATGTGTTTGATCTCTCTCTCTCGTGTTCTCGACTTCACACGATCTTGATGTATCCCGAGATTTGCTATTATAGTTGGATCTTATGATGTTTCTCCCCCTCTACTCTCTTGTGATGAATTGAGTTTCCCCTTTGAAGTTATCTTATCGGATTGAGTCTTTTATGAGAACACTTGATGTATGTCTTGCCATGTTTATCTGTGGTGACAATGGGATATCATGTGCCACTTGATGTATGTTTTGGTGACCAACTTGCGGGTTCCGCCCATGAACCTATGCATAGGGGTTGGCACACGTTCTTGACTCTCCGATAGAAACTTTGGGGCACTCTTTGAAGTACTTTTATGTTGGTTGGATGAATCTGAGATTGTGTGATGCATATCATATAATCATGCCCACGGATACTTGAAGTGACAATGGAGTATCTAGGTGACATTAGGGTTTTGGTTGATTTGTGTCTTAAGGTGTTATTCTAGTACAAACTCTTGAATAGATCGATCCGAAATAATAACTTTGAGGTGGTTTCGTACCCTACCATAATCTCTACGTTTGTTCTCCGCTATTAGTGGCTTTGGAGTGACTCTTTATTGCATGTTAAGGGCTTGTTATATGATCTATCTATGTTATTATTGTTGAGAGAACTTGCACTAGTGAAAGTATGAACCCTAGGCCTTGTTTCCTATCATTGCAATACCGTTTACGCTCACTTTTATCATTAGTTACCTTGCTGTTTTTATAATTTCAGATTACAAATACCTTTATCTACTATCTATTTTGCACTTGTATCACCATCTCTTCGCCGAACTGGTGCACCTATACAATTTACCATTGTATTGGGTGTGTTGGGCACACAAGAGACTCTTTGTTATTTTGTTGCAGGGTTGCTTGAGAGAGACCATCTTCATCCTACACCTCCTACGGATTGATAAACCTTAGGTCATCCACTTGAGGGAAATTTGCTACTGTCCTACAAACCTGTGCACTTGCAGGCCCAACAACGTCTACAAGAAGAAGGTTCTGTAGTAGACATCAAGCTCTTCTCTGGCGCCGTTGCGGGGAGGCTAGGTAAGCGGCACTCACTCACACCCTGTCAACTAAGCTCTTTTCTGGCGCCGTTGCCGGGGAGGTGAGTGCTTGAAGGTATATCTTTAGATCTTGCAATCGAATCTTTTTGTTTCTTGTTTTATCACTAGTTTAGTTTATAAAAGAAAACTACAAAAAAATGGAGTTAAGTTTGTCTCATACGCTTCATCTTTTAAATATCTTTTATGAGTATGATGGAAAGGAAAATTGTGATCAAGTGCTAGAAGAAGAATGGATTAAAATTCTTGGTACTAAATCTTTGAATGATGAGCATGATTGTAATGTTGTTAGTATGAATTCCTTGAATATCCATGATGCTAATGATATGCAAAGCCACAAGCTTGGGGAAGCTATGTTTGATGAATATGATATGTTTAGTCCGCCAAGTTTTGATGAGAATATTTATTTTGATGAAAGCATGCCTCCTATTTATGATGATTATATTGATGAAAGTGGGTTTGTAAGAGTGACAACTTTAGTAAGTAGTGATCCCACTATTTTGGGGGATGTTGAATCTTATTGTGATGAACATGAAAGTGGATTTGGAAGAGTGTCAACTTTATTTAGTGATGATTCCACTATTTTGGAAGAGGTTCCAATTGATTATGAGAACAAAGTTCCTATCTATGATGATTATTGTGATGACTTGTATGCTATTA
Source organism: Aegilops speltoides (assembly GCA_021437245.1). Lineage (NCBI taxonomy): Eukaryota > Viridiplantae > Streptophyta > Magnoliopsida > Poales > Poaceae > Aegilops > Aegilops speltoides. Next base: position 87,576,534 of record CM038143.1, on the reverse strand, counting down.
GGAATAATGATAACCATGAAACTTGTCATCATGATTTTAGTTTTCAATTGGATTAAGCCTCACATGATGATTATTTTGTTGATTTTGCTCCCACTACTATTCCGAATGAGAAGAATTTTGCTTATGTGGAGAGTAGTAAATTTTCTATGCTTGTAGGTCATGGAAATAATGCTTTAGGTGATGGTTATATTGTTGAATTCATTCATGATTCTACTGAAAATTATTATGAGGGAGGAACATATGCTTGTAGGAATTGCAATAATATCAAGTTTCCTCTCTATGTGCTTCAATTTTTGAACTTATGCTTGTTTTACCTTGCTACGCTAGTTGATTATTGTTCCCATAAGTTGTTTGCTCAAAAAATCCCTATGCATAGGAAGTGGGTTAGACTTAAATGTGCTAGTCATATGCTTCATGATGCTCCCATTATGTTTCAATTCTTATCTTTTAGGTGAGCATCATTGCCATCATCATGCCTAGCTAGAAAGGCATTAAAGAAAAGCGCTTGTTGGGAGACAACCCAATATTTATCCTTATTGTTATTGTGTATCCACATGATCATGCTACTATAGTAATCATGTTTTATAGCTTTTGTTTCAATAAAGTGCCAAGTAAGACCTTTAGGATAGCTTACGGTGATAGTTGTGTTGATCCTGCTGAAAATCAGAAACTTTTGCACCCCGTAAATTAGTTTTGTTAATTCACAGAGACGTGCTTCTGATCTGATTCTTTCTGCTATGGATTTTGACACAAATTTCTTAGGACTTCCTAATTTTGTAGGATTTTTGAGTTCCTGAAGTATACGTTTGATACAGATTACTACAGACTATTCTGTTTTTGACAGATTCTGTTTTCTATGTGTTGTTTGCTTATTTTGATGAATCTATGAGTAGTATCGGAGGGTATGAACCATAGAGAAGTTGGAATACAGTAGATATTACACCAATATGAATTTAGAATGAGTTCATTACTGTACCTAAGTGGTTGTTTTATTTTCTTATACTAACGGAGCTTACGAGTTTTCTGTTGAGTTTTGTGTTGTGAAGTTTTCAAGTTTTGGGTAAAGATTCTATGGACTATGGAATAAAGAGTGGCAAGAGCCTAAGCTTGTGGATTCCCAAGGCACCCCAAGGTAATATTCAAGGACAACCAAGAGCCTAAGCTTGGGGATGCCCCGGAAGGCATCCCCTCTTTCGTCTTCGTTCATCGGTAACTTTACTTGGAGCTATATTTTTATTCACCACGTGATATGTGTTTTGCTTGGAGCATCATTTTATTTTGTTATTTTTTGCTTGCTATTATTTATAATAATGTTTTGCATCTTTAGTTTCAATAAAAATGTCAAGGATAGCCTTTGCCATGCTTATTTTGCTAGTATACATGTTGCTGTTTGAAAACAGAAAGTTTACCGCTGTTGCAAAAATTCCCTAGAAAAGTCAGAGCATGATATAATGTTGAAACTTTTTGCTTATTGAGATATGATAAATTTCGTACAGTGGTAATTTTATTTCATATTTTTGTATTTAGGGAAGTATGATGACTCTTGCATTCTTTACAGACTATACTGTTTTGGCAGATTGCTGTTATGGTTGCATTGTTTGCATATGTTTGCTTGTTTAATGATTCTATTTGAGGATAGGAGTATTAAATATGCAGAGGCATTTAGTATGCATTGTTGAATAATAATTTTAGTGATTTATTACAGTAGAAAATGATAAGGTTTTGCATTGGTTTATACTAACCTATCTCACGAGTTCTTGTTGAGTTTGGTGTGGATGAATCTTTTGATAAAAAGAGAAACCAAGATACGAGAGGAATTAAGGAGACACAAAAGTTCAAGCTTGGAGATGCCCAAGGCACCCCAAGATAATATTTCAAGAAGTCTCAAGCATCTAAGCTTGGGGATGCCCCGGTGGGCATCCCACCTTTCTTCTTCAACAACTATCGGTTAGTATTGGTTGAGCCTAAGGTTTTGCTTCTTCACATGATTTGTGCTATCCTTGCAATGTCATTTTTTTTTGTTTTGCTTGCTGTTTGAATACAATACCAAGATCTGAAATTCCTTAATGTTAGAGAGTCTTAACATAGTTGCACAATTATTCGACTACTCATTGATCTTCACTTATATCTTTCGAAGTAGTTTGTCATTTGCTCTAGTGCATCACTTATATCTTTTAGAGCACGGCGGTGGTTATATTTTTTAGAAATTGCTAGTCTCTCATGCTTCACTTATATCTTTTTGAAAGACTTTTAGAATAGCATGGTATTTGCTATGGTTACAAAGTTGGTCGTAGAATGATGAGCATCCAAGTTGTGTATAATAAAAACTATCATAGAAAGTGAATTGGATGCTATGATCAATTTGATGCTTGATAATTGTTTTGAGATATAGAGGTAGTAATATTAAAGTTATGCTAGTTGGGTGATTATGAATTTAAAGAATGCGTGTGTTGAAGTTTGTGATTCCCGTAGCATGCACGTATGGTGAACCGCTTTGTGATGAAGTCGGAGCACAATTTTATTTATTGATTGTCTTCCTTATGAGTGGCGGTCGGGGACGAGCGATGGTCTTTTCCTACCAATCTATCCCCCTAGGAGCATGCGCGTAGTGCTTTGGTTTTTGATGACTTCTAAATTTTTGCAACAAGTATATGAGTTCCTTTGATTAATGTTGAGTCCATGGATTATACGCACTCTTTCACCCTTCCACCATTGCTAGCCTCTCTTGTACCGTGCAACTTTTGCCGATACCATACACCTACCATTTACCTTCCTCAAAACAGCCACCATACCTACCTACTATGGCATTTCCATAACCATTCCGAGATATATTTTCATGCAACTTTCCACCGTTCCGTTCATATGACACGCATTACTTTTGTCATATTGCTTTTTGCATGATCATGTAGTTGACATTGTATTTGTGGCAAGGCCACTTTCATAATTTTCATACATGTCGCTCTTGATTCATTGCATATCCCGGTACACCGCCGGAGGCATTCATATAGGGTCATATCTTGTTCTAGCTTCGAGTTGTAAATCCATAAAAGTGTGATGATCTTCATTATTAGAGCATTGTCCTAGTGAGGAAAGGATGATGAAGACTATGATTCCCCCACAAGTCGGGATGAGACTTCGGACTTTACAAAAAGAAAAAAAAAAGGCCAAAGAAAAAAAGAAAAGAAAAAAAAGAAAAAAGAAGAAGAAAACAAATATAGTAAAAATGAGAGAAAAAGAGAGAAGGGACAATGCTACTATCTCTTTTTCCACACTTGTGCTTCAAAGTAGCACCATGATCTTCATGATAGAGAGTCTCATATGTTGTCAATTTCATATACTAGTGGGAATCTTTCATTATAGAACTTGGCTTGTACATTCCAATGATGAGCTTCCTCAAAATGCCTGAGGTCTTCGTGAGCAAGCGAGTTGGATGCACACCCACTTAGTTTCTTTTGTTGAGCTTTCATATATTTATAGCTCTAGTGCATCCGTTGCATGGCAATCCCTACTCACTCACATTGATATCTATTAATGGGCATCTCCATAGCCCGTTGATACGCCTAGTTGATGTGAGACTATCTTCTCCTGTTTTGTCTTCTCCACAACCACCATTCTATTCCACATATAGTGCTATGTCCATGGCTCACGCTCATGTATTGAGTGAAAGTTGGAAAAGTTTGAGATTATTAAAGTATGAAACAATTGCTTGGCTTGTCATCGGGGTTGTGCATGATTAAATACTTTGTGTGATGAAGATAGAGCAACAGCCAGACTATATGATTTTGTAGGGATAACTTTCTTTGGCCATGTTATTTTGAGAAGACATGATTACTTTGATTAGTATGCTTGAAGTATTACCATTTTCATGTTAACATGAACTTTTATTTTGTATCATTTGGATCTGAACATTCATGCCACAATAAAGAAAATTACATTGAGAATTATGCTAGGTAGCATTCCACATAAAAAATTCTGTTTTTATCATTTACCTACTCGAGGACGAGCAGGAATTAAGCTTGGGGATGCTTGATACGTCTCCAACGTATCTATAATTTTTGATTGTTCCATGCTATTACATTACCCCTTTTGGATGTTTATGGGCTTTATTTTACACATTTATATCATTTTTGGGACTAACCTACTAACTGGAGGCCCAGCCCATATTGTTGTTTTATTGCCTGTTTCAGTATTTCGAAGAAAATGAATATCAAACGGAGTCCAAACGGAATGAAACCTTCGGCATCGTGACTTTTTGGAAGAATATCATCCTGGAGGCTTGGAGATCAAGTCAGAAGGCCCTTGAGGAGCCCAGGAGATAGCCCCCCCCCCCTACAGGGCACGGCCCCCTGTCTCGTGGGCCCCTCGAGCACCCCCCGACCGACTTCTTTCGCCTATATATGCCTACGTACCCTAAAACCATCGAATATCAAGATAGATCGGGAGTTCCGCTGCCGCAAGCCTCTGTATCCACCAAAAACCTCTCGGGAGCCCGTTCTGGCACCCTGCCGGAGGGGGAACCCATCACCGGTGGCCATCTTCATCATCCCGGTGCTCTCAAAGTAGCTATGTGTTTGACATCTCTCTCTCGTGTTCTCGACTTCACACGATCTTGATGTATCCCGAGCTTTGCTATTATAGTTGGATCTAATGATGTTTCTCCCCCTCTACTCTCTTGTGATGAATTGAGTTTCCCCTTTGAAGTTATCTTATCGGATTGAGTCTTTTATGAGAACACTTGATGTATGTCTTGCCGTGCTTATCTGTGGTGACAATGGGATATCATGTGCCACTTGATGTATGTTTTGGTGACCAACTTGCGGGTTCCACCCATGAACCTATGCATAGGGGTTGGCACACGTTCTTGACTCTCTGGTAGAAACTTTGGGGCACTCTTTGAAGTACTTTTATGTTGGTTGGATGAATCTGAGATTGTGTGATGCATATCATATAATCATGCCCACGGATACTTGAAGTGACAATGGAGTATTTAGGTGACATTAGGGTTTTGGTTGATTTGTGTCTTAAGGTGTTATTCTAGTACGAACTCTTGAATAGATCGATCCGAAATAATAACTTTGAGGTGGTTTCGTACCCTACCATAATCTCTACATTTGTTCTTCGCTATTAGTGGCTTTGGAGTGACTCTTTATTGCATGTTGAGCTATCTATGTTATTATTGTTGAGAGAACTTGCACTAGTGAAAGTATGAACCCTAGGCCTTGTTTCCTATCATTGCAATACCGTTTACGCTCACTTTTATCATTAGTTACCTTGCCATTTTTGTAATTTCAGATTACAAATACCTTTATCTACTATCTATTTTGCACTTGTATCACCATCTCTTCGCTGAACTAGTGCACCTATACAATTTACCATTGTATTGGGTATGTTGGGGACACAAGAGACTTTGTTATTTGGTTGTAGGGTTGCTTGAGAGAGACCATCTTCATCCTACGCCTCCTACGGATTGATAAACCTTAGGTCATCCACTTGAGGGAAATTTGCTACTGTCCTACAAACATGTGCACTTGCAGGCCCAACAACGTCTACAAGAAGAAGGTTGTGTAGTAGACATCAACGTTCCCCTTCCGGATCCAGTCCGGACGGGTCTCCCCAAGTTCAGTAATGCCCCGCCGAGGGCACGTCTAAGCTGGCGCCCTCGGGGCCCCCAAGAGGAGGATACCAGGGAAATACATTTCCTGATGAGCAGAATAAAGTTACTAGCCAAATCCGGACTGACGATAGTCGAGGTCATGGCAATATGCATAATGCGGGGAGTGCAACCGCTTCAATATCGGGGGAAGCCCATGTGGCACTTCAACGGGGAAGACGACGCCACCCACTGCGACCGTAAGGGTCTGGACTCCGCCACTGCTATGGCAAGGATATTCTCCGATTTATACAAAGGGGAAGAGGAAGAATTCCTTTGCATTAAACCGCGGGACGGATTCTCCATGTACAACCCCCCGGAGTGGGTAAGTCGTCATTCCTTTCCCTGCTTCACTTACTTTAGCGTTCTCTGCTAAGATTATCCGCATCGATGTTTCCGAGCAGGAACTGAGGAGGGCCGTAGAAGAAATCTTCAGCCCCTCCCCGCAGCCAGAGGACCCCGGAAGGGCCCTAGATCCAGGACTCGAAGAAGATCCGAATATTACTGTGGAGCTTGGCAACGGGGTATTTTATCAAGCGAGCTGTGATGGTGCCTCAATCGCCATTATTGCCGACTATCCCGGACTGCTCCCTGTGTCGCGTGTAAGCCAAACTAAAGACCCTATCCTCCGAAGAGGACTCCCCTCAGGTATCATGCCTTACCCTTGAGGCGCCGTGCTGTTTGCAGAGACGACGGTCGGAGCGCGGGGCCGAGCCCCTAGGGACTCGTCGAACACGGGCGTCCGGATTGGGCAGGCTCAAGAGGAAGGCGGTGAGGGTCGACACACCGCTGCAGAGGTAAAGCAAAAACCTGTCCTGCGATTATGGTATTTGAAGTATAACAACGCCCTTCGTGTCCTGGCAGGAAAAGGAGCAGCCGGACTATATCCGAGGATCCCGCCAATCACGCCTCCACCAGCCGGGTTCCAGAACCAGTTTTGAGAGCGGAGGGGGACACGGGGCCAGTGCCGCATAGTTCTCCGACAGAGGACACGGATATGCTATCGTCCACGAACTCTGAAGTAGAGAGCACCATGAATCACCGGCGCCGGAGGGTCGTGCTTCAGAACAACATCTTCTTCGAAGAGGCTTTTAATGCCTTCAATTTGGGGGACGCATGCATTCGAGCAGCTCAAGGCGGGCTTGCCCAAGCGATGGACTAGTATACCAAAGATATACGGGTAAGATATGTTGATAAGTATGTATAACAGTAGCCCCTGAGACTTGAAACGGTTGGAACAACTGTTTTAAGGATCAATTTATGCACAGGTCCTTGTAGATAAGAATGAACAATTAGCTCGGGAGCTGGAGGAATGCAAGGCCCAGCTGAGGGACATGGTTGCCAAGTTAGAGGAATCCCAGAAGGCCTCATCTAGTAACATTCGTCTCAATTGTACGAAGATGCACCAGTTAGTAAGCGGCTGGTATGACTAGTCTGACAGAAAATTCTGCAGACAATCCCGGGGTGAATCCGGAGGGCGTAACGGATGACGACTCGCATCTCAAAAGGCAGCTAAAGGCTGGCGAACGCATCCTTACGCAAGTTAGGCAAGAGAAGAACAATCTTCAAGATGCCAATATTCGGCTGGACGTGGAATTAAAAGACGTCCGCGCTCAACTGGCGGACTCCGTGAAGGAGAACAAAAGGCTTCGATGCGATATTTATGGTAAGTGCCCAGACGAACTATATTACAGTTTGGCGAGGAAGTGTATTGAAAGAATTTTGCTTGTAGGAATGTTAGCGGGTCGCCCCGAGGAGGAGATGCCCTCATCTGCGGGCGAGGTAGTACAAGAACTTTCACAGTTGCACGAGGGAGCTCGGTGGGTGATGCACAGCGTTGCTCAGGCCTTGTGGCCATCAAGCTTCCTGCCGAATGGCATGGGGGAGCTTGTGGATCTGCTTCAAGGAGCCCGGTGGCGCTTCCGATTGTGGAAGATATCAGCTTGCCGGCAAGGTGCAAGAGAAGCCTGTGCAATGGTGAAGATGCGCTACACCAAGCTGGACCCGAACCATATGGCCGAAGTAGGACCGGTGGGGCCAGATGGGCAAGAAATTCCTGTTAGTCGGGTATATGACCAGGTAGCGTTAGCCGCCAAGTATTCTCAACAGGATTGTAAGCTAGATAGCCTGTTGGATGGTGTAGAGGAGGAATATAGTCAGTCTAAGTGACTGTGTAATTCAATGGACATAAGTAGTCCCTAGCCGGATTAAAATCATTTGTCATGGCGGGCCTTTTCGCTTTAGCCCCCGGATCCTACAGTCCGGGGTGTGTCCGAATACCCGCTCAGTTATATAAAACCGGGGTATGCATGGAAACTAGGCGTAGGGGTCATAAGTGCTTGAATAGACAAGTACCCAACTAATTATGTTATATTACATGGATAGTAAGAAACATCTTCCAGGGAGAATAGTTCCGTTAGGGGTTCCTTTCCCTGGGTACGCATGCGACGATGCACATGTCCGGACTGCGAATGATGGCGCAGGATATAAGACTTCTAGGGATTTACGTTGTAATAAACGAATACATCTTTTGTTCACCGATCGAATATTCTCTTAAGAAAACTAGCTTTCGGCTTCACCCAGTCTGAGGTACACATCCTGCTGAACCGGCAGTAACAATCACAGAGGTGCTCCCCTTATGCCCTAGCCGAATTAACGGGAACATAGGGCATAAACACAAGAGCCAGGCAACCCAGCTTGGCCACATCTTAAGTCATATCGATGCATATAATGGTGAAGAAAAGGCACATATGGAAAAAGAAATGCATATGTGATAGGCGAAAAGCCATTAGGGTATTTATTTTTAGCTTCCGTATAGGAAGCCCCCAGGTATTGTTTACACACATAGTGCGGTCGGAGTGATCCGGAAGTCCGTACTGTATTAAATACTTTGTGTGGAGAGGAAGAAAAAGTCGAGAAAGGAGAAGGGATGGAGCATAAATAAAAGGGAGGGAGTAAGGAGACGAACATTGAGTTCGGCGTTAGACGTAGAATCTCCGGAGCCTGGCCGCGTTCCATGGGTTCGGCTCGAGCCTGTTATCAGATGCATTACATAAGCGGTACGCTCCTCCGGTGAGAACTTTGTCGATGACAAAGGGACCTTCCCACTTGGGTTTGAGCTTGTCCTTCTTCTTCTTCGGTAGGCGTAGAACGAGTTCGCCAATATTGTAAGTTTTGGCCCGTACTTCTCTGCTTTGGTATCGTCGAGCCTGCTGTTGATAGAATGCGGAGCAGGCTTTTGCAACGTCGTGCTCCTCCTCTAGGGCATCCAAGTTATCCTGCCGATCTAGCTCGGCTTCCTTCTCTTCGTACATGCATACGTGTGGCGAATCATGTATTATGTCGCAGGGTAGTACTGCTTCCACGCCGTACACCATAAAAAATGGTGTATATCCGGTGGTGCAATTCGGCGTGGTCCGCAGCCCCCAGAGTATGGAGTCGAGCTCCTTGACCCAGTGCGTATCTGACTCTGTCAAAGATCGCACTAGTCTGGGTTTGATGCCGCTCATAATGAGACCGTTTGCCCGTTCGACCTGGCCGTTTGTTTGAGGATTGTAGACGGATGCGTAGTCGAGCTTAATGCCCATTTTGCCGCACCAAGTTTTCCCTCATTGGCTGTGAAATTGGAGCCATTATCAGTGATGATCTTTGGGGACGCCAGACGTGTCGATTATCGACCCGGATATGAAGTCTATGGTGGTGCGGATTCGCCGTTTGACTGGTTTGGCTTCTATCCATTTGGTGAACTTGTCCACCATGACCAATAAGTATTTTTTCTTATGCTTCCTCCTTTAAGAAGTCCGACCATATCCAGCCCCCAGACCGCAAAGGGCCGGGTTATGGGAATTGTTTGGAGAGCGGTAGGGGGCATATGACTCTGATTGGCGAAGAGCTGGCAACCGACGCAGTGTTGGACAAGGTCCTGTGCGTCTGCTCGGGCCGTCAGCCAATAGAAGCCTGCACAGAAAGCCTTGCTGACTAGTGCCTGAGCCGCGGCGTGGTGCCCACCCAGTCCGGCATGGATTTCAGACAAGAGCTGCCGCCCTTCCTCCTCGGAGATGCATCTTTGGAGCACTCCGGTGGCACTTTTCTTGTAGATCCCCTTCGTGGACTTTGTAAGCTTTAGAACGATGGACAATGTAGCGTGCTTCGTTTTGGTCTTCTGGGAGCTCCTGCCTATTTAGGTAGGCCAAGAAAGGCTCGGTCCACGGGGCGATTACAGCCATGATTTCGTGGGCTGAGGATGTCATTTCGGTGGTAGAACCTCCGATTATGTCTGATAGTTCGGAATCTGGGGGTGTATTCAGATCCGTGCTAGTATGGCCGGACTCTCCTTCCCATACTACGGAGGGCTTGAACAACCTTTCCAGAAATATGTTAGGTGGGACAGGGTCGCGTTTAGCACCAATGCGGGCGAGGACGTCCGCCGCTTAATTGTTTTCTCAAGCCACATGGTGGAATTCGAGCCCCTCGAACCGAGCTGACATTTTGAGGACGGCATTACGGTAGGCCGCCATTTTCGGGTCCTTGGCATCAAAGTCTCTATTTATTTGTGATATTGCGAGGTTTGAATCTCCGCGTACTTCTAGGCGTTGAATGCCCATAGAGACTGCCATCCGAAGACCGTGCAACAGAGCCTCATATTCGGTTGCATTGTTGGAGTCTGTGTATAATATTTGGAGGACGTACTGGACGTGTCTCCGGTGGGGGACGTCAGGACCACCCCTGCTCCCAATCCGGCCAGCATTTTAGAGCCGTCGAAGTGCATGATCCAGTTTGAGTATGCGCCATATTCTTTAGGGAGTTCGGCTTCTGTCCATTCGGCGACAAAGTCAGCCAATACTTGCGATTTAATGGCCCGCCGTGGTTTGTATGTTATGTCGAACAGGAGGAGCTCGATGGCTCATTTGGCAATCCGGCCCGTAACGTCACGGTTGTTTATTATGTCGTTGAGTGGTACTTCGGAGGCCACCGCAATCGAACACTCTTGAAAGTAGTGTCGTAGCTTCTGGGATGCCATGAAGACCACGTATGCTATTTTTTGATAGTGTGGGTATCGGGATTTGCATGGGGTTAGGACCGTGGATACGTAATAAACCGGCTTCTGGAGCGGGAATTTGTATCCGTCAACCCCTCGTTCCACGACGAGCACTGCGCTTACAACTTGATGTGTTGCAGCTATGTACAACAGCATAGGTTCGCCAATATTTGGCGCTATTAGTACTGGATTACTGGCCAATAAGGTCTTTATTTCATCCAGTCCGGCCGCGGCTGCATCCGTCCACACGAAGTGTTTGGTGCGCCGAAGGAGGCGGTAAAGAGGTAATGCCTTTTCTCCTAACCTGGAGATAAAGCGGCTCAAAGCGGCCACGCATCCAGCTAGTTTCTGGATGTGCTTGAGGTCTGTTGGTATATCCAACTGTGATAGAGCTCGGATTTTTGCCGGATTCGCTTCAATTCCTCTATTGGAAACAATGAAGCCCAGCAGTTTCCCCGAGGGGACGCCGAAAACGCATTTTTCCGGATTCAACTTGATGTCGTATGTCCAGAGGTTATCGAATGTAAGCCTCAAGTCATCTATTAGGGTTTCGACGTGTCTTGTTTTTATGACCACGTCGTCTATGTATGCCTCCTTTGTTTTGCCGATTTGTTTTCGGGCATGTTTGAATCATGCGTTGATAGGTTGCACGGCATTCTTAAGCCGAAAGGCATAGTGTTGAAGCAAAGGGGCCATATGGCGTTATGAAAGCTGTTGCAGCTTGGTGGACTCGCCATCTTTATTTGATGGTATCCAGAGTATGCGTCGAGAAAACACAGCGAGTCGTGTCCAGCTGTGGCATCGATTATTTGATCGATGTGGGGGAGGAGAAAGGGATCCTTGGGGCAAGCCTTGTTGAGGTCTTTGAAGTCGACACATAGGCGCCAGGATTTGTCCTTCTTTGGTACCATTATCAAGTTTGCCAGCCAATCCGGATGTTTAATATCTCTGATGAATCCGGCCTCAAGTAGCTTGGCTAGCTCTTCCCCCATGGCTTGCCTTTTGGGCTCTGAAAACCGTCTTAGAGTCTGCTTGACCGGTTTGTATCCTTTTAGTATATTGAGGCTGTGTTCGGCCAATCTGCGTGGGATGCCCGGCATGTCCGATGGGTGCCAGGTGAAAATGTCCCAATTCTCGCGTAGGAAATCTCGTAGTGTGGCGTCCATCACGGGGCTCAACTGTGTCCTGATGGAGGCTGTCTTCATGGGGTCCGTTGGATGGACTTGGAATTTGACTATCTCGTCTGCGGGTTTAAATGAGGTGAACTTGGGTCGCTTGTCGAGTATCACGTCGTCCCTATCCACGGTGGCCCGCAGTGTTGTTAACTCTTCGACTGCTAGGGCTTCGGATAATGCTTCCAGGGCTAGTGATGCGGTTTTGTTTTCAGCGCGAAGTGCGACGTCCGGATCACTGGCTAGAGTGATGATTCCATTGGGTCCGGGCATTTTAAGCTTCATGTACCCGTAATGGGGTACAGCTTGAAAGCTTGTGTGTGGTATCCGCTATTAAAAGAAGCCACTTGGAATGTGATTTCTTTGGACCTATAATTCTCCGGGGGGGTGAATACCACATCGAGTGTGATTTTTCCCGCACACCGCGCTTCCCGAGTAGGGATAATTCCCCTGAAGGTTGTGCCGCTCTATTCAATACGGCCTTTGTCAATTTCCATTTTGTTGAGTGTTTCTTCATAGATCAAGTTTAATCCACTTCCGCCGTCCATGAGTACTTTAGTGAGCCGAAAGCCGTCCACAATTGGGCTGAGGACTAGGGCGGCCGGTGCCCGGACAGTCTGGAATCGAGGTTCGTCACTGGCATTGAAAGTTATAGCAGTGTCGTTCCAGGGGTTTATTTTGGCCACATGGCAAATTTCAGCGGAGCTTCGATGAACTCGCTTGCACCTATTGTTTGAGGCAAAAGTCTTGAAGTCCGTTAGTACCATATTGTGTTTGTTGGCGGGATGTTGTTCTGCTTTATGGCTTGAAAGAAGATCCTCACCGCTTTTTGCAACCTGCCAGAGTATCCAACATGCCCTAAGGCTATGAGTTGGTGTTGTGTCCAGAGTGTTGTGGAGTCTACATGGCCCATCGAGCCATCCTTCCAATACGATTCCCCTCCCTGGAGTGGGCTTTGGTTTCTTGGGGACTGGATTGGCCGACTTACAAGAGTTCGCCCGTTTAGTTCGGTAAAAGGTTTTGGTGAGAGCCGGACTATCGCAGAATTCGGTTTGGGTTTTCCAGACGCTTTCCATCGCATAGTACTTCTATACTATAGTTGCCAAGTCCGCGAAGTGTACTATGTCGCGGCGACTTATAGCATTAAGGATTCCTTTATTCATGCAGTTTTTGCAGAAAAGTGAGACCACGTCCTCCTCGCGGCAGTCCTTGACCTTGTTTAGAGCAAGGAGGAGTCTGGCCCAGTAACGATGCACTGTCTCCTGGGGCTCTTGCCTGATACGGGAGAGACGGGTTAAGTCTGTGTGGGCGGGAATAGCTGAATCCGAATTCGGACCCGATCTAGCACCCAGGGGCATGGGAGTTTCCGAGTTTGACAGCCCGGGACCCAGGGGGCCGTCCAATTTCTCCGGCCCAATGCCCGATTCTAAGTCCGGGACCCGGGTCATGTCTTCCCTCGAGCGGGTGTCCGGCTCAGGGAGCTCGGTTATCCGGACATAATTCGTCCTCAAAATAGAGGGATAATCCTTGTGTGGTTCCTCCACTACCGCTATCTCGTGGGTGGCCGGCGGGGATTTAATGTCCCTTTGGTCGGGTTCGAGCCCGATCCGGTCATAGTCCATAGCGACTCCCAAAGCAGTGATGCGATCCAAGAGCTCATTAAGAGAAGAGAGCTCTATCGGATCCATCTGTTCGGCGAGTTCCGAATTGATGCGAAGGTTATGCGTGATGACCCGAGAGGCCATCGTCGGCGCGATGGCCAATGGGGCGGCCATGACAAAGCCGCCTAGTCGGAGAGTTTGGCCTACAACCAGAGCTCCCCCGGAGGTAACGTTGTCCCTGACAACGCGAGCCATCGAGCCTCGTAGCGACGGCACAGAGGAACTCTCAATGAAACCACCAATGTCGGTGTCAAAACCGGCGGATCTCGGGTAGGGGGTCCCGATCTATGCGTCTAGGATGATGGCAACAGGAAGCAAGGGACATAATGTTTACCCAGGTTCAGGCCCTCTCGATGGAGGTAAAACCCTACTTCCTTCTTGATTAATATTGAAGATATGGGTAGTACAAGAGTAGATCTACCACAAGATCGTAGAGGCTAAACCCTAGAAGCTAGCCTATGATGGTATGATTGTAATTGTGATCGGCCTTCTAAGGACCAACCTCTCCGGTTTATATAGACACCGGAGAGGGCTAGGGTTTACATGGAGTCGGTTACAAGGAAGGAAATACAACATCCGGATCGCCAAGCTTGCCTTCCACGTCAAGGAGAGTTCCATCCGGACACGGGACGGAGTCTTGAGTCTTGTGTCTTCGCGCTTCAATAGTCCGGACGATGTATATAGTCCGGCTGTCCGGATACCCCCTAATCCAGGACTTCCTCAGTTTCCACCCGAGCCGCCCGGGTAGGGGGTGACGCGGGGGCGAGACGTGACCTGATATCTAATATGTACAAAAACCCGTCACGGTTTGTTTACAGCGTTATTAGTACTCTTCCCTCTGATTTGAAGGAAAAGTAGAGGAATGGCAAATTTTGTTTCTTCTATTTGCTGGAAAAGCAGACGAATGAAAGTTTTTCCTAGGTGCTATTATTCACCCCTTTGATCCATGAGAGTAGGTGGAAGGAGAACTAGAGAAGGCTTTCCCCTTCGATATCGACTTCAAGGGAAAAGTAGGCGAAAGAAACAAATCCATCCAGACCACATTCTAGAATTTCTATGCACAAGGAACGAGACAAACCTACGTGAACGTCATTAGCATTGGATTAATCAAATAACTGCAGCAAGAAAGGAGTTTTGTTTTGCAAATCAAACATCCAATCTTGCAGAGTTCATGTACTTTTCAATCCCTTGTTTCACACATTTTTTTCGAAAAGCCTTGTTTCACACATGCGCTCCTATTCTATTCTTTTTTGGTTCCTCCATTTTTCCTATCATGGGAATTAAAGGAACTCTAAATATAAATACCATACAAACTCAAGCATACAGACATATTTGTATGCCAGGCATAAGAGATGTCTTAAGAACAGCTGCACCCTAATTTACTAGGCTAGGGTTCAAGGCGGATGCAATGGATATCATGTAGAATCCGACTTCAGAATCGAATAAAGGACAACTGCCCTTGTCTCAGTGCTAATCACGAGTGTATCTCGGGAGCGATAGAAATATTGGAGGTCAAGACTAATAATGTCTGTAAATTAAGGTCTCGGTAACATCAACACATGCAACCTGAGACACAATGCATCTTCACCCAGATACAAGGCAATGTCTTTCATCAGACTAGAGTAGATCCGGTCTAGACAAGCACCACCCTTCCATTGTGATCTTTATAATATAATCAAACCCAAGATAGGATAAGGTACTCTTCGTCTGAGTTCATTAGGCCCCTTCTTATTTTGGGCTAAAGTTTAACCTATAAATTTAACTAATATTAAAACATAAAGTACATGTCACAAAAAATTATACTATAAGAAACCTCTTTCAAATACAAATACAACAATATATTTTTTGTAATATATAATTTATATTTTATTAGTCATATGGGACCGTATCTTGTAAAAATATAGGAAAATGTTGCGTACTATAGACTCAAAGTGGTCGGACCCTACTCAAGCGGAGCTACGTGCACCGGGTTGCCCTTTTGAAGGGGAGTCTTGGCGCAGCGGTAAATTAAGTTGTTGCCTTGTGACCATAAAGTCACGGGTTCGAGTCCTGGAAACAGGCTCTTGCAGAAATGTAGGGAAAGATTGCGTACTATAGACCCAAATGGTGGGAGCTACATGCACCGGGCTACCCTTTTTGCCCTTTATAAATGATCAAAGTCTGGTTCAAAAAACAAGAAATACTAGGGGGGCAATAAACCAGAGGGAGTATTACCCATTGTAGACCCGAACTTGGGTAAATTGTGTCTTGCTTGCCCCCTTTTCTTCACCAAATTAATCATTGTGGTCCTTGTTGCCTAACTTTTTTTGACCTGCTGACCGTAGAACAATCGTTCTACGTATATTCATTAATTAAACAAAGTACAAACCACAAATGAAAACATAGAACAATCTCTAACAGGGCTCACCCTATGCAGGTTTTATGAAACATTAAGAAAATTATAGGGAATTATCTATCCAGGATCTTCCTGGCTTTCACTGTTTTGGCTCTAATGTGCAATAGAAAGCCCTTCCTTCGGGTAATATTTCCAGCATTGATGGTGTGCAACTTGTTTGAAAGTTTTATCATTTCGTGCATTCCAAATGTTCCAACAGACTATGAGTATGATGTCCAGAGCTAGGTCCGATGGGAGAGCTGAGATTTCTAGGCATCAAAACTAGAGATACCGCTTTTCTTGCCAAGCATAATTTCATTCTGACAGTTAAGAGAAAAGGGGCAGTCCCAGAAAAGATGCAGAGCAGTCTCTTCCACTTGATCACTGCAGAGGATACAATTATATGATTCCAGATACATCTTCTTTCTTAGCAAGAGGTTTCGTGTGTTAACTTTGTCATGGAGTAGCAGCCAAATAAAAATTTTGTGTCTGAGCATGGCAGAGGTCTTCCAAAGGAGCTGGAAAATGTGGTGTAATGTAGATCGACCAATAATATATCTATACATCTTCATGGAGGAGTGTGTCTTAGAGGTCCGGGTGTAGCTCCAAATGTCCTTTTGGTCACTGGCATGGGTGTTCAGAATGATATTTTGGACCACCTCAAATTGATGATGAGCTTCAACAGATAGTGGCCTATGAAACAGAGCCTCACAGTTTTCGTGTGTTATCATTTCGTTGCCTAACTTGACACACAAACCTTACATATACCTTCCTATACAAGATTATCTACATATGCAGATGCTCTTAGTAGTCCTCACTAACTGTGGTTGACAGGTTGAGCATGTTGTAGATTAGACGCACATAAAGCACAGAGATATCCATGTCAATCACTGTTACTTAAGTTATCAAAAAAGATTTTCAAGTGCATATCTTTTTGGTATTGTCATGACAATGTTAAAAGATACTCCTAATCGGAGCAAATCAGAAAATTTTATAAGAATTTTATAGGATTTCAACTCATAGAACAAATCTCATAGAGAATGCCTAGGGCTCATAGGAATTCTTAAGGATTCTTGGAGGATTTAGATCCTTATAAATTTTTCCTATAGTGGTTATTTGATTCACAAGATGATAATCCTTAGGATTTTTTTAATGATTCATTTGCACTCTGTTTTGGAAGAAATTTCCCATCCACCTAAGCACCTTGATAGAATTCTTTGTTTTTTCTATGCTATCAATCACTCTTCCATCCAAATTTCTTTGTAACCTATAGAATACGCAAGGACATGAAACACTAATTGTATGTATTTTTTTCTTGCGTCTTTAGAATCATGCGAATCAAAGGAACTGTTTAATTTTAGAATTATAACTTTAAATTTTATTCTCCGGGTCTCTTTTGTTGATGAATTTAAGATAGCTACCTCTCATGCCGAGGGGCGATTTTTATTCTCTAAGTAGCTTTGCACTCTCTAAAAAATGTGACTTTGCACTCAACTCTAAAGAAAGATCTCCAGCAGATACCAACCTCTTTCCAAAGATCCATATTATTTATTCCTGCCTATATGAACCTGACACTAGATAAAATATAAAAAATATATAATATCGAATCTATATGCGCTAGGTGGTCTATGGATCTGGATGCAATTTTTATTATTTCTAGTGTTCACTGTACTACCATGATTCAAGATGAATAGATCGGAAGTTTATCCCGCAAAAAAAAGTCCATATGCGCGCGGTTGAGTGAAACAAAAGGTCTTCCTTTATTTGTTCCCTGTTTTCAGTTTCTGCAGAAACAACATTTCCACGCCATTCAGTTTTGCACATTTCCTAATCGCACGCAGAATCGTGTGATTCGAATGGGGCCGTGGAAAACACTACATCATCATCTACTAATTAAAGAACAAGAGAATGTCTGAATGTGGGTCTTCACATGTAAGAGGAGAAGAGAGAATATGCATCTTTAGGAATAAGAACATGTTGAGATGCACCGCCAGCGGTTTTCAGTTGCCACCGCACCAGGATTCATGGAACCTAATACCGCGAATCAAGAACAATCCTGCGTGATCAGTCTTTACCTTTTCTAGCTTTGTTGTGGGGGTGATCGATCCTCACTTCACTAGTACTCCTACTACTCCTACTTTCCATTTAACTAGTTTAATAAAGTGATACTCCCTTTGTCCCAAAATAAATATTGCTTATTTAGTAAGTACTCGCTCAGTCACAAAATAAGCGTATTTGAAAATTATACTAATCAAATATATGTATTTTGATAGGGGAGTACAAAATTAAAACAACTCGTACTAAATTGGGGACACTTATATTAAGACGGAGCGAGTACTAGGTAACAGTATGTTCCACCATCTGATGGACCGAAGGAGTTTAGGAGCAGGACACGCTCGCAACCACACAAACTGACATGCAACAGCACATTCATTTGAGCGACGGCAAGAAGGAAACACATCATTATTCATTTTTATTCAGATATATACTCTCTCCATTCGGAAAACTTGTCCTAAACTTCTCCCTCAAATGAATGTATCTAACACTAATTTAGTAATACTTGTTATTATTCTCAGTCGTCCTCGATGCCGATGCCTTGGCAACCAAGTACGTGACGAAGAGTCAATGCCGTGGGCCGTGGCAGGACAAGTCTGTCAATGATGGCTGCTTGTCAATTATATTGAGGTGATCGTTGGCCAGTGCCACTTTGTCTTCAGCTCCTTTCGCCGCAGGCACGCAGGAAGGATCTGAATAGCTTTTGTGCAGCACATGCTCCGTGTGGCTGTGATGGGAAAGCCCAGCGCGAGAGTGTCAGTCTAATGTAGGCTTATTTGTTTGTGGGAAATGTTTTTAAGAGCATCTCTAGTGGTGTAAATTTGGACGTGTATATCTCCATATACACGTGATATATACCTTGCTAAATTATACACCTCCCAGATTTTGAAACGTGTAAATTAGGACATGTGTATTCCAACGGCTATATTTTCAAACGGCTATATTTCCAACGGCCATATTTTCGATCTATATAAACCACCCCTACCACCTCTTCCAGCACACTTCTACCTGTGACTTCTCTTCTCACCTAGATTTTTCTATCGTTTCTCATGCAACATAATGAACACATCCACTTGGGACATGAGTTCTTCGTCATCTTCATCTGACGACGATGAACTCATACTTGCAGCATTCGTCGAGCGCGAGGAGGAAGAGAGGAAGAACGCTCGACGCCATGGCGGTTCCAAGCATGGACGTCAGTCAATCGATCGAGGAAGAGATGCCGGATTTCTTCTTCTGTGGGACGACTACTTCAAAGAAGTTCCTCGCTTTCCCGAACATTTGTTTCGACGAAGGTTCGTAATTAGTACACTTCTCTGCTTTGGTCCTTTTTTCATTTCCCTGTCTCATTTACTTTTTATGCACAGATTTAGGATGCCGCGTACTTTGTTCAACCGCATAGCTGATGGTATACTTGAGCATGACTATGATGATTATTTTACACAAAAAAGAAGTGCTTCTGGAGCTCTTGGGTTACATCCTCTGCAAAAGATGACCGCGGCGATGCGGATGCTAACATATGGAGTAGCAGCTGATGGTGTTGATGAGTACATCCGGTCTGCTGAGTCTACTAATTTAGAGTCTTGCAAGAAATTTGTGATCAAAGTTTGTGAAGTTTTTGGGGAAAAGTACCTGAGATCTCCAAATGAAGAAAACATTGCTAGGTTACTTGCAATAGGGGAGGAAAGAGGATTTCCCGGTATGTTAGGGAGCATAGATTGCATGCACTGGGGGTGAAAAAAATTGCCCCAAAAAATGGCATGGCATGTTTAAAGGCCATGTGAGCGAGCCCACTATGATCTTGGAAGCAGTTGCTTCACAAGATCTTTGGATTTGGCATGCTTATTTTGGTTTACCAGGGTCTCTGAATGATATAAATGTTCTTCAACGTTCTCCTATTTTTACAAAGCTAGCTGAAGGCCAAACTCCTCCAGTGAATTATAGCATCAATGGCCATTGATACAGAATGGGGTATTACCTTGCAGATGGTATCTATCCACGGTGGGCAACATTTGTGAAGAGCATACCAGCTCCAACTAGCAGAAAGCGTAAAACTTTTGCCAAGAAGCAAGAGGGGGCTAGGAAAGATGTGGAACGAGCCTTTGGAGTTCTGCATGTTGGGGAACGTTGCAGAAAATTAAAATTTTTCCTACGGCTTCACCAAGATCCATCTATGAGTTCATCTAAGCAACGAGTAACGGGAGAGAGATGACATCTACATACCACTTGTAGATCGCGTGCGGAAGCTTGCAAGGTGATGATGGAGTCGTACTCGAGCGTGATTCAGATCACCGATGCCAAGTCTTGAGCGGACAGCACCTCCGCGTTCAACACACGTGACGGGACGATCGGCGTCTCCTCCTTCTTGATCCAGCAAGGGGAAGGAGAGGTTGAGGAAGATGGCTCCACCGGCAAGACGACGGCGTGATGATGGTGGAGAAGCAAGATCTCAAGTGGCTTCGCCAAGCTCTACGGAGGAGGAGATGTGTTGGGAGGGAGGGCTGCGCCTTGGGATGTGTGTACAGCAGCCCCCTCCCTCCCCCTTTATATAGGCCCCAGTGGTGGCCCCCCGAGATCCAATCTACAAGGGGGCGCGGCCAGGGGTGGAGTGCCCCCAAGCCGGTGGGCGCCCACCCCTAGGGTTTCAACCCTAGGCGCGAGGTGGGCCTGAGGCGCACCAGCCCCTGTGGGCTGGTTCCTTCCCCTCGGCCCATGGGGCCCTCCGGATAGGTGGCCCCACCGGTGGACCCGGGACCCTTCCGGTGGTCCGTGCTTTGCCAGTAACCCGAAACTTTCCCGATGGCGAAACACCACTTCCTATATATTATTCTTTACCTCCGGACCCTTAGGAACTCCTCGTGACGTCAGGGATCTCATCCGGGACTCGAACAACATTCGGTGGTCACATACTTGACTTCCTACAAACCCTAAGCGTCACCGAACCTTAAGTGTAGACCCTACGGGTTCGGAGACACTTGAGACATGACCGAGACGACTCTCGGGCAATAACCAACAGCGGGTGCGGATATCCATGTTGGCTCCACATGCTCCTCGATGATTTCATCGGTTGAACCACGATGTCGAGGATTGATCAAACCCTGTATGCAATTCCTTTGTCAATCGATGCGTTACTTGCGAGACTCGATCGTCGGTATCCCAATACCTTGTTCGGTCTCGTTCCTCGGCAAGTCACTTTACTCGTCATCAGTAGTGCATGATCCGTGGCCAACACCTTGGTCACATTGAGCTCATTATGATGATGCATTACCGAGTGGGCCCAAGAGATACCTCTCCGTCATACGGAGTGACAAATCGATCTCGATCCGTGTCAACCCAGCAGATACTTTCGGAGATACCGTAATGCACCTTTATAGTCACCCGATACGTTGTGACGTTTGATACACCCAAGGCACTCCTACGGTAACCGGAGTTACGATCTCATGGTCGAAGGAATAGATACTTGACATTGGCAAAGCTTCTAGCAAACGAACTATCCGATCTTTTATGCTATGCTTATGATTGGGTCTTGTCCATCACATCATTCTCCTAATGATGTGATCCGTTATCAATGACATCCAATGTCCATAGTCGAAACCATGACTATCTATTGATCAACGAGCTAGTCAACTAGAGGCTCACTAGGGACTCATTGGGTCTAAGTGTTCACACGTGTATTACGATTTCCGGATAATACATTTATAGCATGAACAAAAGACAATTATCATGAACATTGAAATATAATAATCCTTTTATTATTGCCTCTAGGGCATATTCCCAACAGTCTCCCACTTGCACTAGAGTCACCAATCTAGTTACATTGTGATGAATCGAACACCCATAGAGTTACGGTGTTGATCATGTTTTGCACGCGAGAGAGGTTTAGTCAGCGGATCTGCGACATTCAGATCCGTGTGCACTTTGCAAATCTCTATGTCTCCATCTTGAACATTTTCACGGATGGAGTTGAAGCGGCGCTTGATGTGCTGGTCTTCTTGTGAAACACTGGGCTCCTTGGCTAGGGCAATAGCTCGGTGTTGTCACAGAAGAGTTTGATCGGCCCGACGCATTGGGTATGACTCCTAGGTCGGTGATGAACTCCTTCACCCAAATCGCTTCATGCGCTGCCTCCGAGGCTGCCATGTACTCCGCTTCACACGTAGATCCCGCCACGACGCTCGCTTGCATTGCACCAGCTTCTTGCTCCACCATTCAACATATACACGTATCCGGTTTGTGACTTAGAGTCATCGGATCTGAGTCGAAGCTAAGCGTCGGCGTAACCCTTCTGACGAGCTCTTCGTCTCCTCCATAAACGAAACATGTCCTTTGTCCTTTTGGTGCCGGGATATTCTTGACCGCTGTCCGGTGTTCCTTGCGGGGTTACTTTGGTATCTTGCAACCAAACTTACGGCAAGGTTTACATCAGTGCAGTACACTGACATGGCATACATAATAGATCCTATGGCTGAAGCATAGGGATGACACTCATCTCTTCTTTATCTTTTGCCGTGGTCGGTGGTGAGCCGAGCTCAATCTCACACCTTGTAACATAGGCAAGAACCCTTCTTGGACTGATCCATTTGAACCTCTTCAAAATCTTATCAAGGTATGTGCTTTGGGAAAGACCTATGAGGCGTCTCGATCTATCTCTATAGATCTTGATGCCTAATATATAAGCAGCTTCTCCAAGGTCCTTCATTGAAAAACACTTGTTCAAGTAGGCCTTAATGCTGTCCAGAGTGTCGTATCATTTCCCATCAAGAGTATGTCATCTACATATAACAGGAGAAATGCTACGGAGCTCCCACTCACTTTCTTGTAAACGCAGCTTCTCCATAAGTGCATAAACTAACGCTTTGATCATCTCATCAAAGCGAATGTTCCAACTCGAGATGCTTGCACCAGTCCATAAATGGATCGCTGGAGCTTGCATACTTTGTTAGCGTTCGAGGATCGACAAAACCTTCCGGCTGCATCATATACAGCTCTTCCTTAAGATGTCCATTAAGGAATGCCGTTTTGGCGTCCATCGCCATATCTCATAATCATAGTATGCGGCAATTGCTAACATGATTCGGACGGACTTAAGCTTCGCTACGGGAGAGAAAGTCTCGTCGTAGTCAATCCCTTGAACTTGTCGATAACCCTTAGCGACAAGTCGAGCTTTATAGATGGTAACATTTCCATCCGCGTCCGTCTTCTTCTTAAAAATCCATTTATTTTCTATCGCTCGCCGATCATCGGGCAAGTCTGTCAAAGTCCATACTTTGTTTTCATACATGGATTCTATCTCGGATTTCATGGCTTCAAGCCATTTGTTGGAATCCGGGCCCGCCATTGCTTCTTCATAGTTCGAAGGTTCATTGTTGTCTAGCAACATGATTTCCATGACAGGGTTGCCGTACCACTCAGTGCGGGGCGTGTCCTCGTGGACCTTGAAGTTCAAGAGTGACTTGATCCAAGTACCTTGATCATTATCAACGTTTTCCTCTTGGTTGGTGTGGGCATCACAGAGCGGTTTCTGCGCTGCACCACTTTCCCGTTCGAGAGGTAGTACTTCATCGAGTTCTACTTTCCTCCCACTTACTTCTTTCGAGAGAAACTCTTTCTCTAGAAAGCATCCGTTCTTGGCAACAAAGATCTTGCCTTCGGATCTTAAGTAGAAGGTATACCCGACAGTTTCCTTAGGGTATCCTATGAATCGCATTTTTCCGACTTGGGTTCGAGCTTTTCGGGTTGAAGTTTCTTGACATAAGCATCGCATCCCCAAACTTTTAGAAAGCGACAGCTTAGGTTTCTTCCCAAACCATAATTCATACGGTGTCGTCTCAGCGGATTTAGGCGGTGCCCTATTTAAAGTGAATGTAGCTGTCTCTAGGCGTATCCCCAAAATGATAGCGGTAAATCGGTAAGAGACATCATAGACCGCACCATATCCAATAGTGTGCGATTACGACGTTCGGACACACCGTTTCTCTGAGGTGTTCCAGGCGGCGTGAGTTGTGAAACGATTCCACATTTTCTTAAGTGTGTACCAAATTCGTGACTTAAGTATTCTCCTCCACGATCTGATCGTAAGAATTTTATCTTTCGGTCACGTTGATTCTCTACCTCACTCTGAAATTCCTTGAACTTTTCAAAGGTCTCAGACTTGTGTTTCATCAAGTAGACATATCCATATCTACTTAAGTCATCCGTGAGAGTGAGAACATAACGATATCCTCCGCGAGCCTCAACGCTCATTGGACCGCACACATCGGTATGTATGATTTCCAACAAGTTGGTTGCTCGCTCCATTGTTCCGGAGAACGGAGTCTTGGTCATCTTGCCCAAGAGGCAAGGTTCGCATGTGTCAAACGATTCATAATCAAGAGACTCTAAAAGTCCATCAGCATGGAGCTTCTTCATGCGCTTGACACCAATGTGACCAAGGCGGCAGTGCCACAAGTATGTGGGACTATCGTTATCAACTTTACATCTTTTGGCATCCACATTATGAACATGTGTAATATTACGCTCGAGATTCATTAAGAATAAACCATTGACCATCGGAGCATGACCATAAAACATATCTCTCATATAAATCGAACAACCATTATTCTCAGACTTAAATGAGTAGCCATCTCGTATTAAGCGAGATCCGGATACAATGTTCATGCTCAAACTTGGCACTAAATAACAATTATTGAGGTTTAAAACTAATCCGTAGGTAAATGTAGAGGTAGCGTGCGACGGCGATCACATCGACACGGAACCATTCCCGACGCCAAGATCGTCACCTCGTCCTTTGCCGGTCTCCGTTTATTCCGCAGCTCTGCTGTGAGTTACATATGTGAGCAACGGCACGGTATCAAATACCGGGAGTTACTACGAGTCTTGGTAAGGTACACATCAATTACATGTATATCAAATATACCTTTGGTGTTGCGGCCTTCTTATCCGCTAAGTATTTGGGGCAGTTCCGCTTCGATGCCCTTTCCCTTGCAATAAAAGCACTCGGTCTCGGGCTTGGGTCCATTCTTTGACTTCTTCCCGCAGCAGGCTTACGGCGGCAACATCTTTGCCGTCCTTCTTGAAGTTCTTCTTACCCTTGCCCTTCTTGAACTTAGTGGTCTTATTGACCATCAACACTTGATGTTCTTTCTTGATTTCAGCCTCTGCTGACTTGACATCGAGAACACTTCAGAATGGTCTTTACCATCCCCGCATGTTGTAGTTCATCACAAAGCTCTTGTAGCTTGGTGGGAGCGATCTGGAGGATTCTGTCAATGACCGCCTCATCAGGGAGGTTAATGTTCAACTGGGTCATACGTGCGTGCAACCCGGACATCTTGAGGATGTGTTCCTCGTGTAACTGTTCTCCTCCATCTTACAAGCTGTAGAACTTGTCGGAGACATCATATCTCTCGACCGGGCATGAGCTTGGAAAACTAGTTTCAGCTCTTGAACATCTCATATGCTCCGTGATGCTCAAAACGCTTTTGGAGCCCGGTTCTAAGTGTAGAGCATGCCGCCTTGAGCGAGGGAGTAATCATCAAGACGAGTTTGCCAAGCGTTCATAACGTCTTGGTTCTTCGACGGAGGCGGCACCTAGCGGTCCTTCTAGGACATATTGCTTCTGGCAGCTATGAGGATGATCCTCGGGTTAGGACCCGATCCGTATAGTTCTGCCATCATCTTTCAGCTTGGTTTCTCTAGGAAGCGTTGAAGTTCATGTTGACATTAGCGTTGGCCATTGATCTACAAGACATATTTGCAAAGGTTTTGACTAAGTTCATGATAATAAAGTTCTTAATCAAATTTATGAACTCCCACTTAGATTAGACATCCTCTAGTCATCTAAGTGTTACACGATCCGAGTCGACTAGCCCGTGTCCGATCATCACGTGAGACGGACTAGTCATCGTCGGTGAACATCTTCATGTTGATCGTATCTTCCATACGACTCGTGTTCGACCTTTCGGTCTCCGTGTTCGAGGCCATGTGCGCACATGCTAGGCTCGTCAAGTTAACCCTAAGTGTTTTCGCTGTAAAACTGCTGTCTTACACCGTTGTATGTGAGCGTAAGGA
Organism: Aegilops speltoides; assembly: GCA_021437245.1. Classification (NCBI taxonomy): domain Eukaryota; kingdom Viridiplantae; phylum Streptophyta; class Magnoliopsida; order Poales; family Poaceae; genus Aegilops; species Aegilops speltoides. The sequence goes on along the minus strand of CM038143.1, from coordinate 87,550,514 downwards.
TCCATCACACCCGATCATCACGTGGTGCTTAGAAGCGACGAACTGTAGCAGCGGTGCACGCAGTTAGGGAGAACACTTCTTGAAATTTTGTAAGGATCATCTTATTTACTACCGTCGTCCTAAGTAAACAAGATGTAAAAGCATAATAAACATCACATGCAATTATATAGTTGTGACATGATATGGCCAATATCATCAAGCTCCATTGATCTCCATCTTGGGGCTCCATGATCATCTTGTCACCGGCTTGACACCATGATCTCCATCATCATGATCTCCATCATCGTGTCTTCATGAAGTTGTCACGCTAGCGACTACTTCTACTTCTATGACTAACGCGTTTAGTAATGAAGTAAAGTAGTTTACATGGCGTTCTTCAATGACACGCAGGTCATACAAAAATAAAGACAACTCCTATGGCTCCTGCGGTTGTCATACTCATCGACATGCAAGTCGTGAATCCTATTACAAGAACATGATCTCATACATCACAATTCAACATTCATCACAACTTCGGCCATATCACATCACATGATCAATCGCTGCAAAAACAAGTTAGGCGTCCTCTAGTTGTTGTTGCATCTTTTACGTGGCTGCGATTGGGTTCTAGCAAAACGTTTTCTTACCTCGAATCACCACAGCGTGATTTTGTCAACTTCTATTTACCCTTCATAAGGGCCTGTTCATCGATTCCGCTCCAACTAAAGTGGGAGAGCGGACACCGCCAGCCACCTTATGCAACTAGTGCATGTCGATTCGGTGGAACCGGTCTCACGTAAGCGCACGTGTAAGGTTGGTCCGGCCGCTTCATCCCACAATACCGTTGAGCAAGAAAAGACTAGTAGAGGCAAGTAAGATGACAAGATCAGCGCCCACAACAAATTGTGTTCTACTCGTGCATTAGAGAACTACGCATAGACCTAGCTCATGATGCCTTTGTTGGGGAGCGTTGCGAGAAAATTAAAATTTTTCCTACGGCTTCACCAAGATCCATCTATGAGTTCATCTAAGCAACGAGTAGCGGAGAGAGATGACATCTACATACCACTTGTAGATCGCGTGCGGAAGCTTGCAAGGTGATGATGGAGTCGTACTCGAGCGTGATTCAGATCACCGATGCCAAGTGCTGAGCGGACAGCACCTCCGCGTTCAACACACGTGACGGACGATCGGCGTCTCCTCCTTCTTGATCCAGCAAGGGGAAGGAGAGGTTGAGGAAGATGGCTCCACCGGCAGACGACGGCGTGATGATGGTGGAGAAGCGAGATCTCGGCTGTGGCCGCCAAGCTCTACGGAGGAGGAGATGTGTTGGGGAGGGAGGGCTGCGCCTTGGGATGTGTGTACAGCAGCCCCCTCCTCCCCCCTTTATATAGGCCCCAGGTGGCGGCCCCTGAGATCCAATCTACAAGGGGGCGGCGGACAAGGGGTGGAGTGCCCCCAAGCCGGTGGGCGCCCCCCCCTAGGGTTTCAACCCTAGGCGCGAGGTGGGCCTGAGGCGCACCAGCCCCTGTGGGCTGGTTCCTTCCCCTCGGCCCATGGGGCCCTCCGGATAGGTGGCCCCACCGGTGGACCCGGGACCCTTCCGGTGGTCCGTGATTTTGCCAGAACCCCGAAACTTTCCGATGGCGAAACACCACTTCCTATATATTATTCTTTACCTCCGGACCCTTAGGAACTCCTCGTGACGTCGGGATCTCATCGGGACTCGAACAACATTCGGTGGTCACATACTTGACTTCCTACAAACCCTAAGCGTCACCGAACCTTAAGTGTGTAGACCCTACGGGTTGGAGACACGCAGACATGACCGAGGCGACTCTCGGGCAATAACCAACAGCGGGTGCGGATATCCATGTTGGCTCCACATGCTCCTCGATGATTTCATCGGTTGAACCACGATGTCGAGGATTCGATCAAACCCTGTATGCAATTCCTTTGTCAATCAAATGCGTTACTTGCGAGACTTCGATCGTCGGTATCCCAATACCTTGTTGGTCTCGTTCACGGCAAGTCACTTTACTCGCATCCGTAATGCATGATCCGTGGCCAACACCTTGGTCACATTGAGCTCATTATGATGATGCATTACCGAGTGGGCCCAAGAGATACCTCTCCGTCATACGGAGTGACAAATCCGATCTCGATCCGTGTCAACCCAATGATACTTTCGGAGATACCGTAATGCACCTTTATAGTCACCCGATTCGTTGTGACGTTTGATACACCCAAGGCACTCCTACGGTAACCGGAGTTACGATCTCATGGTCGAAGGAATAGATACTTGACATTGGCAAAGCTTCTAGCAAGCGAACTATCCGATCTTTTATGCTATGCTTATGATTGGGTCTTGTCCATCACATCATTCTCCTAATGATGTGATCCGTTATCAATGACATCCAATGTCCATAGTCGAAACCATGACTATCTATTGATCAACGAGCTAGTCAACTAGAGGCTCACTAGGGACTCATTGGGTCTAAGTGTTCACACGTGTATTACGATTTCCGGATAATACATTTATAGCATGAACAAAAGACAATTATCATGAACATTGAAATATAATAATCCTTTTATTATTGCCTCTAGGGCATATTCCCAACACTGCAATCCCGTTTTGCCATTGTTCGTGGACCTGCTAAAGGATGGAAACGTAAAGAAATCACTGATGTCATGAAAGCTTGTGTCATAATGCACAATATGATAGTTGAAGAGGAGCGACAAACTGGTCGGCAAAGCTGCACTTTTGAGGCAATGGGAGAAAGAGTCACAGTCTCTCGTACTCATGCGGAAGAACTGAGCTCTTTTATTCAGATGACTCACCGGATTAGAAATTTCGATGAACATGATCAGCTTAAAATTGATCTAATTGACCATGTGTGGCAAAAGTTTGGAAACGAGTAATCCATGTCTTTGTAATGCAGCTATCAATAAAAATATTTATGCAATGAGTGATGTAATCCATGTCCTCAACTAGCAGAAAGCAGTAAATAGTTCTTACAACTACAACATATAGCTCACATTACCCTAGGCCGCGAGCAAGGGATCTCCTTCTGCTTAGCTTGGTAGAACTGCTTTTGAACACCAGTCATACCACTTGTGTCGATGAGCATGACCCTCTCATCTAATTCAAACTGTCTCCGTGCATCTTCCCTCTCGTTTCGTGCATCCTCATTCTTTTTGAGTGCAATCTCCTCTTTTCGCAATTCCAATTGTTGTGTGTAGCGAGCATTTCTTGCCGCCTCTTTGATCTCATCCTTCTCTAGCTTTGCTGCCCACACAGTTTCTAATGACAGCTTGCAAGCACTGTCATCAGCTTTACCTCTCTTGTCCTTCTTCACACCATCAGGTCTTTTCTCATGTTCAAGAGCATCAGTGTGTATCGAGGTAGCATCAGTATGTACCGAGGATGCATCAGCTGGATCATTGGTGGCTGTGCCCGGACTTGCATCAATGGTCTTCTTTTGTTTCTTAAGAGAAGTTTCAACTTCTCTTGTCTGCCACTTTGGATACTTTGAAAACTCTACATAGCAATGCATCAGTGTGAAAGGCTTTTTTTTAAGATCCATTTCCTCGAACAAAATGTGTGCATCGTTTGTCTGCACATATAAATATGTTGTTAAAATAAGCACAACACATATAGAATATTGCACATCACATATAGAATTACAAGAAAGGTGCATACCTTTTCTTCTATAGTCCTTCCACTTTCTTGCCTATTTAAAATCTGCTGAAGGCAACCACAAAATTTAGAGGTCTCTCTGTTAATCATTGTGTAACGGCAATTGATTGCATTAGCATTACGCTCCGTCCATGATGATTCCTTGTGTGTGTTGTAGTACTCTGAAATTCTATACCAATAAGCATCTCGGTTTTGATCTGTCCCAACAATATCCAAACTTGTATTTGCCCATGCTGCTATGAGAACCTTGTCCCCATCACTAGACCAATTTTTGCCTTTGTTGGATTTTCCTTTCTCTGTTATTGCAGAACGATGCCGAGTTGATGGAGTTGCCTGCTCTCCAATTGGACTATCTGGTTGTGTTTGTGTGTAACCAAAATCAATGGTGTCCAAGAAGCTTTGGTCGCCATCCATCTGCAAGCAACCAATGCACAGCTTCAGGGATTTAGAGAAAAGATTCAGTGGTCTCTCCCCTGCTTCCTCTCCCCTGCCCGTCGTTCAGAAACCAGCTTCATGGAGGAACGATCTGCTGCCTCTCCCCTACCCGTCGACCTCACTCCTCTCCCCAGGCCGCAGGCCGCCGGCCTCCCCAGCCCGTCGACCTCCTACCTCTCCCAGCGCAGCTAGCGCCGCCCGCACCCCGCACTCCGCCGCCCGCATCCCGCACCCCGCCGCCTACAGCTAGCGTCGCCCGCATCCCCCACTCCGCCGCCCGCATCCTGCACTCCGCCGCCCGCATGGCCTCCCCACGCGGCCGACCTCCCGCCGCCGCCAGATCTAGCTGCAGGGCGTGCGGCCTCCCACTCGTGAGCTTGGCCGGAGAGGAAGAAGTTGTTACCTTGGGCGGCGGCCGGAGAAGAAACGCGGCGGCGACCTGGGGGCGAGCTCCTCCAATCCTTCCTCCGGGCGGGCGTGGGACGAAGCAGCGGTCTGCTTTTCACGAGCTCACGAGCGTGGCTTGCTCGTGTTTATTTCCACGCCTCGTACCGTCGTGGCCTGGGCGTGGATGTTTACACGCCCTTTTACACGAGTCGCTGGGAGCAGTTTTTCAGCTCGCATCGTGTATATTTGCTATACACGTCCATATAGATGATCCACCAGAGATGCTCTAACCCGGTGAAAAATTTAGAGGGATGGTAATCGCATGCACCTTTCTCCACAGAAGCGCTGTGTCGAGTGTTCATCATAGCAGTAAACCTGGAGCACCACTTAACTTCTAACATCATCAGCTGTTTGTTTAGTATAATTAGTAGTGCAGATGCTCTTAGTGGTCGGTGCACTTCACCGCTAACGCATGCACGCGGCAGGAATATATCTCTGTCGTTCATCATTAATTAGATTAACCCAAGAGGTCTTGAAGTGCATACCACTTTTTAGGTACTATCATGGCAACAGTGTTAAAAATACTCCTAGCCCTAATTGGAGTAATCAGAACTCTTTAGAATAATTTTATGGAATTTCAATTCTTATAAAAATGGTGAAGAAGGTTACATTTTAGGATTTTGTTTTCTTCATTTGATTCACTTTGCACTTATTTAATTCTAAAAGGAGAATCTCCGGTGGATATCATCCTCTGAGGTTCTTTTCTCGTGCCACTGTATGTACCTAACACCAATTATTTTTACTTTTTTGAGTTTTTCCCGTGGTGAAATTGTCCCGGTTCAGGCAGGGACAAGTCCATGACTTATTTCCTTACTCCTATTTATTATTCTTCTTTTTGCATGGCAAATAGGCCCCTAGAAAGTGTATCGGGTACTAATATAGAACAAAAGAATGTCAGGCTCTAGAAAGAACATGTTCAGTTGCACCGCCATCAGTCCCTACTTTACCAAGATTACAGGAACCTAATACTGCGAATCAAGAACAACCATGTCCGACCAATCTTAGGGCCTCTTTGATTCTCAGAATTATAAAAACACGAGAATAGGAAAACATAGAGATTGAAATGTCATGGTCATCTCAATCCTATAAGATTTTGGGCTGTTTGATTGAATCGGGAAAAAACAAAGGTTTTCTTCAAAGAGATTTGAGCGGATGGTAGAAATGCTATAGAAAGTAGTGCAACGAATCCTTAGGTAAATATTCTTATAGGATTTAATCCTAAGGATTCTAATCCTGCAAAATTCCTATGCAAACCTTTGAAAAATTCCTTTGGAGCCCTTTGATTTGTAGGAATGGATTCCTATTTCCTTTCTTAGAGAAAAGGCATAAAGCCTGACTTCAAATTAATGAAGCAATCAACCGGCTAGGGATACAATGGTGTTGATTACATGGATACAAACTTGAGACATGTAAGAAATGTATACAACAAGAACTAAGATGCTACCTAGAGAGGCCCAAACACAGCTGCCACCAAAGAAAACAACATGCTCAAGTCTAAGGTGAACTCCACGCCGAAGAGGATCATCGCGAGTAGAGGCCGTAGAGGCGCACCAGACTGAGGGTGAGAGGGACACCATGCAGGAATGAGCATCCTCGCTTATATCAGGACAACCAACCGAGGACGGGGGAGAGAGCACCATCTCTCCAAACATGTTGCCGAAGGGGAGACCACTATCTCCTCTCGCCCCAAACAGAAACACCATCACTGGCCAGCAACCCCACAGTGCTGTTGTAAGCAAACCACAACAACAGAAGCAGGAAGGCGACCTCACACTCGCCAGCAATGATGCACAGCAGGAAACACACAGCCGCCGCCGACGCAGACGACTCAGAGCACATCCACTACACTACACCCGTCCCAAGGCGGCATCTCTACCATCGCCCGGCCACACACTGTCAAGGTTTTTACCCGAGATTTTGGGAAGGAGGTGGGGTGAGGGAGTCCTGGGTTAGGGGGTGTCCGGATGGCCGGACTATCACCGTTGGCCGGACTCCTAGACTATGAAGATACAAGATTGAAGACTCCGTCCCGTGTCCGGATGGGACTTTCCTTGACGTGGAAGGCAAGCTTGGCAATACGGATATGTAGATCTCATACCATTGTAACCGACTCTGTGTAACCCTAGCCCTTTCCGGTGTCTATATAAACCGGAGGGTTTTAGTCCATAGGACGAACAACAATCATACCATAGGCTAGCTTCTAGGGTTTAGCCTCTTTGATCTCGTGGTAGATCTACTCTTGTACTACCCATATCATCAATATTAATCAAGCAGGAGTAGGGTTTTACCTCCATCGAGAGGGCCCGAAAATTGGTAAAAACATCGTGTCCCTTGTCTCCTATTACCATCCGCCTAGACGCACGCTTAGGGACCCCTACCCGAGATCCGCCGGTTTTGACACCGACATTGGTGCTTTCATTGAGAGTTCCTTTGTGTCGTCACCTTTAGGCCCGATGGCTCCTTCGATCATCAACAACGACGCGGTCCGGTGAGACTTTTCTCCCGGACAGATCTTCAGATTCGGCGGCTTTGCATGCGGGCAATTCACTTGGCAACTGGAGCAGATCGAAGCTACGCCCGCCATCAGTCGATTTGGGAGTTTGAACTACGGTGACATCGCGGAGACTTGATCTTGACGGATTGAGCCTGACCAAGCGCCACCTTGTCTCGATGGGTATGATCTAGCTCTGTCGCGGACGGTACCATGGAGGCCGCACAGCGTCGCTCCGACCCTAGTTCGAGCCGACTTCGCCGGTCGAGGGCGAGTGGTGGACACCGCCTCGGGGCTACGATATCACGGTGATTGAGCGAACACCATCCCATCGCCCATAAAGCCCGTGGCTCCGAGGTGCCGGGCTCCTCTCCGGACTCCGAACCTCCCGCGCCCCTGCCTATCAAATCCGATTGGGTGCCGGTTATGGAGTTCACTGTTGCGGACATCTTTCAGCACTCGCTCTTTGGCGACATCTTGAATTCACTAAAGTCTCTCTCTTTATCAGGAGAGCCCTTGCCGGACTATGGTCAGGAAGGTTGGGATGCGGACGACGAAGAAATTCAATGCCCACCCACCACCCACTTTGTAGCCACTGTCGATGATTTAACCGACATGCTCGACTTCGACTCCGAAGACATCGACGGTATGGACGACGATGCAGGAGACAACCAAGAACCAACGCCTATAGGCCACTGGAAGGCCACCTCGTCATACGACATATACATGGTGGACATCCCAAAAGATGGGAATGGCAATGGAACAGCGGAGGATGACCCCTCCAAGAAACAGCCCAAGCATCGGCGTCAGCGGCGCCGCTCTAAATCCCGCCACAGCAAAAACGGCGATTCCGGCACGGGAGATAATAACACCCCAAATAGTGCCGAAGACAACCCCCTCCAGCAGGATTCAGCACAGGAGGAGGGAGAAGCCAGCCCTCATGATAGAGGCGCAGAGGCGTGAGGATGATAATTATATGCCTCCCTCCGAAGATGAAGCAAGCCTCGACGACGACGAATTTGTCGTGCCCGAGGATCCCGTCGAACAAGAGCGTTTCAAGCGCAGGCTTATGGCCACGGCAAGCAGCCTCAAGAAAAAGCAGCAGCAACTTAGAGCTGACCAAGACTTGCTAGCTGACAGATGGACCGAAGTCCTTGCAGCCGAAGAGTACAAACTCGGTCGCCCCTCCAAGAGCTACCCAAACCACAGGCTGCTACCCCAATTAGAGGAGGAAGCACCCAAACCTACATCACCAACACATGACGCGGTCGACCGGCCACCTCGTGGCCGCGACAGAGAGGCCTCTAGGCCCTCCGCTAAAGCCGCACCCCGGCGTCGCTCGAAAAGTACAAAGCCACGGGGGAATGCGCCAGACTTGCGAGACATATTGGAGGACAAGGTAAAACAAATAAGATCGATCTACGGATCGCGTGGGCGCCCCACGATACGTGATGACAACCGTCACACTGGATCTGACAATTCGGCGGGCGAACACGATGAGACAAAGCTCATTTGAGCTGCGTCGTGATATAATATCTGAGGCGCCGCACACCCACTATGCTTCACAGACGAAGTAATGGATCATCAAATCCCCGAGGGTTTCAAACTCGTAAACATTGAATCATACGACGGCACAACAGATCCTACGGTTTGGATCGAGGACTATCTCCTTCACATCCACATGGCCCCGGTGATGATCTACACGCCATCAAATACCTCCCACTCAAGCTTAAAGGACCAGCTCGGCATTGGCTCAACAGCTTGCCGCGAGAATCAATTGGTTGTTGGGAAGACCTGGAAGCCGCATTCCTTGATAACTTCCAGGGCACATATGTGCGACCACCAGACGCTGATGACCTAAGCCACATAATTCAGCAGCCAGATGAATCAGCCAGACAATTCTGGACACGGTTCTTAACCAAGAAAAATCAAATCGTCGACTGTCCGGATGCAGAGGCCCTTGCAGCCTTCAAACATAACATCATGACGAGTGGCTTGCCGGCACCTAGGACAGAAAAGCGAAATCCATGGCAGCCCTCACATCACTCATGACCCGCTTCTGCGCGGGAGAGGACAGCTAGCTAGCTCGCAGTAACAACTTGACCAAAAACCCAGGTAGTTCGGATATCAAGGACAGCAACGGCAGGTCGCGTTGCAATAAGCACAAGCGTCGCACTAACGGCGATATCACGAAGATCTGGCGATCAATGCGGATTGAGCTCTAAACCGGTCGTGGAAAAAGCCATTCAAAAGAAATACTCGGGGCCCGTCCAATTTGGACAGAATACTCGATCGCTCGTGCCAGATACATGGCACCCCCGAAAAACCAGCCAACCACACCTACAGGGATTGTTGGGTGTTCAAGCAGGCAGGCAAGATAAATGTCGAAAACAATGACAAGGGGCTGCATAGCCATGACGAGGAGGAGCCCCGGCCGCCAAACAATAGAGGACAGAAGGGTTTTCCCCCACAAGTGCGGACGGTGAACATGATATACGCAACCCACATACCCAAAAGGGAGCGAAGTGTGCACTGAGGGACGTATACGCGATGGAGCCAGTCGCCCCAAAGTTCAACCCATGGTCCTCCTGCCCGATCACTTTTGACCAAAGGGACCACCCCACTAGCATCCGCCACGGCAGATTCGCCGCATTGGTTCTTGACCCAATCATTGACGGATTTCACCTCACTAGAGTCCTGATGGACGGCGGCAGCAGCCTGAACTTGCTTTACCAGGATACAGTGCACAAAATGGGCATAGACCCCTCAAGGATCAAACATACAAAAACGACCTTTAAAGGCGTCATACCAGGTGTAGAGGCCAACTGCACAGCTCGATTACACTCGAAGTGGTCTTGGATCTCGGATAACTTCAAGCGAGGAATTAATCTTGACATAGTTCCGTTCGCGGCGGCTATCACGCCTTCGCTTCGGACGAACCGCATTGCAAAGTTCAATGCGGTGCCGCACTACGCATACCTCAAGCTCAAAATGCCAGGCCCCCAAGGAGTAATCATGGTCAATGGAAACACCGAACGCTCTCTCCGAACGGAGGAGCATACGGCGGCCCTCGCGGCGGAAGTACAAAGCAGCCTCTTAAGGCAATTCTCGAGTCCGACTACTAAATGTCCGGACACCGTCAAGCGCACCCGGAGTAACCTACAACAAGACCGCCTGGCACGTTCCGAGCACGCGTAGCAATGCGTCCCCAACCCCAGCCCTCGTGAAATCGCGAGACCAGTACCACGCGTACATAACTACGCTCTGGAGATACCATGGGCATAGGGGTAGGGGCACGACCACGGCATGCCCGGAGAGCGGCTCAACCGCACCAGGGGCTCCCGATTGTGTCATTCTTTTTTTCTTATTCTCAGGACTCCGTTTTTCAGAAGCACTGTCCGGCAGTAGAATTGCCGAACTCACGATGCAACAGCCAGGGAAGCAGAAAAGCTACGTCGAGTGTCCAGGTGGTCTCTATTACGAGCAGTATACCTATTTTACATACCATCCCGCAGCCTACCCCTAGAGGGGGACATGTTAAATAGTCTCATCCCTTGCTTATCGCACTATTTGTATCGTTCTGCTTTCATTACAGTATTTTTTGAATAAACAATGCATCGCTTTTTGCCTATTATTGCATTTCTTTTTCTATCTACATATGTTCACTTATGACATGTTGCATCCGTACGCTTTGGTACGACCAAATACAACAGGGGCTTAAGTACCCCAAAATATGGTGTGATAAGTCCGAGCACTTTAACAAGTGCGGCACCTCGAACTTATAGCATTATATGCATCGGCTCCGAATCATGTCTTGGGTCAATAGTTGGGTTTGCTCGGCTCCCATGTTTTGGTACCTTACATTCCGTTATATCGGCTAAGGTAGCGCTGGGAGAACCACTGCGATTGTGCCCCGGTTGAGCTGGGTTGAGCACCTCAGTGGATAAAGCTAAAACTAACCGTCATGATAGGGCGAGAGCCGATCGCTGTTCGAGAGGTTTTTCGAGTCCCTAAAGACTTATGCCGCTTAGAGCGAGGAGTCGGCTTTGTCCGGCCTAGGCGTGGATAGCGCCCTGAATTCGGTCTTCTGAACACTAGGGGCTTCGCCGAAATTTAAAATTATAGAATTCTATGGCTAAGTGGTAGTGTTCAAGCATTATAGTCCGGTTGCCTTGTTCGTTGTGTTGAGTGCCTCCCTCGAAGGACCCAAAAATGGGAACAAGAGCGCTCAAGTTTATCCCGAACACCCCAGCACTCGTGGCATGGGGGCTGAAGCCAACGACTTGCCATCTCTCAAATTTGATGAACGGCCGCACAGAAGGTAATATTTTAAATTAACAAGCGTTTCTTAGCGCATATGAACAAAGTTTTCAGCGTACAGGATAACAAATGCCAGTCTACTCAAAAATTACATCTTTGGAGCACTCACCCGCTATAAGGCGGGCACCCTTCAGGACACCCTTATAGTACATCTCGGGCATGCGATACCCCTTGACCGGAGGTGGCGCGTCCGTCACAAGCTTCTCGGCGTCCATCTTGCCCCGGTGCACTTTAGCGCGGGCAAAGGCCCAACGGGCACCTTCAATCATTTTAAGGCTTGATGACTTCAATCCATGGACAAAGCGTCCACCGGCTGCCGCACTGCATCAAGTAGCTCCGTGCATGGCTTCTTTAGGCCACAACCGAACTATGAGGCCATTCATGGCCTGTTCGGCCACCTTGTGGAGCTCGACCAGCTGCTTCAGCTGGTCGCTCAGGGGCACCGGATGTCCGGCCTCAGCATATTGAGACCAGAACACCTTTTCCGTCGAGCTCTCCTCCTCGGCTCGATAGAACGCGGCAGCATCGGACACACTACGGGACAGATCTGTGAATGCTCCTGGAGAGCTCCGAATTCGGGTAAGTAACAGATAATTCACTTTTACATGCTTGCTTTGCATGAAGAATGCCTTACCCGCCGCTATCTTTTTTATCGCCTCAATCTCCTGGAGGGCCTTCTAGGCTTCGGCCTTAGTGGCTTTGGCACTCTCAAGAGCCAAGGCGAGCTCGGACTCTCGAGTCTTCGAGTCACGCTCCAAACTCTCGTGTTTTTCCATGAAAGCCTGGAGCTCTTGCCGCACCTCCGCCACCCGCGCCTCCTACTTCTCTCGCTCGGTGCGCTTCGCGGCTGCACTTTTTTTGGCCTTGGACAATGCATCCTTCAGGGTCGCTACCTCGTTCGTGGCCCCTGCAATACTCACGTTATTCCTGTCAATTTTTTGCAACCAAATCCTTTCTATAAGGTATTACTTTAATAAGGTATTACTTACCTTCCTTGTCCTCGAGCTGCTTCTTGGCACGGCCGAGCTCGTTCTCGGACCGCTCGAGGCTCGCTTCAATACATTGACCTCCATGATCGGTCTGGCAGAGGTCAGCAGCGCAGCCTGCATTCCCATATTGACATGCTTATGTTAGACTCCTGCGTATATCTTTTAGATCCTCGGTTCGGCTTTTCTTTCCGAACACCAAAGCTGAGCATCAGGGGCTACTGTCTATGCGGTACTATTTTTACATATCTTAGTTACATACCTCAAAGCCTGTTAGAAGGCTGGTACAGGCTTCAGAGCGGGCTGAACTTTCTGGATCACCGCACTCATAACAGTGTGGTGCTCCTCGTCGATGGAGGCGCCATTGAGCGCCTCCAGCAAATTATCCGGTGCCTCCGGCTAGACGAAGGTCACCGGTGTCGCAGTCTCGCCCTTCTTACGAAGGGGCCGCCAGCCGGACTCCGGAACCACTAAAGGTTCCGGCGCGGAGTCCGGCCCACGGCCGAACTCAGAACCCTTTGGGGGTTGATCCCCCTCGTGCCCAAAGTCCGAGAGGTTGCCTTGCGGCACCTCCGGGACCTCCTCCTCCTCCTGGCCAAGCCCCTTTTGGGACTCCACCACAGCGTCGTCTGTGTCACGGGGGGAGGAGGCGGTCGAACGTGAAGTGCTATTCACATCCGACGAATCCAGGGAGCCGCTCGACGAAGCGGGGAGCTCGTCCTTGGGCAGGCTACATGGTTGTATTCGGCGTTAGAAGACACTACGCGACAAAGGAAAAATCATGAGTTATTCTGGAATCCGGACACTTACGATCTTGCCAAGGGCTTGGCCCTCGAGGCCCAATCCTCTTCGTCGTCGTCGGCGTTGGTGGAAAAGTCCGGAGGAAGGGTCCTTCCTTTCTTGGACCCTCCGGCCTCCCCAGTTGGGGAGGCCTGGGGAGGCCTTCCTTTTCTTCTCTCCCCCCGGTGGGGGAGAAGCCTCTTTTTTCTCCTCCTCGTCTTCGCGGGAGGAGTCCGCCTCGGAGTCATCGGATGATGAGTCCGATAACACCTGATGCCGGGAACTCTTTCGGGTTCCCGTGGCCTTCTTCTTGGCCTTCTTGTCCGGCACCACGTGAGGTGCCGGAACCAGCAGCCCCGTCAATCGGGCGTCCGTTGGGTCTTCTGGTAAGGGAGCCGGATAGTTGACCTGCCCGGACTTCTTCTGCCAGGCCTGTCAAAGGTAAGGGAGTTTAGATCCCGCATAGAGTCAAACTATGAAAAACAAGTGTCCCGTAAAGGGTAAAATAGCTTACCTCGCCGGCTTGACGCTGCGAGCTGAATCCACGATCTTTGGTAGCGGATGCGGGAGCCTCGGCGCCCTTGAACAACACATTCCAGGCGTCTTCGTACATAGTGTCGAAGAGCCTGCTCAAGGTCTGGTGCTGTGCCGGATCAAAATCCCACAAGTTGAAAGCCCATAGTTGGCACGGGAGGATCCGGCGGATGAGCATGACCTGGGCTGTGTTGACGAGCTTGATCTTCTTGTTCACAAGGTTTTGGACGCAGGTTTGGAGTCCGGTCAGCTCTTCCAAATCACCCCATGTTAGGCCTTTCTCTTTCCGGGAGGTGAGCCGTGTGGGGATGCAGATCTGAATTCGGGGCGCTGCCCATTCAGAGTCACGGCTCGGTGATGTAGAACCACCCGATTGCCACCCTTTGATGGTTTCCACGAAGGCGCCCTCGAGCCATATGACGTTGGGCATCTTGCCCACCATGGCGCCTCCGCACTCCGCCTGCTGGCTGCCCACTACCTTCGGCTTGACATTGAAGGTCTTCAGCCATAAGCCGAAGTGGGGTTTGATGCGGAGGAAGGCCTTGCACACAACAATAAACGCTGAGATGTTGAGGATGAAATTCGGGGCCAGATCGTGGAAATCCAGGCCGTAGTAGAACATGAGCCCCCGAATAAATGGGTGGAGTGGGAAGCCTAGTCCGCGGAGGAAATGGGGAAGGAACACCACCCTCTCATGGGGCCTGCGGGTGGGGATGAGCTGCCCCTCGTTGGGAAGCCGGTGCGCAATGTCGTTGTGCAGGTATCCGGCTTTCCTCAACTTTTTGATCTGCCCCTCCGTGACGGAGGAGGCCATCCACTTGCCTCCCGCTCCGGACATGGCTGGGGAAGGTTGAGGCGAGATGTGCGACTGGGCGCTGGAGCTCGAATCTGTGAAATGGATAAGCAAAGGAGGAAGAAGGCGAGGTAAAAGGTGGATCCTTATCCCCTTATATAGACGGACGAAACTATGCGTCCCCACCAGCCTGGTAAAACTCGCTTATCTCCCAAGCGCCGTAATCAATGGCGCGGTTGGGCTAGTCACGCCCGTATTGATGAGAATCCCGGAATAAGGGGACACGATCTCTGCTTTGACAAGACGTGCCAAGGAAACCGCTCCACTAAACGCGCTGAGGTGGAACAGTAAAAACGATTCGAATAAAGGCATGGCCGTGGTCTGATGTCACGCCACGGAATACGTCAGCAGATTGAACTTGTGTAAATGTTATCTCTCTACAGTGGTATGTGGAACTTATTTTGCAGAGCTGGACACTATCCTTGTGTTCAAAATCTTCTATGAAGTATTCGGAGGAGGAACCCGCCTTGCAATGCCGAAGACAATATGCGCGCCGGACTCGTCGTCATTGAAGCCTGGTTCAGGGCTACTCTTGAGGAGTCTGGATTAGGGGTGTCCGGATGGCCGGATTATCACCGCTGGCCGGACTCCTAGACTATGAAGATACAAGATTGAAGTCTCCGTCCCGTGTCCGGATGGGACTTTCCTTGGCATGGAAGGCAAGCTTGGCAATACGGATATGTAGATCTCCTACCATTGTAACCGACTCTGTGTAACCCTAGCCCTTTCCGGTGTCTATATAAACCGGAGGTTTTAGTCCATAGGGCGAACAACAATCATACCATAGGCTAGCTTCTAGGGTTTAGCCTCTTTGATCTCGTGGTAGATCTACTCTTGTACTACCCATATCATCAATATTAATCAAGCAGGAGTAGGGTTTTACCTCCATCGAGAGGGCCCGAACCTGGGTAAAAACATCGTGTCCCTTGTCTCCTGTTACCATCCGCCTAGACGCACAGTTCGGGACCCCCTACCCGAGATCAGCCGGTTTTGACACCGACATGGGGGAAGGAGGGGAATCGTGTGCCCCCTAAAGAGGGAAAACGGGGCCGGAGCCACTACTGTCGTCGAGGTCGACAGGAGGTCGACCATCCCAAGCCATCCCCACAGGCCGGCCGGATCCATAACCGGCGAGGAAGGATGACGCAGAGAAGAAGCACCGAGATCCAGATCTGGCGTAGCTGCTGGAGCAGAGCATGCCGCGAGTAGACACCGATACCCACGTGACTGCAGGAGCCAACCAACACCCGCAACACCACTTCTCGGGTGAGGTCGACGCCGCCATCGCAACTAGGGCCGCCACCCTGGCGTCCAGAGCTCCTCGAAGTGACTCAGGGTAGCAAAAGCCTCAACGCCACCTTCACCGGCAGCCGCGCGGGGGTGACGGTGACCTCCTCGGGAGGCGGCACGGAGCGGTAGGAGGGAGAGTGGCTAGGGGATATAAGGTTCGTCGCCCGTAAGGGGGCAACGCGAGAGCCAGGAGGAGTAGCTATACCTAGTTCAAAAGTTTACTAGTTTGCTCGATTCCTATTCCTATGTAGGATAAGAATCAATCCTGCACATTTAAAGAGAACAATAGCCTAGACTCAATGAAAAAAAATCCTATCACGTGCATCAAGTGACATATCTTTCCCTATAAAAATTGAGAGGCATGTCTTCTCACTTTTTATGGTTTTTTATTCCTATCCTATGAACTATGAACTAAAGGAGGCCCTAGTTTTAGTTCGTGGTGGATGATCTACTAATCTCTCCTTACTTAATTATAGCCATATTGAATGTAATAAAATTTTATATTATACTCCCTTCGTCTTAAAATAGGTGTCTCAGTTTTAATAAATACAATTTTATACTAAAGTCAATACAGAATTAAGACATTTATTTTGAAACGTATATTAAGAGAACCGCATGTGGTTGGAGCGTCAGATGAACTCACGGACACGGAGTGGGACACGCGCGCTAGGACTACATTTGGAAACTGCTACTACTCCACCACTGGACTTGTTTTTTCTGCACTTCCAGATTCTCCGCTGATCAAAGCTGCATCCGGTCTACCCTCTTCTCCGATCAAGGCCCCGATCAAAGCTGCATTATTTTTTATGCACAGATCACTACACACATGGTGACACAGAAGCGTCTCGTCGTCACATTTTGGAAGGAGTATACAGAGATTGTTTTTTAAACCGAAGAAGAACAGTACGGCTCCTAGGGGCGGGAGAGGAGAGTCAGAACCCCCGGATCCCGGCTGGGCCGGGATTCCCTGATTAATCTCCTCGACTGCCGCCACCGCTTGTTTCCGGGGCCAAAAACAGTTCAATCGGTCGGGAGGCTTCCTTCAATCGCAGGAATTTAAAACAAAAATGGTAATATTGAAATGCCAAGTCATATGATTTTTTACGAAAATTTTAAACGCATAAAGTTTTATTTAGAGAAAAGTTTCGATCTATTTATCAACTGTCAAGATAGTACAAATAACATCAAAAGTGAAAGTTACATCCAGGTCCTTAGACCACCTAGGGACGACTACAGTCACTGGAGCGAGCCAAAGGCACGCCGCCGTCATTGCCCCTCCCTCATGAGAGTCGGGCAAGCATTGTTGTAATAGACAGTCGGGAAGTCATTGTGTTAAGGCCCCATAGGACAAGCGGACCAGTACAACAACCGTCGCCGATGAAGAGAAACGTAGATCGGAAGGATCCAACCTGCAGACACACACATACGCAGACGAACGAAGACTGGATCCCGGCGGATCCACCGAAGACAAACGCCGACTGGATCCCATGAGATCAGGAGACACACCTCCACACGCCCTCCGATGAAGCTAGAAGCATCGCGGGGACAGGGGCTAGGTGGGGAGAACCTTATTCCATCTTCAAGAAACCGCCGCCGCCTCGTCTTCTTGAGCCTGTCACGAACCCTGACAAAACTCAGAAACACACCTAAAACGTAGCCCTCTTGCCAGCAAGGATCGGGATCCACCATGCCTCTATGGTCCAAGGACCATATGAGACGAGGCGGACCGACGGCGGCCCCGGTGAGAGGTAGGAAAACCCTAGATGAGAGTTTGCAGAGGCACGAGCGAATGGGTACAAGGCGGTCGAAACGTAAAATTTTATAAGATGTATCTTTAGATGGTGTACGGGAAATGAACATGGAAATTCGAAGGAATTGAGTAGAGTAACAAAGTGCCAGTGCATTATTGACTTCTCAAATAAAATGACATTTGAGCTCATGTTTAGGGCTTCTTTGGTTGGAAAAAACACAAAAGTCCTAACAAACATGGTTCAAATCAAAATCAAACCACATGAAAATTTGGAAATTATACGATAGGATTCCTATAATAAAATATCTTTTTGAGCTTTTTGGTTTGTAGAAATGAATTCCTATTCCTATGTAGGATTGGTTTCTATCCTTCACATTTCAAAGAAAACAAAACATGAGCTCAAGCATAACAAAAAAAACGTATCATGTGAACCAAATGATATCTCTTTTCCTATAGGAATGAGGATACATATGACCTCATTTCCTATGATGTTCCTATTCTTAGATACTCATATCTTATGAACCAGAGGACACCATATAATTAGAATGTTATTATGCCATTAAGGATCTTTTGTCTCGTTCTTCATGCATAGAAATTTGAAAGGAGATACAGGTGGATGTTAGAATTAATGTGTTTTTCCTCTGAAACTGAGATCAAAGAAATATTTTATCTTTTTTTTCCTTTAGCCCATTCCTTTAAAACCAAAGAAAGACATGAATAGTACCACTATAAGAAAATTTGCTTTCCTACGGTTCTCCTCAACTTCTCTTTAAATGGCTCCTTTGATTCAAAGGATCATAGGATTTTGGGGGCATTTAGACCCTCAGGATTTTTCGTATGACTATCGTTTTATCATGGGATTGGAATCCTTAGATTTTTCATATGATTCATTTGCACTACATTTTGGAGGAAAATTGCCATCCACTCAAACCTCTTGGTAGAATTCCTTTGTTTTTCATGTGCTATCAAATATCTTCCATCCAAATTCTTGTAGTTTTGTAATCCTGTAAGATTCAAGAGGACATGACACACTGATTCCTATGTTTTTTTTTCTATTCCTACGTTTTTAGAACCCAAATCAAAAGGCATGAACCTACCGAGCCTTTGGATTTCTATGGGATGGAGGGTATATGAATGTATTCCATAACATATTGGTGAACTCATTCCTATGATACAAAGGGCTTCCATAGAGAAAATTCATATGGATTGGAATCCCACAAGATTTATATGAAATTCCTACGAGCCAAATAAGGCCTCGCCCATTCCGCCGCTTCGATCCCGTTAATCACCCCTCCTCCATCCTCCCCCATTGTATTGGATTGGATTGGATTGATCGAGGCGTAGAGGTGAAAAAGGTATCTTCTGTCGCAGCCAACCTAGGTGGGTAGCCACCCGCGGTAAAGTGAACGGGGGGCAGGGAGGTGTCTTGCACCCCAAGGAGATGGCCGGCGCTGCAGCCGGCCCCTTGACTGCCATCACTATCACAATCCTTCCCCATTCTTGCCACGCAGTGGTGCCGCCTATATAACCCTAAGAGATGAAGAGGGGAAGGCTCCACTTTGGCGATGTCCTCGAAGTTGAACTAGATGCAATCATGAAAGGTATGTCGTTAGCCTTGTGACGATCGGAGCTTCCCGTTCATCTGCAAATGGACTCCGCTGTTGCTTTGCAAGCTCTCACTAGTAGTTAACTGTATCGGTCTAGAAAATGACCATTTGATAGCTGAAATCAAATATCTAACGAAGAATCAATCTTTTATCCCCTGTGAAATTAGTCATGATCAAAATAGAGTGGCTCACTAATTAGCTAGACGTGATATAAGGCCTTGTACAACAGGAGGTGCTTAGGGGAGGTGCTTAGAGAAATAAATCAGGCTTTCCTTAAGCACCGGTGCTTATTTGTACAGGGTAGACGCTTAACTAAGCGTCTATCCTCTAGAAATAGGCGTTGGTGCTTCAGAAAAATTCGATTTATTTTTCTAAGCACCTCCCTAAGCACCTCCCATTATACAAGTCCTAACTAGGGAGTGCACCGGTGTTTGGTTGCATGATACACCGGATTGTTTTCCAAGCTTTGTACGAGCCGATTGTAGCCCTGAAATGGAGGAATAAAGAGCTCGATGAAACCCTAGCAAAATTATACTAAAAATTTCAGAAAAAAAAACAAGAAAAAAAAAATGTTGCAGTTCCATTTACAGAAGCAGCACAAACGACAAAGCTGGGCAGCGATATTATCGGGAGAGGGTTTCAATCGTCTGAACCCGCATGTGGTGCTATCGTGAGATGAACTGACTTCCTTTTTCCCGATCAAGTACAGGTCACCAATCAGGTGTTACTGGACTTATAATTTGTAAAAAAAATGTCATGATGCTGTTGGAGTTATCATCTCTAGATTGACGATCATCATAGCAGCTTGTCAGATTTTACTCTGATCGAAGCCGCACACATATGTACTCTTAAAAAGAAAAGAAAAGAAAAGAAAAACTACGCACAGCCCACACTAAACCGAGGTAATAATTACACAAAGCCATTATATTTGGCCTACGGCAGGAGGATGGTAGTGCCACATTTCGGAAAATTCCAACAGAGCCACCACCTTTTATAATCTCGTCGTCAGGTTTTGGGAAGGAGATTTTTAAACCGTGCAGTAGAAGATACTCCTACTCTTAACTACAGTGCGATCTTGGGGCGGGGGAGGGGAGGCGTAGCGTGGTCAAAACCCCGGCCGGCCGGGCCGGGATTCTGCAACTCATTTATCTCGACTGCCGCCCCGCCAGTCGCCACCGCTCGTTGCGATCGCCCGGGCGCACCGCCACCACCAAAACCCCAATTTTGATTTACTCACCTCTCCCACCTCCGATCCTCCCATCCCTTGGTTTCGTTCTCCCCTCCGTCGCCGCCGCGGCGGGACGTGGGTGGGTAGGGACACGGGGGGTGGTGGGGTGGAGGGAGGTGTCTTGGACCCCAAGGACCCGCGCCGCGCCGCAGCCGCAGCCGCCCCGTCGCCGTCACGACTCTTCCCCGCGCCCGCCACGCACGTGTCCCCGCGCTCTCGCCTATATAACCCCCGCCCGCCCGCTCCGGCGCTCCACTCACCCAGCCTGCGTCCACCCATGCCCACCGCGGCGTCGGCGTCGTCGTCGCCTTTCGCGGCAGCGATGGCGGAGCCGGCCGCCCTCCCCGTCTTCCTGCGCCCGGCGCTCCTCCACGGCCTCGGCGTCGGGGCCCACCTCCTGCTCGCGCTCGCCGTCGCGGCCCGGCTCCTCTTCGCCCCCGCCCCCCGCGGCAAGGAATCAGCGGCCGCCCCGGGGAGAGGCGGTGGCATCCGGTTCCGGTGGGGACAGTTCGCTGTCCGCGCCACGTGGGCTCTGGCGGCGTCCGAGGTCTTCCTCGGCGCGTACTCGCTCGTCTCGTGGTACCTCGACAACAGCGGCGAGGCCGGGTGGGGGGTGGCCGACCAGGTGGACGCCGCGGCGCGCGCGGTGGCGTGGCTGCTGCTCGCGGCCTACCTGCAGCTCGAGTACCGCGGCCGCGGGGAGGAGCGGTTCGCCGCGCCGCTCAAGCTCTGGTGGGCGCTCTTCCTTCTCCTCTCCGTCCTCGCCCTCGCCGTCCACGCCGCGACGAGCCTCTGCTACGGGCTCCCCGTGCCCGCGCTTCCGTGGGCGCGCGACGCCGTTGAGGTCCTCGCAGCCGTGGCGCTACTAGTCGCCGGGTTCTCGGCCAAGACGACGGGCGGCTCTGCTTCCGAGGAGCCTCTGCTCAACGGCGCGAGCGAGAGCCGCGGCGACGACACCGTCGATGCTTCCCTCTTCACCAGCGCCGGCTTCCTCAGCGTCCTCACCTTCTCCTGGATGGGGCCCCTGCTCGCCGTCGGCAACAAGAAGGCCCTCGGCCTCGACGACGTCCCGGACCTTGATCATGCCGACAGCGTGGCCGGCCTGCTCCCCTCGTTCAAGACGAACCTGGAGGCGCAAGCCGGCGACGGCTCTGGCCCCAAGTTCACCGCGTTCAAGCTCACCAAGGCCCTTGTGCGCACCGTCTGGTGGCACATCGCGGTGACCGCGCTCTACGCGCTCATCTACAACCTGGCCACCTACGTTGGCCCGTACCTCATAGACTCCCTGGTGCAGTACCTCAACGGCGACGAGAGGTACGCCAGCAAGGGGAAGCTCCTCGTCGTCACCTTCATCGTAGCCAAGGTGTTTGAGTGCTTGTCACAACGGCACTGGTTCTTCCGGCTGCAGCAAGCCGGGATACGTGCTCGCTCCGCGCTCGTCTCCGTCGTGTACCAGAAAGGGCTCTCTCTGTCCAGCACCTCCAGACAGAGCCGCACGAGCGGCGAGATGATCAACATCATCAGCGTGGACGCCGACCGAGTCGGCCTCTTCTCATGGTACATGCACGATCTCTGGTTGGTACCACTGCAAGTAGGCATGGCATTGTTCATCTTGTACTCCACCCTGGGGGTAGCGTCGCTTGCAGCGCTCGGTGCCACCATTGTGGTCATGCTTGCAAATGTGCCTCCCATGAAAATGCAGGAGAAGTTCCAGCAGAAGCTCATGGACTGCAAGGATGTCAGGATGAAGGCGACATCTGAGATCCTGCGCAACATGAGGATTCTTAAACTGCAGGGATGGGAAATGAAGTTCTTGTCCAAGATCATTGACCTCAGGACGACAGAGACAAGCTGGCTCAAGAAGTACCTTTACACATCGACCGCGGCCACCTTCGTGTTCTGGGGTGCCCCGACCTTCGTCGCTGTGGTAACCTTCGGAGCTTGCATGCTCTTAGGGATACCATTGGAGTCAGGGAAGGTGCTGTCTGCATTGGCCACGTTCCGGGTGCTTCAAGAACCAATATACAACCTTCCTGACACAATCTCGATGATGATTCAGACCAAGGTGTCTCTTGACAGGATAGCATCTTTCCTATGCCTTGAGGAGTTGCCGACGGATGCCGTGGAGAGGCTACCAGGTGGTAGGTCCAATGTTGCAATTGAGGTCAGCAATGGGTGCTTCTCCTGGGACGGCTCACCTGAGCTGCCAACGCTGAAGGACCTGAATTTTCAAGCTCAGCAAGGCATGCGTGTTGCAGTCTGTGGGACGGTCGGCTCTGGAAAATCAAGCTTGCTCTCTTGCATTCTTGGTGAGGTGCCAAAGCTATCAGGAGAGGTCAAGACTTGCGGAACAATGGCATATGTCAGCCAGACGGCATGGATACAGAGCGGCAAAATTCAGGACAACATACTGTTCGGCAAGGAGATGGACAGTGAGAAATATGACAGGGTCCTTGAGTGGTGTTCACTGAAGAAAGACTTGGAGATCTTGCCATTCGGTGACAAGACAGTCATTGGAGAGCGAGGCATAAATCTTAGTGGCGGGCAGAAGCAAAGGATTCAGATAGCCCGAGCTTTGTATCAGGATGCCGACATCTATTTGTTTGATGATCCGTTCAGCGCAGTCGATGCCCATACAGGATCCCACCTTTTCAAGGTATAATACATTCTTTTTTTGTTCAATATAGGAGTTTGAGAACATGTGCTTATTAAGGTTTCTTCCATTTGCAGGAATGCTTGCTTGGGGCTTTGGCTTCAAAAACAGTGGTTTATGTCACTCACCAGATTGAATTCCTGCCTTCAGCTGATCTTATTCTGGTGAGAATTTCACTGGCAAATGTTTCATGTAAATTTTATTGCCATAAATTGTTCGATTCTCCTTATAATAATTTTAATGCAGGTAATGAAAGGTGGGAGAATAGCACAAGCAGGCAAATACAACGATATACTTGGTTCAGGGGAAGAGCTAATGGAACTGGTTGGTGCTCACCAAGATGCTCTCACAGCATTGGATGTGATTGATGTCGCTAATGGAGGCAGTGAGACAATCTCTTCAAGCCTATCCAGGTCATTGTCATCAGCTGAAGAGAAAGACAAACAAAATGGCAAAGACAACGGTGACAAGGTTCAGAGTGGGCAGCTGGTGCAGGAAGAAGAAAGAGAAAAAGGCAGGGTGGGGTTCTGGGTCTATTGGAAGTACCTCACATTGGCTTACGGCGGAGCTCTCGTACCATTTGTGTTGATAGCACAGCTACTTTTCCAAGTACTTCAGATTGCTAGCAATTACTGGATGGCTTGGGCTTCTCCTGTGTCGAAAGACGCTGAGCCTCCAGTGAGCACGTCGACACTGATCTATGTCTTTGTGGCATTGGCTGTTGCAAGTTCGCTGTGCATCCTCATAAGGGCACTGTTTCTTGTGACAGCTGCATACAAAACAGCAACTCTGTTGTTCAACAAGATGCATATGGCCATATTCAGAGCTCCTATGTCTTTCTTCGATTCCACTCCAAGTGGGCGCATCTTGAATAGAGTAAGTCATTTGCATCTCCTCAGATTTCCTGGGAAGTTTGATTTGTTTACTTTGATTATTGCTCACTCAAGATTGAACTGTTTAGGCTTCAACTGATCAAAGCGAAGTGGATACAAACATCGCTTACCAGATGGGCTCTGTTGCATTTTCCATCATACAACTAGTTGGAATTATTGCGGTTATGTCTCAGGTAGCATGGCAGGTGTTTCTTGTGTTCGTTCCTGTGATCATTATCTGTTTCTGGTACCAGGTAATTTAATCTATTTAATATTTATTCTTCATGTTGTTTTAACTGCAAGTTCAGCACCTTACTACATCTATCATCTTGCAGCGCTACTACATTGAGACGGCCAGAGAGCTGCAAAGGCTGGTAGGGGTTTGCAAAGCTCCTATCATACAACATTTTGCTGAATCAATTACTGGATCAACCACCATCAGAAGTTTTGGCAAAGAACATCAGTTTGTATCAACTAATAGCCATCTAATGGATGCCTACTCTCGACCGAAATTCTACAATGCTGCAGCAATGGAGTGGCTTTGTTTCCGCTTGGATACGCTGTCGTCCTTCACATTTGCATTCGCTTTGGTATTTCTGATCAGTCTACCAACTGGTATCATCGATCCAGGTTAGGATGTTACTAGTTCGGAACAATATTTTATACCAAGTAACGTTAGCAGATTAGACTTGACTTGATATGGGCTTGCAACTAAATCTACATCCTGCTTTCAGGTATTGCTGGTCTCGCGGTCACATATGGGCTTAACTTGAACATGCTGCAAGCATGGGTTGTGTGGAGCATGTGCAATTTGGAGAACAAGATCATATCAGTAGAAAGAATTCTGCAATACATAGGCATTCCTGAAGAGCCCCCACTTTCAATATCCGAAGTTAAGTTGCCCCATAACTGGCCGTCAGAGGGAGAAATTCAGCTCCGTGACGTCCATGTAAGTACTCTTTTTCTTTTACCGTGTTGTTGTGCAGAAATTTCATATTTTTGCCATTGTGAGTGAACTATTAGAAATCCAGTCTGATGGGAAACGAATTGTAAATTTAGCTTTTTTGTCAAATGAAAAATAACCAATTTATTCTAGATAGTATTCATCATTAACCTGTCAAATTTCTGCAGGTGAGATATGCTCCACAACTACCATTTGTTCTGAAGGGCCTTAACGTCACTTTTCCTGGAGGCATGAAGACTGGTATTGTTGGAAGAACAGGCAGTGGTAAATCAACACTCATACAGGCCCTTTTCCGTATTGTCGAGCCTACTGTCGGTCAGATACTGGTAGATGGTGTTGACATCTGCACCATCGGGCTGCATGATCTGAGATCTAGACTTAGCATCATTCCACAAGATCCAACGATGTTTGAGGGAACTGTGAGGAGCAACCTTGACCCTCTTAACGAGTACAATGACGATCAGATCTGGGAGGTAGTTTCGCTTTCACATGCTTCATTTCTTGTCAGTCGTCAAATACTTGCGAAATAGTCGAGAACCTCTTGGAAAGTGTAGTCTGAATCTTTTGCTCCATTTCAGGCCTTGGATAACTGTCAGCTGGGAGATGAGGTCAGGAAGAAGGAACTGAAACTCGACTCACCAGGTCTGATATGTGATATGTTTATTTTCAGTCATGCAGTTGAAAGTCTGAAACTTAATTTGCTCATCTTTTGCACATTTCCTAGTATCAGCTCTTCTTTTCCAAGATTTGAAACCTATAACACGTGCTACTGCTTCTGTAAACTGAAAAATCATGGTATTTTGCCTTGCAGTGATCGAGAACGGGGAGAACTGGAGTGTGGGCCAGCGCCAGCTTGTCTGTCTTGGAAGAGTGATTCTGAAACGGACCAAGATACTGGTTCTGGACGAAGCCACTGCCTCAGTGGATACCGCGACAGACAACATGATCCAGAAAACACTACGTGAGAACTTCTCGGAGGCGACGGTCATCACGATTGCGCATCGAATCACCTCGGTCCTCGACAGCGACATGGTCCTGCTCCTCGACAACGGTCAGCAATCAGACCATTAAAACAAATCGCGATCGCGCCTTGTTAATTCTTCTACTAATCCCATGTGCTTGGCATGTCTGTTAGTCTGACAAACCCCGTGCCAATCTATGCAGGTGTGGCCGTGGAGCGTGACACGCCGGCCAAGCTGCTGGAGAACAAGTCGTCTCTGTTCTCAAAGCTTGTGGCAGAGTACACGATGAGGGCGACGCATACATAGCCAACGAATAGATCCTGCAGCCATTCTTCCACGCCGTCGAGGCTTCTTGAGTGAGCCTGGCCGTCGATAATGCCGAAAAATTACTGGTAGATGTGATGTGAAGTGCTCTCGGATCTTCCACGGTGGTGGTGCTACTAATACGCGCACGGTAACTTTACAATGTTCTGAAGGAAAAGGCTGAGAAGGTGGTTAAGAGTCGGTTAAAGTTTAGTGTTTGAAGAAAGTGGTTCGTTAAGGATAGGAAGACCTGAACTCTGGTAGTAGTCACTCACTTTACGGCGGACCATACACGCCGAAAAAGTTTTGGGGCTTAGTAATTTGATGATGTACTGTGTGATACCCGGATGAATAAATGAAGCGGTTCAGTTTAGCACTGTTATATCAGGGTCCCCTCCCTGGCTGCTCCTATTGATATTGTGGGTCTGTGTTGGGTTGGCTACAAGAATGCCAAGCATGAACAGAACAGCCGTTGCGTGTTCTTGTAAATTCTGTCATTCTTTTTCCCTCTGCATCTTGCAAGTCAAATTCCTCTACAATGCCTCCTCACGGTGCAGCTTATCCATCAGGCAATTGTAAGAGGGTGTTTGTTTCCGGAGACTTATTGGCTTAGGGACTTAAAAAAGTCCCTATAAGTCTCATCTACACCAAACAGGAGGGACTTATAGGGACTTAAAGTGGGCATTTGGGACTTATGAAATAAGACTCTCAAGGAGGGACTTATAGGGACTTATAGTTGTAGTATGGTCTTATAGAAACTTATAAGTCTCAGGAACCAAACAGGTAGGTACTTTTTAGGGACTTGGGACTTATAAGTTGGGACTAAAAAAAGTCCTAGAACTTCTAAACCAAACAGGGCCTAAGTCATATACAGTAGCTCTTCAGCTGTTCTGAATTCAGTGGTGGATTCGTCAGTAACTACTTGCATTTTCAGGACATCTGTTCTTTGACTAAGCACAGGTAGCGCCTTTGGCTGATTCACACACATCACCAACAATTTGTCTATGAAAATCCAGTCAGATAATAGAAACACTGTTGCCTTCGATCATCTGCTGAATTGTGAGCCTCTCGAAGCGGCTGTGCCTCGTTTTAGAACCGAGAGAGATTTCGCTTGGGCCATCGGATTTGAACTGAAATTCATCTTTTGAAGCTCTTTCCCTGCGCAGCTTCAGCGACCAGCTTTGCGAAGAAGCCGAATTGCAACGGTGGAGAAGAGAAGAAAACAGTACAGTACAATACACAACCAATGTTCACATAGATCAACCTTGCTAACAACAAGCTACAATGGACAGGGCACACACAACAGTGACAGTGAGACATCAAAAGCGGGCGACCGAGCAACCGTGGAGAAGAGAGGAGTGAAAAAGAAGAAGAAGACAAGCCAAGCGTCAAACTGCGGCAGCAAACAACAACAGCAGTGTCCTAACAATGGTCAGATGAGCAGACGTTGGGTGGTTCCTAGCAACCATCGTCGTCGCGGCAGAGAAGCTCGCTCTTGCTGCTAGCCCTTGCCGAAGTGGTGGTGCTTCTTGCCGCCGTCTCCCCCCTTGCCGCCGCTCGGCTTCTTCCCGGCGTGCGCCGTCGTGTTCTTCAGTATCTGCACCGCAGTCGCGAGGAAGCATGGAAAGATTCAGTATCGCCATGGCCACTGACAGTGAGACAATTGTGCTGGGAGGGAGGATCTGGGCTGGATAGATATGGTACCTGGCGGAGCGTGTTGTTCTCGTTCTGGAGGGTGGAGACCTTCTGCTCCAGCTCGGCATTGCGGAGCTCGAGGTCCTTGGCCTTGACCTCCAGCTCCGTCATGTAGGCCTTCTTCCGCTCCCGCGCCTGCTGCGCCGACACGCGGTTCCGCAGCAGCCGCTTCAGCCGGTTCTGCTCCTTGTCCCCGGCGGCGCGCCCGCGCTTCTTCCCCGCCGGGGCCTGCCCGCCCCCGGCCGCCGCCAGCTGCAGCTGCTTGCCGTCCCCCGCGCCGGACGACGCCGACCCGCCGCCCATCTCCGGCACCCGCCGTATCTCCTCGTCGCTCTCCGCGCCTGCCACCACATCATACACATAGACACGCGTCGTCAGCGTCTCGACTCTCGAGCTGAGCTGCCGGATTCAGTCAGCGAGCGAGCGAGCGAGCAAAAGAGCGGCGGGGTGGGCGGTGAGACGGTGGGTACCTCCTTCCTTGAGGTTGTTGGGGCCGGAGCTGGAGGAGCGGTCGCTGCTGGACGGCAGCGAGCTGGTGGTGCTCGTCTTGGCCTGCTGCTCCTGCTCCTGCGCCGCCATCTCGCCTCCCCGCGCCCTCAGGCTCCAAGAACAGAGGCAGATCGAGCTAGATCTCCCTGAATCTCCCGCCGCACCACCACTCCACCACCACCCCACCGCCGCCGCCGCTCAGACGAAAAACAAAAACAAATCTTGACACTGCCGAGAACGAAGGAAGAAAAAAAAAACGAGAAGACGGAGGGACAAGGGGGGCAGATGCAGATCGGACGAGGGAGCGAGAGGCAGAGCAACGGGAGGGAAGCGGGAGGAGAGAGAAAGGGAGGGAGGCCGCGTGCGC
This sequence comes from Aegilops speltoides, assembly GCA_021437245.1. NCBI lineage: Eukaryota > Viridiplantae > Streptophyta > Magnoliopsida > Poales > Poaceae > Aegilops > Aegilops speltoides. The sequence continues at coordinate 87,521,809 of CM038143.1, read as the reverse complement.
GGGGGTCAGACTGGAGAGAGAAGAGGGGGAGAGGAGGGGGAAATGGCGTGGAGGCCGGGTCGGTGGGGGGTTTTGGATGAGACGCGATCCCCGCCGTGCACGGCACGCCCATCGGACGGCGGCGGCGCGGGGAGCGTGGCGCGGCGCGGCGCCATAAACGCGCCCGCCGCATCTGACGGTGGCCGCCGAGGGAGCGTGGCCGCGCGCCCGTCCATTCGATTATCCCGCACGCCTGCCTTCCTTTTTTTTCCGTCCGTTCGAGACAAAACCAACACGTGACAAATCTCGGGCTGCTTTGCGTTGCGTTGCCTTGCCACAGGATCCGAAAAGGCGCTGCGTTTCGCTCCGCTGCGCTGCACATATTCGCATAACGTGCGTGACGCGTGGAGGAATGCACGGCAGGAATGATGATGCTATTTGCGTTCTGTGGACTCTGCCTAACCTGCTCTCTGATCACCGTGTGAACTCCGCATATGACGTGACAAAGAAAAGGACAATGATAGGCGCCGGTGCGCCGGCCGAAGTTTCGGCCGGTCGCACCACGCACGTCCGATTGACGCATTATTAGCCGTCCAAATTCTATCCTCATCCCGTACGCGATATCCACCGTGACCGAGTCGCCTTCATCGTCGGTTCGTCGCTTCGCGAGAGGACGCGGCGCCCGCCTTGCCGGCCTTCAGCCACCCCCATCCCCACGCACCCACCTTAGCTCGCAAACACGGTTGGAGCTCCACTCGAAATTGCGGCAGCCGCCGTTCACGGCCGTCATTGGATGCGGCCGCAACTCGCCGGCCGGTTGTATCACCGCCCATCTTTGGTTGCACCTCTCCGCCTCGCCGTGGATACATACTTCATCACGGTTGCGGCTTCTCGCTCGCCGTGGAAGCATCCTTCTCATCTGTTCCAAAGACTGGGTTGCGGTAGTAGCAAAGCGCGGCCGATTTGCAGCTCTCCACATAGCCGATTCTAGCATCCCGCATCGCTCGCTTGTAGCATATGACGCCGCCGGTTGCAGCTCTCCACGCTGCCGTTCCAAAGATCCTAGATCGCCGTTGGTAGCATCACGCCTTTTCGCTCATAGTTGTGTGCCCCACGCTCGTAGCAGCGCCGTCGGCAAGTTGCGGCTTCGATGTCGTCTTTGGTTCCAAGACGACATAGCTCGTAGCAACACCGGTCCTCCATGGTCGTGCCACCGAGCTTGCCGATTTGAGCGCGACGCACGGCCGGTGGCGGCACAATAGCTTGCGGTTCCAGCTTTTCGAGCCACGGTTGCGGGCTTGCGGCTTTCTCGTGGTTCGGTTGTAGACGCACGGCACGGCGGCCGTGTCTCGCTCCGTCGTGGCTATGTAGCACGGCCGTGGCGGTTGTAGCATATATACTAGCGGTTGTAGACGGCTTGCCGAGCGCCTTGACAGAGGAGCGACGGCGCGCGGCATGGCGCCGTCAGAGCTCGTAGTCGCAAGCGATGGCGACGGTGAGTCGCTATGTGGTGGTCTTTGGGAGATCTTGGTGCTAGATGTGCTTCATTCGAGATAACAAATGGGGATTTGAGTGAGGATAAGGGAGGAAGAGGCAGGCGTGTGTGATGTGTGGGTCCACCCCAGCCACTCGTTTGGATAGCGTGTGATTAGTTGGCTAAGTACGGGCGCTGCGTTCGCCACTCGATCCAACGTAGCGGGCAGGACCGGCCGAAGTTTCGGCCGGCGTGCCGCACCGAAACGTTTTCCCAAAGAAAAGGAAAGGGTTGGTGTCATATTTATCATTTTTGTGAAACGCATGCATATGGGTTTTTGGCTTGTTTTATTATAAAAGTAACGAATCTTGGTCGTGGATTTATCTATAAGGCGGGACGAACGAACGGATATTTCGAGAATTTTGTTGGATCTGATGTTTAAGATCAAAATCATGGTCTTAGCAAATATGTTGCGAGCAATATCAATCCTTGAATTACGGTGGCTGAGAACCGCCCTCACACGCAAAGTGGTCCTTGAGCTGGCTGAAGATGGTGTCGACACCATACCAGATGCGATGAAGACCATGTCGTTTCTCGACTTCCGGACAACCCAAAAGAGCGGCGGCGGCGGAGATAATGCCATGACCTAGCGAAGATGACGTCGACAATTGTAGCGGGTCGTGATTGAAGATCGTGTCATTGCTCGACTTCCAGACGATCCGAAAGTGCGCCATCGCAGGTTTAGATATGAACAAGCACGTACACCGAGACTCATTCCCATCCGACGCAAGCACACTATTTACATGCTTAAATTGTTGTATCGTGCACTTGTTTGAGGCAAATTGCTACTCCCTCCATAAACTAATATAAAAGCGTTTAGAATACTAAAGTAGTGATCTAAACGCTCTTATATTAGTTTACAGAGGGAGTACATAGCAATTCTGTCAAAGAATGTATCATATAAGCAAAAGAAACCGACTGTCTTATTCTAAGCACCTCACGAGACATGTGCATTGCACATAAACATATACTTGGACCTCTAAAAGTCCAAATCAGGACGCCTATTTTTCTTGATGTCCATAACAAGGATGTGAATTATAAATGATAAAATCTAATGGCACCCATACCACCAACCAGTTATGCGTCGTTGCCCATCTTTCCTTCTTGAGAGGCTAGTCTAATCTCAAAAGTCTAAGACATGTGACATCCCAATACCTTTTCGTGACGTATACTTCTCATATCATACCACAGATAAGCAAAAGCGTTTAGGGCAAAGTGTTATTAATTGGGAAGATATGTGATTTAACACATGCTTGGGTGTCCCCTCTTATTTGGGGGAAAGGGTGTCCTCATAGATCACTCATGGCAGCATGAAAAATTCAATAATAAGGATAATAATGGCAGCATGCCATTCTGTTTGGTCAAAGATCATTGCATTCATTCTGGAGAATGAAAGCAACTTATTCCTGCAATCCGAACCATCCACACCTTTCCCTTTTAATGAAATTGACTGTATGGATCGATGCATGACCCACATTGCTTTGACAATCTTGATGCTCCAATATTGTTGCTACACCTAAGTACTCATCACTCAACCAATCTGACTTAAACTTGACCAAAAACTGCAACAGACCTACATCTTGAGTAATTACAGTGCGGCATGAATTTCAGCAGGTGCGGTCCTCTTTATTACCATTGCAGATGACATAAACACGTATAGGATGCACATATTTGTGGGGAACGGAATTACCTTTCTCCATCCGATTTTCATACAACAAGACACAGGCCCGATTCCCAATGTTGTGGCCCACATAACCAGATCAGTCTGATTGTACAAAAATCGTATGAAATTTCTTCATACGTATAGCAGCTCTCTTTTGGGTAATATACATACTGTAGCATGTTCAAGTACTAAATCTTTTTGGCATTTCTTCTTCTTTTTAAATGGGTAAGCACTTAAATGACAACTAGTGGTTGGGGCACAACCCTGTGGCGCCACTCGAGAGGAAGCCATACACACGTTTTTATTTTAAAAAAATACATAGAGTCCTTCTCTCTATGTAAAAAATATTTTAGAAAAAAAAATCCTAACCTTCATCTAAAAAAGAAGTAAAAAAAAGGAAAAAGAAAAAAAATACCTCTGCAGCCTACCAGCGAGCACCACTTTGCAGAACCCTCCATTTAAAAAATACCGAAGGTCCTCAGCTCCATCTAAAAACAAAAAAAATACATTTAAAAAATAATCCTCATCTTCATCTAAAAAAATTCCAAAAGATTTCTCACCGTGGCGAACCAGCTTGCGCCACGTGGCATAGCTGATTGACCGCCCTTCACGCGACACTTAATGGGTTTAATTAATATGCGCATATGATACTAGGGGCGTCAAATCCAGTTTTCCGGACATATTCCTTTACAAACGGGATGGATATAGTATTGAAGACAGTTCCTTTTAGAGAAAAGATGCATTATTGATACAATACTGGTACCCGAGACGTAGCCCTTAGGGTCGCGCAGCCCCATCCGCTCCTACACTCATGTCGTGTCCGTGTATGTGCTTGCATTCGTGTTTCTCAAAAAGAAACAGTTTGAAAAGGTTCAGTTGTACGAAATAAATTTCTAGGTCCCGAGATTTTTTACCATCAAGTTGGTAAAAAGCCTCAATTTATTGGCAATTGCTAGAATTATCTATGATCTATTTTGAAAATCCTTTTTTTGTTTAGACTGTTTTTTGTTTACGAGATGTTTGGAATTCCTTATTTATATCTCATGCAAAAGAAGAGAATCCAAGGCAAAGGCGAGAACAATAAAATTAAAATTTCTTCCTTTTCAGAGGGATTGCAGGTCTTCTTAATTATCTATTTGGCATAAGAAAAAGTCAACCCTGTAACTTCTCCTATCTAACAATGAAAACATATGCAATCCTTTTGCGTATTCGTGAAAAAAGAAAAGATGCATTATGCCAACTTATCGCCCATAAAATTCCAAATTAAGTTGCAAATGTCTTTGTTATGCTCTAGTCACGGGCTGGGTGGGAGAGGTCACTATTGTCTTGTAAACCCAAACAGTAATCCAATACCAACATAGTTGTTTTGAATGAAGGCTCAAGACGAGCTCGACTTTTAAATAACAAAGCCATCGGTTGGCCAGGATTATAGCGAATGGCATTTCACAATAGAAGAGAAGGTAAAGAAAATAGAGGATGCAGCCACAAGCGGTCCATACAAAGAGTTGAATAGAGACTACTAAGGCAAGGACAAACATGCAAAAAGTTATAAGGCCCTAGTCCACCAATACTCACATGGGAGGAGGGACATAGGTCTTGAGGGGAGTCACACCACCGAAAATGGATCCCGCCTTTGAACGCTTCCCATTGATGATACAACGTCATATTGCCATTTGCCTCCACCTCCGAAGGACCCTGCCTAGATAAAAGAGCGTCGTACCGTCGGCAAGGCAGAATTGCTCACAAGAGCACATAATGAAGACTAGACATGTTGTAAGTTAACGAAACATCAAACACAACCACCTCACCAAGCAAACTTTTCATGGATCAAAGTCATTGCCTACATCATGGGTCATGTCGAATGCAAGCTTTAGAACAAGATCGCCTAAAGAAAACATGGGCAAAGGATGGAGCAACAAAGGATGGGCTAGAGATCACCAAGACCACAACCCCTCATCATCAATGCCGCATCATTGTCGTAGTTGAGGGATACACTATCCCCTCTCACACAGGCTCAAGGCACGTCGACCCGCCAGACAAAATGGACCACAAGGGGAAGAAGAGCACAACAAGCTGAAGAGGAAGCCGACCCTCCATGGAGTTAGATCACCACTAGAAATTGAATCAAGCCGCCAATAGGAGCACACCTAGCACAAAACTGCCCACACGCAGTCCCAGCATTCTAAAAGCGTGAAGGAAGTACGCCCTAGAGGCAATAATAAAAGTGTTATTTATATTTCTTTATTCATGATAAAGGTTTATTATTGTTGGGGAACGTAGTAATTTCAAAAAAATTCCTACGCACACGCAAGATCATGGTGATGGTATAGCAACGAGAGGGGAGAGTGTTCGTCCACGTACCCTCGTAGACCGTAAGCGGAAGCGTTAGCACAACGCGGTTGATGTAGTCGTACGTCTTCACGATCCGACCGATCCAAGCTCGAACGTCACGGGCCTCCGAGTTCAAAGACACGCTCATTTCGATGGCGATCTCCGCCTCCGATCCAGTGAAGCTCGGAGATGAGTTCCACAAGACGACGGCGTGGTGACGATGATGATGTTCTATCGGCGCAGGCTTCGCTTAAACTCCATGACGATATGACCGAGGTGGAATATGGTGGAGGGGCACCGCACACGGCTAAGGAACGATCCGTATATCAACTTGTGTGTCTATGGGGTGCCCCCGCCCCGTATATAAAGGAGCAAGGGGAGGTCGGCTGGCCTTAGGCGCGCCAAGGAGGAGGAATCCTCCTCCTAGTAGGAGTAGGACTCCTCCTTTCCTACTCCTACTAGGAGGGGGAAGGAAGGGGAGAGGGGAAGGAAAGGGGCGCCGCCTCCTAGTCAATTCCCACCGGAGGGGGAGGCGCGTGGCCCATCTTGGCCGCCTCTCTCTCCTTTCCCTAAGGCCCATAAGGCCCAATACTCTCCCGGGGTTCCGTAACCCCGGCACTCCAGTTTTCTCCAAATCACCGGAACACTTCCGGTGTCGAATATAGTCGTCCAATATATCAATCTTTATGTCTCGACCATTTCGAGACTCCTCGTCATGTCCGTGATCACATCCGGGACTCCGAACAAACTTCGGTACATCAAAACTTATAAACTCATAATAAAACTGTCATCGTAACGTTAAGCGTGCGGACCCTACGGGTTCGAGAACTATGTAGACATGACCTAGAACCATTCTTGGTCAATAACCAATAGCGGGACCTGGATGCCCATATTGGTTCCTACATATTCTCGAAGATCTTTATCGGTCAAACCGCATAACAACATCGTTGTTCACTTTGTCATCGGTATGTTACTTGCCCGAGATTTGATCGTCGGTATCCAATACCTAGTTCAATCTCGTTACGCAAAGTCTCTTTACTCGCTCGTAATACATCATCTTATAACTAACTCATTAGTTACAATGCTTGCAAGGCTTAGGTGATGAGTATTACCGAGAGGGCGAGAGATACCTCTCCGACAATCGGAGTGACAAAACCTAATCTCGAATTATGCCAACCCAACATGTACCTTCGAAACACCAGAGAGCACCTTTATAATCACCCAATTACGTTAGACGTTTGGTAGCACACAAAGTGTTCTTCCGATAAGCGGAGTTGCACAATCTCATAGTTGCGGGAACTTTGTATAAGTCATGAAGAAAGCAATAGCAATATACTAAACGATCAAGTGCTAGGCTAACGGAATGGGTCATGTCATTCACATCATTCTCCTAATGATGTGATCCCATTAATCAAATGACAACACATGTCTATGGTTAGGAAACATAACCATCTTTGATTAATGAGCTAGTCAAGTAGAGGCATACTAGTGACTTTATGTTTGTCTATGTATTCACACATGTATCATGTTTCCGGTTAATACAATTCTAGCATGAATATTAAACATTTATCATGATATGAGGAAATAAATAATAACTTTATTATTGCCTCTAGGGCATATTTCCTTCAGTCTCCCACTTGCACTAGAGTCAATAATCTAGATTACATAGTAATGATTCAGTCTTGGTGCGGATCATGTTTTGCTCGTGAGAGAGGCTTAGTCAACGGGTCTGCAACATTCAGATCCGTATGTATCTTGCAAATCTCTATGTCTCCCACTTGGACTTGGTCCCGAATGGAATTGAAGCGTCTCTTGATGTGCTTGGTCCTCTTGTGAAATCTGGATTCCTTTGCCAAGGCAATTGCACCATTATTGTCACAGAAGATCTTCATTGGTCCCGATGCACTAGGTATGACACCTAGATCGGAAATGAACTCCTTCATCCAGACTCCTTCATTTGCTGCTTCCGAAGCAGCTATGTACTCCGCTTCACATGTAGATCCCGCTACGACGCTTTGTCCAAATACCTATCAACCATTTCTAGACTCCTTGCCATGTTTGTGATCTCATCCGGGAGTCCGAACAAACTTCGATCACCAAAACACATAACTCATAATATAAACCGTCATTGAACGTTAGGCGTGCGGACCCTACGGGTTCGAGAACTATGTAGACATGATCGAGACACATCTTCGATCAATAACCAATAGTGGAACTTGGATGCTCATATTGGTTCCTACATATCCTACGAAGATCTTTATTGGTCAAACCGCATAACATCATACGTTGTTCCCTTTGTCATCGGTATGTTACTTGCCCGAGATTCGATCGTCGGTATCTTCATATCTAGTTCATTCTTGTTACCGGCAAGTCTCTTTACTCGTTCCGTAATGCATCATCCCGTAACTAACTCATTAGTCACATTGCTTGCAAGGCCTATAGTGATGTGCATTACCGAGAGGGCCTAGAGATACCTCTCCGATACACGGAGTGACAAATCCTAATCTCGATCTATGCCAACCCAACAAACACCTTCGGAGACACCTGTAGAGCATCTTTATAATCACCCAATTACGTTGTGACGTTTGATAGCACACAAGGTGTTCCTACGGTATTCGGGAGTTGCATAATCTCATAGTCAGAGGAACATGTATAAGTCATGAAGAAAGCAATAGCAATAAAACTTAACGATCATTATGCTAAGCTAACGGATGGGTCTTGTCCATCACATCATTCTCTAATGATGTGATCCCGTTCATCAAATGACAACACATGTCTATGGTCAGGAAAAACATAACCATCTTTGATTAACGAGCTAGTCAAGTAGAGGCATACTAGGGACACTCTGTTTTGTCTATGTATTCACACATGTACTAAGTTTCCGATTAATACAATTCTAGCATGAATAATAAACATTATCATGATATAAGGAAATATAAATAACAACTTTTATTATTGCCTCTAGGGCATATTTCCTTCAGTCTCCCACTTGCTCTAGAGTCAATAATCTAGATTACATAGTAGTGATTCTAACACCCATGGAGTCTTGGTGCTGATCATGTTTTACTCGTGGAAGAGGCTTAGTCAATCGGTCTGCAACATTCAGATCCATATGTATCTTGCAAATCTCTATGTATCCCTCCTTGACTTGATCGCGGATGGAGTTGAAGCGTCTCTTGATGTGTTTGGTTCTCTTGTGAAATCTGGATTCCTTCGTCAAGGCAATTGCTCCAGTGTTGTCACAAAAGATATTCATTGGACCCGATGCACTAGGTATTACACCTAGATAGGACATGAACTCCTCCATCCAGACTCCTTCATTTGCTACTTCCGAAGCAGCTATGTACTCTGCTTCACACGTAGATCCCGCCACGACGCTCTACTTGGAACTGCACCAACTGATAGCTCCACCATTCAATATAAATACGTATCCGGTTTGCGACTTAGAGTCATCCGGATCAGTGTCAAAACTTGCATCGATGTAACCATCTACGACAAGCTCTTTGTCACCTCCATAAACGAGAAACATATCCTTAGTCATTTTCAGGTATTTCGGGATGTTCTTGAGCGCTGTCCAGTGATCCACTCTTGGATTACTTTGGTACCTCCCTGCTAAACTTATAGCAAGGCACACATCAGGTCTTGTACATAGCATTGCATACATGATAGAACCTATGGCCGAGGCATAGGGAATGACTTTCATTTTCTCTCTATCTTCTGCAGTGGTCGGGCATTGAGTCTGACTCAACTTCACACCTTGTAATACAGGCAAGAACCCTTTCTTTGACTCATCCAGTTTGAACTTCTTCAAAAATTTATCAAGGTATGTGCTTTGTGAAAGTCCAATCAAGCGTCTTGATCTATCTCTATAAATTTTGATGCCCAATATATAAGCAGCTTCACCGAGGTCTTTCATTGAAAAAATTCTTATTCAAGTACGCTTTTATCCTATCCAGAAAATTCTGTATTATTTCCAATCAACAATATGTCATCCACATATAATATTAGAAATGCTACAGAGCTCCCACTCACTTTCTTGTAAATACTGAGCTTCTCCAAAAGTTCAGATAAAACCATATGCTTTGATCACATTATCAAAGCATATATTCCAACTCCGAGAGGCTTGCACCAGTCCATAAATGGATCGCTGGAGCTTGCACACTTTGTTCACACCTTTTGGATCGGCAAAAACTTCTGGTTGCATCATATACAACTCTTCTTTAAGAAATCCATTAAGGAATGCAGTTTTGACATCCATTTGCCAAATTTCATAATCATAAAATGCGGCAATTGCTAACATGATTCGGACAAACTTAAGCATCACTACGGGTGAGAATGGATCATTGTAGTCAACTCCTTGAACTTGTCAAAAACTTTTCGCAACAAGTCAAGCTTTGTAGACAATAACATCACCATCAGCGCCGGTCTTCTTCTTGAAGAGCCATTTATTTTCTATGGCTTGCCGATCATCAGGAAAGTCCACCAAAGTCCACACTTTGTTCTCATACATGGACCCCATCTCAGATTTCATGGTTTCAAGCCATTTCGCGGAATCTGGGCCCATCATTGCTTCCTCATAGTTTGTAGGTTCATCATGGTCTAGTAACATGACTTCCAGAATAGGACTACTGTACCACTTTGGTGCGGACCATACTCTGGTTGACCTACGAGGTTTGGTAGTAAATTGATCTTAAGTTTCATGATCATCATCATTAGCTTCTTGACTAATTGGTGTAGGAATCACTGGAACTGATTTCTGTGATGAACTACTTTCCAATTCGGGAGAAGGTACAATTACCTCATCAAGTTCTACTTTCCTCCCACTCACTTCTTTCGAGGTAAACTCCTTCTCTAGAAAGGATCCATTCTTAACAATGAATATCTTGCCTTCGAATCTATGATAAAAGGTGTACCCAACAGTTTCTTTTGGGTATCCTTGAAGACACATTTCTTCGATTTGGGTTCGAGCTTATCAGGTTGAAGCTTTTTCACATAAGCATCGCAGCCCCAACCTTTAAGAAACGACATCTTAGGTTTCTTGCCAAATCACAGTCCATATGGTGTTGTCTCAACGGATTTAGATGGTGCCCTATTTAATGTGAATGCAGCCGTCTCCAAAGCCTAACCCCAAAACGATAGCGGTAAATCAGTAAGAGACATCATAGATCACACCATATCTTATAAAGTACGATAACGATGTTCGGACACACCATTACGCTGTGGTGTTCCAAGTGGCGCGAGTTGCGAAACTATTCCACATTGTTTCAAATGAAGACCAAACTCGTAACTCAAATATTTGCCTCCGCGATCATATCGTAGAAACTTTATTTTCTTGTTACGATGTTTTCCACTTCACTCTGAACTTCTTTGAACTTTTCAAATGTTTCAGACTTATGTTTCATTAAGTAGATATACCTATATCTTCTCAAATCATCTGTGAAGGTCAGAAAATAACGATACCCACCGTGAGCCTCAATACTCATCAGACCGCATACATTGGTATGTATTATTTCCAATAAGCGGATTGCTCGCTCCATTGTTCCGGAGAACGGAGTCTTAGTCATCTTGTCCATGAGGCATGGTTCGCAAGCATCAAGTGATTCATAATCAAGTGATTCCAAGAGCCCATCAGCATGGAGTTTCTTCGTGCGTTTTAGACCAATATGACCTAAATGGCAGTGTCACAAATAAGTTGCACTATCATTACTAACTTTGCATCTTTTGGCTTCAATATTATGAATATGTGTATCACTAAGATCAAGATTCAACAAAGATAGACAACTCATCAAGGGTGGAGAAGAGAGGAGTGAAAAAGAAGAAGAAGAAGACAAGCCAAGCGTCAAACTACGGCAGCAAACAACAACAGCAGTGTCCTAACAATGGTCAGATGAGCAGACGTTGGGTGGTTCCTAGCAACCATCGTCGCAGCAAAGAAGCTCGGTCTTGCTACTAGCCCTTGCTGAAGTGGTGGTGCTTCTTGCCACTGTCTCCCCCCTTGCCGCCGCTCGGCTTCTTCCCGGTGTGCGCCGTCATGTTCTTCAATATCTGGACCGCAATCGCGAGGAAGCATGCAAAGATTCAGCATCGCCATGGCCGCTCACTGACAGTGAGACAATTGTGCTGGGAGGGAGGATCTGGGCTGGATACGCTACCTGGCGGAGCGTGTTGTTCTCGTTCTGGAGGGTGAAGACCTTCTGCTCCAGCTCGGAATTGCGGAGCTCTAGGTCCTTGGCCTTGACCTCCAGCTCCGTCATGTAGGCCTTCTTCCGCTTGTAGGCCTCCTGCACCGACACGCGGTTCCGCAGGAGCCGCTTCAGCCGGTTCTGCTCCTTGTCCCCGACGGCGTGCCGCGCTTCTTCCCGCCGGGCCTTCCCGCCCGCCGCCGCCAACAGAATCGCTTGCCGTCCCCGCGCCGGACGACACCGACCGCCGCCCATCTCCGGCACCCGCCGTATCTCCTCGTCACTTTCTGTGCCTGCCACCACATCATACACATAGACACGCGTCGTCAGCGTCTCGAGCTGAGCTGCCGGATTCAGCGAGCGAGCGAGTGAGCAAAAGAGCGGCGGGGTGGACGGAGAGACGGTGGGTACCTCCTTCCTTGAGGTTGTTGGGGCCGGAGCTGGAGGAGCGATCGCTGCTGGACGGCAGCGAGCTGGTGGTGCTCGTCTTGGCCTGCTGCTCCTGCTCCTGCGCTGCCATCTCGCCTTCCCGCCTCCTCGAGCTCCAAGAATAGAGGCAGATCGAGCTAGATCTCCCTGAATCTCCCACCACACCACCACTCCTCCTTCGCCGCCGCCGCTATGGGAAAACAAACACAAATCTTGACACTGCCAAGAACGAAGGAAGAAAAAAACGAGAAGATGGAGAGACAATGTGGGCAGATGCAGATCGGATGTGGGAGCCAGAGGCAGAGCAACGGGAGGGATGCCGCGTGTGCGGGGGGAGACTGGAGAGAGAAGCCGGGGAGGGGGAAATGGCGAGGAGGCCGGGTCGGTGGGGGGTTTTGGATGAGATGTTGTCCCCGCCATGCACGGCACGCCCATCGGATGGCGGCGGCGCGGGGAGCGTGGCGCGGCGCGGCGCCATAAACGCGCCTACCGCATCTGACGGTGGCCGCCGAGGGAGCGTGGCCGCGCGCCCGTCCATTCGATTCCGCACACCAACCTTCCTTTTTTCCGTCCGTTCGAGACAAAACCAACACGTGACAAATCTCGAGCTGCTTTGCTTTGCATTGCGTTGCCAAAGGATCTGAAAAGGCATTGCGTTTCTCTCCGCTCCACTGCACGTATTCGCAATTCGCATAACGTGCGTGACACGTGGAGGAATGCACGACAGGAATGGTTATGCTATTTGCGTTGTGTGGACTCTGCCTAACCTACTTTCTCATCACCGTGTGAATCCCGCATTACATGACGTGACAAAGAAAGAAAAAAGAGTTGGTGCCATTTTCATCATTGTTGTGAAACGCATGCATGTGGGTGTTTGATTTGTTTACACCGATGAATGAATATTTCGATATTTTTATTTGATCCGTTATCTAAGATCAACATCATGAATTTAGCACATATGTTGCGAGCCATATCAATTCTTCGCTTCTGAGGGATATGAGTATGGTGGCAACAACACGTAGATGTGGTATTTGTCAAAAAATTTGGGGGGGGGGGGGAGGGGGCTAGCCAAAGATGGCATCGACGCCGGAGCGGGTGTGATGGAAGATCATGTCGTTCCTCAACTTCCAGGTAACCCTAAAGAGCGGTAGCGATGGGGATGATACCATGACCTAGCGAAGATGACGTCGACGTCGTAGCAAACGCTATTGAAGATCATGCCGTTACTCGACTTCCAGATAACCCAAAAGAGCGGTAGCGGTGGATATGATACCGTGACCTAGCGAAGATGATGTCAACATCGTAGCAGACGTGATTGAAGATGTGTCATCCCTCGACTTCTAGACAAGCCAAATACAAGAGCACCATCGCCGGTTTAAATATGAGCAAGCATTTACGCCGAGGCTCATTCCAATCTGATGCAAAGCGCACTATTTACATGCTTAAATTGTTGTACCATGCACTTGTTTGAGGCAAATTGTTAAATATCATTTCTATCAAATAATTTGTCATATAAGCAAAAAAAGAAAATGACCATTTTATTCTAAGCACCTCACAAAACACGTGCATTGCACGTACACATATACTTGGACCTCTAAAAGTCCAAATCAGGACACCTGTTTTTCTTAATGTCCATAACAAGGATGCCAATTATAAATGATAAAATATAGTGGCACCCATACCACCAACCAGTATGCGTCTTAGCCCATCTTTCCTTCTTGAGAGGCCATCTAGCTAATCTAATCCCATCTAGCTAATCTAATCTCAAGAGCCTAAGACATGTCACATCCCAAAAGATTTTTGTGTCATATGCTCCTGATGACAGTCATAAACAATAATTAGGATGTCCCCTCTTTTATTTGAGGGAAAGGGTGTCCTCATAGATCACTCATGGCAGCATGACAAATTCAATATAATGGTAATCATAAAAAACTAATGGCAGCATGCCATTGTGTTTGGTCAAAGATCCTAGCTTTTATTCTGGAAATGAAAGCGACTTATTCCTGCAATCCAAACCCTTTACACCTTTCCCTTTTAATGAACTTGACTCCATGGATTGATGCATGACCCACATTGCTTTGACAATCTTGATGCTCCAATATTGTTGCTACCTAAGTACTTATCACTCAACTAATCTGACTTTAACTTGACCAAAAAATGCAATTGACCTACATCTTGAGATGCTAATTACAATGCGGCATGGATTTTAGCAGGTGCGGTGCTTTTCATTACCATTGCAGACGACATAAACAAGGGTAGGATGCACATCTTTCTGGGTAATATACATACTGTAGCATGTTCAAGTATCAAATCTTGTGGGCATTTTTTTCTCTTTTGAAATGGGTAAGCACTTAAACGAACAATATGCGCATATGATACTAGGGCCGTCAAATCCATTATCCCGGATATATTTTTTACAAACATGATGAATATGGTACTGAAAACAGTTCCTTTTAGAGAAAAGATGCATTATTGATACTCGACACGTAGCCCATAGTAGCCTAGAGGGCTGCGCGGCCCCATCCGCCCCTACACTCATGCCGTGTTCGTGTACGTGCTTGCGTTACATGTTAGTCATGCATGTAAATTCTCCTCTTCTAACAATGAGAAGATATGCAATCCTTTTGCGTATTCACGAAAAAAGAAAAGATGCATTATGCTAACTTATCGCCCATAAAATTAAGTTGCAAATGTCTTCGGTATGCTCTAGTCACGGGCTGGGTGGGAGAGGTCACTACTGTCTTGTAAACCAAGTCAGTAATCCAAAATCACCATAGTTGTTTTGAATGAAGGATCAAGACGAGCTCGACTTTGAAATAACAAAGCCATAAACTGGTCAGGATTATAGCGAATCATATTTTACAACAGAAGATAAGGTAAAGAAAATAGAGGATGCAACCCCAAGCCGCTGAGACAAAGAGTTGAATAAATACTACCGGGCCATGGACAAACATGCAAAAAGCTACAACATCGAGGGCCCTAGTCCAGCGATACTCACATGGGATGGAGGGACAAAGTTCTTGAGGGGAGTCACACCACCGAAAATGGATCATGTGAAAGCACACGTGCTCCCTAGGTGGTTTTGGTAATTAATGTCAACATATCTCTTGTTGGACTAACACTTTTATCTAGTATGTTTCAGATAAGTTCAACAATGGAGTGGCATGGACTAAAGGATGTGGGAACTCCTTCAAGATGCTAAGGACAAAGGATTGGCTAAAGCTTCAAGCTCAAGACTCTTCATTTCATATTTTAGTGGTCCAAGATTACATTGAGTCTATAGGAAAAGCCAATACTATCAAGGAGGGATGAGGTGTTGCTTAATGAGCCTCTTGCTTCATGTGCTTAGTGATATGCTCCAAAACCCTCAACTACTTTCCCACTTCCACAAATGACCTAAAACTAAAGCCAAAATTGGTCACACCGATTCTTTATATCCGGCGCCACTGATTCCAAAAGTCATAGCCACTGCCACAAACCCTAAGCAAATCGGTCTTACCGATAGGGATCTCGGTCTCACCGAGATGGGATTGTAATCTCTCTGTGTATGTCCATTACCAAAATCAGTCTCACCGAGTTTGAGCAATTGGTACTACCGAGATTACAATGCAAACTCTCTGGATAACTTATTACCAAAATCGGTCCCACCGAGTTTGAGTAATCGGTCCCACCGAGTTTGCCTGACCAACTCTCTGGAAAGCTTATTACCAAAATCGGTCTCACCGAGTTTGTGTAATCGGTCTTACCGAGATTACGTTATGCCCTAACCTAACCATATCGGTCTCACCGAGTTGCATTTCGGTCCCACCGAAAAACCTAATGGTCACATTATTTGCTAAATCGGTCTGACCGAGTTTAACGATTCGGTCCCACCGAGTTTGGTAGATTGTGTGTAACGGTTAGATTTTGTGTGGAGGCTATAAATGCCCCTCCACCTCCTCTTCATTCGTAGAGAGAGCCATCAGACTGAACCTACACTTCCAACATACATTTTCTGAGAGAGAACTACCTACTCATGTGTTGAGGCCAAGATATTCCATTCCTACCATATGAATCTTGATCTCTAGCCTTCCCCAAGTTGCTTTCCACTCAAATCTTCTTTCCACCAGATCCAAAACCTATGAGAGAGAGTTGAGTGTTGGGGAGACTATCATTTGAAGCACAAGAGCAAGGAATTCATCATCAACGCACCATTTGTTACTTCTTGGAGAGTGGTGTCTCCTAGATTGGCTAGGTGTCACTTGGGAGCCTCCGACAAGATTGTGGAGTTGAACCAAGGAGTTTGTAAGGGCAAGGAGATTGCCTACTTCGTGAAGATCTACCGCTAGTGAGGCAAGTCCTTCGTGGGCGACAGCCATGGTGGGATAGACAAGGTTGCTTCTTCGTGGACCCTTCGTGGGTGGAGCCTTCCGTGGACTCGCGCAACCATTACCCTTCGTGGGTTGAAGTCTCCATCGACGTGGATGTATGATAGCACCACCTATCGGAACCACGCCAAAAACATCCGTGTCTCCAATTGCGTTTGAATCCTCCAAACCCTTCCCTTTACATTCTTGCAAGTTGCACGCTTTACTTTCTGCTGCCCATATACTCTTGCATGCTTGCTTGATATGTATTGTGAATGTTAAACTTGTGCCTAATCTCCACTTAAACTTAAGGAAACTTAAAAACTGCAACTTTGGTACTTAGTGTCTAATCACCCCCCTCTAGACACCTCTTCTCAAGGTCCTACAAGTGGTATCAGAGCATTGGTCTCCATTGCCTTGGTTTAATCACCATTGGAGGAAGATGGATGAGTCTACTTTGGGGAGTCTTAGACATGGAGTGCCTAGTCTTTATGGAGAGTATTTTCATGGGTGGAAAAATGAGATGCTTGTAATTTTCAATCAACATCATTTGAACAAGTACATTGCTAGCCCTTGTGCACCTTATGTTGATCCTATGCATCCTACCCATGATGAGTCAATTGACATGATTAGGAATCTTAGAACTGCCGAACTTATCATTAGAGGATTGCCTAGAAACTTGATTGGATATTTGCCTACTTTTAAGTGTGCCTACACTATATGGAAATTTCTTGAGGAACGATTTCCAGATTATTCCTTAAAAAATCTTGATGAAATTCTCCATAAGTCTATTGCCTTGAGTAAGATGAATTCTAGTGATCCTATGTTTGGTGATCGTCTATTTGAGCTTACAAACCTTATGCGTGCCAAAGGAAATGTTGGGATTATTAGTGATATTATTTCTGAAGCTATAAAAATTCATAGGCAAGATCATTGTCAAACTCACTCTAATGAATCACCCTCTCTAGGACTTGATCCACCACATGATGGTGTTGAACATGGATACTATGATGAGGATGATGATAGTGACTTTGATCTTGATGATGCAATGAGACACTTTGGTCTTATGGCAAATCTACGAGGATATATGTCAGGAGGAAAGGAATGGGTTCTTGATAGTGGATGTACCGATCACATGACCAGAGATAAAGACATGTTTCGTGAGCTTGCTGATAATGATAGTCCTCGAAAGTATGTCACTTTCGGTGACAACTCAAAGGGTAAGGTGGTTGGCCTCGGTAAGGTGTCCATATCACATGATAGCTCCATACAAAATGTTATGCTCGTTTAATCTCTTGGATACAACTTACTTTCAGTATCTAGACTTGCTGATTTCAGTTTCAATGTTCTATTTACTGAAGTAGATTGCCAAGTGTTTCGTTGAGACAATCATAAAATGGTCTTTACTGGTGTGCGTAGAGGTGATCTATACATTGTTGATTTCACATAAAAGGCTCAACCTAAAACTTGCTTCATTGCTAAATCCTCAAAAGGCTGGTTATGGCATAGACGACTAGGTCATGTTAGTATGCGAAACCTTGACAAGCTTATTAAAGGAAATCATATCCTTGGAGTTAATGATGTCATATTTGATAAGGATAGACTTTGCAGCGCTTGTCAAGCAGGTAAACAGGTAGGAGGAAGGCATCCCGTGAAGAACATCATGACCACAAGGAGGCCACTCGAGCTACTTCACATGGATCTTTCTGGTCCCAACTGTTACAAGAGTCTCGGTGGAAATTCTTTTGGTCTAGTTATAGTTGATGATTTTTCAAGATTTACGTGAGTGTTCTTTCTTGATGATAAATCGCAGGTCCAAAAGATCTTCAAAAACTTCGCTAGGAAGGCCCAAAATCAATTTGAAGTGAAGATCAAGAAGGTTCGCAGCGACAACGGAACGGAGTTCAAGAACGCAAATGTGGACACCTTTCTTGACGAAGAAGGGATTTCGCAGGAGTTCTCGGCCACGTACACACCTCAACAAAACGGAGTTGTTGAGAGGAAGAACCAGACGCTTATCGAAATGGCGAGATTGATGCTTGATGTGTACAAGACGCCGAAGCACTTTTGGGCAGAAGCGGTTGAGACAGCTTGTCATGCAACAAATTGCTTGTACCTTCACAAGCTACTCGGCAAGACGGCATACGAGCTCCTCACCGGTAACAAACCCCAAGTTGGATACTTTCGAGTATTCAGCTCAAAGTGTTATATTCTTGATAAGCATCGTCGTTCTAAATTTGCTCCTAAGTCTCATGAAGGTTTCCTACTAGGTTATGACTCAAACTCTCACACTTACCGTGTCTACAACAATTTCACCCGAAAGGTTGAAGAGACGGTAGATGTGAAGTTTGATGAATCTAACGGCTTGCAAGTAGAGCAATTGACAATTGATGTAGGAGACAAAGATTCTTCGGAAGCAATCCAAGACTTGTCTATTGGCAAGGTCCGTCCAACGGAGGTGAAGGAGAGTACCTCATCCGTCCAAGTGGAAGCTTCTACTTCACGACAAGGTGAACCAAGAGTTGATACGGAAGCATCCACAAGTGGGACACACCAAGACGAAGAAAATGAGGAAGTGCATCAAGATGAATGTCAACAACCTCCTTCTCCACCACGACAAGAGAACGACAATGCCAACAATGAAGAAGGCCAAGAAGAATAACAAGATGAAGAAGATGTTCAATGAAGACCCAAGCAAAAGCTTTCACGAATTCAAGCAAGAATTGCTAAAGATCATCCCGTCGAGCAAATCTACAATGACATTCAAACCGGGAGAATCACTCGCTCTAAAACTCAATTAGCCAACTTTTGTGAAAACTATTCTTTCATCTCTAGCATTGAACCTATGAAGGTTGAAGAAGCATTGGAAGATCCGGATTGGATAAATGCTATGCATGAAGAGCTACACAACTTTGAGAGGAACCAAGTTTGGACATTGGTTGAGAAGCCGGACAACAACCACAACGTCATCGGTACCAAATGGGTGTTTCGCAACAAGCAAGATGAAGATGGACAAGTAGTTCGCAACAAAGCACGCCTCGTCGCCCAAGGCTACACACAAGTTGAAGGTATGGACTATGCTGAGACTTATGCTCCCGTTGCTAGACTTGAGTCCATTCGCATCTTACTTGCCTATGCTAATCATCATGATATCACCTTGTACCAAATGGACATTAAAAGTGCTTTTCTAAATGGTGAAATAGAGGAGGAAGTTTATGTTAAGCAACCTCCCAGCTTTGTCAATCCTAAGAAACCCAATCACATTTACAAACTTCACAAAGCTCTTTATGGTCTTAAACAAGCTCCTAGAGCATGGTATAAATGCTTAACCAAGTTCCTTATTGAAAAAGGCTTTGAAATTGGGAAAATTGATTCTACTCTTTTTACTAAAAGGGTTAATGGAGAACTATCTGTGTGCCAAATCTATGTTGATGATATTATATTTGGTTCGACTAACCCTCATTTTAGTGAAAAGTTTGGGAAGCTAATGTCGGAGAAGTTTGAGATGTCCATGATGAGTGAACTCAAATTCTTTCTTGGGTTGCAAATCAAGCAAACTAAGGAAGGTACCTTTGTTTCTCAAACGAAGTACACCAAGGACTTATTCAAGAAGTTCAATATGCAAGAATGCAAAGGTATGTCTACACCCATGCCTACTAGTGGACATATTGACTTGACCAAAGATAGTGAACCGGTTGATCAAAAGGTTTATCGCTCTATGATTGGTTCATTATTATATACATATGTGCTTCATGTCCGATATCATGCTAAGTGTGTGCATGTGTGCACGATATCAAGCTGCTCCTAAGGAATGTCATCTTAAGGCCATGAAAAGGATAGTGAGATACTTAATCCATACACCAAATTTTGGCATTTGGTATCCTAAGAGGGCCTCTTTCGATCTTGTTGGCTATTCCGACTCGGACTATGCTGGAGACAAGGTTGATAGAAAGTCCACTTCGGGTACTTGTCAATTTCTTGGTAGATCTCTTGTGTCTTGGTCCTCCAAGAAACAAAACTCGGTATCCTTATCCACCGCCGAAGCGGAATATATTTCCGCTGGTTCATGTTGTGCTCAATTACTTTGGATGACCCAAACTCTTAAAGATTATGGGATAAATGTGAGACATGTTCCATTGCTTTGCGACAATGAAAGTGCTATCAAAATTGGACATAATCCTGTGCAACATTCTCGAACTAAGCATATTGAAGTTCGTCATCATTTCATTCGAGATCATGTTGCTATGGGTGACATTGATCTTAAGCATGTTCGCACCGAAAAGCAATTAGCGGATATATTCACTAAACCTCTTGATGAGAAAGTGTTTTGCAGGTTAAGAGGAGAATTGAACATCATTGATGCTTCAAACTTGGAGTAGAAACTCCATTGGATACATGCAATACATGAGCTTATGACTAATCCTAGATATCTCTCTTGTGATGAAAATCTTATGTCTTGGATATATTTGCATGTTGCATGTTATCTAACCCATGTAGGTACTTGGTGGAATCAAATTCCATGAGATTGTAATCTACTCACATCTTGAGCAATCTCTACATCACCAAGCTTCTACACTATGGTGGTTGAAGACAAGGAAGCACGGAACTATTCAAACATATCCTTTGACAAATTCTATGTTGAGCTTCATGATTGTCATTTTTGGATACACAAGTGCTCTTCCTTGCAAGAACTAACCCTGTAGGTAGATGGACATAAATTCCAAGTGGTGCTCCCAATTCTTGATGAGCTACATCAACCTTGAGCAACCCACACAAGTTCAACTACATGGACAACACCACCAACCAAGGTATGTCATTCCATCTTAGAGAAGCTTTACTCCAAGTCATGAGCTAAAGCAACTCGACAATATGTGAATACATTAAGATGCTTAAACGAAAAATGGCAACCCCATTTTGAGCTTAAACGATGAGTATGACCTATGATCAAGTGATCTCACTTGACTCCTAAGTCGATATACTCTAACATAGGTGACTGTCGCCGACCATCTCTAGATGAAGTTCTCTTGTGTTCTTTTCTGTGTTTTTGCATTTGGCTCATGCATATTTGTTTCCCCTTTCAAAAAACTTCATCTAGATTTCTTTCTGTTTGCTCTGCATTTTCAGCATCCAATTCCTTGCACATCTTTCAGTAAATTCCTTGCAAATCTTTGTGAGATCTTCTAGTGAGTTGAGGTGACAAGTGTTTTCTCTGCGACGAACTCGGTTTCACCGATTTGTTGTTTTCGGTCCAACCGAATCCTTTTGGTACAACCGAAGCATACCACTCGGTGTCACCGATTTCACATCAGGAAAAACAGTTTGCCACATATTCTATGTTTCTTCTGATCCAGCTCCACTCAATGAATATTGTCCTCTACAAGCATCACATTTTTATCATTGCTTTGTGCTGTGTCTCAAGGACCAAACCCATTCGACGGATTCCAGAAAGCCCTTCTTGGAAATTGATGTCAAAGGGGGGGAGAGAGAACATCAAAGCTTATCCTTTACAGAGAGATCACATCAGAGAAAGAGTTTATCACCTCCTCAAGGGGGAGAGAGATCCTTAAGGGGGAGAGAGATCCTCAAGGGGGAGAGAGACCCTCAAAGGGGAGAGAGAGATCTCCAGGGGGAGAGAATACTTAAGTAGAAGTATTTCTCAAGGATCCCAGATGCTTGGTGTTCAAGAGGAGAGATGCCCACATGTCTTCTTGAGGGGAGAGACATGTTCATTTGATCTTTTGTGGTTATTTGCATTAGCTCTGTTCATCATTCATACCTTTCAGCTATGATTTTCTATTCCCTATCTTCTCCCAGTATCCCATGCTAGATTCAGGGGGAGCAAGACATCTAAGGGAAAGAAATCATTTGAATTCATTGCATATCTTTACTCTTGGGGACATGTCTAATCCAATGTGGTACTTAGTACTCACTCTCTACATGTCATCCCAGTCTTGGTATTCTTGTGGTTTCTCTTGTTTGCTCTGGCTAGTAGGTGCATCTGTGTTATCTAACCTTGTTTGCGCAGGTTCATTTCATCCCAAGCCAACTCAAGACTACAAGGTAAGTATATGCATCACAATCATGTGTATGAGGAATTCTTGCCGATGTACATACTGTTTGCAAGAAGGACTCATGGGCATGAAGGTATTTTCTTTAATATCCTTTGTTCTGATGCATATGGCCAAGATACATGTAACACATTGCCTCCTCTATCATGGTTATGCCCTCACATGCTTCTATATTCCATATTCATATGATTGCATACATGTAGGGGGAGCCTATGTTTGTTACATGTCTTTCCAAAGCTTTACTTGCTACTCTTTATATCTTTATCTAAAGCTTTGATGTATGTTGTCATCAATTACCAAAAAGGGGGAGATTGAAAGCACAAGTGCTCCCTAGGTGGTTTTGGTAATTAATGTCAACATATCTCTTGTTGGACTAACACTTTTATCTAGTATGTTTCAGATAAGTTCAACAATGGAGTGGCATGGACTAAAGGATGTGGGAACTCCTTCAAGATGCTAAGGACAAAGGATTGGCTCAAGCTTCAAGCTCAATACTCTTCATTTCATATTTTAGTGGTCCAAGATCACATTGAGTCTATAGGAAAAGCCAATACTATCAAGGAGGGATGATGTTGCTTAATGAGCCTCTTGCTTCATGTGCTTAGTGATATGCTCCAAAACTCTCAACTACTTTCCCACTTCCACAAATGACCTAAACCTAAAGCCAAAATCGGTCACACCGATTCTTCCTATCCGGCGTCACCGATTCCAAAAAGTCATAGCCACTGCCACAAACCCTAAGCAAATCGGTCTTACCGATAGGGATCTCGGTCTCACCGAGATGGGATTGTAATCTCTCTGTGTATGTCCATTACCAAAATCGATCTTACCGAGTTTGAGCAATCGGTACTACCGAGATTACAATGCAAACTCTCTGGATAACTTATTACCAAAATCGGTCCCACCGAGTTTGAGTAATCGGTCCCACCGAGTTTGCCTGACCAACTCTCTGGAAAGCTTATTACCAAAATCGGTCTCACCGAGTTTGTGTAATCGGTCTTACCGAGATTACGTTATGCCCTAACCCTAACCATATCGGTCTCACCGAGTTGCATTTCGGTCCCACCGAAAAACCTAACAGTCATATTATTTGCTAAATCGGTCTGACCGAGTTTAACGATTCGGTCCCACCGAGTTTGGTAGATTGTGTGTAACGGTTAGATTTTGTGTGGAGGCTATAAATCCCCTCCACCTCCTCTTCATTCGTAGAGAGAGCCATCAGACTGAACCTACACTTCCAGCATACATTTTCTGAGAGAGAACTACCTACTAATGTGTTGAGGCCAAGATATTCCATTCCTACCATATGAATCTTGATCTCTAGCCTTCCCCAAGTTGCTTTCCACTCAAATCTTCTTTCCACCAGATCCAAAACCTATGAGAGAGAGAGTTGAGTGTTGGGGAGACTATCATTTGAAGCACAAGAGCAAGGAATTCATCATCAACGCACCATTTGTTACTTCTTGGAGAGTGGTGTCTCCTACATTGGCTAGGTGTCACTTGGGAGCCTTCGACAAGATTGTGGAGTTGAACCAAGGAGTTTGTAAGGGCAAGGAGATCGCCTACTTCGTGAAGATCTACCGCTAGTGAGGCAAGTCCTTCGTGGGCGACGGCCATGGTGGGATAGACAAGGTTGCTTCTTCGTGGACCCTTCGTGGGTGGAGCCTTCCGTGGACTCGCGCAACCATTACCCTTCGTGGGTTGAAGTCTCCATCGACGTGGATGTATGATAGCACCACCTATCGGAACCACGCCAAAAACATCCGTGTCTCCAATTGCGTTTGAATCCTCCAAACCCTTCCCTTTACATTCTTGCAAGTTGCATGCTTTACTTTCTGCTGCCCATATACTCTTGCATGCTTGCTTGATATGTATTGTGAATGTTAAACTTGTGCCTAATCTCCACTTAAACTTAAGGAAACTTAAAAACTGCAACTTTGGTACTTACTGTCTAATCACCCCTTGTCGGTGTCAAAACCAGCGGATCTCGGGTAGGGGGTCCCGAACTGTGCGTTTAGGCGGATGGTAACAGGAGACAAGGGACACGATGTTTTTACCCAGGTTCGAGCCCTCTCGATGGAGGTAAAACCCTACTCCAGCTTGATTGATATTGATGATATGGGTAGTACAAGAGTGGATCTACCACGAGATCAAGGAGGCTAAACCCTAGAAGCTAGCCTACGGTATGATTGTTGTTGTGTCCTACGGACTAAAACCCTCCGGTTTATATAGACACCGGAGGGGGCTAGGGTTACACAGAGTCGGTTACAATGGTAGGAGAACTACATATCCGTATCGCCAAGCTTGCCTTCCACGCCAAGGAAAGTCCCATCCGGACATGGGACGAAGTCTTCAATCTTGTATCTTCATAGTCTTGGAGTCCGCCGATGATGATAGTTCGCTATCCGGACACCCCTAGTCCAGACTCCTCAAGAGCCCCCGAACCAGCTTCAATGACGACGAGTCCCGCGCGCATATTGTCTTCGGCATTGCAAGACGGGTTCCTCCTCCGAATAATAGAAGATTGTGAACACCAGGATAGTGTCCGGCTCTGTAAAATAAATTCCACATACCACCGTAGAGAGAATAATATTTACACAAGTTCAATCTGCTGACATATTTTGTGGCGTGATGTCACACCACAACCAAGCCTTTACTTGAATCATTTTTATTATACCACCTCAGCGCATTTAGCGAAGCGGTTTCCTTGGCACGTCTTGTCGAAGCAGAGACCGTGTTCCCCTTATTCCGGGATTCCCATCAATACGGACGTGGGTAACCCAACCGTGCCCGTTGCCACGCCCCCTCCATCAAAGGCGAGTTCCAAACGGTCACGGGGACGGCTCTTGGTATTCTCCCTCTTTATAATGAGACCAAGGCCCGTTCCTTTTCTTCAATCCTCAATCAAATCCGCTCCTCGCCCTGAGTTCCAACACCTAGGGCTCCAGATTCGGGCGCTTCAGATCTTCGATAATGTCCGGCTCTGACCTACAGGGCCGGTGGATGCCCTCCTCCATCACGGAAGAGGACGTGCTAAAGCTGAGAAACGCCAGGTACTTAACCTATGAGATTTCACATAGGTTGCCTGCCCAAGGGCAAGTCATTCCTACTCCCGAGCCTGGCGAGAGTGTCGTGTTCGTGTCTCACCTCCGTCGGGGGTTAGGCTTCCCGATGGATCCCTTCGTGAGGGGGCTCATGTTTTACTATGGGCTGGAATTCCACGACTTGGGTCCGGAGTCCATCCTCCACATCTCATCATTTATTGTCGTTTGCGAAGCCTTCCTCCGCACTACCCCTCACTTCGGTTTGTGGCTCAAAACCTTCAATGTGGTGCCGAAGATGATTGAGGGACGTTAGGCAGAGTGCGGCGGGGCGGTTGTAAGCAAGAGGGCCGATGCTCCATGGCCCGAGGGCTCTTTTCAGGAGGAGCTCGGCTTGTGGCAACAGGAGTGGTTCTATATCACCGCTCCCAGAGGCAGTAGGCAGAGGCCGCCGCCCGCCTTTCGCTCGGGCCCTCCACAACGGCTAACATCATGGGTTAGCAAAGGGCTTGACTGGGGGCCGTCCAAGTACGTTCCCCTATTGCAGGGCTGGATTCGAGACCTCCAAGAGAGGGAGATCAATCTGGTCGTGGTGACGCAGGTTATGCTGATTCGGCGTCTTCTGCCCTGCAAACGTCGCCCCCTCCGCCTGTGGGAATTCAATCCGGAGGGACCACGAGCTCTCCAAAACTTCATGGGTACGACACCCGTGGAGATGTACAAACTTTTCTTCGGATCACAAGAGATGTCTCTGGACTTGATCGAGGACGCCGGCCTAAGCTGCAATCGCCGGATACTCAAGTAAGTAGTCCGTGTCCGGACATATCGTCTGCTTATTTATCATAGATTTGCCTTTTAACCAGCTATCCTCGAACAGAGTGGACAGTAAAGCAAAATCGACACGGTGTCCGGCCCCCCTCCCGGAGACCACGCCGGATCCCGTGCTAGTCAAGATGCTGGAGGTTGCGCCTTCAGAAGAGGGCGAAGGGGGAAACAATAAAACTACCGCCTCTACTGAGGAGGCTCTTAAGAAAGGGGGGTGTCGGTGTCAAAACCGGCGGATCTCGGGTAGGGGGTCCCAAACTGTGCATCTAGGCGGATGGTAACAGGAGACAAGGGACATGATTTTTTTACCTAGGTTCGGGCCCTCTCGATGGAGGTAAAACCCTACTCCTGCTTGATTGATATTGATGATATGGGTAGTACAAGAGTGGATCTACCACGAGACCCAGGAGGATAAACCCTAGAAGCTAGCCTATGGTATGATTGTTGTAATGGTTGTTGTCCTACGGACTAAAACCCTCCGGTTTATATAGACACCAGAGAGGGCTAGGGTTACACAGAGTCGATTACAATGGTAGGAGATCTACATATCCGTATTGCCAAGATTGCCTTCCACGCCAAGGAAAGTCCCATCCGGACACGGGACGAAGTCTTCAATCTTGCATCTTCATAGTCTTGGAGTCCGGCTGACGATGATAGTCCGGCTGTCCGGACACCCCCTAGTCCAGGACTCCTCAAGAGCTCCTGAACCAGGCTTCAATGATGATGAGTCCCGCGCATATTGTTCGGCATTGCAAGGCGGGTTCCTCCTCCGAATAATTCATAGAAGATTGTGAACACCAGATAGTGTCCGCTCGCAAAATAAATTCCACATTCCACCGTAGAGAGAATAATATGTACACAAGTTCAATCTGCTGACGTATTTTGTGGCATGACGTCACACCACTAGCAAGCCTTTACTTGAATCGTTTTTTATTATACCACCTCAGCGCGTTTAGCGAAGCGGTTTCCTTGGCACGTCTTGTCGAAGCAGAGATCGTGTTCCCCTTATCCCGGGATTCTCATCAATACGGGCGTGGGTAACCCAATCGTGCCCGTCGCCACGCCCCCTCTATCGGAGGCGAGTCCCGAATGGTCACGGGGACGGCTCTTGATATTCTCCCCTTTTATAAGGGACCAAGGCTCGTTTCTTTTCTTCAACCCGCAATCGAATCTTCTTCCCGCCCCGAGTTACAACACCCAGAGCCCCAGATTCGAGCGCTTCGGACCTTCAACAATGTCCGGCTCCGACCTACAGGGCCGGTGGATGCCTTCCTCCGTCACGGTAGAAGACGTGCTAAAGCTGCGAGAGGCTAAGTACCTGTCTTACGAGATTTCGCATAGGTTGCACGCCAAAGGGCAAGTTATTCCTACCCCAGAGCCCGGAGAGCATGTCGTGTTTGTATCCCACCTTCATCGGGGTTTAGGCTTCCCGATGGATCCTTTTGTGAGGGGGCTCATGTTCTACTATGGGTTAGAATTCCACGACTTGCCTCCGGAGTCCATCCTCCATATTTCCGCATTCATTGTCGTCTGCGAAGCGTTCCTCCGCATCACCCCTCACTTCGCTTAGGAGCTTAAGACCTTCGACGTGAAGTCAAGATGGTAGAGGGCGTCAAGCGAAGTCTTGGCGGGAGGTTGTGAGCGAAGGGCCGATGCTCCATGGCCCGAGGGCTCTTTCCAGAGGAGCTTGGCTTGTGGCAGCAGGTGGTTCTACATAACCGCTCCTGAGGGGCAGCAGGAAGCCGCCGCCCATCTTCCTTCGGGCCCCCACGGGTGATGTCATGGGTCACCTAAGGATCAACTAGGGGCCGCAAAGGACGTGCCCCTATTGCAGGCCGGATTTGAGACCTCCAAGCGAGGGAGATCGATCTGGTCGTGGTGATGCGTGTCATCTTGATTAGGCCTCTCGCCTCGCAAACGCCGCCCTCTCTGGCTGTGGGAGTTTAATACAGAGGGACCACGGATTCTCCAACACTTCATGGGTATGACACCCGTGGAGATGTACAAATTGTTCTTCGGATCACGAGAGGCATGTCCGGAATTGACCGAGGACGCCGGCCTAAGCTGCAATCGCCCGGATACACAAGTAAGTAGTTCCATGTCCGGACATACCGTCTGTTTGCATTTCTATGATTCACTTTTTGACCAACTGCTCTCTAAACATGAGTGGATAGCACAAGCAAAACTGATACGGTGTCCGGCCCCCCTCCCAGAGACCGCGCGGATCCGTCTTTGGTCAGATCTTTGAGGTTGCGCCTTCAGAGGAAGGCGAAGGGAGAATAGAGGAGCTACCGCCTCAACCAAGGAGGCTTTTGAGGAAGAGGGATCGAGAATCCTCCTTCCAGGGGAGAAGAGGACCGCCCAAAACCTGAGGCCAAAGCCCCGAAGCGGGGGAAGAAATCTTTACCAGAGGGTCCTGCGTCCGGAGAGGCTCTAGCCGCACAGTCTCCCCTAAAGGATCAGCCCTCCAGTGAGCCGTGAGTAGAAAAGAGGGAGTTTTGTAATAAGGGACATCCCTATTTGTGCTTCTGAGGATAACTTAAGTTTTTACCTTGTAGTTCGGATCTCCGCCCTTCTCAGATGAGCTCGTCTTCGGGGGAACTCCGTCCGGATATGATGGAGAGCGAGACGCCCCCATCTGCCGCCCCATCGGATGGGGCGGACGAGCCTGAAGTGTCGCCACGGAGGGTGTCCCCGAGTCCGGCAGGGCTGAATAGTTCGGCACTGACTGGTGTGCGGGCGGGGGAGCTGAAGGATCTGCTTGAGAGGGCATCCATCTCAAAAGGTCACCGTACACTAATGAGTACGGTGATTGAAAGAATTTCATCCGCCGAAGGCGGATTGCGTGATGTCATCAGGAGTTTGCTGGCGGGGTTTGAGGTACGTAAAAATGACGTACTCTTTGACAGTTTTACACATAAAGTGCGCCTTGTATAGATAGTAGCCCCTGAGACTCGGTAGGGTGTGGAGAACGACAGCGTGCCGAGGATCAAAATCCCAGGTATTAATTTACGCCTTTCCTAAGCAGGTGGTGGATAGTTCGGTGGCTAGCCGGACCGATGGAGTTGCCAAACGAAAGCGGCAGCTCGATGTTGCGGATGCGGACATCACGCTGGTCAATAAACGACTTGACGAGTCACAAGGTAGGTTTTTTCTCCGTGGTCACCTGGTAAGGGAGCCAAAGCCCACTCCTTACCACATGTGTGTTCAATGCAGATGGTGCCGCTGCTGTGGAGAGCCTTCAGGCAGAACTTGCTCAAGCCAAGGAGCAAGCCAGAAGGGGTGATGCGGCTGCCTCGAGGGCGGCCGAAGAGTTAGAAGCCGAAAGGGCTGCACACCGCCAAGCTAGGAGGAGATGGCGAAATGGCCGTGAAGTTAAAAGATCTGCCGACCGCAATGAGGTTCTTGAAAAGGAGCGCCTAGCGGAGCGAGAAGACTGGGAAGGCCACCGCCGGCCAAGGATGCCTGCTCGCAATGCAGGCTATAAAGGAGGAGCTGCGCCAGCGGAGACATTGTGGCGGTAAGCCCTTTTTGCTGCGCCAAGGTTTACAGATCCAGTATGCTCAGCTTGGCGTTGTGGGGTCCGGAGGATCCTTATATGGACTTAGCGGAGAGTGCGGCAGACGCCGCAGTACTTCCAAGTCGAGGATCACAAGACGGAAGAGCTGTTTTGGTCTCAATTCCATAGTCCGGAGCGTTCACTTCACGACCGATCGGTGGCCGAGTGGGCTGAATGAATAGATTGTCCGGACTTGCCATGACGGATATCGTGGCTCATGTCTGGCCGGATAGGCCCAAGCCGAAGAGTTATTTTGGCTTATTGCAGCAATTCCTTGGGGCGGTGCCGCATATCAAGGCGATGAAGCGATCGGCTTGCATAGAAGGTGCACGGATGGCCCTCGCCGTGTGAAGACACATTGGACAGAGATGGATGCCACCGCGATTGCGACTGTGGTTGGACGAGAGCCGGTTACTCGCCGAGCACTATTTTGGGGAAGTTCTGCGTGGTGCTCGTGTAATTGAGTCGCAGTGCTCAAAGAATGTCATGTTCAAGTGAACATTTTGGTTTGTAAAATGATGTTTATGATGTCAGCGCTTTTTATACTTGTGCGTTCAAGTATTAAAATATCTCCTGTGCGGTCGTTTATGTATACGTGTGTATAACCTGAAAGATGGCAGTCGTCGGCTTCAGCCCCCACGCACAAGGTGCGGGGGTGTTTGCAAAAATAGCGTATTTTCACACTTAATCCGACGTCTCGATCCTGTGAAGGAGGTGGTAGCGTAGCAAACGAGGCAACCGGACTATAATGCTTTATCACTTTCACTTAGCCGTAGGAGTTCGAGGGTGGGGCTACGACATAGCCCCTAGGGGCACCGCGCTCTCCGAATTCGGGGCGCGTATGTGCCTGACTGGGAAACGGTCCTTCGTCAAAGCGGCGGAATTTTAAACATTCTGATAGTCGATCGAGTGGTTGACCAGTCTCTCGTTGTATCATGATGATCGTTTTCGCTTTCTCTCGAGGTGCTCGCCAAATTAACCGGGCACAATCGCAGAGTTCTCCTGGTGCCGCATTAGCCGATGATACGGAATGTAAGGCAGCAAAACACAGGAGCCGGGCAAACCCAACATTTGACCAAAGACATGACTCGGAGCTGATGCATATAAGGCCTAACTCGAGACGCCGAACACTCCCTAAGGTGTTCGGTCTTTATAATAACGGGCAGAACAATGCCCTAAGCCCCTAGTGTCCGTGCACAGTAAGAATTTCGGCGCGGCCGATGCCAAAACGCCAGCCTCCTCGTTGGTTATGTTGAAAAACCGTGGGATGTGATCAACAAAAGACAGTAAGAAAGGTTTATGCAGGGACTTAATCTGAAGAGAATCCTTGCGACAGGTCCCTGCTGCACGTCTGCGCCTGTGTCTCCGTTGTGCCGTATCCTGGACGGGTGTACACTTTGTTCATCTGTAAAAGGAGAGGAACTTAGCTTGCAAGGAAATCGTGCAAAAAATGTATTAAAAATCAAAATGTGAATGAATAAATAAAGTTGAGCCTATATTAGCTCATACGCACAGCCCCTTGTAAAGGGGTGTGCGGCTAGGGAGCCCCTAGCTTATTTTATGCCGGACTCGTCTAGCCGTGTCCGGGGTCTTGCACGACCTTTTAGTGAGATGATGCCGCGTGGACCGGGCATTTTAAGTGTAAGAGATGCGTAGTGTGGTATTGCATTAAAGCGGACAAAAGCTTCACGTCCCAATAGTGCTTGATGGCTACTTTTGAATGGGGCGACATGAAAGAGTAGCTTTTCGCGTCGGAAGTTGTTGGGTGACCCAAATACAACTTCTAGTAGTAAGGAGCCCGTGCACTTGGCGTAAGGGCCTGGCGTCACTCCTTTGAAGGGAGTGCGGCTATATCGAATTTTAGTAAGGTCTATCCCCAATTTGTGGATTGTGTCCGGATATAGCAGGTTTAAATCGCTGCCGCCGTCCATCAGGACTTGTGTAAATTGTAGTCCGTCGAGTATAGGATCCAATATCAGAGCAGTCCATCCTGCATTTCGAATACTTCTGGAATAGTCCAGGTGGTCAAAAGTAATTGGTTTTGACATCCAACCTCGAGGTTCCGCTGGGGTGGACCGTGCGATTCCTACTTTGGCGGGTGCCGCACTGTTTCTCCGTATTATCACATGAAGTGAATTTACTATTTTGACTTCTTGCGGAAAAGTCTTCTGTTTTCCGGCGCTCTGCTGGTGGGGTTTGTCATCATCCTCGCTTGGCGCGTCGAGCCCCTTGTGTTCGACATTGAGTCTGCCGGACTGTTTGAAGACCCAACAATCTCGGTGGGTATGGTTTGCAGGCCTTCCGGAGGTGCTGTGGATTTGACATATCCGATCCAAAATTTTGTTTAAGTTGGATAGCTCTTCACTATTGTCCTTGAGAGGCAGTGCTTTGTTGTTCGGCCGCGAGCTTTTGAATCCGGCGTTGACCGCCGTGTTCTTTGGGCTTTTTTCTTTATTTCGGCGCTGATCCTTTCCGTTTCCATCTCTGATCTCGGATGTACTCGGGTTGCTGGTGCTGCATCTTGCTAGCTAGCTGTCTTCCCCCGTGCAAAAGCGGGTCATGAGGCTTGTTAGCGCGGCCATTGTTCTCGGCTTCTCTTGGCCGAGGTGTCTGGTGAGCCATTCGTCTCGGACATTATGTTTAAAAGCTGCTAAGGCTTCAGCGTCCGGACAGTCGACTATTTGGTTCTTTTTGGTAAGGAACCTGTTCTAGAATTTGTGCGCTGACTCTCCGGGCTGTTGAGTTATGTGACTTAAATCGTCTGCGTCCGGAGGGCGGACATAAGTCCCTTGAAAATTTGCTCTAAACGCGTCCTCAAGCTCTTCCCAACTTCCAACAGTATTTTCTGGGAGGCTTTTGAGCCAATGCCGAGCTGGCCCTTTGAGCTTGAGGGGTAGATATTTTATGGCGTGGAGATCATCTCCTTTGTCCATGTGTATGTGGAGGATGTAATCCTCAATCCAGACTCCAGGGTCTATTGTTCTGTCGTACGCCTCTATGTTTACGGGTTTGAATCCCGCTGGAAATTCATGATCCAGCACCTCATCGGTGAAACATAGTGGGTGTGCGGCGCCCCTGTATTTAGGCGTGCCGTTATCTTCAAGCATGAGGCATGTTGTGTTGCTTCCTGGGGCCCTCTTTTTTGGCCCGTAAATGGACCTGACTGGGCCATCTGTTTTGTGAGGATCGTGTGTCGTCTTGTGTGCGACGCCGCTTGTCACTTTTGGCCTGTCATCTGGTCGTCTATCCGGCCAGGCGGCCTCTTTGCTTTTTGACTGTGGGGGCTCTATGGCCTCCTCGTCAAATTCTGGCAGCAGCTTGCGCTTTGGATAGCTCTTTGTTTGGTGGCTATTGCCATATTTGTCCGCGGTCTTGAGTACTTTGCTCCACCTCATTCTCGAGTATGTCTTCCGCTATTTTGAGCTTTCGTTTTTCCTTTTTCGGACTTCTTGCAGTGGCGACCAGTCTTTTGTGCAGGTTCTTATGCTCCGGTGGTGTGTCCGGCGTGAGTTCGTCTGGACTGTTGTTTTCGTCGGGCATGGATTGATTGTCTAATTCGTCCTGCTCGGATGGCTGCTTGGTTGCATGTTTGTCATCCACTGGTTTGCCCTGCTCTATCGCTGGGTCATTAGGAGTGTTGTTTTTGTCGAGGCGGGACTTAGGGCGGCATCTGCGTCGCCGTTTTGGTTGTTTGTCGGCGGAATTATCCTTTGCCGCGTCCCATTGTTCCTCGTCATCGCTTTCTTTTGGGGTGTCCACCATATATACATGGTTTGGGTTGGCCTTCCAGTGCTCGGTAGGCGCTGGTTCTTAGTAGTCTCGGCATCGTCGTCCATACCGTCGATGTCTTGAGTCATAGTCTAGCATGTCGGTTAGATCGCCGATGTGGCTCTGAATTGGGTGGTGGGTGGGCTTTGAATTTCTTCGTCGTCCGCATCCCAACCGCCCCGACCGATCCGCCAGGTTCTCGATAACGAGAGATGCTTTAGCGAATTCAAGATGTCGCCAAAGGGTGAGTGCTGAAAGATGTCCGCGGCGGTGAACTCCATAATCGGCGCCCAATTGGATTCGATTGGCAGGGGCGGAGAAGGTTCGGAGTCCGGCAAGGAGTCCGGCGCCTCGGAGTCACGAGCTTTATAAGGGACAAGATTAGTATTCGGCTCTATCGCCGTAGAAGTTGCAGCCCCCGAGGCGGTGTCCAGCCACCTGTCCTCGATCTGCGCGGTATGCTCCGAGCTAAGGGCAAGAGCGGACTCGTGTGCGGCCTCCAGGGCACTGTCCGGCGGCAGGGCTAGACCATACCCATCGTGATAGTGCGGCACGCTCGGCTGTGGCACGAATCCGTCGAAGATCAAGTCTCCACGGATGTCGGTCGTGAAGTTTAGGCTTCCAAACCTGACCTGATGGCCAGGGGCGTAGCTTTCGATCTACTCCGGATGGTGAAAGCACATTTGCTCCCTGGGTGGTTTTGGTAATTAATGACAACATACTTTGTGGTTGGTCTAATGCTTTCATCAAGTATGTTTCAGGAAAGTCAATCACTCTGGCATGGCAAAAGGACTAGAAAGGTGGACCCCTAGGATGCTAAGGAAAGGATTGGCAAAAGCTCAAGACTCCATTTTTGGTTTAGTGATCCAAGATCACATTGAGTCCATAGGAAAGCCAATACTATTAAAAGGGGATGAGGTTAGGATGATGATCTTGTTGCTCAAGTGCTTAATGATTTATCTCTCAAACTATCAGCAATCTTTCATTCCAACATGAACTCATAAGTAATCTCGGTCCCACCGATTCCATAAACTCACCACACCGAGATGAACCACCTCACCGGATAGCCAAACCCTAGTAATTTGGATTTTCCGATTCCAAACTCGGTCTTACGAAATTGGTGTTGCCAACCTTCAGTAGTCTTACAGACTCAAATCGGTGTCACCGAGATGAGAAAGTCGGTCCCACCGAGATTGGCAAACCCTAGACTTTGGAAGAATCGGACTAACCGAGATTGTATTTTCGGTCCCACGAAAATCCCAACGCTCACAAGATTTGAACTTTCGGTCTCACCGAGTTGTCAACTTCGGTCCGACCGAGATTGGTCAAATGTGTGTAACAGTTGGATTTTGTGTGGAGGCTATAAATACCCTCCACCTCCTCTTCATTCGTGGAGAGAGCCATCGAAAGAACTACCACTCCTACCTTACATTTCGAGAAGAAAACTACCTACCCTTGTGTTGAGATCAAGTTGCTCCACTCCCACCATATGAAACTTGATTTCTAGCCTTCCCAAGTTGCTTTCCACTCAATCCCTTCCTCCACCACAGCCAAATCAAGTGAGGAGAGTTGAGTGTTGGGGAGATTATCATTTGAAGCACAAGAGCAAGGAGTTCATCATCACCAACACCATCTATTACCTTTTGGAGGTGGTGCCTTCTAGATTGGTTAGGTGTCGCTTGGGAGCCTCCGTCAAGATGTGGAGTTGAACCAAGAAGTTTGTAAGGGCAAGGAGATCGCCTACTTCGTGAAGATCTACCCCGAGTAAGGCTAGTCCTCCGTGGACGTAGGCCATGATGGCATAGACAAGGTTGCTTCTTCGTGGACCCTTCGTGGGTGGAGCCCTCCGTGGACTCTCGCAGCCGTTACCCTCCGTGGGTTGAAGTCTCCATCAACGTGGATTGACGATAGCACCACCTATCGGAACCACGAGAAAAATCTCCGTGTCTCCAAATTGCGTTTGCTCTTCTCCACCTCTCCTTTACTATATGTGCAATTTACTTTCCGCTGCCATTGCTCTAGAATTGCATGTGTAGTATGCTACTTGACTTATGCATGATGCTTGACTTGATCTCCATTGTGAACTTGCCAAAACCTTGTCCTAATCAAAAGGCATAAACTTTAATCTTGTCGAGTAGTCTAATCACCCCCCTCTAGACACTCTTTCCTTCAACGATCCTACAATTGGTATCAGAGCATTGGTCTCCATTGCTTTGGTTTGCACACCATTGGAGGAAGATGGACGTGTCTACGTTTGGGAGTGTTAGTCATAGAGTGCCTACTCTTGATGGAGTGTCCTATAACTCGTGGAGGATTGAAATGCTTGCTATCTTTAAGATGTACAACTTGCGCAAATATGTTGAAACCCCATATGTACCTCCATTTGACCCCTTGCACCCTACTATGGATGAAGAGCTTGATTTGCTTCGTAACCTTAGAACTGTCAATCTTATCATTAGAGGTTTGCCCGATAACTTGCTTGAGCTGGTCACAAACTTTGAGTGCGCCCATGCTATGTGGAAGTTCTTGGAAGAACTTTATCCGGACTACTCTTTGAGAAGTCTTGATCAAATTCTATACAAGACTATTGAATTTGATATGATGCGCCCCAATGATCCCAACTTTGATAAATGCTTCTTTGAGCTTCGTGATCTTATGAAAAGAAGGGTGATCCGGTTTTATCAATGTTCAATTAGAAATGCTCTTGTATTGCATTCCGATGATTATTGTCACTCGACAAAACTAATGCAAGTCATTGTCAAATTGACCTAGGAATTGATGATGAATTGTCTATGGGTCAATATGATGATGAGCATGAGCAGGATGACGATTACTCGATTAGGACACCGAGCTAGACAAGATCATGAAGAGTCTCAATCTTATGGCAAATCGAGAGACTACATATCCGTGGAAAAGAGTGGATTCTTGATAGTGGATGCACCGATCACATGACCGGAGATGAAGACATGTTTCGAGAGCTTGCAAAGAACGATGGTCCACGCAAGCATGTGACTTTTGGAGACAACTCCAAGGGTAAGGTACTTGGCCTTGGTAAGGTGGCCATATCTCATGATAGCTCCATTAAAAATGTCATGCTTGTTGAATCACTTGGATATAATTTACTTTCCGTGTCTAGATTAGCTGACTTTGGATTCAATGTGCTATTCACCGAAGTAGATTGCCAAGTTTTTCGTCGTGACAATCATAACATGGTATTTACGGTATTCGAGAGGTGACCTATATGTCGTTGATTTCACTAAGAAAGCCCAACCTAGAACTTGCTTCATTGCTAAATCTGCTAAAGGTTGGTTATGGCATAGAAGGCTTGGACATGTTGGTATCGTAATCTAGATAAGCTAATCAAAGGTGATCACATTCTTGGTGTTAAAGATGTTTTCTTTGACAAAGATAGACTCTGTAGTGCATGTCAAGCAGGAAAACAAGTAGGCGGAAGTCATCCCGTGAAGAACATCATGACTACAAGGAGACCGCTTGAGCTTCTTCATATGGATCTCTTCGGTCCCAATGCTTACAAAAGCCTTGGTGGTAACTCCTTTGGTCTAGTTATTGTTGATGATTATTCCAGATTTACGTGGGTATTTTTCCTTGATGACAAGTCACAGGTACAGAGAATCTTCAAAACCTTTGCTAGAAAGGCGCAAAATCAATTCGAGGTGAAGATCAAGAAAGTTCGGAGCGACAATGGAACGGAGTTCAAGAACGCCCATGTGGACTCTTTTCTCGATGAGGAAGGGATTCTACATGAGTTCTCGGCTACATACACACCTCAACAAAATGGAGTTGTTGAGAGGAAGAACCGAACGCTCATTGAGATGGCGAGAACGATGCTTGATGAATACAAGACACCGAAACACTTCCGGGGTGAAGCCGTCGAGACAGCTTGTCATGCTATCAACAGCTTTATCTTCACAAGCTCCTTGGCAAGACTTCATACGAGCTTCTTACGGTAACAAACCCCAAGTGGGATATTTTCGTGTCTTTGGTTCAAAATGCTATATCCTTGATAAGCATCGTCGGTCTAAATTTGCTCCTAAAACTCATGAAGGCTTTTCCTCGGTTATGGATCAAACTCCCACACCTACCGTGTCTACAACATTTTCACCGAAAGGTTGAAGAGGCGGTAGATGTGAAGTTTGATGAATCTAATGGCTCACAAGTAGAGCAAATGCCTATTGATGTAGGAGATAAGGACCCATCGGAATCCATTCAAGATTTATCCATTGGAAAGATCCGTCCCATGGAAGTGAAGGAGAGTACCTCATCTACATATGTGGAGCCCCTACCTCACGGAGAGATGAACCTCAAGGCAACATGGAGGCCTCCACAAGTGGAACTCACCAAGATGAGGATCTTGCGACAAGAAGATCCACCACAACCTCCTTCTCCACCACCTCAAGACAACACCAACAACAATGATGAAGAAGAAGATGAGGATGATGAGGAAGCTCAGCCACGACCACGACAAAAGCTATCCCGAGTTCGAGCAAGAGTCAAGAAGGACCATCCCGTGGAACAAATGATGAATGACATCGACTCCGGGAGAATCACTCGCTCTAAAACTCGTTTAGCTAACTTTTGTGAGCACTACTCATTTATCTCTAGTCTTGAACCTATGAAGGTAGAAGAAGCACTTGAAGACCCAGATTGGGTGAACGCTATGCACGAAGAGCTACACAACTTCGAGAGGAACAACGTTTGGACTTTAGTAGAGAAGCCCAATGATGACCAAAACGTCATTGGAACCAAATGGGTGTTTCGGAACAAGCAAGATGAAGATGGACAAGTCATTCGCAACAAGGCTCGTCTCGTAGCACAAGGTTACACACAAGTCGAAGGTATGGACTATGGTGAGACCTATGCCCCCGTTGCTAGACTTGAGTCCATTCGCATTCTTCTTGCTTATGCCAACCACCATGACATTACTCTCTATCAAATGGACATTAAAAGTGCTTTTCTAAATGGTGAAATTGAGGAGGAAGTATTTGTGAAACAACCTCCCGGATTTGTGAATCCTAAAAAACCTAATCATGTTTACAAGTTGCACAAAGCTCTTTATGGTCTTAAACAAGCTCCTAGAGCTTGGTACAAACTTGACTAGCTTTCTTCTTGAAAAAGGATTTGAGATTGGAAAAATAGACTCAACGCTATTCACGAAAAGGGTTGACGGTGAACTATTTGTGTGCCAAATATATGTTGATGATATTATCTTTGGTTCAACTAACCCTCATTTTAGTGAGAAGTTTGGAAAGCTTATGTCGGAGAAGTATGAGATGTCCATGATGAGTGAACTCAAATTCTTCCTTGGGTTGCAAATCAAGCAATCTAAGGAGGGTACCTTTGTCTCACAAACAAAGTACACAAAGGATCTCTTCAAGAAGTTCAACATGCAAGAGAGCAAAGGTATGAAAACCCCATGCCTACTAGTGGACATAATGACTTGACTAAAGATGGAGAACTGTTGATCAAAAGGTTTATCGATCCATGATTGGTTCTCTACTATATCTACGTGCTTCTCGTCCGACATAATGTTGAGTGTATGCATGTGTGCTCGATATCAAGCAGCCCTAAAGAATGTCATCTTAAAGCTGTTAAAAGAATTGTGAGATATCGATACATACACCTAACTTTGGTATTTGGTATCCTAAGAGGGCCTCCTTCGATCTTGTTGGCTATTCCGACTCGGACTATGCCGGAGACAAGATTGATAGAAAGTCAACTTCGTGCGTGTCAATTCCTCGATCGATCCCTTGTATCTTGGTCATCCAAGAAACAAAATTGATATCATTATCTCTCGCCAAGCAGAATATATTGCTGCTGGTTCGTGTTGTGCTCGATTACTATGGATGACACAAACGCTTAAGGATTATGGGATACATGCGAGACATGTTCCTTTGCTTTGTGACAATGAGAGTGCGATTAAGATTGGACACAATCCGTGCAACACTCTCATACGAAACACATTGAAGTTCGTCACCATTTTATTCGTGATCACATTGCTAAGGGTGACATTGATCTTAAACATGTTCAGATCTTGACAAACAGCTTGCAGATATCTTCACAAAACCACTTGATGAGAAAGTGTTTTGTCGCTTAAGGAGTGAGTTGAACATCATTGATGCTTCAAACTTGGAGTGAAAACTCCATTGATGCATGCAAGGCATGAGCCTAATTGACTAATCCTTGATATTTCTCTTATGATGATGATCATATGTCTTGGACACATTTGCCCCCTTGTATTGCATCTAACTCCTTGCAGGTACTTGGATGGTCTACATTCTACAAGATTACCACACACTCGAATCATGAGTAATCTTGTCATTGACCAAGTATCTAGCCCTTTGGGATGTTGAGTTCAAGGAACAAAATTCCACATATCCTTTTGACACCATATACTTCTAGTACTTCACTCATGACATCTTGGATATTCTTGAGTATTTCCTTGCTTGCCTAACCCATGTAGGAAGATGAACTATACATTTGGAAATGGTGCTCCAACTTCACATTCGATGAGCATCTACATCAAGTTCACCTACATGAGTACAAGCAACAACAAGCCCAAGGTATGTTCTTCACATCTTGAAGGAGCTTTGCTCAAAGACATGAGTACAAGCAGCTTCAAAAGATGTGATCACATCAAAATGCTTAATTGAAAAATGGCAACCCCATTTTGAGCTTAAACGATGAGTATGACCTATGATCAAATGTTCTCATTTGACTCCTAAGTCAATATACTCAAACATAGGTGACCTAGTCGCCGACCCCTATCTAGATGAAGTACATATGAGTTGGAGTTTTTTTTTTTTTTCATTGAGTTTTCTTTCTTTTATTTAAAAAAAACAAAAAAAAACTTCATCTAGCAATCTTTTTTTTACTTTTATTTCTTCTGTTCTTGTGTATATCTTTTTGGCTCTGATCAATTCCCTGAAAATCATTTACAAATTTATTGCAAATCTTTTGAAACAGTCCTTGCAAAGTGAGCTGAATTATTTCTATATTTCCTTGGAATTAAACTCGGCGTCACCGATTCAATCACTTCGGTCTAACCGAAAAAGGATCTGCCCTAAGTCTCTGACTTTCGGACTCACCGATCCATATCAATTCGGTGTCACCGATTTACATTCACCAGGACATCATCTTCTGCAGCTCAACTGAATGATTTATTCTGTTTTTGCTCAGTTGTGATTCTTAAGGATCCCACTTCTTTCCTTCCATCTTTCCTGTCCTTCCTGGTTTACTGTCCTTTTCGGCACTTGATGTCAAAGGGGGAGAAGAGCTTAAGGGGAGATTGGAAGATAAGGGGAGAAGAGAAGATTTAAAAGGGGAAGAATAATCTTACCTTAAGGGGGAGAGAATCACATCAAAGCTTTGCCCTGTTCCACATTGGATATTACATTTGGTATCATTCTTTTGATTTTGCTTTCCTCGCTATCACATTTGGCATCTTCTGAAAAGCACAATTGGTATCTTATGAAAAGCAAAATCTCTCAGAGCTCATTGAAAATCTTTTAGTCTTGGGAGACATGGTAGCTGATCCAAGCTGGTGCTCAACAAGAGACACTCTTTATACATGTCATCCCTGGCTTGGTACTCTTGATGTTCTTGCTATTGGTTGAAGAAATACACTTGTGTTATCTAACCTTGTTTTCTCAAGCTTACTTCTTCAGGTACAATGCCAAGGAACTTCAAGGTAAGTATATGCATCTTGCAGAATGTGCATGATGGTGACTTGCTTGTGAATACCTGTTTGCAAGAAATCACCATGCACATATGCATCATCACTCACTTACCCTCATCTGCTCTGATGCATATAGCCAAGCTGCATGTAGCACATCTTGCTTTTCTCTCATGTGTGCTTGTGGTAGTCCAAAACCAAAATCTAAAATCTTGCACACTTGTAGGGGGAGCCTGTGTACTACATGTTTGTCAAAGCTTTAATGATAATCCTGCCCTTCATTCAGTAAGCTTTGATATCTTATTTTGTGTGTTGCCATCAATTACCAAAAAGGGGGAGATTGAAAGCACATTTGCTCCCTGGGTGGTTTTGGTAATTAATGACAACATACTTTGTGGTTGGTCTAATGCTTTCATCAAGTATGTTTCAGGAAAGTCAATCACTCTGGCATGGCAAAAGGACTAGAAAGGTGGACCCCTAGGATGCTAAGGAAAGGATTGGCAAGAGCTCAAGACTCCATTTTTGGTTTAGTGATCCAAGATCACATTGAGTCCATAGGAAAGCCAATACTATTAAAAGGGGATGAGGTTAGGATGATGATCTTGTTGCTCAAGTGCTTAATGATTTATCTCTCAAACTATCAGCAATCTTTCATTCCAACATGAACTCATAAGTAATCTCGGTCCCACCGATTCCATAAACTCAGTCACACCGAGATGAACCACCTCAGCCAGATAGCCAAACCCTAGTAATTTCGGATTTTCCGATTCCAAACTCGGTCTTACCGAAATTGGTGTTGCCAACCTTCTGTAGTCTTCTGTACTCAAATCAGTGTCACCGAGATGAGAAAGTCGGTCCCACCGAGATTGGCAAACCCTAGACTTTGGAAGAATCGGACTAACCGAGATTGTATTTTCGGTCCCACCGAAAATCCCAACGTTCACAAGATTTGAACTTTCGGTCTCACCGAGTTGTCAACTTCGGTCTGACCGAGATTGGTCAAATGTGTGTAACGGTTGGATTTTGTGTGGAGGCTATAAATACCCTCCACCTCCTCTTCATTCGTGGAGAGAGCCATCGAAAGAACTACCACTCCTACCTTACATTTCGAGAAGAAAACTACCTACCCTTGTGTTGAGATCAAGTTGCTCCACTCCCACCATATGAAACTTGATTTCTAGCCTTCCCAAGTTGCTTTCCACTCAATCCCTTCCTCCACCACAGCCAAATCAGTGAGGAGAGTTGAGTGTTGGGGAGATTATCATTTGAAGCACAAGAGCAAGGAGTTCATCATCACCAACACCATCTATTACCTTTTGGAGGTGGTGCCTTCTAGATTGGTTAGGTGTCGCTTGGGAGCCTCCGTCAAGATGTGGAGTTGAACCAAGAAGTTTGTAAGGGCAAGGAGATCGCCTACTTCGTGAAGATCTACCCGAGTAAGGCTAGTCCTCCGTGGGCGAGGCCATGATGGCATAGACAAGGTTGCTTCTTCGTGGACCCTTCGTGGGTGGAGCCCTCCGTGGACTCTCGCAGCCGTTACCCTTCGTGGGTTGAAGTCTCCATCAACGTGGATTGACGATAGCACCACCTATCGGAACCACGAGAAAAATCTCCGTGTCTCCAAATTGCGTTTGCTCTTCTCCACCTCTCCTTTACTATATGTACAATTTACTTTCCGCTGCCATTGCTCTAGAATTGCATGTGTAGTATGCTACTTGACTTATGCATGATGCTTGACTTGATCTCCATTGTGAACTTGCCAAAACCTTGTCCTAATCAAAAGGCATAAACTTTAATCTTGTCGAGTAGTCTAATCACCCCCCCTCTAGACACTCTTTCCTTCAACGATCCTACAATTGGTATCAGAGCATTGGTCTCCATTGCTTTGGTTTGCACACCATTGGAGGAAGATGGACGTGTCTACGTTTGGGAGTGTTAGTCATAGAGTGCCTACTCTTGATGGAGTGTCCTATAACTCGTGGAGGATTGAAATGCTTGCTATCTTTAAGATGTACAACTTGCGCAAATATGTTGAAACCCCATATGTACCT
Source organism: Aegilops speltoides (assembly GCA_021437245.1). Classification (NCBI taxonomy): domain Eukaryota; kingdom Viridiplantae; phylum Streptophyta; class Magnoliopsida; order Poales; family Poaceae; genus Aegilops; species Aegilops speltoides. Next base: position 87,478,340 of record CM038143.1, on the reverse strand, counting down.
CCATTTGACCCCTTGCACCCTACTATGGATGAAGAGCTTGATTTGCTTCGTAACCTTAGAACTGTCAATCTTATCATTAGAGGTTTGCCCGATAACTTGCTTGAGCTGGTCACAAACTTTGAGTGCGCCCATGCTATGTGGAAGTTCTTGGAAGAACTTTATCCGGACTACTCTTTGAGAGGTCTTGATGAAATTCTATACTAGACTATTGAATTTGATATGATGCGCCCCAATGATCCCAACTTTGATAAATGCTTCTTTGAGCTTCGTGATCTTATGAAAAAGAAGGGTGATCCCGGTTTTATCAATGTTCGAATTAGAAATGCTCTTGTATTGCATTCCGATGATTATTGTCACTCTGACAAAACTAATGCAAGTCATTGTCAAATTGACCTAGGAATTGATGATGAATTGTCTATGGGTCAATATGATGATGAGCATGAGCAGGATGACGATTACTCCGATTCGGACACCGAGCTAGACAAGATCATGAAGAGTCTCAATCTTATGGCAAATCTGAGAGACTACATATCCGGTGGAAAAGAGTGGATTCTTGATAGTGGATGCACCGATCACATGACCGGAGATGAAGACATGTTTCGAGAGCTTGCAAAGAACGATGGTCCACGCAAGTATGTGACTTTTGGAGACAACTCCAAGGGTAAGGTACTTGGCCTTGGTAAGGTGGCCATATCTCATGATAGCTCCATTAAAAATGTCATGCTTGTTGAATCACTTGGATATAATTTACTTTCCGTGTCTAGATTAGCTGACTTTGGATTCAATGTGCTATTCACCGAAGTAGATTGCCAAGTTTTTCGTCGTGACAATCATAACATGGTATTTACCGTTATTCGTAGAGGTGACCTATATGTCGTTGATTTCACTAAGAAAGCCCAACCTAGAACTTGCTTCATTGCTAAATCTGCTAAAGGTTGGTTATGGCATAGAAGGCTTGGACATGTTGGTATGCGTAATCTAGATAAGCTAATCAAAGGTGATCACATTCTTGGTGTTAAAGATGTTTTCTTTGACAAAGATAGACTCTGTAGTGCATGTCAAGCAGGAAAACAAGTAGGCGGAAGTCATCCTGTGAAGAACATCATGACTACAAGGAGACCGCTTGAGCTTCTTCATATGGATCTCTTCGGTCCCAATGCTTACAAAAGCCTTGGTGGTAACTCCTTTGGTCTAGTTATTGTTGATGATTATTCCAGATTTACGTGGGTATTTTTCCTTGATGACAAGTCACAGGTACAGAGAATCTTCAAAACCTTTGCTAGAAAGGCGCAAAATCAATTCGAGGTGAAGATCAAGAAAGTTCGGAGCGACAATGGAACGGAGTTCAAGAATGCCCATGTGGACTCTTTTCTCGATGAGGAAGGGATTCTACATGAGTTCTCGACTACATACACACCTCAACAAAATGGAGTTGTTGAGAGGAAGAACCGAACGCTCATTGAGATGGCGAGAACGATGCTTGATGAATACAAGACACCGAAACACTTCTGGGGTGAAGCCGTCGAGACAGCTTGTCATGCTATCAACAGGCTTTATCTTCACAAGCTCCTTGGCAAGACTTCATACGAGCTTCTTACCGGTAACAAACCCCAAGTGGGATATTTTCGTGTCTTTGGTTCAAAATGCTATATCCTTGATAAGCATCGTCGGTCTAAATTTGCTCCTAAAACTCATGAAGGCTTTTTCCTCGGTTATGGATCAAACTCCCACACCTACCGTGTCTACAACATTTTCACCCGAAAGGTTGAAGAGACGGTAGATGTGAAGTTTGATGAATCTAATGGCTCACAAGTAGAGCAAATGCCTATTGATGTAGGAGATAAGGACCCATCGGAATCCATTCAAGATTTATCCATTGGAAAGATCCGTCCCATGGAAGTGAAGGAGAGTACCTCATCTACATATGTGGAGCCCCCTACCTCACGGAGAGATGAACCTCAAGGCAACATGGAGGCCTCCACAAGTGGAACTCACCAAGATGAGGATGCGCGACAAGAAGATCCACCACAACCTCCTTCTCCACCACCTCAAGACAACACCAACAACAATGATGAAGAAGAAGATGAGGATGATGAGGAAGCTCAGCCACGACCACGACAAAAGCTATCCCGAGTTCGAGCAAGAGTCAAGAAGGACCATCCCGTGGAACAAATGATGAATGACATCGACCGGAGAATCACTCGCTCTAAAACTCGTTTAGCTAACTTTTGTGAGCACTACTCATTTATCTCTAGTCTTGAACCTATGAAGGTAGAAGAAGCACTTGAAGACCCGGATTGGGTGAACGCTATGCACGAAGAGCTACACAACTTCGAGAGGAACAACGTTTGAACTTTAGTAGAGAAGCCCAATGATGACCAAAACGTCATTGGAACCAAATGGGTGTTTCGGAACAAGCAAGATGAAGATGGACAAGTCATTCGCAACAAGGCTCGTCTCGTAGCACAAGGTTACACACAAGTCGAAGGTATGGACTATGGTGAGACCTATGCCCCCGTTGCTAGACTTGAGTCCATTCGCATTCTTCTTGCTTATGCCAACCACCATGACATTACTCTCTATCAAATGGACATTAAAAGTGCTTTTCTAAATGGTGAAATTGAGGAGGAAGTATTTGTGAAACAACCTCCCGGATTTGTGAATCCTAAAAAACCTAATCATGTTTACAAGTTGCACAAAGCTCTTTATGGTCTTAAACAAGCTCCTAGAGCTTGGTACAAATGCTTGACTAGCTTTCTTCTTGAAAAAGGATTTGAGATTGGAAAAATAGACTCAACGCTATTCACGAAAAGGGTTGACGGTGAACTATTTGTGTGCCAAATATATGTTGATGATATTATCTTTGGTTCAACTAACCCTCATTTTAGTGAGAAGTTTGGAAAGCTTATGTCGGAGAAGTATGAGATGTCCATGATGAGTGAACTCAAATTCTTCCTTGGGTTGCAAATCAAGCAATCTAAGGAGGGTACCTTTGTCTCACAAACAAAGTACACAAAGGATCTCTTCAAGAAGTTCAACATGCAAGAGAGCAAAGGTATGAAAACCCCCATGCCTACTAGTGGACATAATGACTTGACTAAAGATGGAGAACCTGTTGATCAAAAGGTTTATCGATCCATGATTGGTTCTCTACTATATCTCTGTGCTTCTCGTCCTGACATAATGTTGAGTGTATGCATGTGTGCTCGATATCAAGCAGCCCCTAAAGAATGTCATCTTAAAGCTGTTAAAAGAATTGTGAGATATCTGATACATACACCTAACTTTGGTATTTGGTATCCTAAGAGGGCCTCTTTTGATCTTGTTGGCTATTCCGACTCGGACTATGCCGGAGACAAGATTGATAGAAAGTCAACTTCGGGTACGTGTCAATTCCTCGGTCGATCCCTTGTATCTTGGTCATCCAAGAAACAAAATTCGGTATCATTATCTACTGCCGAAGCAGAATATATTGCTGCTGGTTCGTGTTGTGCTCAGTTACTATGGATGACACAAACGCTTAAGGATTATGGGATACATGCGAGACATGTTCCTTTGCTTTGTGACAATGAGAGTGCGATTAAGATTGGACACAATCCGTGCAACACTCTCGCATACGAAACACATTGAAGTTCGTCACCATTTTATTCGTGATCACATTGCTAAGGGTGACATTGATCTTAAACATGTTCGTATTGACAAACAGCTTGCAGATATCTTCACAAAACCACTTGATGAGAAAGTGTTTTGTCGCTTAAGGAGTGAGTTGAACATCATTGATGCTTCAAACTTGGAGTGAAAACTCCATTGATGCATGCAAGGCATGAGCCAAATTGACTAATCCTTGATATTTCTCTTATGATGATGATCATATGTCTTGGACACATTTGCCCCCTTGTATTGCATCTAACTCCTTGCAGGTACTTGGATGGTCTACATTCTACAAGATTACCACACACTCGAATCATGAGTAACCTTGTCATTGACCAAGTATCTAGCCCTTTGGGATGTTGAGTTCAAGGAACAAAATTCCACATATCCTTTTGACAGCATATACTTCTAGTACTTCACTCATGTCATCTTGGATATTCTTGAGTATTTCCTTGCTTGCCTAACCCATGTAGGAAGATGAACTATACATTTGGAAATGGTGCTCCAACTTCACATTCGATGAGCATCTACATCAAGTTCACCTACATGAGTACAAGCAGCTCCAAAAGATGTGATCACATCAAAATGCTTAATTGAAAAATGGCAACCCCATTTTGAGCTTAAACGCTGAGTATGACCTATGATCAAATGTTCTCATTTGACTCCTAAGTCAATATACTCAAACATAGGTGACCTAGTCGCCGACCCCTATCTAGATGAAGTACATATGAGTTGGAGTTTTTTTTTTTTTCATTGAGTTTTCTTTCTTTTATTTAAAAAAAAACAAAAAAAAACTTCATCTAGCAATCTTTTTTTTTACTTTTATTTCTTACATTCTTGTGTATATCTTTTGGCTCGATCAATTCCACGAAAATCATTTACAAATTTATTGCAAATCTTTTGAAATAGTCCTTGCAAAGTGAGCTGAATTATTTCTATATTTCCTTGAATTAACCTCAAGGCCACCGACTCAATCACTTGGTCTAACGAAAAAGGATCTGCCCTAAGTCTCTGACTTTCGGACTCACCGATCCATATCAATTCGGTGTCACCGATTTACATTCACCAGGACATCATCTTCTGCAGCTCAACTGAATGATTTATTCTGCTTTTGCTCAGTTGTGATTCTTAAGGATCCCACTTCTTTCCTTCCATCTTTCCTGTCCTTCCTGGTTTACTGTCCTTTTCGGCACTTGATGTCAAAGGGGGAGAAGATTTAGGGGGAGCTTAAAGGGAGATTGGAAGATAAGGGGAGAAGAGAATATTTAAAAGGGTAAGAATAATCTTACCTTAAGGGGGAGAGAATCACATCAAAGCTTTGCCCTGTTCCACATTGGATATTACATTTGGTATCATTCTTTTGATTTTGCTTTCCTCGCTATCACATTTGGCATCTTCTGAAAAGCACAATTGGTATCTTATGAAAAGCAAAATCTCTCAGAGCTCATTGAAAATCTTTTGGTCTTGGGAGACATGGTAGCTGATCCAAGCTGGTGCTCAACAAGAGACACTCTTTATACATGTCATCCCTGGCTTGGTACTCTTGATGTTCTTGCTATTGGTTGAAGAAATACACTTGTGTTATCTAACCTTGTTTTCTCAAGCTTACTTCTTCAGGTACAATGCCAAGGAACTTCAAGGTAAGTATATGCATCTTGCAGAATGTGCATGATGGTGACTTGCTTGTGAATACCTGTTTGCAAGAAATCACCATGCACATATGCATCATCACTCACTTACCCACATCTGCTCTGATGCATATAGCCAAGCTGCATGTAGCACATCTTGCTTTTCTCTCATGTGTGCTTGTGGTAGTCCAAAACCAAAATCTAAAATCTTGCACACTTGTAGGGGAGCACATGTACTACTGTTGCCATCGAGGATATTTGAGGTTGGAGATATCAATGTGCTCTGAGGTTGAGTAAATTTCATATCGGGAGTATCTGACATGCTGCCATGCTGTATGATTGGATCTTAGTCTGAGATAGCTGAGTATGTTAGCGGACCTCATGTCCTAGTGCTCTTGTTGTAAGCGAGGCTCTTTGTAGGCCTGTTGGTCTGACTCTGCGTCTGGGCTGGCCTTGTGGCCTTCGTGTAGCTTAGCCTGCGTATTTGATCATGTCGGCTTCTGTCCCTTTGTTGGTGGCTCATGGTTTTGAGATCGCTTGTCTTTGTGTCCTTTTGGCTCTTGCTGGCTAGTACTTGTGCCACTCTGTGCTTCTTTCGTGGCCTCTTTTGTGTTCTGGCTCTTGGCTTTGTATCTTGTGCGTCTTGTGCTCTTTTCGGCGGTTGATGTTGCGCATCTGGCTTTGTCTGCTTATCGTTGGGCTTCGTTGTTTGCTCTCGTTTACATCTTGGTCCGGCCTCGTTACCCTCCGTGGGTTGAAGTCTCCATCAACGTGGATTGAAGATAGCACCACCTATCGGAACCACGAGAAAAATCTCCGTGTCTCCAAATTGCGTTTGCTCTTCTCCACCTCTCCTTTACTATATGTGCAATTTACTTTCCGCTGCCATTGCTCTAGAATTGCATGTGTAGTATGCTACTTGACTTATGCATGATGCTTGACTTGATCTCCATTGTGAACTTGCCAAAACCTTGTCCTAATCAAAAGGCATAAACTTTAATCTTGTCGAGTAGTCTAATCACCCCCCCTCTAGACACTCTTTCCTTCAACGATCCTACACATCTTCATAGTCTTGGAGTCCGGCTGACGATGGTAGTCCGGCTGTTCGGACACCCCCTAGTCCAGGACTCCCTCAGGGGGATCGAGAATCCCTCCTTCCAGGGGGAGAAGAGGACCCCTTCTGAAGATCCGGAGGCCAAGGCCTCAAAGCGGGGAAAGAAATCTGCATCGGAAGGTCCTGTGCCGAGAGTAATCCCGGCTGCACAGTCTCCCCAAAGGAATCAGCCCTCCAGCGAGCCGCAAGTAGAAAAAGGGGAGTTTTGTAATAAGGGACATCCCTATTTTATTTCTAAGGTTAACCGAAGGTTTTACCTTGTAGTTCGGATCTCAACCCTTCTCAGCAGAGCTCATCCTCGGGGGACCTTCGTCCGGAGATGATGGAGAGCGAAACGCCCCCATCTTCCGCCCCGTCAGGCGGGGCGGACGACCCTGAGGTGTCATCACGGAGGGTCTCCCCGAGTCCGGCGGGGCCGGGGAGTTCGGCACCCACTGGAGTACGGCCGGTGGAGCTGCAGGATCTGCTCGACAGGGCGTCTATCTCAGAAGATCACCGCACATTACTGAGTATGATGATTGAAAGGATCTTATCCGCCGAGAGCGGGTTGCATGAGGCCGTCGGAAGTTTACTGACGGGGTTTGTGGTACGCAAAAAATGACATACCTTTTGACAGTTTTGCACATAGAGTGTGCCCTATATAGATAGTAGCCCCTGAGACTTGGTATGTTGTCGAAAGCGACAGCGTGCCGAGGATCATAATCTCAGTTATAAAATGTCGCCTTTCCTATGTAGGTGGCGGATCGTTCGGTGGCCAGCCGGACTGATAGAGTTGACGAGCTGAAGCGGCAACTCGACGTTGCGGATGCGGACATCGGGCTGGTCAATAAATGACTTGACGAGTCACAAGGTAGGTGGTTTCTCCGTGGTCACCTAGTAAGGGAGCTGATGCCCACTCCTTACAACATGTATGTTTAATGCAGATGGTGCCGCTGCTGTGGAAGACCTTCGGGCAGAGCTTGCTCGAGACAAGGAGCAAGCCAGAAGGAGTGATGCGGCTGCCTTGAAGGCAACTGAAGAGCTAAAAGCCGAAAAGGCTGCTCACTACCGAAGCAGGGAGGAGATGGCCGGAATGGCCGTGAAGTTGAAGGATGCTACCGACCGCTATGAGGTTCTTGAAAGAGAACGCCGAGCGTGGCAAGAGGACCTGAAGAAGGCCACCGCGAAAGCCAAGGATGCCCGTTCTGCAATGAGGGCTATAAAGGAGGAGCTGCGTCAGGCTAGAGACATTGCGGCTGGAAAGCCCTTTCTGCTGCGCAGGAAGTTCACGGATCAGAAGTATGCTTAGTTGGGCCGGCCGTGGGGTGCGGAGGATCCTTATCTGGATTTGGCGGCGAGTGCGGCGGACGCCGTTGTGCACTTCCGAAGCCAAGAGGATCATGAGATGGAAGAGCTTTTTTGGTCTCAATTCCATAGTCCGGAGCGTCCCCTTCCATTAACTGATCGGTTGGCTGAGTGGGCTGAGCTGAATAGGTTGTCCGACTTGCCATGAAGGACGTCATGGCTCATGTGTGGCCGAAAAGGCCCAAGCCAAAGAGTTATTTTGGTTTAGTGCAGTAATTCCTTGATGCGGTGCCACATATCAAGGCGATGAAGCGGTCGGCATGCATAGAGGGTGCACGGATGGCTCTCGCCTGTGTCAAAACATACTGGGCAGAGATGAATGCCACCGACATTGCATCCCAGGATTCGGATAGGAGCCGATTACCCGCCGAGCACTATTTTGAGGAAGTCCCGCGGGGCGCTCGTTTAGTAGAGTCGCAGTGCTCGAAAAATGTTATGTTCAAATGACATTTATGATTTGTAAAACCATATTTATAATATAAGGGCTTTTTATACTTGTGCGTTCAAGTATTGAAATTCCTCCTGTGCGGCCGTTAATGTATATGTATATATAACCTGAAAGATGATAGTCTATGGCTTCAGCCCCCACGCACATGGTGCAGGGGTGTTTGCAAAAAAGCGCATTTTCACACTTAATCCAACGTCTTGGTCCTGTGAAGGAGGTGGTAGCGTAGCAAACGAGGCAACCGGACTATAATGCTTTATCACTTTCACTTAGCAATAGGAGTTCGAAGGTGGAGCTACGATATAGCCCCTAGGGGCACCGCGCTCTCCGAATTCGGGCCGCGTATGTGCCTGATCGGGAAACGGTCCTTCATCAAAGCGGAGGAATTCTAGACATTCCGGTAGTCAATCGAGTGGTTGACCAGTCTCTCGTTGTATCATGACATCGGTTTTGGCTTTCATCGAGGTGCTCGCTTTGGCGAACCGGGCACAATCGCAGTAGTTCTCCTGGTGCCGCGTTAGCCGATAATATGGAATGTAAGGCAGCAAAACACAGGAGCCGGGCAAACCCAACATTTGACCAAAGACATGATTCGGAGCTGATGCATATAAGGCCTAACTCGAGACGCCGAACACTCCCTAAGGTATTCGGCCTTTATGAAAAACGGGCCGAACGATGCCCTAAGCCCAGGTACGCGTGAAATCTTCTGACGCGGCCGATGCCAAAACGTCAGCCTCCTCCTTGGTTATGATAAGAAACCGGGGGATGTATAGCAACAAGAGACAGTAAAAAAAGGTTTACGCAGGGTCTTAATCTAAAAGAATCCTTGTAACGGGTCCCTGCTGCACGCCGTGCTCGTGTCTCTGTTGTCTTTGTATCTCGGACGGTGTAGCATGTTGTTCATCTGTAAAAGAGAAGAACTTAGTTTGAAAAAAAGATCGTGCGAAAAATGCATGTAAAAAAAGAGTATGATTTTTTTTAAAAAAAGAATAATTGAGCTTTATTGGCTCTCATTCTTCGTTCGTGCAGCCCCTTGTAAAGGGGTATGCGGCTGGGAAGCCCCTTGTTTGTTTATGCCGGACTCGCCTAGCCGTGTCCGGGGTCGAAATGACCTGTTTTAGGGGCTTCAATCAGCCAGGCCGGATTAGTTTGTGGCTGTCAAGGCAGTCTCACGTTTTTCCGTTGTCGAGGAACACTCTAAGTTACCCTTTAATGAGATGATGCCGCGTGGACCGGGCATTTTAAGTGTAAGAGACGCGTAATGCGGTATTGCGTTAAAGCGGGCGAAAGCTTCGCGTCCCAATAGTGCTTGATGGCTACTTTTAGATGGGGCGATATGGAAGATTAGCTTTTCGCGACGGAAGTTGTCGGATGAACCGAACACAACTTCTAGTAGTAAGGAGCCCGTACTATGTGCATAAGGGCCTGACGTCGCTCCTTTAAAGGAAGTGCCGCTATGGCGAATTTTGGTAGGGTCTATCCCCATTCTGCGGATGGTGTCCTGGTATAGTAGGTTTATATCACTGCCGCCGTCCATTAAGACTTGTGTAAATTGTAGCCCGTCGATTATAGGATCCAATATCAAAGCAGTCCATCCTGCGTTTCGAATACTTCTGGAGTAATCCAGATGGTCGAAAGTAATTGGTTTTGACATCCAATCTCGGGATTCCGCTGGGGTGGACTGTGCGGCACGTGCTTTGGTAGGTGCCGCCCTATTATTCCTTGTTATCACTTGAAGTGAATTCACTATTTTGACTTCTTATGGGAAGTTCTTTTGTTTTTCGGTGCTCTACTTGTGGGGTTCGTCATCGTCCTCGCTTGGTGTGTCGAGCCCCTTGTATTCGTCGTTAAGTCGGCCGGACTGCTTGAAGACCCAACAATCTCTGTGGGTATGGTTTGCAGGCTTCCCGGGGGTACTGTGAATTTGACATATCCTATCCAAGATTTTGTTTAGGTTGGATAGCTCGTCACTGTTGTCCTTTAGAGGCAGTGTTTTGTTGTTCGGCCGAGAGCTTTTGAACCCGGCGTTGACCGTCGTGTTCTTTGGGCCATTTTCCTTATTCCGACGCTGATCTTTTCTGCGTCGTGATTTCCCATTTCCATCCCTAACCTCGGATGTACTCGGGTTGCTGGTGTTGCATCTTGCCAGCCAGCTATCTTCCCCCGCGCAGAAGCGGGTCATGAGGCTTGTTAGCGCAGCCATTGTTCTTGGTTTTTCCTGGCCGAGGTGTCTGGCGAGCCATTCGTCTCGGACGTTATGTTTAAAGGCTGCTAAGGCTTCGGCGTCCGGACAGTTGACTATTTGGTTCTTTTTGGTGAGGAACCTGTTCCAGAATTTGCATGCTGACTCTCTGGGCTGTTGAGTTATGTGACTTAAATCGTCTGCATCCGGAGGGTGGACATAAGTTCCTTGAAAATTTTCTCGAAACGCATCCTCGAGCTCTTCCCAACTTCCGATTGTATTTTTTGGGAGACTTTTGAGCCAATGCTGAGCTGGCCCTTTGAGCTTGAGGGGTAGGTATTTTATGGCGTGGAGATCGTCTCCTCTAGCCATATGTATGTGTACGATATAATCCTCAATCCAGACTCCGGGGTCTGTTGTTCCGTCATATGCCTCTATGTTTATGGGTTTGAATCCCGCTGGAAATTCATGATCCAGTACCTCATCGGTGAAACATAGTGGGTGTGTGGCGCCCCTGTATTTAGGTGTGCCGTTATCTTCGAACACTCGGCGTGTTGTGTTGCTTCCTGGAGCCTTCTTTTTTGGCCCATAGATGGACCTGACCGGGCCATCCTTTCTGCGAGGATCCTTATGTGGATCGTGTGCAGACTTGTGTGCGGAGCCGCTTGCCACTCTTAGCCTGTCATCTGGTCGTCTATCCGGCCAGGCGGCCTCTTTGTTTTTTGACTGTGGGGGCTCTACAGCCTCCTCGTCAAATTCGGGCAACAACTTGCGCTTCGGGTAGCTCTTTGCTTGGTGACTATCACCGTATTTATCTGCGATCTCGAGTACTTTGCTCCATCTCATTCTGAGTACGTCTTCCACTGTTTTGAGCTTCCGCTTCTGCTTCTTCAAACTTCTTGCAGTGGCGACGAGCCTTTTGTGAAGGTTCTTATCTCCGGTGATGTGTCCGGCGTGAGATCGTCTGGACTGTTGTTTTCGGGGATGGGTTGTTTCGTCAATTCATCCTGTTCGGATGGTTGCTTGGTGGCATGTTCGTCGTCCACTGGTTCACCCTGCTCTACGGCTGGGTCAGTATGGGTGCTGTTGTTATCGAGGCGGGACTTTGGGCGGCGCTTGCGTCGCCGTTTTTGTTGTTTTTCGGGGGAATTATCCTTCTCCGCGTCCCGTTGTTCCTCGTTATCGCTTCCTTTTGGTGTATCCACCATGTATACGTCGTGAGTTGAGGTGGCTTTCCCGTGCCCGGTAGGCGCTGGTTCTTGGTCGTCTCCGGCATCGTCGTCCATATCGTCGATGTCTTCGAAGTCGAAGTCTAGCATGTCGGTTAGATCGTCGACAGTGGCTACTAAGTGGGTGGTGGGTGGGCTTTGAATTTCTTCGTCGTCCGCATCCCAACCGTCCTGACCGCAGTCCGGCCAGGGCTCTCCTGATAACGAGAGATACTTTAGCGAATTCAGGATGTCGCTGAAAGGTGAGTGTTGAAAGATGTCCGCAGCGGTGAACTCCATGATCGGTGCCCAACCGGATTCAATTGGTAGGCGCGAGGGGTTGAGTCCGGCGAGGAGTCCGCACCTGAGTCACGAGCTTCACAAGGGACAAGGTCGATTCGCCCATCGCCGTAGAGGTTGCAGCCCCGAGGCGGTGTCTAGCCACCCGTCCTCGATCTACGCAGCCGCTCGAATTGAGGGTCGGGCGACTCGTGTGCGCCCCTGTGGCACTATCCGCAGCAGAGCTAAATCATGCCCATCATGACAAGGCGGGCGCTTTCGGTGTGGCTCGAATCCATCGAAGATCAAGTCTCCGCAGATGTCGGCCGTGAAGTTCAGATTTCCAAATCGACCGACGGCAGGGGCGTAGCTTCGATCCGCTCCAGATGGCTGCTTAATTGGCCACAATTGCAAAGCTGCCGAATACGAAGATCTGTCCGGGAGAAAAGTCTCACCGGATCTGCGTCGTTGTTGTTAATGATCAAAGGAGACATCGAGCCTATCGGTGGCGACTACGCAGGAACTCTCAATGAAAGCACCAATGTCGGTGTCAAACCGGCGGATCTCGGTAGGGGTCCCGAACTGTGCGTCTAGGCGGATGGTAACAGGAGACAAGGGACACGATGTTTTACCTGTGTTGGGCCCTCTCGATGGAGGTAAAACCCTACTCCTGCTTGTTTGATATTGATGATATGGGTAGTACAAGAGTGGATCTACCACGAGATCAAGGAGGCTAAACCCTAGAAGCTAGCCTATGGTATGATTGTTGTTGTGTCCTACGGACTAAAACCCTCTGGTTTATATAGACACCGGAGGGGCCTAGGGTTACACAGAGTCGGTTACAATGGTAGGAGATCTACATATCCGTATCGCCAAGCTTGCCTTCCACGCCAAGGAAAGTCCCATCCGGACACGGGACGAAGTCTTCAATCTTGTATCGCCAAGCTTGCCTTCCACGCCAAGGAAAGTCCCATCCGGACACGGGACGAAGTCTTCAATCTTGTATCGCCAAGCTTGCCTTCCACGCCAAGGAAAGTCCCATCCGGACACAGGACGAAGTCTTCAATCTTGTATCTTCATAGTCTTGGAGTCCGGCCGATGATGATAGTTCGGCTATCCGGACACGCCCTAGTCCTGGACTCCCTCACCCCCCCTCTAGACACCTCTTCTCAAGGTCCTACATCATGCCTTCGAATGCTTCCTACTGATGATATGTTGTCACAGTGCCATTCACCTCCACCTCCGAAGAAAGCCCCTATCCTGGATAAAAGGGCGCCACATAGTCGGCAAGGTAGAATTGCTCATCGAGAGCACGCAAAGAAGACTGGACAAGTTGTAAGTTACCAAAACGTCAAAGACAACCACCTCATGAAGAAAATTGCCCATGAATCAAAGTCGTCGCCTACATCACGGGTCATGTCGAATGCAAGCTTTAGAAACGAGATCGCCTAAAGAAAACATGGCCAAAGGATGGGCTAGAGCCTGCCAAGACCACAACCCCTCATCATCACCATTGCATCCTTGTCTTAAGGGCTACACTATCCCCTCTCACCCAGGCTCAAGGGCGTTGACCGCCGGACAAAATGGATCACAAGGGGAAGAAGTGCACAACGAGTAGAAGAGGAAGCTGAAAGTGCATTGTTGCACTAAACTATTTTTGACATCTATGACAACTTCAATTGTGTCTCTAACCACATGCTCTAGTGTAAACAACACTGATTAAGTTAAAATGGAGCATGGATGGTTATTCCCTCTCTTATTGGAAAAAGGAAAAACGGAGTGCCCAAGAAAAGCGGAGTACCATAGTGTTTTCTTGTTTCTTGAGTCATTAGGGCAGCCGCACTATTAAGAGGGGGTACATCACAAAAATATCTGGGAATCAACTTGTCTTCTCACATTGATCTGAAAAGTATCACAGAGAAAAGCTTCTATTCAGGCCGGAACTTCCGGGGACCGGAAGGTCCGGGAATCTTCCAGGGTACCCAGAGAAACTGCTCTTTTTGTGCAATCTCTCTGTGTAGCCCGGAACCTTGCCGGACCCTGGCCGGAACTTCTGTCCTCCAAAACTTCAGGGGAGGCCGAAACTTCCATCCCCTGTTTTGACAGCTTATAGGGTTCTACAGAGTCTATGCAAACTCTTTGTGTAGCCCAGAACCTGGACAGAATTTCCGCAGTCCAGAACTTCAGTGCATGGCCGGAGCTTCCAGGCTACGCAGAAATCTGCCTCCAACGGCTAGATTCCATCCCCACCTATAAATGGTCTTCTTCTTCCTCACGAAGGACTTAACGACTCCATTTCTCTCACCTCCATTTCAAGACCTCGATTTCTTGGAGATCTCCCTCCTTAGCTACCCAAAGCTCTTGATCTTTTGGGAAGCAAAGGAGAAGTGCTCGATCTACACATTCACCAAAGCGAAAGTTGATTCCCCCTTGTTTTTGTGGTGCATCTTGTTACTCTTGGAGGTTGGAGACTCCTAGGTGGTAGGAATGCTCCGGCGAGGAATCGACCATTGTGATTCCCCCCCCCCCCGAAAGTTTGTGAAGGTTTGGAGACCACCTCAAGGTCTACAACTAGTGGTTGAGAAACGCCTTCATGGTGTTGTCTCAAAGGGAGAATAGGGTGAGCCTTCGCGGTGTTGGTGTGCCTTCGTGGTAACATCCACCTCTCTATCGATGACGTAGCTTCCCTCCAAGGAAGTGAACATCGGCATACATCCTCGTCTCTCGGAGTTGCGGTTATCCCTAACCCTAACTTATTACTACTTGTGGTTACTTGTCTCTTGGTTTTTACTCATATCATTTTGTGCTTTCTTACTCACATACTTGTGTTACTTGTTTACCTTGCTTAGTGATGACCCACAAGTGTAGGGGATCTATCATAGTCCTTTTGATAAGTAAGAGTGTCGAACCCAACGAGGAGCAGAAAGAAATGATAAGCGGTTTTCAGTAAGGTTCTCTCTGCAAGCACTGAAATTGTAGGTAATAGATAGGTTTGTGATAAGATAAATTGTAATGAGTGACAAGTAAATAAAGTAAATAAAGTGCAGCAAGGTGGCCCAATCCTTTATATAGCAAATGATAAGCCTGGACAATTTCTTATAATGAGAAAGGAGCTCCAGAGGACACATGGGAATTATCATCAAGCTAGTTTTCATCATGCTCATATGATTCGCGTTCGGTACTTTGATAATTTGATATGTGGGTGGACTGGTGCTTGGGTATTGTCCTTACTTGGACAAGCATCCCACTTATGATTAACCCCTATTGCAAGCGTACGCAACTACAAAAGAAGTATTAAGGTAAACCTAACCACAACATTAACATATGGATCCAAATCAGCCCCTAACGAAGCAACGCATAAACTAGGGTTTAAGCTTCTGTCACTCTAGCAACCCATCATCTACTTATTACTTCCCAGTGCCTTCCTCTAGGCCCAAATAATGGTGAAGTGTCATGTAGTCGATGTTCACATAACACCACTAGACTTGTATAGTCACCACATAACACCACTAGAGGAAAAGACAACATACATCTCATCAAAATATCAAACGAATACCAAATTCACATGACTACTAATAGCAAGACTTCACCCATGTCCTCAGGAACAAACGTAACTACTCACAAAGCATATTCATGTTCATAATCAGGGGAGTAATAATATGCATTAAGGATCTGAACATATGATCTTCCACGAAGTAAACCAATTAGCATCAATTACAAGGAGTAATCAACACTACTAGCAACCCACAGGTACCAATTTGTGGTTTTGATACAAGATTGGATACAAGAGATGAACTAGGGTTTTGAGAGGAGATGGTGCTGGTGAAGATGTTGATGGAGATGGACCCCCTCCCGATGAGAGGATCATTGGTGATGATTTCCCCCTCCCGGAGGGAAGTATCCCCGGCAGAAGTGCTCTGCAGGAGCTCTAGATTGGTTCCGCCAAGGTTCCGCCTCGTAGCAACGGAGTTTTGTCCCGTAAGCTTGCCCACGATTTTTTCCAGGGTAAAAGCCTTCATGTAGCAGAAGATGGACACCGGGAGGCCACCAGGGGGCCCAGGAGACAGGGGGCGCGCCCAGTAGGGGTGGGTGTCGTGGTTCTAAGTCTGACAGTAGAATAGGGGGGTAGGAATGGAGAGGCAAGATCCTAGCAATGGAGTAGTTGTATACGCAAGATGTTTACGAGTTCAGGACCTTCTCGGAGGAAGTAACAACCCTATATCTCGGAGCCTGGAGGCGGTTGACTGGATTATGTGCGTATGAGTTACAGGGGTGCGAACCCTTTACACTGAGGAGGGGGGTGGCTTATATAGAGTCCGCCAGACCCCTCCGGCCCTCAGTTATGCAGGGTTTAAGGTACATTAAGGTCGGGAGTTACTAGTAACGCCACAAATAAAGTGCTATGATGACCATAAAAGCTACTTAATAACAGACTGTTTGCATGCAGAGTGACTTTAGGTCTCCTGGCAGTCGAGTGGTACGCTTCATGGTCGAGTGTCTTCGAGTCCGTCGAGTGGAATCCTTCCAAGTCGACTGAAAGGTGGTTTCCTCTAGAGATGTCCTTGGGGAGGGTATCTTGGACAAGTCCATGACCCTACCCTAGGTACATGGCTTCATCATTAGCCCCCGAATGGATCGAGGTTTGAGTGGGGAAGAAGTTGAACACACTTCCGACCCATTTTCGTGCTATGAGTATGTCTTGTTCTGGATCAATGAACTTAGGTGACGACATCAACTTCTTTTTCAGTCGCCTTGATCCATTCTTTGTATCCGTCGAGTGAATTTCTTTACTTGGAGAGCTTCGAACGACAGGGCGGAGGAAATCTTCCGTCTGACGAGTTTCTCTGTAGCCCGCGGATTTAGCGGGATTCGAATTTTGGGAAGCGCGCGAGGCAGAGGAGGCCGCAGTAATTGGATGGGATAGGGCAGGGACGCCTCAATCTCCGCGCCACCTTTTTTGCCACGTATCACGCGCTGATCGCAATGGATTTGATAGATCGCCTGGCCTACAAGTCACCACCGAAAGTAACCTCATATAAGGCCCCGGACGGGGGTTTTTGAACAGTGCACTCTCATTTCCTCCTCTCTTCCTCAGATTTATCTGCTACATTTGCTTCCGTCTCAGTGCCGCTGCTCTGTGTGCGTCTCGCCGGCAACGATGGTGAAGGAGAATACGGCGGCCCTAGAGCGGGCGAAGAAGGCGACAGCGAAGGCGAAGGGAAGGGCAACCAGTCGGGGTGGATCTTCATCGAGGGCCAGCCTACCGCAGGGCTGGATCCGCTCGACAATTCGTCAAGAGGATCTTGATGACCTGGCCAATGGAGGACTTAACCCCCATGGATCGACGCGACTCCCCGGGAAAGAATCTGAGGCGCAGGAGGGTGAGGTCGTTCTCTTGGCCACTCATGTCGACTGTGGGTTTTCTTTGCCGCCTCACCCTTTCTTTCGGGGATTTTTGAATTTCTTTGGGGCGCAACTCCACCACTTCACACCCAACACCATCGTGTACCTCGCTGCTTTCGTGCCTTTGTGCGAGAATTTCTTGGGTTGTCGGCCTCATTGGGGTCTTTTCAAGCACATTTTCACCTGTCGCTCCCAGACGGTGAAAAAGGCCAATCCGAGTGACGAGAGAACACAAGTGATTCAGATGTGTGGGGGTCTTGGGGTTCAGATGAGGGGGAAAAGTGCTTTTCCGGCCATGGTCCAACCCGACTGGGTTCGTGGATGGCAGTCGACCTGGTTTTACTGCAAAGACCAGCCGACGCCAGGGCAGTCGACCGGACTCCCTCCTTTTTCTATGGACCGAGTGAGGAAGCCTTCCTCTTTGAAGGTGATCCCGGAAGAGAAGGCACAGGTTAAGGTGCTGGTGGAACGTGTTGTCCAGCTTATCCGTGCGGGGTGACTGGCATGGACCTCCTGGAGGTCTTCCTCCGACGATGCACCCAGCCGCTTCAAGCCCGAGACCATCCGATGTGCCTGTATTCTGGCACTGAGGACACCACTCGGATCCACCCGGAGGAGGTCGATGAAGCCACGCTGGAGAGGTGGCTGACGACCATCACAGGGAACAAAGACAATCCCCGAGGAGCCAGGAGGATTCCTCCACTCGACCAATCATACGAAGTAGACAAGGTCCAATTTTGCATCTCTGATTGTGATCTTGCTTTCTTCATTCTGTTTGCTTAAAATCAATCGACTGACTTTTGTTTTGTTTGTTGTCTTCCAGGCTACCACTGAGATGTACTCGATGCCCAACGAGGCGCAAGAATAGGCCGAGGAGGAGGAGGCGAGCAGGGGCGAAAGTCAGGAGGAGTGGCAATCTGATGGTGAGGGGGAAGAGGATGACGACGGCTCCAGTGTAGAGGAGGAGGAGGAAGTCGATCCTCCTCGCACAGAAAGGCGATCGAAGCTCATCCATGACCCCGCGCTCGAGCGTGGCAAAGCGACTGTGCCTGCTGGGCAGTCGTCAAAGCACCCTCGGACGACCTCTCCAGCGCCGACTAAAAAAGCGCCGAAGCATCCCCGAGCGGCGTCATCAAAGCCGCCGAAGGTCTTGCCCAAGATGAGAATGGCCATTCCCACCATTTCTGGGTAACAGCAGAACTTGCGCTTCCTCGTTTAGGTTGGACAGACTCTTGGTCGACTCGTTGGCTAACCGACTGGTTTCTGAAATCTGCAGTGCTGCTACCTCCGAGACCTCCGCCAGGAACGAAGACCAAGAAATGGAAGACGCTGCCACCTCCAACCTTGGTACGATCTTTGTAGTTTCACTTTTGGTCGATTGGAATTTCGTTTTTAACTTTGGATCTTTCCTGTAGCTCCTCCTCATGTCATTGATCTTCCTGATGATGACGACGAGGCACCGCTGAGGCCGAGGAGGAATAGAAAGGCGCCGACTGAGAAGACTACTCAGATCGCATCAGCGCCTGAGACGCTGGTTCCAGAGGGTGGTAACATCACTCGGACTTCCGTGTCCTTCACTGTGCCACTGACGAGTGCTCGACCTTCGTCGTCGACTGCTCATCCGCCTGCCCTTTTCGCCACACACCACGTCCCAGAAGACCAAGCGGGTGCTGCTAAGGAGGCTATACGCCAGGTGGGGATCATGATGGAGCAGGTGAAGGCGATCCGGGACGCCAGCCAAGTGGCCTATGATGCAAGCTCAGCTCTTCAGAGCAACGTCCAGGTTAGTTGGTCACCGCTTGTTCTGTTAGGATATGCTATCTGAAAACTCTTCTTTCCGAAGATCTTTGTATCCGTACACCCAGTGGGTGTGTCGATTGAATTTTTGGATTGGTGGGGGCATGTTGAGTGCACCCACTGGGTGTAGTCCCCGAGACTATGGTGGACTGCTGGCAGTCGACTCTAGTCTTTGTATTTTGAATTTCTTCACTCTAACGTCTTCACTCGGTTTGGTCGGATGATGTCGAATGGAATCTTGGAACCAGTGGGGGCACGCTGAGTGCACCCACTGGGTAGTCCCCGAGACCATGGTTGACTATTGGCAGTCGACTAAGGTCTGAAGAACCTTTTTTTAGATCATGATGATACCATGGCTGACTGCTGGCAGTTAGCTATGGTTTAGGATCATAACCTTTCTGTCTCTTTCGGTCGACTGATCGAACCGAGTCGGTAGAACCAGTGTGGGCACGCTGAGTGCACCCACTGGGTGTAGTCCCCGAGACTACTGTTGAATATTTTGATTTAGCTGTAGTCTTAGAAATGCTACGATTTTTCCTCTTAGTCACTTGGAAGCAACCTATCTTTGATGTCTGTCGACTAATCTTTTGCAGAAATCTTGCGAGCTAGTGGCTCGCTATACTGAATTGGAAAAACAAGCATATCCAGCTCGACCTTGACTTGAAGCTTGTTCAGGAGAACTTTAAGAAGGCGAAGGATGAAGCAAAAGGTATATTTGGTGAGAATCTTGACGACTGTCTTTATCTTTCTGTCCATTCCTGATTCCGATCTCATTGTTACTTTGCAGATAAACTGAAGGAGGCTCTGAAGAAGAAGGACCATGACCTCGCCGAGGCGCAGAAGGCGGCTTTGGACAAAACAAAGTTTGCGGAAGAAAAGCTGGCTTCAGTCGGTAAACTTGAAGAGGAGAACGCCAATCTGAAAGCTGCTCTCGACACGGCCAACAAGGAGGTCAGCCGTCTGAAGAATGATAAGATAGCTCTGAGTGACAAGGCTAGCGAATCAAGGGAAGAAGAACGATCCGAGGCTTATCTGGGAGGGCTCGCCAAGAAGTTATTCATCATGCTTGAAGGTAATCTCTTCCATCCGACTGACTTGTTATCATCGACTCATCATAGAACCGTTGGCTTAAACTCAAATTGTGTTTATAGAATTCTGCCAGAACTTCGAGGAGGAGACCAGTCGAGTGGAGACAAGCTTGGACCCCATTAACTCTCCTGTGAAGGATGAAGCCGCTATGAACGTGCTCCGACTAGAGTCTCGTGTTGCTGGTGTGGTTGACTACCTCGCTCGACTGAAGGTTGCGGTGTCGCGAATCCACACGAAACTCTGGCCAGGCGAGACGCTTCAAAATGACCTTGAGTCTTTAATGACTCGACTGAATGACGTTCCAGGTCGAGTGCAAGAATGGAAAAAGTCTTCTGCCAAGTGCGGTGCTGATGTTGCTCCGTCCTTGGTCCGTGTTCACTGCAAGGATGCGCGAGAGGACAAGTCGGCATCCATCAAAGTGGCTAATACCAAGAAGCACGACTTGCAATCTTTCATGGAGACCTTCATTGCTGTTGCCACTCGGATTGCTGACGGAATCGACCTGGACCAGTTTGTCGCGCCCTCCAGTCCTCCACCTAAGGAGTAAAAACCTTCTATGCTTCGTCTTAAATTTGCCTCGGAATGCCGAGTGACTTTGTAATCGATAAACTTTTACAGGCTTCACGCCTGAGCACTTCTGAATCCGTAGGATGTTATCTGAACTTGGCTTATCGTTGAATATGCTTGCATTTGCCTTCGAGCAAACTTTGTTCTTCACTTGGAATATACTTTAGCGCTTGAGACGCAGCTCTGAGGTGGAAAGTCCAGTCGACTTGCACTTTGTCGCCCTTGCATGTAGGGATGGAGTACAGATTGCAGTCGACCTGCGTCCTTGCGGATCAGGATGGAGCACACGTTGTATTTGTGGCGTAGCTCTGAAAGGAGAAGGTAGCAGTCGACCTGCACCTCGTCGTCCTTGCAGAGCGCACATTGTATTTGTGGCGTAGCTCCTAAAGGAGAAGGTAGCAGTGGACCTGCACCTCGTCGTCCTTGCAGAGCCCACATTGTATTTGTGGCGTAGCTCTGAAGGAGAGGGTAGCAGTCGACCTGCACCTCGTCGTCCTTGCAGAGCGCACATTGTATTTGTGGCGTAGCTCTGAAGGAGAGGGTAGCAGTCGACCTGCACCTCGTCGTCCTTGCGGATCAAAATAGATTAAATACTTAGGCGAGTACTGGACTGGAGCTAAGCCCACGAGTGGGAGGGTTGCTCTCCACTCGATAGGATTTTCAAATACTTAGGCGAGTACTGGACTGCAGCTAAGCCCCCGAGTGGGAGGGTTGCTCTCCACTCGGTAGGATTTTTAAATACTTAGGCGAGTACTGGGCTGCAGCTAAGCCCCCGAGTGGGAGGATTGCTCTCCACTCGGTAGGATTTCTAAATACTTAGGCGAGTACTGGATTGCAGCTAAGCCCCCGAGTGGGAGGATTGCTCTCCACTCGGTAGGATTTTCAAATACCTAGGTGAGTACTGGACTGCAGCTAAGCCCCCGAGTGGGAGGATTGCTCTCCACTCAGTAGGATTTTCAAATACTTAGGTGAGTACTGGACTGCAGCTAAGCCCCCGAGTGGGAGGATTGCTCTCCACTCGGTAGGATTTTCAAATACTTAGGCGAGTACTTGACTATAGCTAAGCCCCCGAGTGGGAGGCTGGCTCACCACTCGGTAGGATTTTTTAAACTTAGGCGAGTACTTGGACTGCAGCTAAGCCCCCGAGTGGGAGACTGGCTCACCACTCGGTAGGATTTTCAAGTACTTAGGCTAAATGGATTCGCAGCTAAGCCCCCGAGTGGGAGGCTGGATCACCACTCGGTAGGGATTTTTAAATACTTAGGCGAGTACTAGACTGCAGCTAAGCCCCTGAGTGGGAGGATTTCTCTCCACTCGGTAGGATTTTCAAATACTTAGGCGAGTACTGGACTGCACCTAAGCCCTCGAGTGGGAGGCTGGCTCACCACTCGGTAGGATTTTTTAAACTTAGGCGAGTACTTGGACTGCAGCTAAGCCCCCGAGTGGGAGACTGGCTCACCACTCGGTAGGATTTTCAAGTACTTAGGCGAAACGGATTCGCAGCTAAGCCCCCGAGTGGGAGGCTGGATCACCACTCGGTAGGATTTTCAAGTACTTAGGCGAAACGGATTCACAGCTAAGCCCTCGAGTGGGAGGCTGGATCACCACTCAGTAGGGATTTTTAAATACTTAGGCGAGTACTGGACTGCAGCTAAGCCCCCGAGTGGGAGGATTGCTCTCCACTCGGTATGATTTTCAAATACTTAGGCGAGTACTGGACTGCAGCTAAGCCCCCGAGTGGGAGGCTGGCTCACCACTCGGTAGGATTTTAAAACTTTGGCGAGTACTTGGACTGCAGCTAAGCCCCCGAGTGGGAGACTGGCTCACCACTCGGTAGGATTTTCAAGTACTTAGGCGAAACGGATTTGCAGCTAAGCCCCCGAGTGGGAGGCTGGATCACCACTCGGTAGGGATTTTTTTACAAACTTAGGCGAAACGGATTCGCAGCTAAGCCACCCACTGGGGGATTTATCACTTAAACAAAAGTAACAACAATCACTGGGAAAATTATAACACTCTTGTCTTTGATAAACAAACTACAGAGGTAATTTTATTACATCTCATCCGAGTGAGTTCTTAAGTATAAAAGGGGCGGAGCAGCTCCGCATTCCAAGCTCGTGGCTCGTCAATCTGGCGATCGACTTTGTAAAGACGGTACGCTCCATTGTGGAGAACTTTTGTGACGATGAAGGGGCCTTCCCAAGTAGGAGCAAGCTTGTGTGGCTTCTATTGATCCACTCGGAGGACCAAATCTCCTTCTTGGAAGGCTCGACTCTTCACGTTTTTGGCATGGAATCGACGCAAGTCCTGCTGATAGATAGTCGATCGGATCATGGCCATCTCTCTTTCTTCTTCTAGAAGGTCGACTGCATCCTGCCGTGCTTGTTCTACTTCATCTTCAGTGTAGAGTTCGACTCGGGGTGCATTGTGAAGCAGGTTACTCGGCAGAACTGCTTCAGCTCCATAGACTAGAAAGAATGGAGTTCGTCCAGTCGACCGATTAGGGGTGGTCCTTAATCCCCAAAGAACTGATGGAAGTTCGTCGACCCATGCGCCTGCTGCATGCTTGAGATCACGCATTAACCGGGGTTTCAGTCCTTTGAGAATTAGGCCGTTTGCTCTTTCTGCTTGTCCATTCGACTGGGGGTGAGCGACGGAAGCGTAGTCGACTCGCGTGCCTTGAGAAGCGCAGACAACTCTGAATTCTTAGGAATCGAAGTTTGACCCATTATCAGTGATGATGCTATGCGGAACTCCATATCTGAATATCAACTCTTTGATGAAGCTGGTAGCAGTGCTGGCATCAAGATTCTTGATAGGCTTAGCTTCAATCCACTTAGTGAACATGTCGACTGCCACCAGTACATGGGTGAAGCCACTCCTGCCAGTTCTCACTGGTCCAACCATATCCAATCCCCAAACAGCGAAGGGCCAGACGAGCGGAATGGTCTTCAAGGCTGAGGCGGGTCTATGTGACATATTGGAATAGAACTGACATCCTTCACATTTGTCGACTATTTCCTTAGCCATTTCATTTGCTCTTGGCCAGTAAAATCCCGCTCGGTATGCTTTAGCCACAATGGTCTGAGAGGACGCATGATGACCATAGGTCCCCGAGTGGATATCGTCAAGAATTATCTGACCTTCTTCTGGTGTTATACATTTCTGGCTGACTCCAGTCGCGCTTTCCTTGTACAACTATCCCTTTATTACAGTAAAGGCCTTGGATCGGCGGACGATCTGTCGAGCCTCTTCTTCGTTCTCCGGGAGCTCTTTCCTTAGGATATACGTGATGTATGGTACTGTCCAGTCGGGAGTGATGACCAAAACTTCCATGATCAGCTCGACCACAGCTGGGACCTCAACTTCAATCGGATCCGTGACACTTTTTGGCTGCGGGGCTTCTTCGGTGAAAGGATCCTCTTGAACTGATGGTGTGTGGATGTGCTCTAAAAACACATTACTGGGAATGGCTTCTCTCTTGGAACTTATTTTTTCCAAATCATCAGCCGCTTGATTTTCAGTCGGGGTATATGATGGAGCTCTAACCCCTCGAATTTCTTCTCCAGATTTCTCACTGCATTGCAGTAGCCAATCATGGCTGAACTTCTGACGTCCCACTCCTTCATCACTTGGTTAACCACCAAATCTGAGTCGCCATAGACCATGAGGTGACGGACACCGAGTGAAATGGCCATACGCAACCCATACAAAAGTGCTTCGTATTCTGCTTCGTTATTGGAGGAATCAAAGTGAATCTGGAGCACATATATGAGCTTATCTCCTCGGGGGGAAACCAACACTACCCCAGCACCGGAACCATTCAGCATCTTAGAGCCATCAAAGAACATGGTCCAGTGCTCCGAGTGAACTTGAGTCGGCAGTTGCTGTTCAATCCACTCGACGATGAAATCTGCTATTGCCTGGGACTTGATGGGTTTCTTTGCCTCAAACTTGATATCAAGGGGAAGGAGTTCAATCTCCCATTTTGCCACTCGACCAGTTGCATCTCTGTTGTGTAGAATCTCTGACAATGGGGCGTCCCTGACGACTGTAATGGAATGATCAGAGAAGTAATGAGCAACCTTCTTCGAGGTCATATAAATCCCATATACAAGCTTCTGATAATGAGGATAACTTTGCTTTGATGGGGTCAAAACTTCAAAAAGATAATATACTGGGCGCTAAACTTTAAAGGATTTTCCTTCTTCTTCACGCTCGACCGTAAGTACTGTACTGACGACTTGTCCTGAGGCTGCAATGTAAAGCAGCAAAGGCTCTTTGCTGATTGTGGCAGCAAGCACCGGCTGGGTGGAGAGCAGGGCTTTTAGCTCTGCAAACGCTGCATCAGCTACGGGAGTCCACTCGAACTTGTCTGACTTCTTCATCAGTCGGTAAAGAGGCAATGCCTTTTCACCGAGGCGAGAGATGAATTGACTTAAAGCGGCCAAGCATCCAGTAAGCTTCTGGACATCGTGCACACGCATGTATGCGTTTCATTCGGAGTATAGTACCAACTTTTTCTGGGTTGGCGTCGATTCCTCGTTCGGAAACGAGAAAACCGAGCAACTTTCCACGAGGAACTCCGAATGTGCACTTTGATGGATTAAGCTTGATATCATACCTCCTAAGGTTGGCAAATGTTTCAGCAAGGTCAGTCAGCAGGTCGGAACCCTTCCGTGATTTGACCACAATATCATCCATGTATGCTTCCACATTCCGACTGATTTGAGTGAGCAAACACTTCTGAATCATCCTCATGAACGTGGCTCCGGCATTCTTGAGGCCGGATGGCATGGTGACATAACAGAAGCACCCGAATGGAGTGATGAAAGCTGTTTTAATCTTGTTGGGTCCATACAGACGGATCTGATGGTAACCGGAATAGGCATCTAAAAAAGATAGGCGCTCACATCCCGCGGTCGAGTCGACTATTTGGTCGATGCGGGGGAGAGGAAAATGATCTTTTAGGCAGGCCCGATTGATATGTTTGAAGTCAAGCACATTCGAAGTGACTTGTCCTTCTTGGGGACCATGACAACATTGGCGAGCCACTCGGAGTGGTAAATCTCTCGGATAAACTCTGCTGCTAAGAGCCGAGCCACCTCCTCGCCAATGGCCTTTCTCTTCTGGAAGGCGGACCGTCAAAGATGTTCCTTGACAAGTTTCACTTTTGAGTCGACTCGTAGACGGTGCTCAGCCAGCCCCCTGGGAACACCCGGCATGTCAGAAGGCTTCCATGCGAAGATGTCCCAGTTCTCACGGAGGAACTGGATGAGTGCTTCTTCCTATTTGGAGTCGAGTGTTGCAGAGATATGAGTTGGAGCAGCACTGGGGTCGGTCAGATGAATGTGAATCGCTTTTGTCTCACCGGACGACTGAAATGCTGATTCCGTTGCGGGCTTCTTGGCTCGCAACAAATCACTCGGGTCTGCAGTTTTCTGGTATTCCTGCAGCTCTACCACTGCCATCTGAGCATTGGCGATCTTTGAGCTATTCTGAAAGCACTCTTCCACCTTCTTCCGATTGCCAGTAATAGTGATCACACCTTTGGGACCAGGCATCTTCAATTTGAGGTACACATAACATGGTCGAGCCATGAAACATGCATAAGCTGGCCTGCCCAAAATAGTGTGATAAGCACTCTGGAAATCCACAACTTCAAACGTCAACTTTTCTTTGCGGTAATTCTTGGAATCACCGAAAACAACATCAAGAGCAATTTGGCCGAGTGACTCAGCCTTCTTTCCAGGAATGACTCCATGGAAACTCATGTTGCTGGTACTGAGTCTGGACATCGGAATGCCCATCCCTTTCAACGTCTCCGCATATAATATATTTAGGCCACTGCCACCATCCATCAAAACTTTAGTCAGTCGAGTGCCTTCGACAACTGGGTCGACCACCAAAGCTTGCCTCCCAGGGGTGGCTATGTGTGTCAGATGATCGGACTGGTCGAATGTGATGGCAGTCTGAGACCATTTCAGATAACTGGGTGTCACCGGAGCAACCATATTCACCTCTCGGTTGATAACTTTCAATCGACTTTTGCTTTCTACATCAGCAAAAATCATCAGGGTGGAATTGACTTGGGGATATCCATCATCACTATCTTCTTTGTCTTCAACTTTGTCCGACTCCTTTTCCTTATCTTTGGGCTGTTTCCCCTGGAATTGCTGGATCAAGAGCCGACACTGTCGAGTGGTATGTTTCAGGTAAATGAATTTACCTCCTCATCTTTCTTCGTGTGGATGTGACACGACAAATCCATCACGTCATTCCCTTCCTTGTCCTTCACCTTCTTAGGGTTCCAAGACCCCTTAGGCTTCCCTTTAAACTTCCCTTGAGTCACGGCCAAGGCTTCTCCAGGAGCAGCCAGCTCGGCTTTCCGCTTTTGTTTCCGACTGGAGTTCCCTCCTCCGGTTTCATGGGCGACTAACTTGTGCTTGCCACTTCGGAGCTGATCCTCTTCTTCACCATTGGCATACTTGGTGGCAATCTCCATCATTCGACTCAGAGTCATGTCTCCGGTTCGACCGAATTTTAGGTTTAGCTCTCTGTACTTAACGCCTTCCTTGAAAGCACAGACTGCCTGGTAATCAGACACATTTTCTACTGTGTGATGCAACGTGATCCATCTCTGGATGTAATCCCTCAGAGTTTCATTCGACTTCTGCACACAATATTGCAGCTCTGTCAGCCCTGCTGGTCGCTTGCAAGTTCCCTCAAATGTTGTGACAAACACTTGGGCAAGATCCTCCCAAGTATAAATGCTGCTGGGTGCTAACTGATTCAACCATGCTCTGGCCGAACCCTCCAACATAAGAGGCAGGTGTTTCATGGCCACCTCATCATTGCCGCCGCCAATCTGAACAGCCACTCGGTAGTCCTCAAGCCAAGTATCAGGCTTGGATTCACCAGTGAAGTTACTGACTCCAGTCGCCAATCTGAAGTTGGGAGGAATCACCACGGCCTTGATGGCTCTGCTGAAACACTCTGGTCCTGAGACGTGTACTCTGCTGCTGGTGGGTACATCTCTGTCATGATCTTCTCGGTGATCTCTGTTCCTGTCGACCAAACCTTGAACGATAATAGATCTCGCATCAAAGCCTGGTTCCCTGGGGTTGACTGGAATCCTTCGCCCAACACTGTGATGGCGTCTGTCATCCTGCTGCCGAGGCGCGTACGATCCACCCCTTAGGGGTGGGGTGGGCACTCGACGTCGATCATCACGATCGAATCGGTGATCATATTGCTCACGGTTCTTGTACTGATCACGCCGGTCTCCATGTTCCTCACGGCTCGGGGGCGATCTTGGGCTATGGGCCGACTGGACTGTATTTGCAGCGACAGATCTGCTGTGAATCCTATTCCATGACTGTGATACAGCTGAATTTTGATCTCCCGCTGCCCGGAGTAACGCTCTGATCTGTAACAAGCCTCTGCCAGCCTCTGACTGGGAAGGCTGAATCGACTCTGCTATATGGGCTGTAGCTGCTAGGTTCTGAATCGGAGTTCGATATACCTGAGTTGGTGGCGGAAAGAGTTGGACGTCGACTGGAGTCTGGAACCCGTTGCCGCTCATGCTCATCGAGGGCTCGCTGGAGGTTCTCCAGTCGAGTGCACTCAGCCAAGTTGGCCAAGCGCGCATCTTCTAAGGCACGAGCCTCGGGGGTTTCTCCGACGATAGGAGTGTGTAGCGCATCCATGTTCCGGCAGCGAAGTTCTTCCCTCTGCAACGAAGTGAGGGGCTCGGGTTGATACTCTTCGTGGACCTGCCCCGGATCGCCTCTGCCGTCGCCTTCGTCAGTGCGGGGAAAGCCGGCAGGACTGCATGATCCATTGACCATCAGAACCTCCGCTTGTTGGATCATCTTTGTCGCACTTTGATGCGATCTCACGAGCCAATCGACTGATCGAATAGGCCGTAGAGAGATTCGTCGGGCTCGATTGCCGCGACTTGGGGGGTGGCCGACTGGCGGACCACCGCGTGTCTCACCCACCACTGAAGCCTCGACCGACCGGAGCGCTTGTGCCGGCCGGAAACAGGGAGGGAGGACGACACAGGGATCGACCAATACTGGGTCGACGATTGCTGCAGGAGGACACCGCAGATGCATGCGCGAAAGTGCGTCGCCCCGCGGACGGGGAGCGCGTCGACGTTGAGTGGAGCCTCCTGAAGCCAAGCGGAGTCGTCAGCGAGGAACCTGAGCGCGCCGAGACGGATCTCGCGGACCTCAACCAAAACTCCGCCTGAAACCATGATGAAGGAGATCGGAAAAAATGCAACTTCTCTAATAAGTCGCTAAGACACCTGCCCCAAGGTGGGCGCCAACTGTCGTGGTTCTAAGTCTGACAGTAGAATAGGGGGGTAGGAATGGAGAGGCAAGATCCTAGCTAAGTAGTTGTATACG
This sequence comes from Aegilops speltoides, assembly GCA_021437245.1. Classification (NCBI taxonomy): domain Eukaryota; kingdom Viridiplantae; phylum Streptophyta; class Magnoliopsida; order Poales; family Poaceae; genus Aegilops; species Aegilops speltoides. Next base: position 87,449,219 of record CM038143.1, on the reverse strand, counting down.
CAAGATGTTTACGAGTTCAGGCCCTTCTCGGAGGAAGTAACAGCCCTACGTCTCGGAGCCCGGAGGCGGTCGACTGGATTATGTGCGTATGAGTTACAGGGGTGCGAACCCTTTACACTGAGGAGGGGGGTGGCTTATATAGAGTCCGCTGCACCCCTCCGCCTCGCTATGCAGGTTTAAGGTACATTAAGGTCGAGGCGCATCGTAACGCCACAAATAAAGTGCTATGATGACCATAAAAGCTACTTAATAACAGACCGTTTGCGTGCAGAGTGACTTTAGGTCTCCTGGCAGTCAAGTGGTACGCTTCATGGTCGAGTGTCTTCGAGTCCGTCGAGTGGAATCCTTCCAAGTCGACTGAAAGGTGGTTTCCTCTAGAGATGTCCTTGGGGAGGGTATCTTGGACAGGTCCATGACCCTACCCTAGGTACATGGCTTCATCAGTGGGCGCGCCCCCCACCCTCCTGGCCAGGGTGTGGGCCACCTGATGTATTTCTTCCACTCAATAATTCTTATTAATTCCAAAAACAAGTTTTGTGGAGTTTCAGGATTTTTGGAGCAGTGCAGAATAGGTTTCCAATGTTTGCTCCCTTTCGGCCGAATTCCATTACCGGCATTCCCCTCTTCATGGTAAACCTTGTAAAATAAGAGAGAATAACCATAAGTACTGAGATATAGTGTGTAATAAGAGCCCATAATGCACTAAATATTGATATAAAAGCATGATGCAAAATGGACGTATCAACTCCCCCAAGCTTAGACCTCGCTTGTCCTCAAGCGGAAGCCGAAATCGAAAAATATGTCCACATGTTTAGAGATAGAGGTGTCGATAAAAATAAAATACGGACATGAGGGCATCATTATCATTCTTATAACAGCAACATATATAGATTTTATCATATGATTTCTTATACTCAAGTAACAATCAATTCACAATGTCAAGTATGGTTCAAAAACTTCATTGAGAACTATCAAACTATGATCTCAGTCATTGAAGCAATTGCAATTTATCATAACATTAGAAAGAGTCAACCATAGAGCCTTTTCAGCAAGTCCCCATACTCAACTATCTTGTAGTCTTCTACAATTGCTAACACTCACGCAATACTTGTGGTATGGAGTTTCAGCCGGACACTGAGAAAGATAGGGGGCTTATTGTGCTGTCTCCCAACGTATTCACCTTTAGGTGATGTCAACAATAATAGCCCATGCTAACTTACATCCAATTGGATATATATATCATGATCTTTCAAACACGAGGAGCTTGCCAAAGGATAAAATGAAAAAGGGAAAGGTGAAGATCACCTTGACTCTAGCATAAAGTAAAAACATAAAGTAAAAGATAGGCCCTTCGTAGAGGGAAGCAGAGGTTGTCATGTGCGTTTAGGGTTGGATGCACAAAATCTTAATGCAAAAGAACGTCACTTTATATTGCCCCTTGTATGTGGACCTTTATTATGTAGTCCGTTTCTTTTATTACGTCCACAACAAGATCGTATAAAGCTTATTTTCTCTGCACTAATAAGTCATACATATTTAGATAGCAATTTTTATTGCCTGCAACATAACAACTTACTTGAAGGATCTTACCCAATCCATAGGTAGGTATGGTGGACTCTCATGGCAAAACTGGGTTTAAAGATTTTTGGAAGCACAAGTAGTATCTCTACTTGGTGCAAGGAATTTGGCTAGCATGAGGGGGAAAGGCAAGCTCAACATGTTTGGAAGGTCAATGACAATATACTTTAACTGAGATGTGAGAAAACATAAACCATTACGTTGTCTTCCTTGTCCAACGTCAACTCTTTTAGCATGTCATACTTAATGAGTGCTCCCAATCATAAAAGATGTCCAAGATAATATATTTGTATGTGAACCTCTCTTTCCTTATCACTTCCTATTAATTGCAACGATGACCAAAACTACGTTTATCAACTCTCAACAACTTTTATGCCTCATACTTTCTATGTGTGAAGTAATCACTAACCATAAGATCAATATGAACTCTTTTATTCTTTCTACTTTCTTAGGATCATAGCAACATAGCAAAGCCCTTGACTCAACACTAATCTTTATTATAGATAGCTCACGGACTCAATTACAAAAAGAGAGCACAAAGCAAAACTCGAAACTACTTGATATCAAAACTTCAATCTACTAGATCAAGATACTACTAAAAGGGATCGAACTAAATAAAACGGTAAAGATAGGAGTGTGATGGTGATACGATACCGGGGCACCTCCCCCAAGCTTGGCAGTTGCCAAGGGGAGTGCCCATACCCATGTGATTATGTCTCCTTCTTCACGGTTGGTGTTATAATCTTCTTGGCGATGATGCCCCTCAGGATATGGTTCTCCTCCTCAAGCTTATTGACTTGTTGTTTGAGGTCCATAATTTCTTTACGGAGCTTGCCCGTAACGGTTAAAGCTCCCTTTACCCAAGGATGCTGCATAGCTTCTGGAGAACAAGTGACACTCTTTTTCATATTTTCATAAGAAAGAAATCTAAAGTTGGAAGGGATGACCGAATTTGGAATAGCCGAGCTATGAGGTCCCCCCATCATGAATTCTGCTTGGAGACGAGAGGTAACTTCTTGATCTTCCTCCATGGCATCTATCCTTTTCAAGTCGGCCTCCATCTCATCCTCCGTTGATGGTCCAAAATGATAAGCATCGCTATTTGCTCCTGGTCCTGGTGTTGGGTGAGACACCGGGCTCTCCCCGACTGACTCTTGGGAAGACATCTTGCTCTAAATCTGCAACAGGAACAGCTCGAAACGAAAACAGAGGATATTTGCGTGATACGGTGGTCAAAACCTTCAGGGGTTTATATAATGAATTTTTACCGATCAAAATACATAACGTGCAAGAAAACGGAGTTCGGTGTCCACGAGACAGGGGGCGCGCCCAGTAAGGGTGGGTGCGCCCTCCACTCTTGTGGGGGCCTCGTGTCCCTCTCAGACTACTTCTTTCTTCCGAAAATTCTTAAATATTCCAAAACCGATAAAAATTGACATGGGAGTTGTTTTGGAGTCGGTTTACTTAGTGTACCACATACCTATTCCTTTTCGGAGTCTGGAATGTTCTGGAAAGTGTCCCTTATGTATTCCTCCGGGGTCACGGTTTCAATAATATTAGTTTCAACATTGATAGGATTACCTGAAATATAATGTTTAATTCTTTGACCGTTTACCACCCTTTGACTTGTGCCTTCGAAGTTGTTCATTTTTATGGCACCAGAACGATAGACCTCCTCGATAACGTAAGGACCTTCCCATTTAGAGAGAAGTTTTCCTCCAATAAAATCTTAAACAAGAGTTGAATAATAACACATAATCACCTACGTTAAACTCATGCTTTTGTATCCTTTTGTCATGCTAGCGTTTAACTTTTTCTTTGAATAGCTTGCCATTCTCATAGGCTTGGGTTCTCCGTTCATCAAGTGAGCTAATGTCAAACAACCTCTTCTCACCGGCAAGTTTGAAGTCATAGTTGAGCTCTTTAATAGCCCAATATGCTTTATGCTCAAGTTCAAGAGGTAAATGACACGCTTTTCCATAAACCATCTTATAAGGAGACATACCCATAGGATTTTTATATGTAGTTCTATAGGTCCATAATGCATCATCAAGTTTTTTGGACCAATTCTTTCTAGATCTATTGACAGTCTTTTGCAAAATTAATCTTAGCTCTCTATTGCTCAACTCTACTTGACCACTAGACTGCGGATGATAAGGAGATGCAATTCTATGATTAACATCATACTTAGCAAGCATCTTACGGAAAGCACCATGAATAAAATGTGAACCACCATCAGTCATACGATATCTAGGGACTCCAAACCTCAGGAAAATAACTTATTTAAGCATTTTAATAGAAGTGTTATGATCAGCACTACTTGTTGGAATAGCTTCTACCCACTTAGTAACGTAATCAACAACAACTAAAACATGAGTGTAACCATTAGAGGCAGGAAAAGGTCCCATATAATCAAAGCCCCAAACGTCAAACGGTTCAATAACAAGAGAATAATTCATAGGCATTTCTTGATGTCTACTAATATTACCAATTCTTTGACATTCATCACAAGATAAGACAAACTTACGAGCATCTTTGAAGAGAGTAGGCCAATAAAAACCAGATTGCAGTACCTTGTGTGCAGTTCTATCTCCAGCGTGGTGTCCTCCATAGGATTCAGAGTGACACTTGCGTAGGATCCGTTCCTGTTCATGCTCAGGCACACAACATCTAATAACACCATCTACTCCTTCTTTATAAAGGTGTGGGTCATCCCGTATAATGTAAGTAAATCATAAAAGAACTTTTTCTTTTGCTGGTATGTGAAACTAGGAGGTATAAATTTAGCAACAATGTAATTAGCATAATCAGCATACCAAGGAGCAGTACGAGAAGCATTAACAACCGCTAATTGTTCATCAGGAAAGCTATCATCAATAGGCAATGGGTCATCAAGAACATTCTCTAACCTAGACAAGTTATGCAGAACGGGTTCTCAGCTCCCTTTCTATCAATAATATGCAAATCAAATTCTTGGAGTAAGAGAACCCATCTAATGAGTCTAGGCTTAGCTTCTTTCTTTTCCATAAGATATTTAATAGCAGCATGATCAGTGTGAATAGTAACTTTGGAATCAACAATATAAGGTCTAAACTTATCACATGCAAACACAACTGCTAAGAATTCTTTTTCAGTAGTAGCATAATTTCTCTCGGCAGTATCAAGAGTCTTACTAGCATACTGGATAACATTCAATTTCTTATCAACTCTTTGCCCTAGAACAGCACCTACAGCATAGTCACTAGCATCACAGATAATTTCAAAAGGTAAATTCCAATCAGGTGGCTGAACAATATGTGCAGTGATCAAAGCTTTCTTAAGTATTTCAAATGCTTCTACACAATCATCATCAAAGACAAAAGGAATATCTTTTTGCAATAAATTAGTCAGAGGCCTAGAGATTTTAGAAAAGTCCTTAATTAACCTCCTATAAAAACCGGCATGACCAAGGAAACTTATTATACCTTTTATGTCCTTGGGACATGGCATCTTTTCAATAGCATCAACTTTAGCTTTGTCAACTTCAATACCTCTCTCGGAAATCTTATGCCCCAAAACAATGCCTTCATTAACCATAAAGTGGCACTTTTCCCAATTAAAGACGAGACTAGTGTCTTCGCATCTCTGCAAACCTCGATCAAGGTTGCTCAAGGAATCATCAAAAGAGGATCCATAAACGGAGAAATCATCCATGAATACCTCACAAATCTTTTCACAAAAGTCAGAGAATATAGCCATCATGCATCTTTGAAAGGTAGCAGGTGCATTACATAAACCAAAAGGCATACGTCTATAAGCAAAAGTACCGAAAGGGCAAGTAAAAGTAGTTTTAGATTGATCCCCCGCTGACGTGGGTATTTGAGAGAAACTAGAATAACCATCTAGAAAGCAGAAATGTGTGTGTTTGGACAGTCTTTCTAGCATTTGATCAATAAAAGGTAAAGGGTAATGATCTTTCTTAGTAGCTTTATTTAATTTATGGAAATCAATTACCATCCTATAACCTGTAATAATTCTTTGCGGGGTCAATTCATCTTTATCATTAGGAACAACGGTAATACCTCCCTTTTTAGGAACACAGTGGACAGGGCTTACCCATTCACTATCAGCAATGGGATAAATTATACCTGCCTTAAGGAGCTTTAGTATCTCCTTTCTTACCACTTCTTTCATCTTGGGATTCAATCGTCGTTGAGGATCTCTAACTGGTTTAATGGTATCCCTATTAGCAAGCTTAATAGTAACATCAATGTCTTCCAATTCAACGGGTGCAATGTCGTGCATAATTTCTTTATATAAATCATAGGGTGTCGCACTAGCACTAGCACCCATATCACATAAGCCATGATAACAATGATCTCCTATTTTAACGGAAATAACAGGCATGCCTACCACAGGTCTATGTATCTTAGTATCCGGTCTAGCAATATTAGCGTCTCACCACGAAATAAATAACATGCCCATCTAAATCATCATCCAAGAGATCTTTAACCATAGCAATACTAGGTTCAACATTGATTTGCTCAGGAGGTGTATAAGTCCTAGTATTACTCTTACGAACAACAGTCGAAGTTTTAGCATGATCCTTTATCCTAACAGGATAAGGAGGTTTCTCAACATAAGTAGAAGGAACAATAGGATCACTATAAGTGACAGCCTTTTCTTCAACTGTAATAGGTGCAACTACTTTTACTTCAACGGGAGGATTATATTTAAACCACTTCTCTTTAGGGAGATCAACGTGAGTAGCAAAAGATTCACAGAAAGAAGCTACTATCCCAGAGTCAAGTCCATATTTAGCGCTAAATCCACGAAAAGCATCGGTATCCATAAAAGATTTAACACAATCGAACTTAGGTGTCATCCTGACTCCTTACCATCGTCGGAACCCCAATCTTCAGAGTTGTGTTTAATTCTTTCCAATAAGTCCCATTTGAAATCAATAGTCTTCAGCATATAAGAACCAACACATGAAGTATCGAGCAGGTTGCGATCATTAAGAGAAAGTCGAGCATAAAAATTTTGAATAATCATTTCTCTGGAGAGCTCATGATTGGGGCATGAATATAACATTGACTTAAGCCTCCCCCAAGCTTGATCGATGCTTTCTCCTTCGCGAGGCCAGAAATTATATATGTAATTACGATCACAATGAACAAGATGCATATGATAGAACTTCTGGTGAAATTCCAACTTCAATCATTTATAATTCCAAGATCCCGTATCATCACATAGCCTATACCATGTCAATGCATCTCCCTTCAAAGATAAAGGGAAGACCTTCCTTTTGACAACATCATCGGGAATACCTGCAAGCTTGAATAATCCACAAACTTCATCCACAAAGATAAGGTGTAAATCGGGATGCAATGTTCCGTCTCCTGCAAATGGATTAGCTAGCAGTTTCTTTATCATGCCCGAAGGAATCTCAAAGTAAATATTTTCAAAAATTTCAGTAGGTTGAGGAGAAACTCTTTGCTCTTCTGGTCAGGGTGAAGATACCCCGAACAAGCCCCTCAAAGGATTAGTTTCCATAGTGACAAGTAACAGAAAATTTCAGCACACTATATAAATGTTTCCTTACTAAGTTCCACTCACCAAAAGCGCTACCATCCCCGGCAATAGTGTCAGAAAAGAGTCTTGATGACCCACAAGTGTAGGGGATATATCGTAGTCCTTTTGATAAGTAAGAGTGTCGAACCCAACGAGGAGCAGAAGGAAATGATAAGTGGTTTTCAGCAAGGTTTTCTCTCCAAGCACTGAAATTGTAGGTAATATATAGTTTTGTGATAAGATAAATTGTAACAAGTAACAAGTAAATACAGTAAATAAAGTGCAGCAAGGTGGCCCAATCCTTTATGTAGCAAAGGATAAGCCTGGACAATTTCTTATAATGAGAAAGGAGCTCCCGAGGACACATGGGAATTATCGTCAAGCTAGTTTTCATCACGCTCATATGATTCGCGTTCGGTACTTTGATAATTTGATATGTGGGTGGACCGGTGCTTGGGTACTGTCCTTACTTGGACAAGCATCCCACTTATGATTAACCCCTATTGCAAGTGTCCGCAACTACAAAAGAAGTATTAAGGTAAACCTAACCACAACATTAAACATATGGATTCAAATCAGCCCCTAACGAAGCAACACATAAACTAGGGTTTAAGCTTCTGTCACTCTAGCAACCCATCATCTACTTATTACTTCCCAATGCCTTCCTCTAGGCCCAAATAATGGTGAAGCGTCATGTAGTCGACGTTCACATAACACCACTAGAGGAAAAGACAACATACATCTCATCAAAATATCGAACGAATACCAAATTCAAATGACTACTAATAGCAAGACTTCACCCATGTCCTCAGGAACAAACGTAACTACACACAAAGCATATTCATGTTCATAATCAGAGGAGTAATAATATGCATTAAGGATCTGAATATATGATCTTCCACCAAGTAAACCAATTAGCATCAACTACAAGGAGTAATCAACACTACTAGCAACCCACAGGTACCAATTTGTGGTTTTGATATAAGATTGGATGCAAGAGATGAACTAGGGGTTTGAGAGGAGATGGTGCTGGTGAAGATGTTGATGGAGATTGACCCCCTCCCGATGAGAGGATCGTTGGTGATGATTTCCCCCTCCCGGAGGGAAGTATCCCCGGCAGAACAGCTCTGCCAGAGCTCTAGATTGGTTCCGCCTCGTGGCGGCGGAGTTTCGTCCCGTAAGCTTGCCCACAATTTTTTCCAGGGTAAAATCCTTCATATAGCAGAATATGGACACAGGGGGGCCACCAGGGGACCCAGGAGACAGGGGGCGCGCCCAGTAGGGGTGGGCGCGCACCCACCCTCCTGGCCAGGGTGTGGGCCCCCTGATGTATTTCTTCCGCTCAATAACTCTTATTAATTCCAAAAACAGGTTTCATGGAGTTTCAGGATTTTTGGAGCAGTGCAGAATAGGTTTCCAATGTTTGCTCCCTTTCCAGCCAGAATTCCAGCTGCCGGCATTCCCCCCCTTCATGGTAAACCTTGTAAAATAAGAGAGAATAGCCATAAGTACTGAGATATAATGTGTAATAACAGCCCATAATGCACTAAATATTGATATAAAAGCATGATGCAAAATGGACGTATCACTTAGCTCTTAGCATCATACTTGCAATTGTTAGGCTCACTTTCATATTCTGCATTATTGCCTATAAACTGCTAAGTAACAATTAAAATTTGTAATTGTACCTATTCACCCCCCTCTAGGTCCATCTCAATCCTTTCAATTGGTATCAAAGCCTCGTGCTCTATTCTTGTGGCTTAACCACCCTAGAGCGAGATGAACCCCAATGGGACTCCCCTTGTTGCGGATCCAAAGGATAAGGGTGCAACTTCCATGGAAGTCAGGTTCTTTACTTCTGAGGATCTGGAACGAGCGCTTGCTAAGCAAAAGGAGGAGCATGATGCTTCTCTTGAGGCCTTGGTCCAAATGGGACTAGCCACATTGACCATGATGCTTGCACCACTTTCTGGTGGTGCGGCCTCGAGGCCAACTGTGCCTACTCCTTCACTTGGCCAACAACCTCCTAGTAATGAACACTCCGGTGTTCCTTGGCTTTATGCAAGACCTCAAATAGAGAAACCAAAGTATAACCCTCAAGGCAAGCCTCCTTTACTTGATGACACTACCGATTTTGCTTTGTGGAGAGTTGTGCTACGTCTTGAGCTTGCATTGGCTTTCCTTGAAGAGGAAAGGGTGATGCAGCAAAGTAGCGTAAGTATTTCCCTCAGTTTTGGGGAACCAAAGTATTTCCCACGCACCTACACAAACAAACAAAGAACTCGCAACCAACACAATAAAGGGGTTGTCAATCCCTTCACGGCCACTTGCGAAAGTGAGATCTAATAAAGATAATATGATAAGATAAATATTTTTTTGGTATTTTATAATATAGACGCAAAAAGTAAAGATGCAAATAAAAGTAGATTGGAAGCAAATATGATAAGAGATAGACCCGGGGGCCATAGGTTTCACTAGTGGCTTCTCTCAAGATAGCATAAGTATTACGGTGGGTGAACAAATTACTGTCGAGCAATTGATAGAAAAGCGAATAATTATGAGATTATCTAAGCATGATCATGTATATAGGCATCACGTCGTGACAAGTAGACCGACTCCTGCCTACATCTACTACTATTACTCCACACATCGACCGACTCCTGCCTGCATCTAGAGTATTAAGTTCATAAGAACAGCGTAACGCTTTAAGCAAGATGACATGATGTAGAGGGATAAACTCAAGCAATATGATATAAACCCCATCTTGTTATCCTCGATGGCAACAATACAATACGTGCCTTGCAACCCTTTCTGTCACTGGGTAAGGACACCGCAAGATTGAACCCAAAGCTAAGCACTTCTCCCATGGCAAGAAAGATCAATCTAGTAGGCCAAACCAAACTGATAATTCGAAGAGACTTCCAAAGATAACTCAATCATACATAAAAGAATTTTGAGAAGATTCAAATATTATTCATAGATAAACTTGATCATAAACCCACAATTCATCGGATCTCAACAAACACACCGCAAAAAGAGTTTACATCGAATAGATCTCCACAAGAGAGGGGGAGAACATTGTATTGAGATCCAAAAAGAGAGAAGAAGCCATCTAGCTAATAACTATGGACCCGTAGGTCTGTGGTAAACTACTCACAACTCATCGGAGGGGCAAGGATGTTGATTAGAAGCCCTCCATGGTCGATTCCCCCTCTGGCAGAGTGCCGACGAAGGCTCCAAGATGAGATCTCGCGGACATAGAAGGTTATGGCGGTGGAAATTGTGTTTCGTTGGCTCCCTGGATGTTTTTGGGGTACGTAGGCTTATATAGGAAGAAGAAGTACGTCGGTGGACGCCCGAGGGGCCCATGAGACAGGGGGCGCGCCCTATAGGGGGGGGGCTCCTATCTCGTGGAAGCTTTGGCTTCTTCCTGACTTGCACTCCAAGTCCTCTAGATCACGTTTGTTCCAAAAATCACGCTCCCGAAGGTTTCATTTCGTTTGGACTCCGTTTGATATTCCTTTTATTCGAAATACTGAAATAGGCAAAAAAACAGCAATACGGGCTGGGCCTCCGGTTAGTAGGTTAGTCCCAAAAATGATATAAATGTGTAAAATAAAGCCCATAAACATCCAAAAGGGGTAATATAATAGTAGGAACAATCAAAAATTATAGATACGTTGGAGACGTATCAAGCATCCCCAAGCTTAATTCCTGCTCGTCCTCGAGTAGGTAAATGATAAAAAGAGATTTTTTGATGTGGAATGCTACCTAGCATAATTCTCAATGTAATTTTCTTTATTGTGGCATGAATGTTCAGATCCAAATGATTCAAAATAAAAGTTCATATTGATAAAAGAAATAGTAACACTTCAAGCATACTAATCAAAGTAATCATGTCTTCTCAAAATTACATGGCAAAAGAAAGTTCATCCCTACAAAATCATATAGTTAGGCTATGTTTCATTTTCGTCACACAAAGATGTTCCCAACTTCTATACCCCCAATGAAAAGCCAAGCAATTGTTTCATACTTAAATAATCTCAAACTTTTTCAACCTTCACGTAATACATGAGCGGGAGCCATGGATATAGCACTATGGGTGGAATAGAATATGATGATGGGGATTGTGTGGACAAGACAAAAAAAGTCTCACATTGACGAGGATAATCAATGGGCTATGGAGATGCCCATCATGTCAACACGAGGAGTAGGGATTGCCATGCAACGGATGCACTAGAGCTATAAATGAATGCTCAACAAAAGAAAACTAGTGGGTGTGCATCCAACTTGCTTGCTCATGAAGACCTAGGGCATTTGAGGAAGCCCATCGTAGGAATATACAAGCCAAGTTCTATAATGAAAAATTCCCACTAGTATGAAAAAGACAACTTATGAGACTCACTATATGAAAAACATGGTGCTACTTTGAAGCACAATATATGAGACTCACTACATGAATAACAAGGTTCTACTTTGAAGCACAAGTGTGGAAAAAGAGATAGTAACATTGCCCTTTTTATTTATTTTCTTCTTTTTTTTGGGCCTTCCTTTTTTTCTTTTGGCCTTTCTTCTTTTTTTCCTTTTTTTTCTTTGGGCAATGTTCTAATAATGATGATCATCACACTTCTATTGATTACAACATATGAATTACAACTCGAAACTAGAACAAGATATGACTCTATATGAATGCCTCCGTGATGTAATCGGATGGTGCAATGAATCAAGAGTGACATGTATGAAAAATAATTCATGGTGGCTTTGCCACAAATATGATGTCAACTACATGATCATGCAATGGCAATATGACAAAAGTAAAGTATGTCATGATGATAATGAATGGAACGGTGGAAAGTTGCATGGCAATATATCTCGGAATGGCTATGGAAATGCCATAATAGGTAGGTATGGTGGCTGTTTTGAGGAAGATATAAGGAGGTTTATGTGTGATAGAGCGATCGTATCACGGGTTTGGATGCACCGCTAAGTTTGCACCAACTCTCAAGGTGAGAAAGGGCAATGCACGTGCATCAAGAGGCTAGCAATGGCGGAAAGGTAAAAGTGCATATAATCCATGGACTCAACATTAGTCAAAAGAACTCATATACTTATTGCAAAAATTTAGAAGTCATCAAAAATCAAGTACTACGCGCATGCTCCTAGGGGCATAGATTGGTAGGAAAAGACCATCGCTCGTCCCCGACCGCCACTCATAAGGATGCACAAGCCAGGTACACTTCATGTTTCAAATTTGTTACACAACTTTAACCATACGCGCGTGCTACGGGACTTGCTAACTTCAACACAAGCATTCTTTAAATTCATAATCACCCAACTAGCATGACTTTAATATCACTACCTCCATATCTCAAAACAATTATCAAGTATCAAATTGATCATAGCATCCAATTCACTTCGAATGATAGTTTTTATTATACCCAACTTGGATATAAATGTGTAAAATAAAGCCCATAAACATCCAAAAGGGGTAATATAATAGCATGGAACAATCAAAAATTATAGATACGTTGGAAACGTATCAAGTTGCTATGCAGGATCATCTTCGATATGGGAATGATGAGATGTTGGAGATCTTGGAGTATGGTTACCAAGTTGTTGACCCGAAGAATCTTACACCAAGAGAGATATACTACAAGAATCTCAACGACACAGCAACCATGTGCATAAGGAGAGGTATGACTGACAAGCAAAGGAGACCATACATACGAAGGAAATATGCCCTAGAGGCAATAATAAAGTTATTATTTATTTCCTTATTTCATGATAAATGTTTATTATTTATGCTAGAATTGTATTAACCGGAAATTTAGTACATGTGTGAATACATAGACAAAACATAGTGTCCCTAGTATGCCTCTACTTGACTAGCTCGTTAATTAAAGATGGTTATGTTTCCTAACCATAGACATGTGTTGTCATTTGATGAACGGGATCACATCATTAGGAGAATGATGTGATGGACATGACCCATCCGTTAGCTTAGCATTATGATCGTTTCAGTTTCATTGCTACTGCTCTCTTCATGACTTATACATGTTCCTCAGACTATGAGATTATGCAACTCCTGAATACCAGAGGAACACTTTGTGTGCTACCAAATGTCACAACGTAACTGGATGATATAAAGGTGCTCTACAGGTGTCTCCGATGGTACTTGTCGAGTTGGCATAGTTCAAGATTAGGATTTGTCACTCCGATTGTCGGAGAGGTATCTCTGGGCCCTCTCGGTAATGCACATCACTATAAGCCTTGCAAGCAATGTGACTAATGAGTTAGTTGCGGGATGATGCATTAAGGAACAAGTAAAGAGACTTACCGGTAACGAGATTGAACTAGTTATTGAGATACCGACGATCGAATCTCGGGCAAGTAACATACCGATGACAAAGGGAACAACGTCTGTTGTTATGCGTTTTGACTGATAAAGATCTTCGTAGAATATGTAGGAGCCAATATGAGCATCTAGGTTCCGCTATTGGTTATTGACCGGAAATGAGTCTCGTTCATGTATACATAGTTCTCGAACCCGTAGGGTCCGCACGCTTAACGTTCTGTGACGATTTGTATTATGAGTTATGTGATTTGATGACCGAAGTTTGTTCGGAGTCCCGGATGAGATCGGGGACATGACGAGGAGTCTCGAAATGGTCGAGCCGTAAAGATCGATATATTGGAAGGCTATATTTGTGCATCGGAAAGGTTCCGAGTGATTCGGGTATTTTTTCGGAGTACCGGAGAGTTACGGGAATTCGCCGGGAGAAGTATTGGGCCTTATTGGGCCATACGGGAAAGAGAGAGGGACTGCCTAGGGCAGGCCACGCGCCCCCAAGGCCTAGTCCGAATTGGACTAGGGGGAGGGGCGGCGGCCCCTCCTTCCTTCTCTTCTCTCTTCCCTTTCCTTCTCTCCTACTCCTACTACTTGGAAGGGGGAATCCTACTCCCGTTGGGACTAGGACTCCCCAGGGCGCGCCATAGTAAGGGTCGGCCCTACCCCTCCTCCACTCCTTTATATACGGGGGAGGGGGCACCCCATAGACACACAAGTTGATCATTGATCTTTAGCCGTGTGCGGTGTCCCCCTCCACCATAATCCACCTCGGTCATATCGTAGCGGTGCTTAGGCGAAGCTCTGCGTTGGTAGCTTCATCAACACCGTCATCACATCGTCGTGCTGACGAAACTCTCCCTCGAAGCTCTACTGGATCGTGAGTTCGTGGGACATCACCGAGCTGAACATGTGCAGATCGTGGAGGTGCCGTACGTTCGGTACTAGGATCGGTCGATTGTGAAGACGTACGGCTACATAAACCACGTTGTCATAATGCTTCCGCTTACGGTCTACGGGGGTACGTGGACGACACTCTCCCCTCTCATTGCTATGCATCACCATGATCTTGCGTGTGCATAGGAAATTTTTGAAATATAACGTTCCCCAATAGTGGCATCCGAGCCAGGTTTATGCGTAGATGTTATATGCACGAGTAGAACACAAGTGAGTTGTGGGCGATACTAGTCATACTGCTTACCAGCATGTCATACTTTGATTCGGCGGTATTTTTGGATGAAGTGGCCCGGACCGACATTGCGCGTACGCTTACGCGAGACTGGTTCTACCGACGTGCTTCGCACACAGGTGGCTAGCGGGTGTCAGTTCCTCCAACTTTAGTTGAATCAAGTGTGGCTACGCCCGGTCCTTGTTGAAGGTTAAAACAGCATTAACTTGACGAAATATCGTTGTGGTTTTTATGCGTAGGTAAGAACGGTTCTTGCTCAGCCCGTAGCAGCCATGTAAAACTTGTAACAACAAAGTAGAGGACGTCTAACTTGTTTTTGCAGGGCATGTTGTGATGTGATATGGTCAAGACATGATGCTAAATTTTATTGTATTAGATGATCATGTTTTGTAACAGAGTTATCGGCAACTGGCATGAGCCATATGGTTGTCGCTTTATTGTATGCAATGCAATCGCTATGTAATTGCTTTACTTTATCACTAAGCGGTAGCGATAGTCATAGAAGTAATAGTTGGCGAGACGACAACGATGCTACGATGGAGATCAAGGTGTCGCGCCGGTGACGATGGTGATCATGATGGTGCTTTGGAGATGGAGATCAAAGGCACAAGATGATGATGGCCATATCATATCACTTATATTGATTCCATGTGATGTTTATCTTTTATGCATCTTATTTTGCTTTGATTGACGGTAGCATTATAAGATGATCTCTCACTAAATTTCAATGTATAAGTGTTCTCCCTGAGTATGCACCGTTGCCAAAGTTCGTCGTGCCGAGACACCACGTGATGATAGGGTGTGATAAGCTCTACGTTCACATACAACGGGTGCAAGCTAGTTTTGCACACACAGAAATACTCGGGTTAAACTTGACGAGCCTAGCATATGCAGATATGGCCTCGGAACACTGAGACCGAAAGGTCAAGCGTGAATCATATAGTAGATATGATCAACATAGTGATGTTCACCATTGAAAACTACTCCATTTCACGTGATGATCGGACATGGTTT
The DNA here is from genome assembly GCA_021437245.1 of Aegilops speltoides. NCBI lineage: Eukaryota > Viridiplantae > Streptophyta > Magnoliopsida > Poales > Poaceae > Aegilops > Aegilops speltoides. The sequence continues at coordinate 87,433,539 of CM038143.1, read as the reverse complement.
AGTTGATTTGGATCACGTGATCACTTAGATGATTAGAGGGTTATCTATCTAAGTGGGAGTTCTTAAGTAATTTGATTAATTGAACTTTAATTTATCATGAACTTAGTCCTGAAAGTATTTTGCAAATAATATTGTATATCAATAGCTCGCGTTGTTGCTTCCCTATGTTTTTATATGTGTTCCTAGAGAAAACTAAGTTGAAATATGTTAGTAGCAATGATGCGGATTGGATCCGTAATCTGAGGATTATCCTCATTGCTGCACAAAAGAATTATGTCCTTGATGCACCGCTAGGTGACAGACCTATTGCAGGAGCAGATGCAGATGTTATGAATGTTTGGCTAGCTCAATAAGATGACTACTTGATAGTTTAGTGCACCATGCTTAAACGGCTTAGAATCGGGACTTCAAAGACGTTTTTCAACGTCATGGACCATATGATATGTTCCAGGAGTTCAAGTTAATATTTCAAGCAAATACCCGAGTTGAGAGATATTAAGTCTCCAACAAGTTCTATGGCTAAAAGATGGAGGAGAATAGCTCAAGCAGTGAGCATGTGCTCAGATTGTCTGGGTACTACAATCGCTTGAATCAAGTGGGAGTTAATCTTCCAGATAAGATAGTGATTGACAGAGTTATCTAGTCACCATCACCAAGTTACTGGAACTTCATGATGAACTATAGTACGCAAGGAATAAGGAAACAATTCCCGAGTTCTTCATGATGCTAAAATTGACGAAGGTAGAAATCAAGAAAAGAGCATCAAGTGTTGATGATTTATAAGACCACTAGTTTCAAGAAAAGGGCAAAGGGAAAGAAAGGGAACTTCAAGTAGAATGGCAAGCAAGTTGTCGCTCCCGTGAAGAAGCCCAAAGCTAGACCAAAGCCTGAAACTGAGTGCTTCTACTGCAAAGGAAATGGTCACTAGAAGCGAAAATGCCCTGAATATTTGGTGGATAAGAAGGATGGCAAAGTGAACAAGGGTATATTTGATACACATGTTATTGATGTGTACCTTACTAGTGTTTATAGTAGCCCTGAGTATTTGATACTTGTTCGGTTGCTAAGATTAGTAACTCGAAACAGGAGTTACAGAATAAACAGAGACTAGTTGAGAGTGAAGTGACGATGTGTGTTGGAAGTGGTTCCAAGATTGATATGATCATCATCGCACACTCCCTATGCTTTCGAGATTAGTGTTGAACATAAATAAATGTTATTTGGTGTTTGCGTTGAGCATAAAAATGATTAGATCATGTGTATTGTGATACGATTATTCATCTAAGACGGAGAATAAATTGTTATTCTGTTTACATGAATAAAACCTTCCATGGTCATACACCCAATGTTGATGGTTTATTGAATCTTGATTGTAGTGATACAAATATTCATAATATTGATGCCAAAAGATGCAAAGTTGATAATGATAGTGCAACATATTTGTGGCACTGTCATTTGGGTCATATCGGTGTAAAGCGCATGAAGAAACTCCATAAAGATGGATTTTTGAATCACTTGATTATCAATTATTTGATGCTTGCGAACCGTGCCTTATGGGCAAGATGACTAAAACTCTGTTCTCTGGAACAATGGAACGAGCTAGTGACTTATTGGAAATAATACATACCGATGTATGCCGTCCGATGAGTGTTGATGCTCATGGCGGGTCTTGTTATTTCCTGACATTCACAGATGATTTGAGCAGATATGGATATATCTACTTAATGAAACACAAGTCTGAAACATTTGAAAAGTTCAAAGAATTTCAGAGTGAAGTGGAGTATCACCGTAACAACAAAATAAAGTTTCTAGAATCTGATCTTGCAGGAGAATATTTGAGTTACGTGTTTGGCATTCATATAAAACATTGTGGAATAGTTTCACAGCTCACGCCACCTGGAACACCACAATGTTATGGTGTGTCCGAACATCGTAACCGCACTTTATTGGATATGGTGCGATCTATGATGTCTCTTACCGATTTACCACTATTGTCTTGGGATTATGCATTAGAGACAGTTGCATTCACTTAGGGCACCATCAAAATCCGTTGAGACAACGCCTTATGAACTATGGTTTGGTAAGAAACCAAAGTTGTCGTTTCTTAAAAGCTTGGGGCTGCGATGCTTATGTGAAAAAGTTTCAACCTGATAAGCTCGAACCCAAATTGGAGAAGTGCGTCTTCATAGGATACCCAAAGGAAAATGTTGGGTACACCTTCTATCACAGATCCGAAGGCAAGATATTCATTGCTAAGAATGGATCCTTTCTAGAGAAGGAGTTTCTCTCGAAAGAAGTGAGTGGGAGGAAAGTAGAACTTTATGAGGTAACTGTACCTGCTCCCTTATTGGAAAGTAGTTCATCACAGAAACCAGTTCCAGTGATTCCTACACCAATTAGTGAGGAAGCTAATGATGATGATCCTGAAACTTCAGATCAAGTTACTACCGAATCTCGTAGGTCTTCTAGAGTAAGATTCGCACCAGAGTGGTATGGTAATCCAGTTCTGGAAGTCATGTTACTAGACCATGATGAACCTGTGAACTATGCGGAAACGATGATGAGCCCAGATTCCACGAAATGGCTTGAGGTCATGAAATCTGAGATGGGATCCATGTATGAGAACAAAGTGTGGACTTTGTTGGACTTGCCTGATGATCGGCAAGCCATAGAATATAAATGGATTTTTAAGAGGAAGACAGACACTGATAGTAGTAGTACTATCTACAAAGCTCGAATTGTCGCAAAAGGTTTTCGACAAGTTAAAGGAGTTGACTACGATGAGACTTTCTCAACTGTAGCGATGCTTAAATCCGTTCGAATTATGTTAGTAGTTGTCATATTTTATGAAATCTAGCAGATGGATGTCAAAACTGCATTCCTGAATAGATTTCTGGAAGAAGAGTTGTATATGATACAACTGGAAGGTTTTGTCGATCCAAAAGGTGCTAGCAAAGTGTGCAAGCTCCAGCGATCCATTTATGGACTGGTGCAAGCCTCTCGGAGTTGGAATAAACGCTTTGATAGTGAGATCAAAGCATATGGTTTTATATAGACTTTTGGAGAAGCCTGTATTTACAAGAAAGTGAGTGGGAGCTCTGTAGCATTTCTAATATTATATGTGGATGACATATTATTGATTGGAAATGATACAAAATTTCTAGATAGCATAAAGGGATACTTGAATAAGAGTTTTTCTATGAAAGACCTCAGTGAAGCTGCTTACATATTGGGTATCAAGATCTATAGAGATAGATCAAGACGCTTGATAAGATTTTTCAATGAGTAAATACCTTGACAAGTTTTTGAAAGAGTTCAAAATGGATCAGTCAAAGAAGGAGTTCTTGTCTGTATTACAAGGTGTAAAGTTGAGTAAGACTCAAAGCCCGACCATGGCAGAAGATAGAAAGAGAATGAAAGTCATTTCCTATGCCATAGCCATAGGTTCTATAAAGTATGTTGTGCTGTGTACCAGGCCTATTGTGTACCTTGCCATGAGTTTGGCAAGGGGGTACAATAGTGATCTAAGAGTAGATCACTGGACAGCGGTCAAAATTATCCTTAGTGAGGACTAAGGAAATGTTTCTCGGTGATGGAGGTGATAAAGAGTTCGTCGTAAAGAGTTATGTCGATGAAAGCTTTTACACCGATCCAGATGACTCTAAGTCTCAATCTGGATACATATTGAAAGTGGGAGCAACTAGCTATAGTAGCTCTATGCAGAGCATTGTAGACATAGAATATTTGCAAAATACATACGGCTCTGAATTTGACAGACCCATTGACTAAACTTCTCTCACGAGCAAAACATGATCACACCTTAGTACTCTTTGGGTGTTAATCACATTGCGATGTGAACTAGATTATTGATTCTGGTAAACCCTTTGGGTGTTAGTCACATGGCAATGTGAACTATTGGTGTTACATCACATGATGATGTGATCTAGATTATTGACTCTAGTGCAAGTGGGAGACTAAAGGAAATATGCCCTAGAGGCAAAAATAAAGCTATTATTTATTTCCTTATTTCATGATAAATGTTTATTATTCATGCTAGAATTGTATTAACCGGAAACTTAGTACATGTGTGAATACATAGACAAAACATAGTGTCCCTAGTATGCCTCTACTTGACTAGCTCGTTAATCAAAGATGATTATGTTTCCTAACCATAGACATGTGTTGTCATTTGATGAACGGCATCACATCATTAGGAGAATGATGTGATGGACATGACCCATCCGTTAGCTTAGCATTATGATCGTTTAAGTTTCATTGCTACTGCTCTCTTCATGACTTATACATGTTCCTCAGACTATGATATTATGCAACTCCCGAATATCAGAGGAACACTTTGTGTTCTACCAAATGTCACAACGTAACTAGGTGATTATAAAGGTGCTCTACAGGTGTCTCCGATGGTACTTGTCGAGTTGGCACAGATCAAGATTAGGATTTGTCACTCCGATTGTCGGAGAGATATCTTTGGGCCCTCTCGGTAATGCACATCACTATAAGCCTTGCAAGCAATGTGACTAATGAGTTAGTTGCGGGAAGATGCATTACGGAACGAGTAAAGAGACTTGCCGGTAACGAGATTGAACTAGGTATTGAGATACCGACGACCGAATCTCGGCAAGTAACATACCGATGACAAAGGGAACAACGTATGTTGTTATGCGATTTGACCGATAAAGATCTTCGTAGAATATGTAGGAGCCAATATGAGCATCCAGGTTCCGCTATTGGTTATTGAACAGAAATGAGTCTCGGTCATGTCTACATAGTTCTCGAACCCGTAGGGTCTGCACGCTTAACATTCTGTGACTATTTGTATTATGAGTTATGTGATTTGATGATCGAAGTTTGTTCGGAGTCCCGGATGAAATCGGGGACATGATGAGGCGTATCGAAACGGTCGAGCCATAAAGATCGATATATTAGAAGGCTATATTCGGACATCGGAAAGGTTCCGAGTGATTCGGGTATTTTTCGGAGTACCGGAGAGTTACGGGAATTCGCCGGGAGAAGTATTGGGCCTTATTGGGCCATGCGGGAAAGAGAGAGGGACTGCCTACGGCAGCCCCCCCCAAGGCCTAGTCCAAAGGTGGACTAGGGGGAGGGGCGGCGCCCCCTCCTTCCTTCTCTTCTCTCTTCCATTTCCTTCTCTCCTACTCCTACTACTTGGAAGGGGGGAATCCTACTCCCGGTGGGAGTAGGACTCCCTAGGGAGTGCCATAGTAAGGGCCGGCCCTCCCCCTCCTCCACTCCTTTATATACGGGGGAGGTGGGCACCCCATAGACACACAAGTTGATCATTGATCTTTAGCCGTGTGCGGTGCCCCCCTCCACCATAATCCACCTCGGTCATATCGTAGCGGTGCTTAGGCAAAGCCCTGCATCGGTAGCTTCATCAACACTGTCATCACGCCGTCGTGCTGACGAAACTCTCCCTCGAAGCTCTACTGGATCGTGAGTTCATGGGAAGTCACCGAGCTGAACATGTGCAGATCGCGGAGGTGTCGTACATTCGGTACTAGGATTGGTCGATCGTGAAGATGTACGACTACATCAACCGTGTTGTCATAATGCTTCCGCTTACGGTCTACGAGGGTACATGGACGACACTGTCCCCTATCGTTGCTATGCATCACCATGATCTTGCGTGTGCGTAGGAAATTTTTGAAATACTATGTTCCCCAACAACATACACATCACAAGTGCCAAGGAATTTTGGGATAGCATTGTGAGGACCAAGACCGGTACCTCCACTCTCCGGCTTGCTCAATATGAAATTGCCTAAGGGTCAATTGCAAAACTTTTGTATGGAGAAAGGGGAATCTCCCAAGCAGCTCCTTGAGCATATCATGACTCTCATCATTGACATCGAGTCTTGTGAGTGTGACAAGACACAAGATGGACTCAACTTGACTAAGCGATTTCTTGTGGAGAATTTGCTTCATGCTCTTGCTCCATATCATCACCAAATGGTGTGGGACATAAGACAACACCATGGATTCAAGTAAATGACTCTAGATGACATCATATCAACCTTCCAACTATTTGAAGAGTCAAAGGCAAATGCTACAAAACATATTGCCATGCATGGTACCTCAACATCAAAGATCAATCTTGCATTGAAGGCCAAGCATGTATGTGAAGAAGAGAAAAGTGAAGAAGAAGAAGAAGAAGATAATGATGAAGATGGTGATGAGATTGACTCCGATGAGAGCCCTTCATATGAAGACATTGCTATCTTTGTCAAGAAGTTTAGCGTGGGAAAATTCAAGGGAAGGTTCCAGAAGAAGAAAGTGAGAAAATGCTACAACTATGAAGAAACCAACCACTTCTCCAACGATTGCCCTTATGAGAAGAGAGAAGATAAATCAAGGTTTCCCAAGACCTTTCCCAAGAAAAAATTGCCAAATCCTTTGAACTACAAGCTCAAGAAGAGAGATGGGAAAGCAATGGTTGCTCATGAAGAATCCGATCCAGTTGATGTTAGTGGTGTTGCCGGAGTAGCTCAAGATTCTCAAAACACTTTGAGGCTAGTCAACAAGAGTGGTGATGTTGTCACTTACAACTATATGAAAGACTACAAGGGCAACGCTCACAAATGCCTAATGGCAAAGGCTGTGGTAGAAGATAGAGAGGACCAAAACTCTCCTAACAAGGTCAAGGTAACCCCACGGTAAAACCCTCCTCTTTTCACTCCTTCTTCTCCTTGTGATGAGTATCTTGATGCGGAGGATAGTTATGATGATGATGATATAGATGATCCTATGCTTGCTAAACTAAATAAGTTCATGTGCTCCCTCGAAGGAAAGAAGCTCACTATGTTTAGTATGCTTATGGAGATGGTGAGTAAGCACACCATCACCATAAAGGAACTCGAAACCCTTGTCACCGAGGAAAAGGAAAAGTATGAAATCCTTGAGCAGAAAGTCGAATATGAGGAAGCACGAAATGATGAATTGATATTCATGCTAAAGAACTTGCCTCCTTGAAAAAGGCTAAGGACTCTTGCGAGGAGTTGATGAATGATAAAATTAAGCTTGTGAAGTCTCATGATTCTCTCTCTAAGGATTGTGAGCTTCTAACCATGTCCCTCAAGACTAAGGAAGAAGAGCTCACTCTTCTTACATAGAGTTTTGAGACGCTCAAACTTACTTATCTTGAAACTCTAACCAAGGTTTACTCTTCTCCTATTATCAATGTTGATGCTTGTACTACTAACTCTAGTGGTGACCTAGCATCTATTCTTGAGGAGAATCGTTTTCTCAAGGCTCAACTCGATAAAGGACTCATGACATGTGCTCAAGGACAAAAGAATCTGAATGAGGTATTGAGCCAACACAATGAGGTGTTTGCCAAGGAAGGGCTCGGGTTTGACCCAAGCACAAGCAAGAAGAAGACGTCTTCTCAAAAGTGCACCACCCCTCTTAAGAAACGTTTCTACGAGAGGGCACAAGGAGAAATGTAAGGTTGTGAGTGGGAAGGCCACAAGGGGCATGCCCACTCTCAACAAGCCAAAAGAGTTCATGCCTCCATCCTATGTACTTCGTAAAACTAAGGATGGAGAAGTTTATGCAAAATTTGTTGGTCCTCAAAATGCATTCCGGTTTTATGATATTTGGGTCCCTAAGACCCTTGCGACTAACTTGAGGGGTCCCATTGCAAAATGGGTGCCTCTAACCAAGTCATAATTGTATGTAGGTGGCTTTCTTTGGTGGATTCAAATGGGTGATCGATAGTGGATGTACCAATCATATGACCGGAGATGGCAATTTTCTCTACGATTTCATGGAAGCTATTCAACCATTTATGAGCATTATGTTTGGTGGAGGATCAAAAGGATAGGTACTCGGGTTGAGCAAGGTGGCTATCACAAATGACATGTCCTAGAAATGTCATGCTTGTCCAATCCCTTAAATACCATTTGCTTTCTATTCGTCAATTGGCTTATGTTGGCTATGATACACTATTTGGACAATTGAGGGCATATTTGTTGGCTATGGATCAAACTCTCACGCCTATAGAGTCTACAACAAATACAATGGATGTGTTGTAGAAACTTGTGACGTGCTGTTTGATGAATTTAATGGCTTCCATGGGGAGCAAGTTGATCTAAGTGATGTAGGTGAAGAAGATTCTTCTCAAGATATTTTAACCATGGATGTTGGTGCTCTTCTTCCCATGGAACAAGAACCTCATGATAATGAAGAAGAACATGGAAGTTTCACACATCATCAAACCACTTCAACACCCATACCACCACAAGCTCTTGTTGCTCAACCGATCCCTGTAGTTCAAGTACAAGAAGATGATCAAGTCCCTCACCATGATCACCTTCAAGAGCAAGATCATAACCAAGAGCAAGAACAAGAATGTGCAATCATTGATGATGAATCTCAACAAATGCAATATGAAGAAGAAGATCTTCCACCACACATTAATGATACATATGTTGAGGATGTGGATGATGGGCATGAACTTGAACCTCGCAAAACCCTAACCTCTATCATGCCCCGAGTGGCCGGTCGTGTTGATGTTGATCAAATTCTTACTAGCATATCGGATGGTAGAGTCACTCATAAATATTTGACAAACTTTTGTGCTCACTTCTCGTTTGTATCTAGTGTTGAGCCACTTAAGGTACAAGATGCATTGATGGACAATGATTGGCTCATTGCTATGCAATAAGAGTTGAACAGTTTTGAACGCAACCAAGTGTGGTCATTAGTCAAGAGGCCAACTACGAAACACAATGTCATTGGAACAAAATGGATTTTCAAGAACAAGCAATATGAGAATGGTGTAATTATCCGCAACAAGGCAAGGTTAGTGTCACAAGGGTACTCACAAGTTGAAGGTTTGGACTTTGGTGAGACCTTTGCTCCCATTGCCCGTCTTGAATCTATTCGCATCTTACCTGCTTATGTTGCCTTCAATGGTTTTACATTACATCAAATGGATGTGAAGAGCGCTTTCCTTAACGGTCCTCTACAAGAAGAAGTATATGTGTCACAACCACCTGGGTTCGTTGATCCTGATCACAAAGACTATGTGTATAAAATTCATAAGGCTTTGTATGGCCTCAAACAAGCACCTCATGCTTGGTATGATCATCTTAAGAAGTTTTTACTCGATGATGGTTTTGTGAGAGGGGTGATCGATCCCACTCTTTTTACTAAGAGGGACAAGGGTGATTTGAACTTATGCCAAATCTATGTAGATGCTATCATTTTTGGTTCTCCTAACATTCATTTGTGCAAGAAGTTTGCGGCTTCCATGACCAAGAACTTCGAAATGTCATTCAATGCGGATTTGAAGTTCTTTCTCGGATTTCAAATACAACAATTTCAAGAAGGAATTTTCTTATCTCAAACAAAATACCTCAAGGATATTCTAGAGAAGTTTGACATGACAAATGCTAACCCATGTAAGACACCCATGCCAACAAATTGTACTCACTGAAGACACCAACGGTATCCCTTTCAACCCATCTATTTACCGCTCTATGATTGGTTCATTGCTTTATCTTTGTGCATCTAGACCAGACATAATGTTCAGTGTATGCATGTGTGCTAGATTCCAAGCTTCCCCTAGGGAAATTCATCATAAGGCGGTTAAGCATATTCTTAGATACCTTGTTCACACCCCATAGTTGGGCCTATGGTACCCCAAGGATGCTAAGTTTGATCTCATTGGGTACACAGATGCGGATTGGGCCAGAGACAAAGTGGGACGAAAGTCCACCTTCGATGCATGTCAATTTCTTGGACGCTCCTTGGTAAGTTAGTCCTCAAAGAAGCAAAATTGTGTTGCCCTCTCCACCGCCAAAGCCGAATACATTGCAACCACCAGTTGTGCAACTCAATTACTATGGATGAGGCAAACTTTGAAGGATTACGGTATCACCTATAGATATGTGCCTCTTCTATGTGATAATGAAAGTGCCATCAATATTGTTGAGAATCCCAAAGATCATACTCGCACCAAGCACATTGATATTAGGTATCATTTCTTGAGAGATCATGTGGAAAAGGGTGACATTGATATTGCTCATGTTGGTACATATATGCAACTTGCAGACATTTTCACCAAGCCATTGGATGAAGCAAGGTTTTGTCAACTTAGGCGTGAACTTGGTATCTTGGAGCTTGACAACATTATGTGAAATCTAGTACCCATCCATGCATTTACGTTATGTCGTGTCTAGATGTAGGCATGTATTTAGGGGGAGACATTCAACTAATGAGTTATCTCACCCTATATGATGCATAAACAAACCAAACACTCTCAAAGTTACTATGTTTTTCACTCTTGTGACTTAGTACCTTAAATGATGGAGTTGTGATGTTGGGCTCAAGGATAAAATCTTCGCAGTGCCAAGTCACATATACTCAAACATGGTGGACTCCTCCACCACCCTCTCCTCGAGAGGTTGGACTTATTCTTCATCTCTGATTGAGTTTTCTCATTATTACTCATGAGTGTTCTCGATTGTGTTACCCATTGATCCGGTTCAACCCAAGCCTCTCTCATCTCGTATCCATCTGATATTTGTCTGGTTCACAAGCTTCAATCCAACCACATAAATGTTGATTGGGTGTGTGGTGGTCTTGGGAGCTTTCAGACTCCCTCCCTCTAGTTCTCAGGAGTTCAGATAGATCGTATTCTATCTGGATATCCCGGAACTTCCGGGGTGGTGCCCGGAACTTCCAGGCGTCACAGGTTTGGGGCACATAACATGGGAAGGGGATGACAAAAGGGGTTTTCCCCCCCTTTCCTCAGTTCCTCCTTCTGCTCCCTTCCCGCAACGCCCCTCATCCATCGACTACTTCCGAGCGAGCTGCAGGCCCACCGAACCTCCGGCCCCTTCTTACCTTCATCGTATTTGGAGGGCATCTCTGCTCTCCACAATCTCCATGGAGGAAGGTAACCTAAGCATTCTTCTGCTCTCTCTATGGATTCTCCTGGGGATTGTAGATCACGCTTATGGCAGTAGGATACACACAAGCATCAATTCCCAAGTCCTGCATCCACTTTAGATCTGCAGTGCTCCCTCTCTATCATCCATTATATGATATGTGACTGTCCCCTCCTCAAATTTGAAAGAAACCCTGCGACCATGCTGGTGCCCGGAACTTTCAGGCAGGCCAGAACTTCCGGCCTCACTAAGGTTTCCACATCCAGGCTGGGTCCGGTAATTCCGTTGGCCGGAGCTTCCGGGCTCCCCGGAACTTCCGGCTGCCGGAACTTCCAGCCTCCCCCCGGAACTTCCGGCCTAAGCAGAGTTTTGCCATATTTTTCGTATAATGAGATTCTTTGATTTTTCTGTTTTGAAGCTTGTGTACTTATTCTATCCTCGTGCTATTCTTCTCATCTCTGTCAGCAGGAGGGTATGGCTCGCGTGCTCTCCCATCCAAGGTGTATGAACGAAAATCCAAGGAACGGGTCAAGAAGACAAATGACGTTGTTTTGAGGAATGAGAACATGCTTGACTGCCATCCTAAGGAAGATGCTGAGGCTGAAAACAGTGCATCTCCTCCTACTGCTCTCGTTCACTCCAAGAAGCGGAAGACTACTTCCAAGGAGGCCAAGGCAACGAATGTTCAACCTCCTCCTCCTGAGCCGGTCACAATGAGGGAAATGCCCGCTCCTTAGTGGATTTCTCTTCGCCGAGTCAATCCTTATCGCCATGACTGTGACCATGTGGCTGATTCCATGTTTTGGACACTATTCTAGCAACACAACTATGAGGAGATCTTTTCTCAGTTTGTCAACAAGTGTGTCATTCAGAAGTGCATCAACATTGCTCACTTTGACAAAACTCCCACAAATTCTACCTACTTTGATGGGATCTAGAGCATGTGTGTCAAGCTCAACCTCCTTCCGCTTATGCGCTTTCAACATGATGTCTCTCCGCCACATATGGCTTAGTTCTATGCCACTATACATTTTGGGACTGATATGCAGCGCACTCTTACTTGGATGAGTGGTGAGGAGAAGTGTTCTGCTCCGTTCTCAGTGCTGGCCGGGCTCTTGGGATATGAATATACTGACACTACTGTGGACCGTGGCTACAAGATCCATGACAAAGGGGTCTATCAGGCTCTTCACTTGGCTGATTTATAGCCTCCATCCGGAAAGGTTGGATCTGTTGGTGATCTTCTGCCTTTCTATGACATCATGCACCGGATATTTTGGGAAATTCTTGCTGTCAAAGTGGGTGACAAGAACAAGATTCGTGGCCACCTCATCAACCTTCTTCACTACACTTGTCACAACTCCGAGTAGCGCCCCATTGATGTGATGGACTTTATGTGGCATGAAATGTACAGTGTGGTGATGAACCACAAGGTTCCTATCTATGCTCCCTATATTACTGCCTTGATTGCTGAGATTGCTCCTGATGCACTTGCGGGCCGACGTCTGACTGTTCACTCCAGTGTTAGCTTGTTGGTCAAGAAGGGCAAGGTGACTGCCCATGAAGGAGATGATGATGAGGAAGAGGAGCTACATGTTGGATATCCACACAACTTTGAGCTTCGCCCCCACTCTCACACTTTTCACCGTGGGGAGCCTAGTGACTCCGGGTCAAGGAGGAGCAACAAAAATTGGCGTCTTCTCAATAACATGTTCTGTCTGCAGCAGGACATGCACAAGAAGCAGTGGGAGGATCACAAGTCTAGGAAGCAGGGCATGAAGGCTCTTAAGGATGGTATGCGTGCATCTGGTATGGACATTGCTCATGGTTCCGAGTCTAATGTGACTCCTTTTGAGAAATACCAGTCTTCGTTTGCTCGGTTTGATGTTGAAGCCAGAGATGAAACATATTCTCACCGCCCTCACGGCCCAGAGTCTTCTGGAGAGTCGTCTGACGACCCCTCTGCATCCCTTTCCTAGGGGCTGTTTGTGGTCGCCTCCACCTTTCCTTTTTGCCATCTTGGTGACAACAGGGGGAGATGTGGTGCTTGATAGGGCTTATCGGGGCTTATCGTTTATTTCTTATCTCTTGCCTATTTTATGTTGCTTAGTGAACCACTGAACCTTTGCTCTTATTTGCCCCTATTTGGATCTTATCATGTTATTCGAACCCATTATGTCCCTTAACTATCTATCTTTGTGTGAACATCTTATGGCAAGTAGGTTACATGGCATATTCTGTACTCTCATATTGTGTGAGACATCTATCAGGCAATGATCTATCCACATTTGTCTCGTCACTATGAAAAACAAGGTTAGTAAAAGGCTCCATGTCGATATATCATTATTGTGTGGGTATGCACAGTGATAAGGGGAGTTTCTTCTAAACCATGTCATTTAATTCAATTGCAATCCTAAAAAAAGGCATGGGTTGTGGGGGAGTACCTACCTTTCATTAAAAACTGCTTTATATCCTATATACTTTATGTGATTACCCTCTCAAGCCTTGTTGTCATCTATGTCAAAAAGGGGGTGATTGAAAGTGCATTGTTGCACTAAACTATTTTTGACATCTATGAGAACTTCAATTGTGTCTCTAACCACATGCTCTAGTGCAAACATCACTAATTAAGTTAAAATGGAGCATGGATGGTTATTCCCTCTCTTATTGGAAAAAGGAAAAACAGAGTGCCCAAGAAAAACGGAGTACCATAGTGTTTTCTTGTTTCTTGAGTCATTAGGGCAGCCGCACTATTAAGAGGGAGTGCATCACAAAAATATCTGGGAATCAACTTGTCTTCTCACATTGATCTGAAAATTCTCACAGAGAAAAGCTTCTGTTCAGGCTGGAACTTTCGGGGACCGGAAGGTCCGGGAAGCTTCCGGGGTACCCAGAGAAACTGCTCTTTTTGTGCAATCTCTTTGTGTAGCCTGGAACCTTGCCGGACCCTGGTCGGAACTTCTGTCCTTCGGAACTTCCGGGGAGGACGAAACTTCTGTCCCCTGTTTTGACAGCTTCTGAGGTACTACAGAGTCGATCAAACTCTCTGTGTAGCCCTGAACCTGGCCGTAACTTGGCCGGAATTTCCGGGGTCTGGAACGCCATGCGTGGCCGGAGCTTCCGGGCTACGCAAAAATCCGCCTCCAACAACCAGATTCCATCCCCACCTATAAATAGTCTTCTTCTTCCTCACGAAGGGCTTCACGACTCCATTTCTCTCACCTCCATTTTTAGACCTCGATTTCTTGGAGATCTCCCTCCTTAGCCACCCAAAGCTCATCTTTTGGGAAGCGAAGGAGAAGTGCTCGATCTACACATTCACCAAAGCGAAAGTTGATTCCCCCTTGTTTTTGTGGTGCATCTTGTTACTCTTGGAGGTTGGAGACTCCTAGGCGGTAGGAGTGCTCCGGCGAGGAATCGACCATTGTGATTTCCCCCGGAAAGTTTGTGAAGGTTTGGAGACCACCTCAGGGTCTACCACTAGTGGTTGAGAAACGCCTTCGTGGTGTTGTCTCAAAGGGAGAACAGGGTGAGCCTTCGTGGCGTTAGTGTGCCTTCGTGGTAACATCCACCTCTCTAACGGTGACGTAGCTTCCCTCCAAGGAAGTGAACATCAGCATACATCCTCGTCTCTCGGAGTTGCGGTTATCCCTAACCCTAACTTACTACTTGTGGTTAATTGTCTCTTGATCTTTACTCATATCATTTTGTGCTTGCTTACTCACATACTTGTGTTACTTGTTTACCTTGCTTAGCTCTTAGCATCATACTTGCAATTGTTAGGCTCACTTTCATATTCCGCATTATTGCATATAAATTGCTAAGTAACAATCAAAATTTGTAATTGTACCTATTCAAACCCCCCCCTCTAGGTCTATCTCGATCCTTTCAGAAACTGAACCTCCATGGAGGTGCATACTCCAGTCCTTCAGATCTCTCTTTTTACGGACTCCATGTCAAGTTTGGTCTAGCCTGACCTCTCTTAACATTATCAGCACACTTTAGCCATCCGCTATGCACTGGCACTTCTGGAGGCTTGCACTGAATATGCCCAAACCATCTCAGACGATGTTGAACACATTTCTCTTTAATCGGTGCTACCCCAACTCTATCTCATATATCATCATTCCGAACTCAGTTCTTCCCTGTGTGGCCACACATCCATCTCAACATGCTCATTTATAGTGCATCACCACTAGAAATTGAATCAAGCCGCCAACAGGAGCACACCGAGGACACAGCTGCCCTCACGCAGTCCACAGTTCTAAAACGCAAAAAGGCGGTGACAACGCCATAGCGCCACTGCCACCCAATCCCAGGGATTGAGAGTTTAAGCCCTGGTAAAGTAGAAGCAGGAAAAGGGGAGATGTACCTCGACGTCACCTCCAAGGGGGAAAACGTGGCCCGGAACATCGTTGAGGCCGTGGTCGTCGTCGATGGCTAGAGCTTCCAACCCATCTCCCGTCTAGCCAACCACTAGATCTGGCCAGACCCAACGGGGTGGAGTAAGTAGCACACGGCGAAGGCGTCATCTTTAGGTCTGGCGCCGAGGACTATGGGGCACCGCGGGCTTACTAGTGGCTACTTCCAGTGGTGGCGAGGGGATATGCAGAAGGGAGGGATTGGTGGCGCGGGGGAACCCTAGTCGCCGCTTGCATACAGACATTACTCAAATATATACCAAATCCTAAATAAGAGCAAAATACACACAAATGACTTGTATATTCGCAATGCTTCCATTCTGTAAATGTTCTCTTATCTTAGAAAGATCATTGAACTTTAACCCAATTCTTCAACTTTGCTCATCCAATTATTGGGTTCTCCTCGTGGTGGAAAATATGTTAAACATCTCATGTATGAGGCCTACTGGGAAAGGGAAGGGGTGGTTCTAGAGGAGCAAATTAAATCTTGTTGGAATGATGGCATGCAACATGAGGATTTGAAGGATGTGACATTGAAGTTGAAGAGAATGCTAGGAAAGTTGCATGATTGGAGTAGCACGTATATTGGATATCTCCCCAGGAAACTTGATTTGGCGAGGAAAAGGCTTAATAATCTTTATAAAAGGAATGATCCCACTGCTTTGAAGGAAAGAAAGGTGATTCTTAAGGAAATGGATGAGCTTCTGTATAAAGAAGAAATTTTATGGAAGCAAAGATCGCGGA
The DNA here is from genome assembly GCA_021437245.1 of Aegilops speltoides. Taxonomy (NCBI): domain Eukaryota; kingdom Viridiplantae; phylum Streptophyta; class Magnoliopsida; order Poales; family Poaceae; genus Aegilops; species Aegilops speltoides. The sequence continues at coordinate 87,417,441 of CM038143.1, read as the reverse complement.
TTGATAAAATTAGATGGGGTGATAGGAATACAAAATACTTCAGATCTAAGGCTAACTGGAGAGCTAAGAAAAAGAATATATCGAAGCTGAGAAGGAACGATGGCACGGTTACAGAGAATGTCACAGAGATTCATAATATCACTAATTCTTTTTTCAAGCATTTGTACACCTGTGATGGCAAGGTTGACCCTTCTCTCTTCATTCCCCTTGTTAAGCCGATTGTGAGTGAGGTTATGAATGTTGATTTATGCAAACCGTTTATGGACCAAGAAATTAGGGACGCTCTATTTCAAATTGGTCCACTGAAAGCTCCGGGTCTAGATGGCTTTCCGGGAAGGTTTTTTCAACGGAATTGGGGTGTGCTGAAGGAGGATATCATTCGGGCGGTCAAAAAGTTTTTTGATACAGGTATTATGCCGGAGGGCGTTAATGATACGGTGATTGTTCTTATCCCTAAGGTGAAGAATCCTTAGTCGATTAAGGAATTCCAGCCTATCAGTCTGTGTAATGTTATTTATAAAATTATTTCTAAGTGCCTTGTCAACGGATTGAGACCGCTTCTTGATGGTATGATTTCTCCAACTCAAAACGCCTTTATTCCTGGGAGACTAATTTCAGATAATGCTCTTATTGCGTTTGAGTGTATGCATTCGTTGAGTACACTGAAGGATGGATGGGGGTGAATTTTGTGCTTATAAATTGGACCTTGCCAAGGCATATGATAGAGTGGATTGGAATTATTTGAAGTGCATGTTGAGCGTGATGGGGTTTGCGTCAGGATGGATACAGTGGATTATGGCTTGTGTCACTTCAATGAAATTTTCTGTGCGGTTCAATGGCCAGCTCTTGGAATCGTTCTCGTTGTCATGTGGTATCAGGCAAGGGGACCCTCTATCCCTATATTTATTCTTGTTCATGGCCGAGGCTCTTTCCTTACTATTACAGAATGCGTGTACTAGTGGATCTCTGATGGAGTTCAAGGTTAATGAACAAGCTCCGGGTATTTCACATCTCTTGTTTTCCGATGGCTGACTGCTATTTTTCAAGGGGTCCATTGATCAAGCTTTGACAATAAAAAATGTCATTGCGACCTATGAGAAGGGGACGGGTCAATTACTGAGCCCTGATAAATGTTCTGTATTGTTCGGTAAGAATTGTAGTATGGAGGTCCAAGTGGTTGTCATGGTAATTCTTTACATCACTTTAGAGGGTTTTGAGGATAAATATCTTGGGCTCCCGGTGCCGCAAGGGAGAATGAAGGCTGGTAAATTTCAATCCACGAAGGAAAAAACCCTTAAAATTTTGTCGGACTGGATTAAAAAATATGCCTCATGTGGGGCGAAGGAAACTTTGATTAAATCTATCCTCCAGGCACTTCCGGTGTACGCAGTGGGTATTTTTAAATTGCCGACATCACTTTGCAAGGAGTTGTCACAGATCATAAGGAATTTTTGGTGGGGTGATGAGGAGAATAGGAGGAAGACTCATTTGCTGGCTTGGGATAAGTTGACTCGGCCTAAAGGTGAGGGTGGTATGGGATTCCGAGACCTCAGATTATTTAACCAGGCACTCTTAGCTCAACAGGCTTGGCGGTTGGTGATTAATCCCGATTCTCTGTGCGCCAAAGTGATTAAGGCAAAATATTACCCCCAGGGACATATCCTTGATACAGTTTTTCCACAATCAGCTTCACTTACGTGCCAAGGTATTTTACATGGTTTGGATCTGCTTAAATCCGGAGTTATTTGGAGAGTGTGTGATGGGTCTAATATTAATATCTGGAGAGATAACTGGCTCCCTAGATCGGTTGGACTTAAAATTACTGCCAAGAAGAATAGGACAAGAGTCAAATGGGTATTGGACTTGATGCTGAGCGGTCCTGGGAGGTGGGATGAAAATTTGGTTAGGCATCTGTTTTATCCTTATGATGCAGATGAGATTTTGAGGCTGCGTATTCAGTCTAATGGGGATGGCGATTCTGTTGCATGGCACTTTGAAAAAACAGGGATATTCTCGGTTAAAAGTGCGTACAAGCTTGCACTTACCTTGAAGGATAAAAGAGAGGACGAGGGGCAATGTAGTGATGCTGTGTTGGGGAGAGGGAAATTTGGGATGTAATTTGGAAGGCTGATGTCCTCAGAAGGTTCGGATTTCTGCGTGGAGGGTTGCATCCAATAGCTTGGTTGTCCAGGTTAATAGAGTAGTGCACCACCAAGAGTCTGTTAGTATATGCACTATTTATGGAATGGAGGATGAAAGCACTTTTCATGCACTTGTCATGTGCCCGAAGGCGGTTGCACTGCGTATGGCCATGAGGGGCATATGGGAGTTGCCTGCGGAGGACGTCTTCAGATATACTGGGTATGATTGGTTTATTGTTCTTCTAAGTCAGTTGAAGCCTGTTATGCGCGACCAAATCATATTCATGTTCCGGAGAGTTCGGCATTTGAGAAATGACTTGATATTTGGTAAGGGAAAGGAGTCAGTCTTAGCTTCTGCTAGCTTTGTGGAGAATTATTGGTTGTCTTTTGTCGCCTGTCACGTTGTGCCTCCGGTGGACTCGAAATATAAAGGCAAAGGGCCATTGCATGGATTAAGAGGGGTATTTAATAATATGACAGATAAGATGGCTTGGATTCCCACACCTACTGGTTACTTAAAGATTAATGTGGATGCCAACTTTGTGGAGAGTGTTAGAGCAGCAAGTGTGGGGGTGGTGGTTAGGGACGCGGCTGGGAATGTCATTGTGTCTTCGTGGGACTTCACTGAGTCGTGTCAGAGCGTGGAGGAAGCGGAGCTAAGGGCGTGCATTGCTGGACTTTACATAGGTATTCCTCTTCACAATCCTATTATTTTATAGACTGATTAAGAGTAAATGCTTTTGCCGCCTGTGCTATCACTCTCTGGCATGCTCGAAACGATCGTGTTTTCAACTCACGATCTTGGACACTCTTACATACGTTACTATGCTGCAGATCTGATCCGCCTTTGGTACTACAGAGCCAAGAAGCAGCAAGACAAGGAGGACCTCAAGTTTTGGGGCAATCTTGTAGCAACATAGTCATACAGTTGGCCCCTTGTTTTTCTCCTGCCTAAACCCCCCCCACCTTTTCTTTTCTGCCGGGTTTCCTTGTGTTTTTTGCACTAAAATGCACCCCACAAGCTCCATGTATCTGTACGTTCTTCAGGCTTTGCCCTGTTTTGAAATATAAAGGAGGCTGGAGCCCCCTTTCCTTTTCGAAAAAAAAAGTAGAGGCCTAAATGGACACAATTTCTACTAGCAAGTGAATCAAAACAGTTAGGAACATAAAACTTAGGCAAACGAAAAGTTGGGATGGGTGGAGGTAAAGCAAGTGCTTGTCTTTTCATGCAACTAGCTAGCTGAGAATGTAGACGACAGTAAGTGCCAGAAAGCTCTAGGGGTGGCATGAAGGTCAAAGGATAGTGACAGGAACCTACACAAAAGCAAAGCAATTATAGCACGTTCATCTAGTCTTTGCTCAAATTTTGTTTCTTCCATCCATTTAATAATATATATGGACGTCCCAGCTAAGTGCTTGCAAATCAGCAACCGTTAAGACAACTAGACAAGACACTGAGAATCTCCTCTCTTTTCATTTTCAATCTATGATCTCGTTACCAAAAGGCTGTCATAATTCTAGGATTATCTGAAGTTTCAGTATTACTACTACTAGAAACTTGAACCTGGAGATGACCATACAGCTGCATGCTAAAAGCAAATGAGTACACGTAGCAAGCCACAGCACTCCAACCAAATGTGAAGTGCATCAGGTCAACTTGTCCACCCGGATACCACCCATGGATAAGCTTTATTAGTGCACATACCAGTCTTTTTCTTCAATAATGGGCACATATACTCTACTAATTGACGTCAAATCTGCCCAGGGCCCAGAATTACCAGCATGACTTTCAGGATTTCCCAAGTTAAGCCGCTAGCCAACCCAACCATATTTTGAACCACCAGCATGACTAGAGCAAGATTGTCATAATAAAGAACTAAGCAAATACTGACGTTTTTTCTGCATCTCCAAGCCACAAGAATATCACTATAGCAGGCTGCTAAAGCATCCATAACAAACTTCTGAACTTGGAATAGAAGAGCACTAAATTTGAAACGGCATCAATATCAGAGGGTGGAGTGCACTCAGTACACACAGGACATAGCATTCAAAATATACAAAATTGGGAAACATCCTCCAGATTTGTACTTAGGTATGGATCATAATTGCTCATTGCAATCACTGTTTAGGCAAACCACCAGAACCGCTAAACCTACTCGCAGTCTAGGCATCGCCTTGCCTCCTTCGTAATCAACAATTAGGCCCACTTTACCTACGTAATCAGTGTTCACAGCACTCAAATTCTCAACGACCTCTCTTTGGTAACAATTCTCAACCTAGAATCCCATCTCAAGCAACACAGAGCTTGCCCAGCCGAAAAAAAGTGCAGACAGTTCAGGAAAAAAATCAGTTGAATTTTATGAGATGAAAACTCGGTTAATTGATAATATGGAAGAGATAAAAACATTTTAAGAGACATAATAAGAACCAATCAAATTCATGAAATACCTCACATCGCAATGTAGGTCGATTCATACATTGGCTCATGGATGTGCACCATACGGATATAGTGAACTCCAAACAAGACAAATATACGGACAACATTTACAAATATAGTCACCTTTAGACGATCCAGATACAGAACAAAATGAAAACATCATGTTCATGTACAGCGGCTTATACAAGATATGTGCTGCAGCAGAGATGCACAATTTCTATCATGTACCCCAAGCTAGACGAGGCGGTCACTCAAGAAAACAGTTGCATTACAAACTATCAAGTGGTAGAGAAATCAGCAAAAATATGCATAACACCTTAATAAACAGATGTGCTCAAACTTATCCAAACTGCATGCAACTATACGAGCATATCACTGAGTACTACTCCCTCAATTCCAAATCAAGTGTTGTACTTTTTTTTAGAATGAAGGCTCGAGACAGAGCCCGGTGAATTAACAAAGCCATCAACCAGCCAGGAAATTACAACTAAAAAGCAGAAAATAAAACTGGGGATACCAGCTACAGATACAAGCACAGAGGTGGGCAGCTGAAGAATCAAGTGTTGTACTAGATCAGTGACACTTAATATGGGACAGAGGGAGTAGCATGTATATACTCGATGGACCTGAACTTCGCAAGCTCCAGAACCAGGTAACCCAGTCACACATATGGTCGATGAATACACAGATCACTCTAGTGGTACCTTCTGGCCTTAGATGGCTGTGAAGGTCCCGCCTTCCTGAAAATCCCGCAGAAGATGCAGCCAGGAACCTTGGGCGACGGTGGATCCATGGCCGGGGCTACGCGCTGCGTCCGGAACGTCTGGCTGCCTCGCTCGGTGCCATCGTTGCGCCTGCGCTGCGGCCTGACGGAGCCAGCGCTGCGGGAGTGCCGTAGCTCCCTGAACTCTGGTTCCCCCGAGGTCCACTGGCTATGTTCATCCGACATGAGCCTCTCGCCCCAGACCATGCCTGATGATCCTGACCTCCTGAATGTCAGTGAAGACCTCTGCAGCCCAGCCATGGATGTAATATTCCCTGCCCTTCTTCTGGGTTTGTCTCTAGGTGGGTTTTATGGATGTGCAATGAGGGCTAAGGGGGCAGGAAAGTGATAGATATGTCACAGGCTAAATGGCATGCATATCCACAGGTTGGAAAATGCAGCAAATTGTTGGGATAAGGGTCAGACGATGGTGACAGGCACATACACAGATACTGGTGAGGATTAGGATGCTTGGAAGGCGTGGCTGCACACTGAGTTGACATGAAGCAATCATTGTGGCAAAAATATTTGACTGAACTATTTACAACATCAGTAGAATTTAAACTTGAACACTACTGCGACTCGCTCAGCTACAGATACCTTACGGAATGTAATCTCTGATTTCACGCTTTGGATCTTTAGGTTCAAAGACCCTGTTAGTAGGGACGCCGCCATGTCTTGGCACCTATTCCTCTTCTCTCATTGTACTCTCTGACATAACGCAGCCCCCCCCCCCTCCCCGGCCCCCGGTGATTGTTTAAAAAAAAAAATTGGACAGTACTGATGTGTGTAATTTATTGAGTGAAAATATGACCGTCACAGGCATCTCCCCAACTTGTTTTTTCTTCTTCAGAAAATGGTCCTCAAGGTCAAGACAGGTGTTATGTACTCCTGCAACTTCTTTTCTGAGGCGAATATATGCTGCTACTGCTCATCGCTACCATCATCAGCACATCAAACCAATTGATTCGTACCTACCCTAACAAGCCCCGATCAAGTCCTCCTGATCACACAGAATAAGCTTAAACAAACATCCATGATAGTTTTGCTTGCCAAACACTAGAGAAAATAGTCAACGCATGTATTAGAGCAACCAAGGAAACTAAAACTCAGCCAGCAGCCCAGCGGACCTAACCATGATCCAGGGGCTAATTCATCAACCTGTCTAGAGCATTCTATACTCTGGGTTGAATTGGCAGAGGTGATCGGCACATATATGATATCTGCAAGCCATGGAATGCTTCCTAGCCAGTGCTGGATGAAACAGAAAAAGGAGCGCTACAAAGAAAAATGATACTAGGATGGTAAAAGCAATGTAAAGTCTCAAGATGTAACCAACTGCATGTCTTTTACTTCTATCAGCATCAAAGACAGATCAATGTTGATCACACACAGTGCATAACACGTCAAATCAAACATCAGTGTCAGCTAACTTGAACACTTGCAGCTGCTCATGGTACCTGAAGGAGTGCTCTGCTTCTTCAAGTGCATCAGCGGAAAGGGTCCTTAACAGAGGGATCGGACGCTCTGCGGAAGCTCCAACCATCCACCACTTTAGGACCCGCCACCACCAGTTGACAGTCCTCGCAGGCCCATGCTCCACGCGTCAGAGCCCCTGCTTTGACAATCACCTCATTCACCTCATTTGGCAATGCAATTGAGAAATCCCATGCCGAAGCAAACATTTCTCGGGTAATCACAACAAGCAAAGACCGCAGCTTCTCTGCACTGCTGCTAACAAACTCGAGGAATTCGTTTTCGCTTTGTTTTCCGCGGAATTCATGGATAACCACCTTCTTGACGTGCGACTTCACACATTCGATAGGACGGATCTCTTGCCAGAACTCAGTATGGTGTGTTCCAGTGGGTTCATCGGCCGTGACAGACTGCAAAATGGTAAAAGTGGGCAGTAGTTTAATCACCTCGGTGACAGATAATCTATGATATGAATGCCGAACAGCTGACTGAAGGAATGTGCAGTGCAGGAGGGTATGAAGAAGTCACCTCGATGTGCAGCCTGTCAACTTCGGGAAAGCATCTGAGGACGCTGGCCAGCATCTTGACCTCCTCAAAGACACCAAAGTTCACCTTCAAAGCCAATGTCTTGACGCTTGGAAACACGGTGCTTGGGCTCACCATTGTATCAGGCTGCAACGCAATGCACCAAGAGAGAGAGAGATCATACTTCATTCCGTTGATACAATGATCACATACAAGATTCACGCATTACTTGACACGCCGAGAGAAATGTTTTGCTATGTGCATCGCGTAATGAAGAGGGCATGCTCCTTCTAGTAGTATCTTAAGATGTGGATACAGATTGGAATATGGAATGCCATTACTGAAAGTGAGATGCACTGAAAGGTAGTACCTTGATGACATTCTCGCCAATCTGCAGCTGGTGAACTCTCGGCTCCAAGTAACCCAGCACCCGCAGCTTCGGCGCGTCAGCAATGCTGACCCTCACAGCCACCGGGTCGTCTTCACCATCAATGGTTTTCCACAGAATGAGCCGCTCCAGGAGCGGGGAGTCCATGACGAGGACCTCCTTCATGAAGCACTCCCAGAGGAGCACGCACTTGAGGCTTTGGCTGCGGAGGTGGACGCGCTCGCAGGTTGGGCTGAGGACGAGCGCGAGGGTGTCCAGAACGGGGCTGGAAGCGAGCAAGCGGTCGAGGTCGCCGCCGAGCATGTCGTCGGTGCCGAACAAGCTGAGCTCCCGGAGGTGTGGAAATCCGTCTGCGCCTCCACCGGGTTGGCTGAAGCCGGTGTCCGGGAACCTCCAGAATCCCAGGAAGAGGCGCCGGAGCGAGGCGCAGCGGAGGATGTCGGCGGGGACGTCGGGGAGGCGTTCGTCGTCGGCGGGCTTGTTGACGAGGACGAGGTCTTGGACGCCCTTGGCGGCGAGGAGGCGCGGCCACTCGGCGAGCTCGCGCTCGTGCGACGCGAAATTGCAGCAGGTGATGCTGACGGTGCGGAAGGGGCCCGGGTGGTCGGCGAGGATGCGGGCGACGGCGGCGACGCGCGCGGGGTCGCCGGCTGGGAGAAGGTGGGCGTCGTACATGACGAGCGGCGTGGAACGCCAGAGGTGGCGCCAGCGGGAGGCGAGCGCGGCCGTGCGGGCGGCGTCCTTGACGGGGAGGCGGGACACGATGTCGCGGAGGAGGTGGTCTTGGAGGGCGCTGATGCGGTCCTCGCCGGCGTAGCCCGGGACGGCGCAGAGGGAGGCATCCCTAATCCTGGCGATGGCGTCGATGCCGGGGAACCACCCAAGGACTTGCTTGACGCTCGCGGCCATGGCGGCGACCGGAGGCGAGGGTTTTGGCCGGAATGGAGTGGGAGGGGTGTGGTGGGTGGCTGGCTCCGCTGGTGGAGGAGTAAGAAACCTTGGGCCTACCGAATCTCGGAAAGCTGGTAGCCCTCCGGCCCATGTAGCTGCATGCGTTGCCGGTCCACCGAGATGGAATGTTCTTTGTCTCAAAAACAAAAAAAGGAGAATGTCCTAGCCGTCTTAAAAAAAAGAAGGTTCTTGCCGAGCATGCTGTGTTTCATGTAATTTAAAAAAGTCAGATCATTTTTTAAAACATTCATGTAGTTTAAAAATTGTTACATGCAAACAATACAATTTGAAAAATATTCACGAAATTAAAAAGGGTTTTTGAAACATCTTGCAAAAACAGTTTGAGACATGAAAAAAGGTTCATGTGATTCAAAAGTGTTCGAACCATTTGAAAAATTTCTTGTAATTTAAAAACTGTTCGATGAATTTTAATATGCTTACGTAATTATAAAAATATTCGTTGAATTAAAAAGTGTAGCAAAAATTTTAAAAACAACATTAATGTATTAATGTAGTTCAATTAATATTTGGTTTAATTTTATGAAATTATAAAGATACTCATATAATTAAAATGTCATTCAAAAAGTTTTCCGACCATTTCAAAAAAAACTTGTAATTTCAAACTATTCAATGTATTTTAAAATTACTTACAAATTATAAAAATATTCATATTAATGAAAAATATGTTGGACATATCTTTGAAAAAATATTCATGTAACTAGAAAGTGTTTGGAGCATTCTAAAATTATATGTAATTGAAAAAAATCAATTCATTAAAAATAGGTGATTAGAAAAGTACGATTAAGAAATGTTTGACAGAAAGAAAATCACATAATTAAAAAGTTGATTGAATCACTTAAGGATGTTCATGTAAATTTAAAAGGTGTCCGATGCATTTTTATAATGTTTATGCAATTAAAAAATCTTAGTGTAATTACAAAAAATGTTCGGTACATTTTTTTTTGAAGAATCTTCATGTCATTTAAAAAATAGTTCAACACATTTTTGACCAAAATATTCATGTAATTAAAAAAGTGTTAGATGTATTTTCATCATTGTCTATGAATCCTCATCGGTACACCCGGGAAGGCGGAGAGGGAGGCGTCCAAACTCCACCGCCCGCTAGTCCGCCATCGGTGAGCCTCGTCGTAGCCACCTTCCCTCTCTCTCTCTCTCTCTCTCTCTCTCTCTCTCTCTCACACACACACACACACACATTGTGAGAAAACGATTAAGATTCGAGAGGTAGGCCCCACCTGTCAGCATCCAAATGTTATAACATGCCAAGTCGCGAATACGTTTTCCCTCAAGGAAAGCCTAATGCCTTTTTTTTGTAGGCACATACCCCTTTGTTGACTAAAGGCGTATTTCCGAGTGTGTTGTGTAGTTTGTGCCGGCCAGTTTTGGCCCATATGAACAATATCCTTTTCAGTTTCCAAATTCAGAAAATTATACTTAAACTTCCACAACTCCAAATCCATTAATTCATTTTCCTAAATTCATCTAACGCTTTTTTCAATGGTACTAATTTTGTAATTTTAGGAGCCCCACTACTAGGGAAAACCCTAGTACTAGCACTTGTTTCGTAGCTAGCAGTAGCGCTTGTACAAGCGCTACCACTAAGGCGCTACAGCTAACTGTTTTGGAATGCCAGCGCTACTGCTATACCAAGTTAGCGTAGCCCTTTGTTTGGTAAAGCGCTACAGATAATAGAAAGTAGCAGTAGCGTTTCTTCTGAAAAGCGTTGCTGCTAACTTTTCCTGTATTTTTAAAAATACAGCTTATTTTCGTTGTGGTTTTATATACAGTACTTTCATCATATGATTTTATGATCATGATTAGTTATTATATATAACAGTGGGTGAAATGAACGTGGAGTAGATTCAAGTGGAGGCAACATGTAGTGCATGTCGAAAGTACTACTAATCCAAACTTGATCTAGTTTGGATTAGTAGCACTTTCGATGTGCACCACATGCTGCCTCCACTTGAATCTATTCCATGTTCATTTCACCTACTGATATATATAATAACTCATCATGCTCATATAACAACTTAGCATCATGCATCATGGATCATAATAATAAATAACTCATCATTGGTATCATAATAACAAGTCCTACTCATCATCATCGATCATACAACTTCTACTCGATACCACATCATCATCATAGTCATCTAACCAATCCTACGTAGTTGTTCTTAGCACATGATCACACATGATAGGCCCTGACTCTTCATTATGGAGAATGGAGATTATCCTGTCTCCAATTCTTGCACTTCGCCTAATGTTGCTTCCAAGTACCTCCTTATGACTGACCATACATTTTTTCCCAATCTTTGATTGTCATGTCTTCATTGCTTTTAGAAACCCGATATGAACAGGAGTGATCCGTAGGATGACCTGACCGTATATTCAAAACATCAAGGCGACCTTTCTGAAACATCATATGAGGCACACACACTCCTGCGGGATTATCTGTTGAAAAACATAGTAATAATTTTCGTAGTTAGCAATGTAGTTCAGTTTTAGAAGAATTTATGCAAAATATGCACAGATGTCGTAATACTAAAAAATCTTACCATGAGATCTCCATGGATGTTAGCATAGTTCAACACGTGCACTAGTGGCACATGTTGACCACAATGTGGAGGAGTTTGATAATAGACATTGTAATTCTCAAGATCAGTACAAAATGCGACCACATGATTTTTCTCCTGATAAGTTAACTCAGAGCCATCAGTGTAGTAGGTTCTGTCTACCACCTTCTAGACATTCTTTGAAGAACGAAAATAAGCTATCAATGGAAATAAGTTGTCAACTATTTTGAAATAAACAACATAATTACTTAATAACTATGTTTGAGAAACTCACATAGCGGTAGAATTGGAAGCGTATTAACAAGGACCCAAATGTCCAAATTGTCTACCTCGATGTTAGCATCACCAAGATCCATGGTGACAAGCATACCCTGTTGAAAATCATACATCTTGCAAAGTGCTTCCCAATCCGGGCAAGCAAAATTGGATACGCTCTCAGAATTGTATAGATTTACCTCAAAATCCATACCATGATGGATCCTTAGGTGAATTTTCTTTGTTTTCCTCTCATGATCTTCAAAACCCATCCTCTCCAAGACATAGCATCTTGCATGGCATGGGATAAGCTAGTCGAATTGTAAAAAATGAAAATTACACGTTGAAGTAGTAAAAGTCGAGCTTAATTACGAAAAAACACTTTGCGTCGTAGCATACCGTTTCACAATCGAAGGCCTCCTCGAGCTTAATGCTGAAGCGTCGACCTTCTACCAAGTGAGGCTCGTCATAAAACCCCGTTGTCGCCAAGATCAGAGCACTCCACGGACTTTCATCCGACGACATTTCCTATGTTCATAATTCAAAGATTAAACTTCTAAAATTCAATATATGTGTGCTACAAAAACTAAATTAGATCATTATTATTCAGCACGGATTGACTATCGGTCTGTCGAGTCTTTTTTTTTTTGAAAACTCTCAGCTCAAGTGGTGTATATATTCGACTGTTGGTGATGGTCGCTCCTCCCTTCGTCCCCTAGTGCATTAAACCAAAATGTCTAGCACACGGGAACGAAGGAGAAGCGACCCCCATGACAACAGTCGGCATTCTTCTTCGTTCTATCATATATGGTGGACACACTCCCTCACTGATTTTTCGACCGTCGGTGATGGTCGTTACTCCTCCTTCCCCTAGTGCCTAACAAAGGTCTAGCACAAGGAGAAGGAGAAATGACCCCCACGACAACAGTCGGGTTTCTTCCTCTCTCTCTCATATATGGTGCAGACTTTCTCCCTCACTCATTTTTTGATTGTCATGTATGGAGCCTTGATAGACTTAAAGTCAACCCGAAATGTCGTTTAATTATCTTTCTAGAAAATCCAGGCCACTCGATATTCCCTACATATTCTAGCACAAGTCATGCCAAAATTCACGGAAAAATCCGGTATGACCTTTGCTAAAAAAGGACATATCGAGCGCCTGAAATTTGCCGGAACGGAAATTAATCAACACTCCGGCAAAACATAGGCCACTCAGAGGACATATCCTATTTGCATTCAAACTTGATGGTCATTGAATTTCAATGGTTGAAACTATGAACAAAAATATTTCAAAATATCTTATAGGACTCATATTGACATGGAGATTTGGCTAGTCTCACCTTGAGGTCGAAGGGGGACTGTGACAGGGATGACGACGACGACGACATGGAGATTTTGCTGCAAAAGCAAAATAGTATTCAAAATAGTGCTCCCCAATTTGAGCATTCAAAATAGGAGTAGTGAAAACCCTAAATCAAAATATAAACAAAAACCTACATTTACTAAAATATAAACAAAAACACTATTATCCTCATCTTAGGACTTAGTAAAAACCCTAAATCAAAATATAAACAAATACCTACATCTACTAAAAATATAAACAAAAATACTATTATCCTTATCTTAGGACTTAGTGAAAACCCTAAATCAAAATATAAACAAAACCTACATTTACTAAAAAATCCTATTCTATTCAAAAGACCTACATTTACTTATTCTTTTCAATTTCATATATTTCATTCTATTCAAATTTACTTATTCAAATTTTCTTGAAATTTCCTATTCTATTCAAAATACCTACATTTACTTATTCTTTTCAATTTCATATTTTATTCTATTCGAATTACTTATTCAAATTTGAGGGGGAGGAGGAGGGAGCAGGAGGGGGAGGAGGAGGGAGGAGGAGGGAGGAGGAGGGAGGAGGAGGAGGGGGCCGCTGGAGAGGGAGGAGGAGGAGGGAAGCGCCGGCTAAGAGGGAGGAGGAGGGGGAGGACGAGGGAGGGACCATGGGGGGCAGGAGGATGACGATGATGGAGGAGGAGGGACGGAGGGAGGATGGCGGCAACGACGACGGCCACGACGACGGAGGCGACAAAGGCGGCGAGAGAGTGTGAGGAGGAGGAGGGAGGAGGAGGGGGAGGAGGAGGGAGAGACCTTGGGGGAAGGAGGATGGCGACGACGGAGGAGGACGGCGGTGATGGCAACGGAGGTAATGAGAGTGTGAGGGGGAGAGTGAGAGGACGCACGTGGACCGGTTTGGATAAGGGCCCATAGTGGTAGCGCTTGTCCATAAAAGGCGCTACTACTAAAATCTATAGCAGTAGCGCTTTCTAAGAATGTGCGCTACTAGTATCCCTAGCATACCTGGAACGGTTTGTTAGTTTTAGTAGTAGCGCATTTGAAAGTGCTAGTATCGACTAGAGGGGGGTGAATAGGTGATTTTTATGAAAGTCTTCAAAACTTGGAAGTTTTGAAGACAAACAATCGAAATGACCTAATTGATATGCAGCGGAAGATAAACTACATTAAGCAAACCATAGTCAAGTACGCAATGATATGAAAGAACATGACTAATGGCAGCTGAGTAGTAAGGATCAGGATGGAAGATAGTATGAAGCCGATCAATGATAGTAGTCAAGCAATGAAGTCAAACAGGAACGACAGATAGGCAATGACTTCACGAAGACAAACTCTAAGTAAATGATGGGAAGGGATAGAACCAGTCACTTGTTGAAGACACAGGATTTGTTGGACCAGCCCGATTCTTTGTGACAACTGTGACGTCTGGTTAGGGAGGCTGAAATTCAACTCAAGACCGTGTCTTCACCTTATTCCCTTGAGCTAAGGACACCCGGTCCTCGCCCAATCACTCGTAAGTCTTCAAGGTAGACTTCAACCTTCACAGACTTCGCTCACCGCAATCCACAATGACTCTTGGATGCTCGAACGCGACGCCTAACCGGCCGGAGGATTCACAATCCTCAAGTGTAATAAGTCTTCGCCATACAGATAGAAAGACTTCAGTGATGCCTAACACTCTTTGGCTCTAGGTGTTTGGGCTTTGTCCTCGCAAGGATTTCTCTCTCTCAAAGGCTTCGATGTGGGTTGCTCTTCAAACAACAAAAGCCGTGTACTAACTCTGAGCAGCCACCAATTTATGGTGTAGGGGGTGGGCTATTTATAGCCACAAGGCAACCCGACCTGATATGTCCGAAATGACCCTGGGTCACTAAGGAACTGACACGTGTTCCAACGGTCAGATTTCAAACACACACGAAAACTTTACTTGGGCTACAAGCAAAGCCGACTCATCCACTCTGGATAAGATTTGCTCTCATTGTCTTCACTCAAGACATAGGATTTGGGTTGAGCATCACTTACCATTCCGACTTAGTTTACTTGGACCCCACTTAACGGCGGTGGTTCCTATGACTCAACAAAGAAGAAAAGGAAACAATGAAATCACACGTCTTCAAGGCCCATAGTCTTCACTCAATGTCTTCTCATGTCATAGTCTTCAATATGAATATCTTCACTTACCACCATTGTCTTCAATGTCTTCATACATTTTAGGGTCATCTCCGTAGGTAAACCGAATCAATGAGGGACACTACTGCGTTATCCTGCAATTCTCACAAACGCATTAGTCCTCAACCAACTTTGTCGTCAATACTCCAAAACCAACTAGGGGTGGCACTAGATGCACTTACAATCTCCCCTTTGGTGATTGATGACAAACTGGTTGAAGTTTTCAACGGGATAAAGTATGTGAAATTGTAAAGGATAGGTATTGTCTTCATAAGTAGCGAGGATCCTCAAGATGTGCATATAAGTAATTTGCTTTTGGAATGCAAATGCACATGGCAGGTTGTACTTGTGGAGATCCACTTCAACTTATGAAGATAATTCATCATGCATGAAGTGATATAGCAAATAGAATGACATGCATAATGAAAAATGGACGTCTACAGAATGATCTAAGTGCGGAAGTTATCGTCGCACATGCAGAATTTATCATCGCATCGCAGTAAAGAAAATACGTAGCAGACGACCATCGAGTTTAAGTGTTACAACTCAAAGAACCAAATGTATCAAAAGCGAGAGTTGTAAACACGAGGCAAAATATAAAGCAACCGCCCATATGAACCCGCTTGAAGACTATTAAACTCATATGCTTCTCGCCCTTTTGTCAGTAATGACCAAAAAGGTTTGAAGACATAGAGCATCTACTCGTCCTCATGAGTAGGTGAAGCAGCAGGGTTGTCGTTGTTGTTTGGCGGTGCGACGCATTTGGTGCAAAGGTCGGCGCGCATGTAAGTAGGGGCGGTGAAGTAGCATCATCTTCATCATCGATCACTCTGGCATTCACAGTTGCCGCTGAGGAAGAATAGTCAGTCTCTTCAAGGGATGGAGTTCGACGTAGGACAACAGTCCGTGGAGGAGTGGAGTCAAACTTGAATCTTTCAGTGAAGCCATCGTCTTGAAGATCTGCTTCAGCACTAAGCAGCGTAAAACTCTTCCATGATCGCCGACAAGTCTCGTGTGCGACAAATGCATTCTTGGTGGCAAGATTTCGAATGCGATTAACGTCCACCAAGAGGCTTTGCATCTGTCTCTTGAGCCAATAGTGATGCTTATCTTGTTTCTGATGAAGTGCCACAAGAAGTTCTCGGTCATTGAGAACGCGAGAGCGCTTCTGAGGCCTTTGGGCAATGGTGCTTTCAGTAGCTTCAGTTTGCGCACGATGAGGCAGACGAGTGTTCCCAGCCATTGGATAGATACGTGTTACTGCTTGGACGCCTTCAATGGGTTGAGTGAAGCTTTGGTGCTCGACATTTTGAAGACAAAGAGGCTTTTTGGCAGACTCAGAGTATATGGCTTCAACTGACATATCAACCTCTGGTAGAAAGATCAGATGATTGCGAGCAGAGGGCTGATAGTTGACAGAGGAGTGTCGCTTGATGAGGCGCATGACCCATGGAGCATAGAATTTTAGGCCAAAAAGGTCAGATCCAGACGTAGCAAGTTGCCGGATGAAGAATTCTTGTGAATTGAAGTTGATGCCATTGAGGATGTAAAAGACCAAAGTCTTCATAGCTCCTTCAAGTTTGGCCGCTGGTGAATGTCCTTTGATAGGCCATAGAGTTCGCCTGATGATGTGATATATTGTGCGAGGCAGATACTCAAGGTCATCAACAAAGAACTCCTTTGGGTATTCAATGTCAGATGGCAAAGGCTTCATCATGCTCAACATCTGGCTCATGTTGGGTTCTGGCTTATGAAAGATGCTCTCCAGTGCATTGGGGTGTAGTTGACAGTTAGGTTCCTATAGTTCTCCGGGAGTGGGTAGGCCTGTAAGCCCAATGACATCAAGATCTTTGGCTTCATGATGAACATTTCCTGACATCCACTCGAGAACCCATGTCTTGATATCCCTGTTGTAGCCGCGAATGTGGAGGGTAGCATAGAATTGAAGCAAAAGTTCCTCATTCCAATGTTCTTTGTGTGTCACAAAGCTGAGCAGACCTGCATCACGAAAGCAGTCAAGAGCTTCTTCTAGGCATGTCAGTCCAGCAATGGCTTCAGTGTCGAGGCGCATATGAGGGAAAATGCGCCCTTGATCATACAGAACGCAGGAGTAATAGCTTCTCTGCTGATAGCTCTAGAACCGATCAGATGATATTCTTGGCTTTGTGTAGGGGTTCTTTGCGCTGTCAAAGAAGGTGTTGTGGCTTTTGAAGCCATTGGCATTGAAGGACCCTATAGAGTTTGCAGTACCTGGGAACCTTGGCAGTCTTGGCTTTGGTTTCTGGACCTGAGGCCTATGCTCAACATGATAATCAAACTGAGGACCAGAGGCAGGAGGCGGAGGGACCAGAATGGGCCATCGGACAATGGTTACCTGACCATGATTGTATGCTTGCTCAATTGTATAGGGCCGTGGTGGCAGAACAGGAGCAGTGGCAACAACTGAGGCTTCAGGCTGCACAACAGGTGCTTCGGGAGCAGTGGCCTCATTGGCTTCTGGCACTCTGGTTGGTGCAAGCTCCACATTAGCTTCAGCCATGACTACATCATTGGCTTCATTTGCGTTGGTGGTGGCAGCTTCAAGATTTTCAACCTCCACTTGACGAGCTGGAGGGTCGAGCACTGGCACGTTCACATCAGGAACAACTTCTGCAGTATTGGGGGGAGTAGGGACACGTACGTCTTCTTGATTTTCATCGGCTGATGCAGCCAGATTGTCTTCAGCAGCTTGGGCTTCAGACACGGAGACGTTCACAGTTGGAGTGGCTTCAGGAAACACTTGATGTGCAACAGGTTGGTGATGCACTTCTCCTTCTGGAACGCTCGAAAGAGGGACTTGAGGCCTTTTTCCTTTGCGAAGCCTGCGGAATGCTGGCAACGCCTTTGGAGATGGAGTTGGCTGGGCCTCAAAGTCTTCTTCTTCTTCTTGCACAGGTGGTGTGACTTGTTGTTGTTGTTGGGGAGTACTTGGGGAGTCTTGCTGCTGTGGGTGATCAGCCCATGATGCCTCTTGAGCAATTGGCGTCAGAGGACGACCAATGCTGATGAGTTTGCTGTTCGTGAGAACAGGCGATGATACCAGGTTGTGTTCGATCTGAGGAAGAACTTCATCATCTTCAACATTGTCGTGGTGACCAATGTCTTCAGCAGCGGTGGGATCAACTGCTGAATGTCTTCAGCTTCATGAGCCTCTGTGGAAGCAGGCTCATGAACTACCATTCGTCGTTCTTGGTGTTCAGATGCAGGGCGAACCACTGAGATGGGTTCGACAATTAAGGGCTCTGTGGGAGCAGCCCGATTCTTCTTGGTTTTGCGCTTCTTCTTGGAGGGAGCAGCGTCAGAGGCTTCAGCATTCTTCCTCTTTCTGGCTTCAGCCTCAGCAGCCCTCGTCTTCTTTTGTTCTGAAGCGGTTGACATGACCTTTGGCTTCGAGCCAGTTATGCTGCTTGGGAAGATAATGCGAGGTGCTTCCTGCCTTGAAGGTGCAGATTGAGCAGTTGATAGATTCTTCTTCTTTGCGGCCATTCCAGGGTCAATGCCAGGACGGCCAAGAGACTTGCGCTTCTCAGCCTCATTGTAGGCCAGCACACACTTGTCAGCCAAACTCTTCATACGCTCACGAGAGCCTTGAGCTTCTTCACGCTTCTTGAGAAAGGCTTCTTTAAGCTCGTGCAGCATGACCTTGAAGTTTCTGACATCTTGCACGCTGAGCTTTGCCACATGCTTCTTGAACTGAGCTTTCTCATAATCAATCTTGTTCTTCAGCTCAACGATGCGCTGAGCGAGAGCTATCTTAGAAGCAATGGTGCCATTGAAGGAGACGCTGAGGCCAATGGGAAGCTGCAGATCTTCAAAGCTGAGATTTGGGGTATCAAACCACTCATCAATGAAGTTATGAATAATTGCCACATCAAAGAGAGGCAAGTTATTGAAGATCTCTGCTTCTTCCTTGCTCTTGATCAGTTGCTCAAGGGCATCATCTGCAAGATCTTCATCGCTGGACAGATCAATGGGTTCTTCATGTAGAATGGCAGCAGGAGTCAAGATCTGATCAGTATGCTTGACGATTTGCTTTTTCTTCTCCGTCCTCTTGGAGATACAGGATTGATCTTCAGACTGCACACTGTCTTTAGGAGGTGCAGTGGCAAGTGGCTTCGCACGTGAAGCTTTTGGAGGTGCAGCTGATCTTGAAGCCTTAGGCTTCTTTAGCTTCTGCGGCTTCGGAGGAGGAGCTGGGGCTTCATCAGTGTCAACATCATTATCAGAATGATCCACTCTGGCACCTTGGACCAAGATGTAAGTAATGAGGCCATCAAGGTTGGAGAAGGGGCCGATGACATTTGGATCAGCATCACGTTAGTACGGGGAGCAGAGGGACCAGAGTTGAAGTCTAATCCCAATGACTTCTTGTTTTCCTTGGCCGATGCCTTTGCATGCTGGAAGTTGTGTTTGAAGAGAGCATCGTCACGACACCAGAGCAATGATGATGGGTCGGAATTCTCAGGCTGAGGTCCATGGACCATACAGGGATAGAAACCCTGTGCAATAGCTTCAGCTCTGTTCTTGGGTTGAAGGCCTCGATAGAGAATATCACCCCAAGGACTTTTGATAGCATTCTTCTCTGCATATTCCTGGGTCACGAACTTGTACTTGAACCATTCTTCAGCCCCATAGCGTCGAATCCATTGGATTCGTGTCTTGCGCTGATGATAATTCTCCTCAGGATCTGTCTTATAAAGTTCTGCGAGGTCATCAGGCAGATCTTTTGATGTTCCCCACGATGCCGCTCGCCACCCTTCCTCATCGATTTTTTCAGAGCTATGAACTTCAAACTGAATGGCTTCAATACGTTCAATGGCTTCAAGGGTCTTCGCTTGCTGGACAAACAGGAACTGGCTTCGGGAGAATTAATGTGATGCTGTAAGAATTCTGCAAACGAATACAGACTATGAGAACCAAAGGATTCTCCCACGGACATGTACCTGTGACAACATTAGAGATGCGAGGGAAGGGGAAGAGGTCATATGCATTCTCAGAAGATTTTGAAGATAAATTAGTTTGAAGACATTGACCTCATGATGCGAAGACATTCACTTATATGTTGAGAGTTGGTTCCAGATTTGTACGAATTCGTGAATAAGTACAAGTGAGGAATCAAACTAGATATGGAATTTAAGTGAATAGACTAGGCAGTATGAGATGCAGACAGAATAGATCTAACATTGTGTAGACAGAAACCAATTTTGGTAAAAAGGATGAATCTTGAAGATCAAAAAGATGGTAAAAATAGAGTTATATTTACCACACGAAGAACTGCTAGATGGAATGTCGGAGTAATGGGCCACGGGTAGGCCGACCCGGGTCCCAAGATCTTTCAAGACATCGGGACAGGCTGCGCCCCTCAGCACGCATCCCAGATGGCGACCTTCGAAGGTCGCGGGTCCCAGCTGGCGACCTTCGGAGGAGCTGAATCCCCAAGTAGCGACTCCAAAGCAAGCCGACTCCGGGCTTGCGACCTTCCAGGGGGCCGACTATGAGAGTCGGTCCACGACCTTTCACGAAGACCGACGCAGGGTACAGCCCCGACGTGGCCGTCCCCTCAGACCCACGGGAGGAAGGCATGGCTACAGTGAGCCGCGCCACCAGGAGATCTCCGGTGAGGCGCGCATCGCTGCCATGCCTCCTCGACTTCACCACAAGACCGAGGCTTTGTGCCCACGACGGCGGCATGTACGGCTCAAGATCGCCGGGCCCCGCCGCTGAGAGAGAAGAAGACGGCCGGAGAGCTCAAGATAGCCTCTGGGAGTCGGCCTCCCAGTCGGCCGCCTCGGCCAGGCCCCACAAGCCATAAACCAGATTGGACGGGAGTGGCGACAAGGATCGCCGACAAAGCGGCGCAGACTGCTCCCACGACCCCATGACCGAGCTCAGATCATTAGGAGGCTGCGACAAGACCTGCTGTTCATGGGCCCGCCACGGCGGCCCCTGGCCGGGCAGGAGGAGGGCTGCAAGAGAGATCGACGGCTGGGGCCACGCCCACCGATACCATTGTACCCCGGGTAGGCCTATAAACCCCTGTGGCACCCATGCAAAGGGTTCGCCCCGATAGGTTTTAGACACATAGCAAGAAGGAAAGGAGCTAGCCCTGCCCCTTCCTGCTTCCCCCAAAACAGCTCGAGGAGCACCTATGTACTATCATACCATAGTGATCATGCGGAGACCCTGCAGAGCAGCAGTAGGGGTGTTATCTCCTGAGAGCCCCAAAGCCGGGTAAGATTCGCGGCGTGCATGTTCCGCGCCTCATCCTGCTTTCTGTGCACCGCGACGCTCTACTCGCCTCACCATGATAAGCCACCCATTGGCACATGTCGCATCCAACCCCCGACATTTGGCGCCCACCATGGGGTAAGGTGCACCGTCGTCTGGAGATCTGTTCTGGACGGGAACCCTTTTCCTCCCTGGCGAGCGCAGCCAGCCCGGCTCGCCAGATGGAGTCTGCAGACGACACGCTGCGTGGCGCCGGCCGCCTGCGCGCGAAGCGCTCGCCAACTCATCGGTGAGGTGCTCCGACGAGCTCGCGCTGAAGCGCAGCGCTGGTGGCCCCGAGAACCTCCTCGCGGCCTCTCGACCAACTCAAGTCGCCGCGAGCTCGCTGAGACTTGGAGTCCGTGACTCCTCCGACCCGATGCTGGTCGACTCGACGCCAGATCGCTTGATATCTTCCCCACCAACGTGGTGGTCACGACGAGCCGCCCATACGAGGAGAGTGGCGGAGCGCCGCCACGGAGGTGCTCGCCATCGCCACGGCGAGCACTCCGGCGAAATGACCAGACCCGCCGCCGCCGCCTCAGAAGACGCCGCGCCCATCCCAGAGGACGCAGACGCAGAGATGCTGGAAGAACGCCGCCTTCAGATCCTCGAAGGCGCCAAGAAGTTGGCAAGCATGAGGCGCTTGTCAGAAGCATACCAGCGCGAGATGGACCGTGCTGTAGGCGGCTCGCCGGCTCCGGCTGGGCCGAGCCGTCTAGGTGCGGTCCGAGAACGCGGCGCAGCCATCGCCGACTTGCTGGGGGCGAAGCGCCCCGTGTACGCCACCCCTGCGGAGAACATCCGCGCCGCCCAAGCGGCGATCGAAGAGCTAAGGAACCTCGAAGGCGAAGAGCGCCGTGTAATAACGGAGCGAGTCCAGCAGCTCCTCGATGCGGTTGCTGCGCAGAACACGGCAGGCGGCCGCGTAGACGTGTCACATCCCTAGCTTCTGGTGCTGCCTAGTGTTTGCATCTTGCTTGCATCATGTTTAAATTTTTGAAACCTGAATTGAGGAAATTTGGAAGCCTCAAGATTTAATTCAAGAAGGGCAAAGAACCCTGGGAAATTGCATTCAATGTTTCTCAAAATGATCTTATTAACTGTTTATTATTTTTGGCAAGGCTCTTGCACCAAACCAAAAATAATGAACATTTGTAAGGAATATTTTGGGTCTTTGAATTTAAATCATTAGCTATTTGAATTTGGATTATATTCATATATTAGAATATAATTTCAAATACCCCTGAATTATTTTATGAGCTTTTGGAAAAGTCCATCTAGCAAAATAAAAATATTCAGAGGAGTTTTGACATTGTTTGAATTTGTTTGAATTCAAAACAAGGGCAAAATATTAACTAAAAACAGATAATGATAATAAAAAGAAAGAACAGAACGCACTGGCGGCCCGCGAATCGTAGCCGCCCAGCTCTGCAGCACAGCCCAGCCGGCAAAGCCAGCCCAGCCCAGCTCCACCTCGCTGCCGCCTTCCACCTCCCGCCAAGGCAGGGAGGGCGTGGCTGCTGCCAAGACGCCGCCGCCACCTCCTCGCTTGCCGCCGCCCGCCTCTTCGGTGATGCCACACGCCTCTCGACCTCTCTCACTCTCCCCGACCTCGCCTCCTCCTCTCGCTCCGCTCCTCTCTCCACCGAACAGAGCTGCCGCCACTGCCGCCATTCGTCGGGCCACCGACCTCCCCACGCCAAGCCAGCTAGCCCACGAGCACCGCCCGCTGCGGTGCACCTCACGCCACCCCACGAGCCCGGACGCTTGAAGAGACGCCGAGCTCGTCTCCTACTCGACTCGCCGGTCGCCGCCGCCTCGATTCGTTGAACTCCGTGCCGCCCGAGCTCGCCGACCACCTCTTCCTCTCCACTATGAGCTCCTACGCCTCTCTCTCTCCCGTGCTCGATTTCACCGCGTGAGCCGCCGCTCTGCCGATCCCGAGAACCCGCCGCGGCTGTGTTGCCGCTGTGGCTAGAGCTCACGACGCCGCCTCAAGATACCACCGCGTTTCGCCGCGATGCCAAAGCCCAAAAACCCCACCCATCGCTCCGTCATTGTGGCGCTGCTTCGCCGACGCCCGAACTCCGCCGCCATGAAGCTCGCTGCGAAGCCCGCCACCCGATCGCCGCCGCTTGCTCAGCTTGGATGCGGTGCACCTTCACCACCAGAGACGAAACCACACGCAAAATCGCCCGTAGAAGATTTTCCGGCGCGCCCGCCGCCGATGGTCGCCGCCGCCACATTCGGCGTGATGACGGGCAACGCGATTAGTGCTAATCACCGCCACTAACCAACCTATAGTCATCGATTAGTGGGCCCAGCGCCCTAATAGTTTTACCTTAATCACTAATTAGAGCTAGTGCCATCGACATGTGGGCCTGTGCCTTAACAAATCTAGATTAGGTTTAGTTTAATTTTAATTAACTCGTTAGTTAATCAGTGTCACCGACGTGTGGACCCCACACGCCAGTTTGACCCGACCGAGCCGCTGACCTGCTTACGCCATCAGGAGGTCACGCCGACGCAATAATTCCTCTTCGAATTTAAATAAATCTTAAATGATTTATTATTTTTAGAAAATGTCCAAAACTTCTAAAATTCATATAAAATCAACCGTAACTCGTAATGGAATAATTTATATATGAAAATGATCAGAAAAATCCAATCTATCCATTGGTACTGGTTTCATGCATGATAAAGCAACTTAACCTTGCTGTTCATACCAAAACATGATAATGCACGTTATAAATTCATAACTTGAGTTTGAATTTGAACCCTTGGTTCAAATTAGCTCAAACCTTCGTTCCTAGTTGCATTAGGTCAAACACATTCATTTTGCTATGTCATGATCATGCATCATATTGTTGCATTGCATTGATTGTGTTCCTCTCTGTCGGGTAATTGTTCCCTCAAGAGACGTGGTACCGACGATGAGTTCGATGACACCGATGAAGAGATATACTATCTTCGAAGTGCTGTGCAAGCAAACCCCTTGTTCATTCCGATATAATCCTATTCTCTCGCTCCGCTCTCTTTTAATGCATTAGGACAACAACGATTCATTTGTTATTTGTCATGTAGCTGAACCCTTTATCCTCTCGCATGACTTGTCATTGCCACAAGAATAGATGAAACCCACTAGCATGAGTAGGAGTTGTTTGAGCCCCGATGTGCCTACTCATTCATGCTTGTTGTCATGCCTGCTATTGCTTAGAGTTGAGTCGGTCCGATTCATCCGGATGAATCAGAGGTGTGTGAACATGTCCCACGGTGTGTGAGCTGTGTGAACACGATTTGGTAAAGGTAGCGGTGAGAGGCCATGTAGGAGTACATGGTGGGTTGTCTCATTGTAGCCGCCCTCAGAACCGAGTTCGTGTTTGTGATCCATGAACAGCTACTACCACACATTGGGCTCCGGCGCCCAAGCCCTCTCGGCTTCTTAATCACCCTTGTTCTCTCGTCCTGTGAGTTGCAACTAGTTTCTAGTGTTTGTAGGTAGTGTTAGTAGTCTACCAAGTGGCACCCTGCATGTGGGCTTGGGATGACTAGGCACCGTGGCACGGTGTACCAAGCGAGATCCACCCGCCGAGGTGGGCTTGGGAACCCCGCCACATCGCTTTGGGGCCGTGAGCGACACCCCGCCGGATCTCCTTGCGGATGGAACCCGAATAGGCGATAAACCCGACGAGAGACTTGAGTGTTTAGGTAGGTCGTGGCCGACTCCTCGCCTCGGCTTCCGCTTGAAGGTTGCCGAGATACATGACGGTATGTATGATAAGTGGCGAGCGCGTGTGAAGAAGTACACCCGCAGGTTATCATTATCTATTCGAATAGCCGGATTCCTCGGATATGGAAACTTGGACCCTTGCATAGTTCATAGACAAGTGAAAGTGGATACTCTAAAATGCGCAAGATAAGCGTGAGTGCTATGGATGGCGTTCTCGTAGGGAGACGGAGCAGATCCATAGTGGTGTATTGATATGGTGAATATGTGGACTCGCAGCGCCACCTCAAAAGAGTTACTTGCAATGTAGTTTAGGATAGCCACCGAGTCAAAGCTGGCTTGTCAGCCGTTAAACTCCACCATCCCTTTGTTGATAATGATGCATATGTTGATAGTTCCGATGTAAGTCTTGCTGGGTACATTTGTACTCACGCTTGCCTATTTTATGTTTTTGCAGAGAGACTTCAGCCTCGCTTAGTAGTACCACGTGGACTTCGACGCTTAGCTTGTTACCTCAGCCACGATCTTGTGCCCTCGGCAGATCTAGTAGATAGTCGTGCTCCTAAGCCTTTTTCATTTGTAGATGTCCGCACTCGACATGTTAAGATTCCGCTTGTGCTTGACTTGTATGTTTCAATGTTGGGTCGTGAGACCCATGTTTGTAATATCTCGCTCCTGAGCCTAATGAATAAATACTTGAGTCGAGAGTCATGTTGTGATGCCATGTTGTATTTGCACATATCGAGCATATTGTGTGTATGTTATTGAAATGCTTGGTATGTGTGGGATCCGACTATCTAGTTGTTTATCTTTAGTAGCCTCTCTTACCGGAAATGTCTCCTAGTGTTTCCACCGAGCCATGGTAGCTTGCTACCGCTCCTAACACTTAGGCTGGCCGGCATGTGTCCTTCTTCGCTCTCGTGTCTGTTCCTTCGGGAAATGTCACGTTGAGTATCGGAGTCCTGTTAGCCGCTATAGCCCGAACTTACTCGCTGATGACCGACACGCTCGGCGTCGGGTCATGGATGCTGTCCTCGTAAGTCTGTGCCACTTTGGGTTTACGACCAGCCATGTCACCCGCCTCCTTATCATATGGATGCTAGCGACACTATCATATACGTGCCAAAAGGTGCAAACGGTCCCGGCAAAGGTAAGGCGACACCCGTGGGAATACCGTGCGTGAGGCCGCAAAGTGATATGAGGTGTTACATGCTAGATCGATGTGGCATTGAGTCGGGGTCCTGACAAGACGCGCAGCAGCAGCCGAACGACGACTTGCCCCCTCGCCGAGACCAAGGCGCGACTTCCCGGACGCCGACTGGCGGAGTCCGCGGGAGGAAAGAGAAGGAGCTGGCTGCTAGCCACAGCCGGACTCACATCACCATCGAGCGCGACCAAGACGGCCGCCCCAGAGCCGTGGAGCGACGGGACGATTATCTGCCTCCCCACCTCAAGAGAGCGGCGAAGTCTCTCCGCCGCTGCTGAGCATCCAACTCTGAGGTCGCCGCCGCCGGAGGGAGTCGAGAGAATGACGCCCGCCACCGGATCAACCGACTCCACAGATCCTCGGCGTTAGAAGAAGAAGATGAGTTGGGTCCGCTTTGCTTCGGGCCCCGTGATCGAGACAAGCCCTTCCCCAAAGGGTTCACGCCCCGAGATACGCCTAAGTACACCGCTCCGGAAGCGGAGGATTGGCCGATAGACTACTCCACAGCACCACAACATCGCCAACGGCAACAAGCGAAGTCGCCATAAAGCATGTTCCTCTCATGATCCGTGGCACGGCCCGACATGGCTGAACAGCCCGAAGCCCCGCAAAGATCAACAGCTGGGTCGACTTCATCAAGCCTTCATTCGCAACTTCACCAAAGACGCATAAGCGACCTCCCAAGCCGCGCCAGCCTCTCCTTGCGCGTGCAAGGCCCTGAAGAATCAACACGCGACTACCTCACGCGCTGGGACGAACTTCGAAACTCCTGCGAGGGCGTACACAAGGTGCAGGCCATCGAGTACTTTACGGCCGGGTGCCGAGAGGGCACCTCCTCAAGCACAAGCTCCTCCGCGACGAGCCCGAAACCTCGATTTAACCGCTAGTCATAGCAGCATAAGTACGCCACGGCCGACTTTCTATGAAGACGGAGATCCAAGTCAACGCTGGCCGCAAAGTGACTCCTCAGCTCCCGTAACCCCGGCCGAGACGCCACCCGCGAAAGCAATGTAACGACAACAAGCAAAGCCCCACAGCCGACTTCCAACAACGGCAGTGTCGCGCAGAGAAGATCAAGAACCGGAGGGCAGCCTCCGACCAAGCGCGTAAAGGCGGCAAGTCCAACTGTTGCCGGCTTTCCTATGAGCGCACTCGATGGTCCTTGCAAGTTTCACAGCGCGCCGAAGCCGCCGAACCACACCACCGTAGTGCCACTGCTCATCAGATCGCTAAGGAGACGGCCTTGCCTCTTCGCCGCTGCGGGCCGCCGCCACCGCCGCCGCCTCAAGCAGCCGGGCGGCTCGCCACCGGGCGAGTCCAAGACGAGTTCCTGTAAGAGCACGGAGCATACGAGTGTTCACCGGCCCGGCAGATGATCGGCGAAGAAAGCGCCAACAAAGAAGAAGAAGTCAACGCAGCGGGCAAACAAGCTCCCGAGTTCATGCATTGGTCCGAGAAGCCTATCACCGAGTCGGGCAGATCACCCAGAGGTGATGCCGAGTCCGGCTCCCACGCCTTGGTTCTAGGAGCCACCTTGGCCATCGATAGGCGGGCCGCCTGCTTTCTCATGGGTCCCGATAGACGGAGGCAAGAACATAAACATCCTGCATAAGGAGAACATGGAGAAGCTCGAATCAGCGAAGGCAGCTCCAGAGCAGCCAGACAAGATTCCATGGAATTGTACCGGCCTCCCGCCACCAATCGGCAAGATTCGATAGACGCCCTCTTCGGAGACAAAGATCACTTCCGCCGAGAGCCAGTCCGTTCGAGGTGGTGGACTTGGAGAGCCTGCACCACGCGCCGCTAGGTCGGCCGGCTTTGGCCAAGTTCATGGCGGTTCCCACCACGCTTACCTCAAGATGAAGATGCCGAGTTCCAAGGATCCCGACCATTGCCGGTGACTATAAGAAGTCGTCACCGCTGCGCCGAGAGCAATCGGCTGGCCGAGTCTTTGGTGATCGCGCCGAGAAGCTGCCCTTGATCGTGTCGTATGGCGATGGCTGGGAAGCAGCCGAGATGTCGCTTGACCCCAAGGAGTCGAGGCGTATGATCATTCAAGCCGCTAAAGAAACCAAGAAGATACCCTTGGACCCGAGCACCCAGAGAAGTACGCTGTCATAGGCACAGCCTCGACAAAGAATAGGAAGGCGAAGCTCGCCGATTTCCTCCGTGAGAATCGGGACATCTTTGCATGGTCCCCAAGGACATGCCGGGTGTGCCGACGGAATTCGCCGAGCACAAGTTACACGTCAGGCCGGATGTGAAGCCCGTCAGGCAGCCCTTGTGCCGCCTGTCAGAAGAGAAGAGAAGAGTCATCGGAGAAGAGATAGCCCGGCTCCTGGCAGCCGGATTCATCATGGAAGTATTTTTTCCGGAGTGGTTAGCAAACCCAAGATTGGTATTGAAGAAGAATAAGCAGTATGATGTGCATCGACTACACCAGCCTCAATAAAGCTCGCCCAAGGACCCGCTTGCTCGCCAAGGATCGATCAGTGATAAACTCCACACCGGATGCGAGCTGTTGAGTTTCTAGACGATACTCGTGATATCACCAGATCAAGTCAATCCAGCAGACAGATCAAGACCGATTCATCACGCCGCTTGGAGCCTTCGCACCGACAATGACGCTCGCTTGAGGAATGCCGGCGCCACCTTTCAGCGTTGCATGCGAAGTGCCTCCTCATAACTCGCGTAAACGCCCACGCTTATGTAGATGATGTGGTGGTGAAGACGAGAAGCGCGGACGCTGCGAAGACCTCAAAGAGACCTTTGAAAATCTGCGCCGATTCCAAATCAAGCTCAATCCCGAAGTGCGTGTTCAAGTCCCACCGCCAACTCCTCGGTTTTCTCGTCTCCGAACGCGTATAGGGTGCAACCCGCGAAGATCAAGGCCATTGAGAGAATGGAGGTACCCAGCCGATCGCTGGATGTGCGTAAGTTCACCGCTGCTTATTTCAATCACCGATTCATCACCGGTTGGCAGAAAGCTCGCCGCTGTATCAATTGATGAAGAAGACCACCTTTTTGAATGGAACCACAAGGCGCATTTAGTCATTTCTCCAACTGAAGAAGATGTCGGCGACTTCGGTTGGCGGTTCGACTCCCAAAGAGCCCATGCTTTGTACATCGCCGCTACCACCGGGTAGTCAAGACAGCTTATTGTAGTTGAGCGCAAGGAGGAAGGCATAGCGCTTCCGGCCCGAGACCGTGTATTATTCGAGCGAGGTAATCGCCGACCTCCGCGTAACTACCTCACTATCAAAAGATGTGTTACGTGTGCACTTTGCCGCCAAGAAGCCAAGCCCTACTTTCAAGAGCATCCAATCACTCGTGGTCCGTGACCGCCCACTCGCCGAGATCATTGGAAGTCGAGATGCCTCCGCCGAGTGGCCAAGTGGGCTATCGATCTAGCCCCTTACACCATCTACTACCAACCTCGACCGCCATCAAGTCGCAGCGCCGCCGACTTCCTCGCCGGGCCGAGACTCAAGATTTGCCGCCAAATACCGACTCTACTCATTGGCGATCGTGACTTTGACGGCTCCAAGATGCGACCGCCTCGGAGCCGGCCGCCCTCACCTCCCCAAGGGCTTACAAGCTCAAGTACGCATAAATCCACTTCGCCGCCCAACAACGTCGCCGAATATGAAGCGCCATCCACGGCTCCGCTTGCCAAAGAACTCCCGGCATTCGCCGGATCCTCGCTACGGCGACCGACTTGGTGGTTCAGCAATCATCCGCGATCGGGACGCCAAAGACGCAAACATGGAGAGCTACCGCTCGGTGCAAGAACTCACGGATATTTTGAGGATGCGACCTCCACGCGCCAAGAAACGACAACGATCAAGCAGACGCTTTGGCGCGAAGTCGGCTCCACTCGCCAGCGATACCTTTTGGCGCGCCGCCTTCGCCGCCTCGCCGCCTATCAAGCCTTCACCGTAATCCGACTCCATCTTCGTGTCGGCCCGCCAGAGATAGTCGGATCCGACTCCAAGGCCCCAAAGAAGCGACCTCAAGAAAGCCAGCCGCCCGGGATCGCGCCACGGCCCGGGATCTGCGCAATCGCCCGGGACTTCAGAGTTCGCCCGGATCGCGCTTAATCGCCCGAAGCTTCGCGCCATCGCCCAGAGATTCTCACCCAGCAAACGGCGGCAGACTCCAACCCGCCGCCTCCCAGCCCAGCCACCCTTGTCCAAGTCGCTGTGGTAGCAGTTGAAGAGATAGCAGCACCCTCATGGGCGCAACCCATCCTCAAGTTCCTAGTAAACAAGGAGTTACCAGCAGACGAGACCCTGGCTCAGCAAGTACAACGCCGAGCAGCAGCCTACACCATAGTCAACAGAGAGTTAGTCAGGCGCAGCGTTACTGGTGTCCACCAGCGCTGTGTAGAATTAGAACAAGGCCAAGCGATCCTTAGAGACATCCATCGTATGAAAAGGGCACCATGCGGCTTCAAGGGCGCCAGGCCAAAGCCTTTCTAAGACGGTTTTTTTGGCCGACCGCCTCGAAGAAGCTAAAGAACTAGTCAAGAAATGCAAGGTGTCGTGTTCTCGCTTCCAAGCCCTTCACCGCTTCCACGCTGAAGACAATCCCCATCGCGCCGCCCTTCGCGGTTTGGGGCCTGGACATGGTGGGACCATTCAAGACGGCCCGAGGCGGCCTAACTCATTTGCTTGTCGCAGTGGACAAGTTCACCAAGTGGATAGAAGCAAAGTTCATCAAGAAATTAAACGGGCCCACAACAGTGACCTTCATTGCCGACATCACAGTGCGGTACGGCATACCGCACAGCATCATCATAGACAACGGCACCAACTTCGCCAAAGGCGCTTTGGCTCGCCGCACGACGCAGGCATCCGACCGACTTAGCGCCCGCTGCCCATCCGCAGTCAAACGGCCGTGGAACGAACCAACGGCCTCATCTCGTCCGCATCAAGCCTCGATTGGTCGAACCACTCGAGCGCCGCCGGCTGTTGGGTGGAAGAGCTGCCGCCGCCCTCTCGAGTCTCGCGACGACCCAAACAAGTCAACCGGCTTCACGCCCTTCTTCCTCGCTCTATGGTGCCGGTTGCTATCCCGACGGATATACACCGACTCTCCGCGAAGTCTCCATGTACACCAAGAGGAGGTCAAGAAGACGCCAAGACGGCGCCGACCGCTTGAAGAGGGCCGATCGCTGGCACTCGGCCGGTCCGCATCTACCAGCAGGGTCTCGCGCCGCATACTACAATCGCAATGTCAAGCCAAGATCATTCCAAGAGGGCGATTTGTGCTCCGCTGATTCAGAGAACAGCCGCCAAAGACAAGTTGTCGGCGCTTTGGGAAGGTCCTTCATCATCGAAGGTGCTAGGAACGACGCCTACTATTTGATCAACGCCGTAAGCCTCGAGCACGCAAGAGGGACGACTCCGCAAAGAAACAGAGCGCCAGGAATGCTAATCTTCTTCAAGATTTTACAGCTTGATGCAAGATGTATCACGCTACCCTCTTTTGTATTATGCTAAGAACTTAGGCCCCCGGACGAGCTCGGGATCGCTTTTTGATTATCTCAGATGATATGGATTACGCTCAAATGCCTTTTCCTTTAATCATATCGTTCGCACCGGCCCACTAGTCGGCCCGGGACTCGCTGCTTTTGCGCTATGAAATGCTCCTCAAGTCGCATAAGTAATGTGCCGTGCTCAAAGCCGCCTCGCTGAAAGCCGCAGCCGCAAAGGCGATCGCCGGTAAGTAGGGGACGGAAAGAACGAAGCAAGACACTAAAAACGGCTAAGGACTTAAGAGCTACGATAGCCCAAGCCGCTTTAGCCTCCCTTCTCGAGCCGATCATGAGTAGTCGGCTCGCAGCCTCAATTTATCAAGGATAGCCGACTCGATAGTCGGGCTGTTGGTTTTCTAGCCAACTTGCTTAGATATTCTAAACGATTATACTTGCCTCCCTAAAGTAGCTAAGCACTTATTCGGCGGCAATCCGCAGAGCGGCCGCCCAATGGCAAGGCGGCAATCAAGGAAGGCGGCAAAGGAAAAGTCTAAGGAACAAAAGCAAGGAAAGGCGGAAATCAGATAAATATTTACATAAGGCCCTTGGTCGAATACACCCCGCGGGTGGAATTGTTCGAAACTGACAAGTTTTTTAAGAAAGAACAAAAGAGATAGGTAAAACCGAAGCACTCTAGGGGGCAGCCTCCGGAGCCGGAGGGTCGGAGGTGACGGCGTGTCGGAGGTTGGGGCAGCCGGTCGGGCGGTCTCGGCTTGGTCGCCTCCAAGCGACACGCTTTGTCCTTCGAGGCTCGCTGGCCGGAGGCGCGATCAGCCGGGCTGGCCGCTTGCCTCGCCTCGCTCCTCCTCTTCACTTCCGCCCTCCGACCCTCTTCTTCGGCGGCCTGAGTCGATCACCTCCGCCGAGTCCTCCTCGTACCTGTGCATCCCGAACCACTCCGGCGGCACCTCCTCGCCACCGCCGGTCCGCTGGCACGAAGACGCTGGTGTCCGTACTGGCGATGGCCGCCAAGGCGCAAGGGCAAGGGCGCTTCCACGGCCTCCAGCTCGGCTCGGGCCTCGACCGAACGTGGCCAGCGGTCCAGTCCAGCCTGTGGTACCACCTTGATTTAACTCCAAGGCTCGGCGTGTTCGGCACGGGCCGAGGAGCCCCTCCAAGCCTCGAAGCGACCGGCGGCGACCTCCAGCCAGTCGGCCGTCCGGCTGGCGGTGCGAAGAGCCGGCACCTCCGGCCACAGAGCGGCAACGACTTGGGCGCCGGCGCGTTGAAGACGGCGCAGCAGACGATGAGCAGGACGAAGGCGAGCCCCGATGCTCAGAAGCTGCTCGTCGATGGTTCGGGGGGCGTTGGCGGCAATCACTTCGCCCTTCGCCCTCCGCTCCTCCCGAGCCGCCTCGATGGCTGTGAGGGACGGCTTATGCAGTGGCCGGAAAGAAGTCTCGCCAAAGACAAGAAAAGAAGACAAATGAAAAACCTAAGATCAGCCCGACGCAGTAGTCGGAAGACCAAAGAAGAGAAAAAGAATTACCGCCGATGATGTCCTCGAGCTCGTGGTAGCCGGAGGTCAAGATCGCCTCCTGGCCGGTCCAGCGGAGCGCCGACTCGAACTCGGCTATGAGGGCATCCTCCCGCGACTTGGCGCCCTCCTCGCGCCTTCCGGAGCAGTTCCTTCGCCGCTAGCTGATCGCCAGAGGTCGCGCTCGGACGAGCTTGTCGTGACTCCTCCTCCTGGCGCGACGGGCGGTGTTGGCCTCGCCCAGCTGTTTCCTCGGAGGGCGGCGTTGGCGCTCAAGCTCAAGAAAAGACAAGAGCGTCGCCAAGAAGGAAGAAATGCTGGAGATCCGCCCGACCGCCAGCAGCGGCCCAATCTGGGATTACAGCGCAGCGCCAGCGCGCTTCAAGGAGAAGAAAGAAGGAAGAGTCGCTGGGAGATCCGCCCGATCGCCAGCAGCTTGGCCCAATCTCGGGATTACAGCCTGGTGCGCCATACGCTTGCGCCAAGAAGGAAGAATGGGCTCACCTCGACTTTCCGCTGATCGGTGGTCCGCCTCAGCTCTTCAAGGTTGCGGTGAAGGCAGTGGCGCTGAGATTGTGGTATTCCCGCAGCCGCAAAGTAAAAGTTAGTCTTGAGCTCGCTAGAAGGAGTTCCCGAGCCGCCGCCAGAGCCGCCCCAACTTGGGGATTACACTCAGTGGTAGCGCCGCGCCCCACGTAAAAAAAGACAAGAAACTAAAAAGGAAAACTGAAACATACCCGGACGGAGGTCCGCAGGCCGATGCGCTTGGGTAGAGTTGAGGGCGCCGCCTTCTTTGCGCAGCTTCGATCGAACGCCCAGCAGGCTCTGGTTCAGCGGGCCGGTGCCGCCAGCAGCCAGCCACCGATGGGCGCGGCACTAGAGGCCTCAAGGCCCAGCCCGCTTATGCCGGGCGGCGCTAGCCTCCCGAAGCCATGGGCGCCGAAGCTCGCTCCTTCAATCGGGCGCGCGCTGGCACGGCGACCAAGAAGCAGCTGCGCGTCATTGTTGCCTCGCAGCCGGAGGATCTCGCGGGTCCACTGCTGCTTGCTATGCGGCTC
The DNA here is from genome assembly GCA_021437245.1 of Aegilops speltoides. Taxonomy (NCBI): domain Eukaryota; kingdom Viridiplantae; phylum Streptophyta; class Magnoliopsida; order Poales; family Poaceae; genus Aegilops; species Aegilops speltoides. Next base: position 87,383,060 of record CM038143.1, on the reverse strand, counting down.
AAGATGGAGGCGACGGAGGCGGCGGAGGCGGCGCGTGAGTGTCCGAGCCGGAGGCGTCGCCGCCCTCCTCCGCGAGCGTGTTCGCGGCACCGACCTCCTTCTCGGCCTCCGCCTTCTCCAGGCGGTCAGCCTCTTTCTCTCAAGGCTTCTGCGCTGCCAGGCTGCCGCCTCCCGGAGGTCGGCGGCGGGTCAATCCGCCACAGATATAGACGCCGCCACCGACCCCATGACGGAGGGGACGGCGGCTCTCTCAAGGGAAAGGGGAGCGCTGGAGAAGATTGGAGGGAAATCAGAAAGACTCAAGCGAGATCCAGAAAAGAAATAAAGGAGTAAGGGACTTACGAAGAAACTAGTGGCGGCTTTTCACTTCCTTCCCGAAGCGGTTGGTTTTCGCGCCGCCTCCTCCCGCAACGCGCGGCGGCTCCTTTGAACTTTTCGACCCACCGCCGGGCGACTCGCCCGGCGAGACGCTTTTCACGCTGCTTGGCTGGAGGAGCCGACCTTCGCGTGGCAGCGCGGGACGACTTCCGTGTCAACGCCTGCCCGCGGGCCGGCGAAGGTCGCCGACGCTTAAGGCCGCCTGCTCGCCTCCTCTCCGCCGCCGGCGCCGGCCTCCAGCGCTGCCGCCAATCGGGTCGCCGACGTCGCCGACCGCGGTCGGGACGAGTCGCTGCCTTCGTGGCGCCCGGCCGCGGGCGCCGTGGAGAGGGTTCGCTTTAAGACGCCAACAAAGATCGTGAGCTCAAGTCGGACGCAAGCAAGATCGAAACACGACGGAAGCAACTTACTATTGAGGGGGTTGTCGCGAGTACGGCTCCTGCCGAATCGCCACTCCTCCGTGAACCCGCAGCGGGGCGATGTGGTTCACCAAGTTCGCCATTTCTCCACGCTGCATGTCCTGGTGCACAGCCGCTTGATCGGCTTACCGCCATCCGACAGATGAGGTGAGGCCGCCTCGAGCGGAAGAACCCGCGCGCCACGGCGGCGTTAGAGATCGGAGGCGACGAGCCCTCCGATCGCGAACATGATTCGGAGTCGCCACGGCGCCGACCGAGCTCGAAGCGACTTTCACCGATGGGACCAATCGGGCGGCCGCCACCACGGCTCGGGTCGAAGGCGCAGTTGTTGACGCCGCCGCAAGGAGACGTTTCACGTAGTAGGTCTTCGCCACATCTTCACCGATTTCACCAGCGGATGGGCGTAAAAGGGTTGTCGACCGTCGTGCGCCGCACCGCGATGTAGGTGCCGATGATCGCGCCGCGCCGGGCGGCCTCGGGTGCCGAGCTTCAAAGAGAAGAACTCCCCACAGCCGAGGGTGGGAGGACGCCGATGTAGCCTTCGCACAGGTGGCAAAGGCGAGAGAAGCACCACCGCATTGGGGTGAGGGAAGCGGCCGCAGAAGGCGAAACTCGAGGAAAGAACGGAAGAATCCGCCGGCTGGGAGCCCCAGCCCGCCCATGAGATGCGAAGGAAGATGACCCGCCGCCACGGCGCTGGCCGGATCTCTCCTGGCCGCGCAGACGGGCTTGCACTCAAGTCCGGCCGGAGGCGGGCGGGTCCGGGCGAAGAAACTCGATGTCCTCCGCCCCCACGTCCCAACTGGCCCCATACGCCGGAGCGCGAGGTGGGGGACGCGCGGAAGAAGAGCTCATCGCCCGGCGAGGAAGAACGCCTGGCTCGCGCAAAGAAGAATGCAGGCGCGCGGCGAAGGAGAAAGGCAAGAGAGGGGAGGGATTGCGGCGTCGTGCCGCCCGCTTACCTCGCTTACTTATAGCCCTATGGGCTGAGAAGCCGAGGGGCGGCGCGGGGATTAATCGCGCCGCGCCCCACGACGCCCACGATAACTCCCCACGGTTATCGCGCGTAGTAACAACGGATGATAACCGCCCGCCGCAGCGGATCCGCCGGAGCCGAGGCGCTGCAATGGCGGGTTTCACTGGCGCTCGCCCGCCACGCACGGGCGCATGACTATCGCTTCCACGGGCGCCATGCGACAGACCGTCTCATAAATGGCAGGGAGGCGAACCGACACGCCGCTGTTTCCCGCCACGACGATGAGCGGCGGCGCTCACGGAGCCACCGACTCAGCGAGGCGGCCCAAAGACACGGGCGGCCGAGTCTCGAGTCAGCGCTGCGGAAGATCGAATCGCCAAGCCCCACAGGCGGCACCACTGGGCTTCACCAGCTTCGAGGACTATCGTCGAGTAATGGGCCACGGTAGGCCGACCCGGTCCCAAGATCTTCAAGACATCGGACAGCGCCTCAAAGACGCGCCCCAGATGGCGACTTCAAGGTCACGGTCCCACCGGCGACCTTCTGAGGAGCTGAATCCCCAAGTAGCGACTCCAAAGCAAGCTGACTCCGGGCTTGCGACCTTCCAGGGGGCCGACTATGAGAGTCGGCCCACGACCTTTCACGAAGACCGACGCAGGGTACAGCCCGACGTGGCCGCCCCTCAGACTCCACGGAGGAAGGCATGGCTACAAATGAGCAGCGCCACCAGGAGATCTTCGTGAGGCGCGACATCATGTTGCCATGCCTCCTCGATTTCAGCCACAAAGGCTCGAGGCATCGTGCCCACGACGGCATGTACGGCCCGAAGATCGCCGGCCCCCGAGGGAGTCTCGACTAGGGGTGTCCGACAGCCGGACTATCAATATCCGCCGGACTCCCTGCACTACTAAGATAGAAGATTGAAGACTCCTACCATGTCCCAAGGTACTTTCTTGGCGTGGAAGGCAAGCTTGGCAATACAGATATGTAGTTCTCCTACCATTGTAACCGACTGTAACCCTAGCCTCTCCGTGTCTATATAAACCGAGGGCCTTAGTCCGCAGGATCTAACATACATCTCAACAATCATACCATAGGCTAGCTTCTAGGTTTAGTCTCCTTGATCTCGTGGTAGATCTACTCTTGTACTACCCATATCATCAATATTAATCAAGCAGACGTAGGGTTTTACCTCCATCGAGAGGGCCTCGAACTCGGGTAAAAACATTGTGTCCTCGCCTCTTGTTACCATCCGCCTAGACGCACAGCTCGGGACCCCCTACCCGAGATCCGCCGGTTTTGACATCGACATTGGTGCTTTCATTGAGAGTTCCTCCGTGTCGCCACCGATAGGATCGATGGCATCTTCAACCATCAACGCTGTCCGTGGTGAGACTTTTCTCCCGGACAGATCTTCAGATTCGGCGGTTTCGATCGCGGGTCAATTTCTTGGCCATCCGAGCAGATCGAAGCTACGCCCGCCGCCAGTCGATTCGAAGCTTGAACTTCACGGCCGATGACCGCGGAGACTTGATCTTCGACGGACTCGAGCCACAGCCCAAGCGCCACCGACTTTGGACGATGGGCATGATCTAGCTCTGCCTCCGGACAGTACTTTGTTGGCCGCACTCGAATCCGCTCCGGCTGCTAGCCCGGAGCCGATTGCCCATGACGAGGGCCGGCGGATAGACGCCGCCCTGGGGGCTTCAACATCCACGGCGATGGAGCCGAATACCAATCTTGTCCCCTGCGAAACTCGTGATCCCGAGGCGCCGGACTCCTCGCCGGACTCCGAGCCTCCCGCGCCCAGCCAATTAAACCAGATTGGGCGCCGGTTATGGAATTCACCGCCGCGGACATCTTTCAGCACTCGCCTTTTGGCGATATCCTGAATTCCCTGAGGCATCTCTCGCTACCAGGAGAATCTTGGCCGGACTATGGCCAGGACGGTTGGAGTTCGGACGACGAAGAAATTCAGAGCCCACCGACCACCCACTTTGTAGCCACTGTCGAGGATCTAACCGACATGCTAGACTACGACTCGGCGACATCGACGCTATGGACGATGATGCCGAGACTTAACAGACCCAACACCCACGGGCATCGGAAGGCCACCTCGCCATATGACGCCTACATGGTGGATACCCCAAAAGAAGGGATGGCGAAAAAAGCAGCGGAGGAAGATTCTCTAAAGAAACAGCCCAAACGCCGATGTCGGGCCAAGCGCCGCCTAAATCCCGCCACAACAAGAATGGAGATTCCGCACAGAAATAACAATACCCCGAGAGTGCTGAAGACAAACCCTCCAAAGAAGACTCGCCCACAGAGGATGCGTACAAGCCCTCACGAAAGGGCGGCAGAAGAAAAGGTCGAGGATCACAACTATATACCTCCCTCCGAAGACGAAACAAGCCCCAATGACGACGAACTCGAGGAGCCCGTCGAACAAGAGCTTTTCAAACGCAGGCTCATCGCTACAGCAAGAAGCCTGAAGAAGGAAAAACGGAAGCTCAACACAGCGGAAGACGCGCTCCAAATAAGATGGAGCAAAGTACTCAAGACCGCAGATAAACACGGCAACGGCCACCAATCGAAGAGCTACCCGAAGCGCAAGCTGCTCCCTGCACTGACGAGGAGGCCATAAAGCCCCATCGTCCAATGGCCCAGCCAGTCCATCTACGGACCCAAAAAGACAGCCCCAATAAGCAAAGGAACACATCAAGTGTCCGACGATAGCGGCACGTACAAGTATAGGGGTGCCGCACACCCACTATGCTTCACCGACGAGGTGCTGGATCATGAATTCCTAGCAGGGTTTAAACCCATAAACATAGAAGCCTATGATGGAACAACAGCACTCGAGTCGGATAGAAGACTATATATCGATATACATATGGCCGAGGAGATGATATCCACGCCATAAAATATCTACCCTCAAGCTCAAAGGGCCAGCCCGTCATTGGCTCAAAAGCCTCCCGAAAATACTGTTGGAAGTTGGGAAGAGCTCGAGGAAGTTTAGAGCAAATTTTCAAGGAACTTATGTCCGCCTCCGGATGCGTATGACCTAAGTCACATAACTCAACAGCCCGAGAGTCAGCATGAAATTTGGAATAGGTTCCTTACCAAAAGAACCAAATAGTCGATCGTCCGGACGCCAAGCCTTAGCAGCTTTTAAGCACAATGTCCGAGACGAATGGCTCGCCAGACACCTCGGTCAAGAGAAACCGAGGACAATGACCGCATTAACAAGACTCATGACCCGCTTCTATGCGGGAGAGGATAGTCTGGCTGGCAAGATGCAAAGACCAGCGACCTACATCCGAGATAAGAGATGGAAATGGAAAATCACGGTACAGAAAAGAGCAGCGCCGAATAAAGAGAAAAGCCCAAAGAGCACGGCAGTCAATGCCGGATTTAAAAGCTCACGGCCAAATAATAAAGCTCAGCCCTCAAGGATGACAATACGAACCGTCTAACCTACACAAAATTCGGGTCGGATATGTCAAATCCACAAGACTTTAAGGCCCGCAAATCACACCCACGTGGATTGTTGTTTTCAAACAGTCCGGCCGATTAAACGCCGAACACAAGGGGCTCGACGCGTCCAGCGAAGAAGATAAACCCCGCCAGCAGGGCACCGGAAAACAAAAGACTTTCCCACAAGGGGTCAAGGCAGTAAACTCACTTCGCGTGAGGACAAGGGAAAACAGTGCGGCACTTTCTAAAAAGAGCTTCGCACGGTCCAGCCCAGCAAACTATAGAGATTGGATATCAAAACCAATCACTTTCGACCACCTGGATTATTCCGAAGCGTCAAACGCTGGAAGGACCTCCCTGATTTTGAATCCGATCATAGACGGATTGCAATTCACAAACGTCCTAATGGACGGAGGCAGTGACTTAAACCTGCTATATTCAAACACAATCCGTCGGATGGGGATAGACCCTACCAAAATTCGACACAGCCGCACTTCCTTCAAAGGAGTGACGCCAGGCCCTTACGCCAAGTGCACAGCTCGATATTACTCAAGTCGTGTTCGATCGCGAACAACTTTTGACGAGAAAAGTTAATTTTCCATATCATCCCATTTAAAAGTGAATATCAAGCACTGTTGGGACGAAAGGCTTTTGTCCGCTTCAACGCAATACCACATTACGCGTCTCTTACACTTAAGATGCCCGGTCCCCATGGCGCCATTTCAGTGCGAGGGTGATTTAAAGACCCCGGACTCGGATAGACGAATCCGGACTCAGCAGGCTAGGGGCTCCCTAGCCGCATACCCTTTCACAAGGGGCTGAGCGCACAACTAAACGCGGTTTCCTATAAACCTAGCTTTAATTATTTACACTTATTCTTTTGCATATTTTTCGCACGAACTGTTTCTAAAACTAAAACGTTCCTCTCTTTCTACAGATGAACAACGTATGCGTACCGCCCGTGATAACGGCTCAACGGAGACACAGCGCAGACGCAAGAGGGACCCGTCGCAAGGATTGTTTTCAGATTAAGACCCTACGTAGACCTTTTATTACTGTCTCTTGTTGTTAATCTCCCTCGGCCCTTCCTATAGCCAAAGCGAGCTCGACGCTTTGGCATCGGCCGCCGTAAGACAATGCCCGCACTGACACAAGGGGCTTAGGGCATAATTCGCCCGCTATCATAAAGTCTGAACACCTTCGGAGTGTTCGCGCCTCAAGTTAGGCATTATATGCATCAGCTCCAATCATGTCTTTGGTCAAATGTTGGGTTTGCCCGGCCTCGTGTTTTGCTGCCTTACGCTCAGATCACCCGCTAACGCGGCACTGTGGAGAACTATCGCGACAGTGCCCAGTTAATTTCGGCCGGGCGAAAGCACTCAAGAGAGAAAGTCGAAAACCGATCGTCATGATATAGCGAGAGTCTGGTCACCACTTGATCGACTATCGAATGTTTAGAATTTCGCTGACGAAGGACCGCTTCGGTCAGCACATACGCACTCGAATCCGGAGATGTGCGTGTCATTAGGGTTATATCGTAGCCCCACCTCGAGCTCCATTGGCTAAGTGAAAGAGATAAAGCATTATAGTCCGGATTGCCTCGTTCGCTACGCTACCACCTCCTTATAACAGACCGAGACGCCGGATTAAAGTGTGAAAACGCGCCATTTTGCGAACACCCCAAAGACCTTGTGCGAGGGGTCAAGTCAAGGTGCATCTTTCAAAGTTATACACAAGTATACTTAAGCGGCCGCAAGGAGAAGTTTTACTACTTGGAAGCACAAGTATAAAAGCATTCATACTATAATCATTGATTTACAAGGTATGCGCTCATTTGAACGTTACATTCTTTGAGCATCGCTACTTACTTTACGAGCACCGCGCATGACTTCTCCAGTAGTGCTCGGCAGGAGCCGCTTTCATCCGGACCTGGGAAGCAACGCGGTGGCATCCATCTCCGGATAATGCGCTTTACACGGGCCGAGCCATCCACGCTACCGATGCAGGCCGACCGCTTCATCTCCTTGATATGCGGACCGCCCCAAGGAACCGCCGCAGAGAGGCCAAAGTAGCTCGTCGCTTTGACCTTTCTCGCCGACATGGGCCACAATGTCGGTCATGGCCAGTCCGGACAGTCTATTCAGTTCGCCCATTCGCCAACCTGTCCGCCGAGGAAGAGCGCGATCCGGGCTGTGGAATTGAGACCAATACAACTCTTCCGCCTCGGATCCCCTTGGCTCGGAAGTGTTTAACGGCATCACCGCGACTCGCAGCCTAAGTCCATGTACGGATCCTCCGAACTCCACAAACCGCCAAATTGAGCGTACATGGCATCCATAAATCGGCGACGATAAGAAAAGGCTTGCCAGCCACGATTTCTCGGCTTGGCGCAGCTCCTCCTTCATAGCCCGCATTGCGAGCGGGCATCCTTGGCTTCAAGTGGCCTTCTTCAGTCTTCCCGCTCCGATAGGCACTCCTTTTCAAGAGCCTCGCCACGGTCGGTAGCATCCTTTAATTTTTGGCTAACTCGGCCACCTCCGCCTCGCTTAGGCAGGCGCAGCCTTTTCGCCTTCAACTCTTCGCCGCCTCGTAGAAGCCGATCACCCTTCGGCTTACTCCTTAGCTTGTGCAAGCTCGCCCGAAGGCTCTCCACAGCAGCAAAGACTGCTCAGAGAAACAGATATAACTTATCGAAGAGGGCTTTAACCCACTCAATAAAGCGGCTGCGGAGAATTTATTTACCTTGCGACTCGTCAAGTCGCTGATTGACAAGCGTGATGTCAAGATCCGCCATGTCCAGCTTGTCGACTCGCCAAGAACCGATCATCCGGCTGGCCCTCGACTATCCGCCACCAGATCGTAACGGCGGTATTCATTACCCGAGATGTTTAGATTTTCGATCCTCGGCACGCTGTCTTCTTCAACAACCTACCGAGTCTCAGGGGCTACTATCTATACAGGGCGCATTTTTTATATGCACAACTGTTAAAAAACAAAGGGGTGCGCCATTTTCAGATACCTCAAATCCCGCCAAAGAAGCTCATCGCAAGCGTTACATAATCCGCTTTCACGGATTTAAATCCTTCGAACCACCATACGATTAACGCACGGTGATCTTCTGAAATGGACGCCTCGCTGCACTCTTCGCTTCTCCGCCGGCTTCGCTGGTGCCGAACTCTCGCCCCTCCGACTCGGGACGCCCTCGTGATTTACACTTCAGCTCGCCCGCTTCATTCTGGCGGCGCCACAGACGGAGGCGATTACTCTCCATCATCTCCGGAAGAAGGTCCCCGAGGATGAACTCATCTCGAGACGGCTGCAGATCCGAATCTGCGATATAAATCTTTCGTTACCTATAGAAGCATAAACGAAGGTATCCCTTATTAATTAACTTTCTTTCATACTCACGGCTCGTTGAGGGCTGGCCTTCGGCGATGATTGCGCCGTCCGATTCTCTTCGACGCCGGACCCTGTGAGGATTTCTTCCCACGCTTAGGGCTTTGACCTCCGGATCTCCGAGGCGGTCCTCTTCTCCTCTCAAGGAGGGATCCTTGGTTCCTCTCTTCTTCGCTTCTTCGCAAAGTATTAGCCTTTATCTCCCCTCGCCGCCTCTATGGGCGCAACCTCCAACATTCTCGACCAGACGGCTCCAAGGCGGTCTCTGGGAGGGGGGCCGACACCTTATCAGCCTTTGATTGCGCCACCCATTCCTCGTAAAGAATAAAGGGTCAGGAGGCGATCTTTTGAAAGGCATACAAATAGAATGTCCGGCTTTGAGCTATTTACCCGAGTATCCGGGCGATCGCGGCTTAGTCCAACATCTTCGGCCGAATTCGGACACGCCACCTGCGGTCCAAGAACAGCTCAGATATCTCCGAGGGTGTCGCACCCATGAAATGCTGGAGGATACGAGGTCCTCCGGATTGAACTCCCATAAACGGAGAGGACGACGCTTGCGTGGTAGGAGGTGCTCGATTAGCATGACTCGCATCACCTTGACCAGGTCGATCTCCTTGTTTGGAGGTCTCGAACTGCCTCAGAGTGCGGCACGCCCTGGACGGCCCCCGCTTGAGCTCCTTGGTCGACCCACGACATCACCGCCGTGGAGGTCCCGGCGGAAAGAGGGCGGCGGCTTTTGCTTGCTGCCCCTAGGAACAGTGATGTAAAACCACTCCTGCTGCCACAATCCCTGTTCCTCTTGGAAGGAACCTTCGAGCCACGGGGCATCGACCTTCCTGCTTATGGTCGCCCCACGGCACTCCGCTTGGCGCCCCCTGATCATCCTCGGCTCCACCTTAAATGTTTTCAGCCACAGGCCGAAGTGGGGGATGACGCGGAGGAAGGCTTCGCAGACAATGATAAATGCGGAGATCTGGAGGATGGACTCCGGAGCCAAGTAGTGGAAGTCCAGCCCGTAGTAGAACAGGAGTCCCCTCACGAAAGGATCCGCCAGGAAGCCTAATACCCGACGGAGGTGAGATGCGAAAACGACGTATTCGCCGGGCTCGAGGGCTGGCACGGCCTGCCCTGGGGCAGGCAACCTGTGCGAAACTTCGTAGGCCAGGTACTTGGCCTCACGCAACTTCAATATGTCCTCCTCTGTGACGGAGGAGGGCATCCACCGGCCCTGGAGGTCGGAGCCGGACATTGTTATGGATCCGGAGCGCTCGAATCTGAAGCTCTAGGTGTTGGAACTGGGAGCAGAGGAAAGATTCGATGCAAGGTTAAAAGACAAGGACAGGCCTTGGTCCTCTTATAAAGGGGAAATAATACCAAGGGCCGTCTCCGTGACCGTTTGACATTCCCCTTCGATAGAGGAGGCGTGGCGACGGGAACGGTTGGGTTACCCACGCACGTATTGATGAGGATCCCGGGATAAAAGGGGACACGATCTCGCTCGACAGACGTGTTAAGGAAACCGCCGCTAAACGCGTCCGAGGCGGAATAATAAAAACGATTCAAACGAGGGCTTGGCTGCGGTGTAATGTCACGCCGCATAAATACGTCAGCAGATTGAGCTAAGTGTATTTTATTCTCTCTACGTTGGAAGGTGGAATTTATTTTGCAGAGCCGGACACTATCCTGGTGTTCATTATCTTCTCCGAATTATTCAAGGAGGGGAACCCGCCTTGCAATGCCGAACATTATGCACGCCGGACTTATCGTCATTGAAGACCTGGTTCAGGGCTACCGAGGAGTCTCGACTAGGGGTGTCCGGACAGCCGGATTATCAATATCCGCCGGACTCCTGCATCACGAAGATAGAAGATTGAAGACTCGGCTCGTGTCCCAAGGTACTTTCCTTGGCGTGGAAGGCAAGCTTGGCAATACGGATATGTAGATCTCCTACCATTGTAACCGACTCTGTGTAACCCTAGCCTCTCCGGTGTCTATATAAACCGGAGGGCCTTAGTCCGTGGGACTAACATACATCTCAACAATCATACCATAGGCTAGCTTCTAGGGTTTAGCCTCCTTGATCTCGTGGTAGATCTAATCTTGTACTACCCATATCATCAATATTAATCAAGCGTGACGAGGGTTTTACCGCATCGAGAGGGCCTCGAACTCAGGTAAAAACATTGTGTCCCTCGTCTCTTGTTACCATCCGCCTAGACGCACAGTTCGGGACCCCCTACCCGAGATCCGCCGGTTTTGACACCGACACCCCCCGTCAGTGAGAGAGAAGAAGACGACCGGAGAGCTCAAAGACGGCCCTGCGGGAGTCGGCCTCCCCTGAGTCGGCCGTCTCCTGGCCAGGGCCCCACAAGCCATAAAATAGATTGGACGGGAGTGGCGGATGTGATCGCTCGACAGCGGCAGACTGCTCCCACGACCCCATGACCGAGCTCAGGCCATCGAGTGTCAGAGATGTTGTTCTCTCGTCCATGGGCCCGCCAATGGCGGGCCCCGTGGTCGGGCAGGAGGACGGCTGCAAGAGATCGACGGCCGGGGCCACGCGCCATCAGATATCGTTGTACCCTCGGGGTAGGCCTATATAAACCCCCCGGGGCACCCATGCAAAGGGTTCGGCCCTGGATAGGTTTTAGACACATAGCAAGAAGGAAAGGAGCTAGCCCTGCCCCTTCTTGCTTCCCCCAAAACAGCTCGAGGAGCACCTCTGTACTATCATACCATAGTGATCATGCAGAGACCCCGCAGAGCAGCAGTAGGGGTGTTATTTCCTCGAAGAGCCCCGAAGCTGGGTAAGATTCGCCGGCGTGCATGTCTGCGCCTCATCCCGTTTCCAGGCACCGGCGACGTTCTACTCGCCCCCACCATGATAAGCCACCCGTTGGCATATGTCGCATCCAACCCCCGACATGGAATGAATAGGAGACCGAGCAGTTCAATCCACCGTGCCCTAACTTGGCGACGGAGGACACCTACGGCGACGGCGGAGAGGACGATGTCCGCGGTCGGCGTGAGGACGGCGTCGGAGAAGTCACGGCAGCTAAGCGCTTCGTCGCCGGCATCGTCGAGAGCTAGCGGTGGCGCTAGGGTTTTGATGAGGTGGAGAGGTGGAAGAAGGTTTTCTTTACCGCAGGGGACATGTATTTATAAGGAAGTGTTTGGCACTGTGCAATTACGTAGGTGCCCCTAGCGGTTCACATCTGAGGGGCACGTGGCAAGCATGCAATATACTCAGAGTTGTCCCACGTTCCCACGCCCGCCAGGCATGTCGGATGGTTGTTCCGGCTTCTCCGGATATAGAAAATAAAGATGAGTCATTTAAAACAGATTTAATGTTTGTCTCTGTCTTCACGACTAGGACGAGAGAAGACATTCGACAGCTTTCAATAGAATGCATATGATTTGGACAGACAGAGTTTGAGATAGAAAGCGTAGATAGGTTAGGGTCCGATCACATTCACTTAGTTCAAAAGATTCAAATAGGAAGACATAGCTATAAGTGAATGTCAGAGAGGATGAACACTAGTATATATATATATATATATATATATATATATATATATGAAAGCAATCAAATCATCATAGTGAAGAGAATCATGAAGATAAATTGAAACTGAAGACAAACCAAATGCGAAGTCATTGCAAAAATAACGCCATGAGTGAAACACTTCAAACCAAGAAATTTGGTGGTGGCGCTACCCACCGATAGGAAGTATTAGACCTGCATACGACGCACAATTATCGTGGCGCTCCGAAGTCAAATTCCACGTTAATGTATTCACACTCAGAGTGTAAGTCTTCATTGATTGAAGATATACATTACTTCATGTGTTGCACATCTAAGTCATCAACATGCATAAGTGTTAGGATGTGTGCCTGATCACAGGACATTTGAGGATTCCAAGATATTTAGCTCACACCGTGTCACATCCCTAGAATTTGGTTGTAGATAGTGGCATTGCATCCATGCATCATGTTTAAGTTTCATGAAATTTGAAATGGGGATTGATTAAACCCCTAGTACTAGAACAATGCAAATAGGTTCAACTTCAAAATATGTTCAAAGAACCCAAATTGGTTTGCAAAAATGTTCATGATTAATGGAAAAGGGTGAAAACCATATCCAGAGATGATGAATATTTTTCCAAGACATTTTTGGTATTTGAATTAACCCATATTGTATTTGAATTGGGGCACTTAAATTCTATAAATAATTTTAATTGCTCCAACATATTCTGAAAATAGCTAAGGGCCTCTGTAATATTTCAGTTAATGTCCAAAATTATTTTCAGGATTTATAAAAATGATTTAGTCTCTAAAACTAAATCAAAACAAATTGCAGAAAATAGAAAAACAGAAAAGAATTAGAAAGAGAGAGAGAGAGACAGAAAACCCACCTGAGCCTACCTGTGAAGCCATCTGGCGGCCCAAGTGGCCGGCCCAGCGCACCAGGCCATCCTCCTGTCGCCTTCCTCCCCTCGCCCCGAAGCAGCTCGGTGGCGAGCACCGACGCCGCCCTGGCCACCTCCTGCTTGCCACCGAGGCGCTCGACGCGTCTGGAGACGCCCAAGCCCCGCCCCTCTCCTCTCTCCTCGACCTCTCCTCCTCTCGTTTCCTCTCAGCAGCGCCTCAACACCGCCAAGACGCCGACGAGCATCGCCGCAGCCACGACCATCCCCTAGCCCAACCACCGTGACAAATAGCTCCGCAAGGACGCGAAGAATCTCCTCAACGAGCCACGCAAGCCGGGTTCCACCGCAACACCGCCGCCGATGCCTTCTTCAACCTCGACCGCCGCCATCTTCACAAATTCGCCGGCTCGACTGCCCCGACCTCGACGAAGGCCCCTCGCTCATCGCCGTGAGTCACCGACCTTCTCCCTAACTTATCATGCTCGCCCCATGCCGTAGTGCCGTCCCCCACGAGCACCGAAGCCGCCGTCCGCCATTGCTGCTTCACGCATAGCCCCCGTGCTCCCCTGGCCTCACCGTGCTGCTCTTAGTGCTCCCCGTGTCTAGCCGGTGCTGCCCAGCCTCTCCATTTGCTCACTGTTGCACCGTAGCGATGCGCCCGTGCACCACTGTAGGATCGAAGAAGGTGAGAGTGTCTAGAGGGGGGGTGATTAGACTACTCGACAAGATAAAAATTATGCCTTTTGACAAAGACAAGTTTTTGACAGATTTTGCATAACACACAAGTCAAGTAGCATACTACACATGCAATTCTAGAGTATGGGCAGCGGAAAGTAAATTGCACAAGTAGTAAAGAGAAGTGGAGAAGATCAAACGCAATTTGGAGACGTGGTGATTTTTCTCGTGGTTCCGATAGGTGGTGCTATCATACTTCCACGTTGATGGAGACTTCAACCCACAGAGGGTAACGGCTGCGAGAGTCCACGGAGGGCTCCACCCACGAAGGGTCCACGAAGAAGCAACCTTGTCTATGCCATCATGGCCTACGCCCACGGAGGGCTAGCCTTACTCGGGGTAGATCTTCACGAAGTAGGCGATCTCCTTGCCCTTACAAACTTCTTGGTTCAACTCCACATCTTGACGGAGGCTCCCAAGCGACACCTAACCAATCTAGGAGGCACCACCCTCCAAAAGGTAATAGATGGTGTTGATGATGATGAACTCCTTGCTCTTGTGCTTCAAATGATAATCTCCCCAACACTCAACTCTCCTCACCGATTTGGCTGTGGTGGAAGAAAGAATTGAGTGGAAAGCAACTTGGGAAGGCTAGAGATCAAGCTTCATATGGTGGGAGTGGAGCAACTTGATCTCAACACAAGGGTAGGTAGTTCTCTTCTCGTAAATGTAAGGTAGGAGTGGTAGTACTTTTCGATGGCTCTCTCCACGAATGAAGAGGGGGTGGAGGGTATTTATAGCCTCCACACAAAATCCAACTGCTACACACATTTGACCAATCTCGTGGGACCAGTTGAAAACTCGGTGAGACCGAAAGTTCAAATCATGTGAACATTGGGATTTTCGTGGGACCGAAAATACAATCTTTGTTAGTCCGATTCGTTGCAAAGACAAGAGCTTGCCAATCTCGGTGGGATCGACTTCATCATCTCGGTGACACCGATTTGATGATGTAGGTTATAGAAGCTATAACTCAAGTTTCGTGAGACCGAGTTCGAATCGGAAAATCCGAAATTTCTAGGGTTTGGCTTTATGGCTGAGGTGGTTCATCTCGGTGTGACTGGGTTTGGAAAATCGGTGGGACCGAGATTACTTATGAGTGTATATGGCAGTGAGAGTTGCTGATAGTTTAGGAGATGTATCACTAAGCACTTTGAGCAACCAGATCATCATCATAACCTCATCCCCTTTTAATAGTATTGGCTTTCCTATGGACTCAATGTGATCTTGGATCACTAAACCAAAAATGGAGTCTTGAGCTTTTGCCAATGCTTGCCTTAGCATCTTGAGGGGTCCACCTCTCCAGTCCTTTTGCCATGCCAATGTGATTGAGCTTCCTGAAACATACTTGATAAAAGCATTAGTCCAACCACAAAGTATGTTGTCATTAATTACCAAAACCACCTGTGGAGCAAATGTGCTTTCAATCTCCCCCTTTTTGGTAATTGATGGCAACACACAAAACAAGACATCAAAGCTTACTGAAAGAAAGACAGAATTATCACGAAAGCTTTGACAAACATGTAGTACACAGGCTCCCCCTACAAGTGTGCAAGATTTTCATAAATTATGGTTTTGGACTACCACAAGCACACAAGAGAGAAAGGCAAGATGTGCTACATGCAGCTTGGCTATATGCATCGAGCAGATGAAAAGAAGTGAGTGATAATGCATATGTGCATGGTGATTTCTTGCAAACAAGTATTTACAAGCAAGTCACCATCATGCACATTCTGCAGAGTGCATATACTTACCTTGAGGTTCCTTGGCATTGTACCTGAAGAAATAAACTTGGGAAAACAAGGTTAGATAACACAAGAGTATTTCTTCAACCAACTGCAAGAACATCAAGAGTACCAAGCCAGGATGACATGTGTAAAGAGTGTCTCATATTGAGCACAAGCTTGAATCAGCAAACATGTCTCCAAACTAAAAGATTTTCAATGAACTCGAGAGATTTTGCTTTCCATAAGATATCAATTGTGAAGGTTCCTCAAGGTTCCTCTCCTTTGAGTTGTCTCAGATCAAGGGTTTGATGGAAAGAGCAAAATCAAAAGAATGATGCCAAAAGTAATATCCAATGTGAAACACGGCAAAGCTTTGATGTGATTCTCTCCCCCTTAAGGTAAGATTGCTCTTCTTCTCCCCCTAAATCTTCTCTACTCCCCCTAAGTCTTCTCCCCCTTTGACATCAAGTGCCGAAAAGGACAGCAAACTAGGAAGGTCAGGGAAGATGGAAAGAAGTAGGATCCTTAAGAATCACAACAGGGCAATAAAATCAGTGAAGCTGCAGAAGATGATATCCTGAAAGAAGTAAATCGGTGACACCGAAATAAGATGGATCGGCGGGTCCGATAGTCAGGGACTTAGGCAGATCCTTTTCGGTCAGACCGAAATTTTTAAGTTGGTGACGCCGAGTTTAATTCCAAGGAAATACAGAAATAATTCAGCTCACTTTGCAAGGAATGTTTTAAAGGATTTGCAATGAATTGGTAAATGATTTTCAAGGAATTGTTCAGAGCCAAAAGGATATTCACAAAGACAGAAGAACATAAATGAAAAAGATTCCTAGATGAAGTTTTTTTTAGAAAAGAAAACTCAATGAGAGAACATAAGAAAACAAAAACAAAGCACTCCAAAACATATGTACTTCATCTAGATAGGGGTCGGCGACTAGGTCACCTATGTTTGAGTATTTTGACTTAGGAGTCAAATGAGAACATTTGATCATAGGTCATACTCATCGTTTAAGCTCAAAATGGGGTTGCCATTTTTCGATTAAGCATTTGATGTGATCACATCTTATGAAGCTGCTTGTACTCATGTCTTTGAGCAAAGCTCCTTAAAGATGTGAAGAACATACCTTGGGCTTGTTGTTGCTTTGCTCATGTAGGTGAACTTGATGTAGGTGCTCATAGAATGTGAAGTTGGAGCACCATTTCCACTTGTGTAGTTCATCTTCCTACATGGGTTAGGCAAGCAAGGAAATACTCAAGAATATCCAAGATGACAAGAGTGAAGTACTAGATGTATAAGATGTCAAAAAGGATATGTGGGATTTTGTTCCTTGAACTCAACAACCCAAAGGGCTAGATACTTGGTTAATGACAAGATTACTCATGATTTGAGTGTGTGTGGTAATCTTGTGGAATGTAGATCATACAAGTACCTGCAAGGGGTTAGATGCAATACAAGGGGGCAAATGTGTCCAATGACATATGATCATCATCATAAGAGAAATATCAAGGACTAGTCAAGTAGGCTCATGCCTTGCATGCATCAATGGAGTTTTCACTCCAAGTTTGAAGCATCAATGATGTTCAACTCACTCCTTAAGCGACAAAACACCTTCTCATCAAGAGGTTTTGTAAATATATCAACGAGTTGTTTGTCAGTACGAACATGCTTAAGATTGATGTCACCTTTGGCAATGTGATCACGAATAAAATGGTGACGAACTTCAATATGTTTCGTTCGAGAGTGTTGCACGGGATTGTGTCCAATCTTAATCGCACTCTCATTGTCACAAAGCAAAGGAACATGTCTCACATGTATCCCATAATCCTTAAGCATTTGTGTCATCCATAGTAATTGAGCACAACATGAACCAGCAGCTATATATTCTGCTTCGGCAGTGGATAATGATACCGAATTTTGTTTCTTGGAGGACCAAGATACAAGGGATCGACTAAAAATTGACACGCACGAAGTTGACTTTCTATCAACCTGCCACCGCATAGTCCGAGTCGGAATAGCCAACAAGGTCGAAAGAGGCCCTCTTAGGATACCAAATGCCAAAGTTTGGTGTGTGTATCAAATATCTCACAATTCTTTTAACAGCTTTAAGATGACATTCTTTAGGGCTGCTTGATATTGAGCACACATGCATACACTCAACATTATGTCGACGAGAAGCACAGAGATATAGTAGAGAACCAATCATAGATCGGTAAACCTTTTGATCAATGGGTTCTCCATCTTTTGTCAAGTCATTATGTCCACTAGTAGGCATGGGGTTCTCATACCTTTGCTTTCTTGCATGTTGAACTTCTTGAAGAGATCCTTGGTGTACTTTGTTTGTGAGACAAAGGTACCCTCCTTAGATTGCTTGATTTGCAACCCAAGGAAGAATTTGAGTTCACTCATCATGGACATCTCATACTTCTCCGACATGAGCTTTCCAAACTTCTCGCTAAAATAAGGGTTAGTTGAACCAAAGATAATATCATCAACATATATTTGGCACACAAATAGTTCACCATCAACCCTTTTCGTGAATAGCGTTGAGTCTATTTTTCCAATCTCAAAGCCTTTTTCAAGAAGAAAGCTAGTCAAGATTTGTACCAAGCTCTAGGAGCTTGTTTAAGACCATAAAGAGCTTTGTGCAACTTGTAAACATGATTAGGCTTTTGGGATTCACAAACCGGAGGTTGTTTCACAAATACTTCCTCCTCAATTTCACCATTTAGGAAAGCACTTTTAATATCCATTTGATAGAGAGTAATATCATGGTGATTGGCATAAGCAAGAAGAATGCTAATGGACTCAAGTCTAGCAACGGGGCATAGGTCTCACCATAGTCCATACCTTCGACTTGTGTGTAACCTTGAGCTACGAGACGAGCCTTGTTGCGGATGACTTGTCCATCTTCATCTTGCTTGTTCAAACACCCATTTGGTTCCAATGACGTTTTGATCATCCTTGGGCTTTCTACCAAAGTCCATACATTGTTCCTCTCGGTTGTGTAGCTCTTCGCATAGCGCTCACCCAATCCGGTCTTCAAGTGCTTCTTCTACCTTCATAGGTTCAATACTAGAGATAAATGAGTAATGCTCACAAAAGTTAGCTAAGCGAGTTTTAGAGCGAGTAATTCTCCTGAGTCGATGTCGCTCATCATTTGTTCCACGGATGATTTTTCTTGACTCTTGCTCGGACTCGGGATAGCTTTTGTTGTGGTTGTGGCTGAGCTTCCTCATCATCCTCATCTTCCTCTTCTTCTTCATTGTTGTTGGTGTTTTCTTGAGGCGGTGGAGAAGGAGGTTGTGGTGGATCTTCTTGTTGCACTTCCTCATCTTGGTGAGTTCCACTTGTGGAGGCCTCCATGTTGCCTTGAGGTTCATCTTGACGTGAGGTAGGGGGCTCCACATATGTAGATGAGGTACTCTCCTTCACTTCCATGGGACGAATCTTTCCAATAGATAAATCTTGAATGGCTTCCGATGGGTCCTTGTCTCCTACATCAATAGGCATTTGCTCTACTTATGAGCCATTAGATTCATCAAACTTCACGCTCTACCGCCTCTTCAACCTTTCGGTGAAATTATTGTAGACACGGTAGGTGTGGGAGTTTGATCCATAACCAAGAAAAAACCTTCATGAGTTTTAGGAGCAAATTTAGACCGACGATGCTTATCAAGGATATAGCATTTTGAACCAAAGACACGAAAGTATCCCACTTGGGGTTTGTTACGGTGAGGAGCTCAGATGATGTCTTGCCGAGAAGTTTATGAAGATAAAGCCTGTTGATAGCATGACAAGTCTGTCTCGACGGCTTCACCCCAAAAGTGCTTCGTGTCTTGTATTCATCAAGCATCGTTCTCGCCATCTCTATGAGCTGCTCGGTTCTTCCTCTCAACAACTCCATTTTGTTGAGGAGTGTACGAGTCGAGAACTCATGTAGAATCCCTTCCTCATCGAGAAAAGGGTCTACATGGGCGTTCTTGAACTCCGTTCCATTGTCACTCCGAACTTTCTTGATCTTCACCTCAATATGATTTTGGGCCTTTCTGGCAAAGGTTTTGAAGATTGTCTGAACCCTTGGAGTTGTCTCCAAAAGTCACATACTTGCGTGGACCATCGTTCTTTGCAAGCTCTCGAAACATGTCTTCGTCTCCGGTCATGTGATCGGTGCATCCACTATCAAGAATCCACTCTTTTCCGCCGGATATGTAGTCTCTCATATTTGCCATAAGATTGAGACTCTTCATGATCTTGTCTAGCTCGGTGTCCGAATCGGAGTAATCATCATCATGCTCATGCTCATCATCATATTGACCCATAGATTGTTCATCATCAACACATAGGTCAATTTGACAACTACTTGCATTAGTTTTGTCAATGTGACTATAATCATCGGAATGCAATACAAGAGCATTTCTAATAAGATCATTGATAAGACAAGGATCTCCCTTCTTTTTCATGAGATCACGAAGCTCAAAGAAGCATTTATCAAAGTTGGGATCATTAAGATCATATCAAATTCAATAGTCTTGTATAGAATTTCATCAAGACCTCTCAAAGAGTAGTCCGGATAAAGTTCTTCCAAGAACTTCCACATAGCATAGGCGCACTCAAAGTTTGTGACGATCTTAAGCAAGTTATCGGGTAACCTCTAATGATAAGATTTACAGTTCTAAGGTTACTGAAGCAAATCAAGCTCTTCATCCATGGTAGGGTGCAAGGGTCAAATGGAGGCACATATGGGGTTTCAACATATTTGCGCAAGTTATACATCTTAAAGATAATAAGCATTTCAATCCTCCACGAGTTATAGGACACTCCATCAAGAATAGGCACTCTATGGCTAACACTCCCAAACGTAGACACGTCCATCTTCCTCCAATGGTGTGTAAACCAAAGCAATGGAGACCAAGGCTCTGATACCAATTGTAGGATCGAAGAAGGTGAGAGTGTCTAGAGGGGGGGGTGATTAGACTACTCGACAAGATAAAAATTATGCCTTTTGACAAAGACAAGTTTTTGACAGATTTTGCATAACACACAAGTCAAGTAGCATACTACACATGCAATTCTAGAGTATGGGCAGCGGAAAGTAAATTGCACAAGTAGTAAAGAGAAGTGGAGAAGATCAAACGCAATTTGGAGACGCGGTGATTTTTCTCGTGGTTCCAAAGGTGGTGCTATCGCATTTCCACGCTGATGGAGACTTCAACCCACTGAGGGTAACGGCCTGCGAGAGTCCACGGAGGGCTCCACCCACGAAGGGTCCACGAAGAAGCAACCTTGTCTATGCCATCATGGCTCACGCCCACGGAGGGCTAGCCTTACTCGGGGTAGATCTTCACGAAGTAGGCGATCTCCTTGCCCTTACAAACTTCTTGGTTCAACTCCACATCTTGACGGAGGCTCCCAAGCGACACCTAACCAATCTAGGAGGCACCACCTCCAAAAGGTAATAGATGGTGTTGATGATGATGAACTCCTTGCTCTTGTGCTTCAAATGATAATCTCCCCAACACTCAACTCTCCTCACCGATTTGGCTGTGGTGGAAGAAAGAATTGAGTGAAAAGCAACTTGGGAAGGCTAGAGATCAAGCTTCATATGGTGGGAGTGGAGCAACTTGATCTCAACACAAGGGTAGGTAGTTCTCTTCTCGTAAATGTAAGGTAGGAGTGGTAGTACTTTCGATGGCTCTCTCCACGAATGAAGAGGGGTGGAGGGTATTTATAGCCTCCACACAAAATCCAACTGCTACACACATTTGACCAATCTCGGTGGGACCGGTTGAAAACTCGGTGAGACCGAAAGTTCAAATCATGTGAACGTTGGGATTTTCGTGGGACCGAAAATACAATCTCTGCTAGTCCGATTCGTGCAAAGACAAGAGCTTGCCAATCTCGGTGGGACCGACTTCATCATCTCGGTGACACCGATTTGATGATGTATGTTCTGAAGCTTGGCAACTCAAGTTTCGTGAGACCGAGTTCAGAATCGGAAAATCCGAAATTTCTAGGGTTTGGCTTTATGGCTGAGGTGGTTCATCTCGGTGTGACTGGGTTTGGAAAATCGGTGGGACCGAGATTACTTATGAGTGTATATGGCAGTGAGAGTTGCTGATAGTTTAGGAGATGTATCACTAAGCACTTTGAGCAACCAGATCATCATCATAACCTCATCCCCTTTTAATAGTATTGGCTTTCCTATGGACTCAATGTGATCTTGGATCACTAAACAAAAAATGGAGTCTTGAGCTTTTGCCAATGCTTGCCTTAGCATCTTGAGGGGTCCACCTCTCCAGTCCTTTTGCCATGCCAATGTGATTGAGCTTCCTGAAACATACTTGATAAAAGCATTAGTCCAACCACAAAGTATGTTGTCATTAATTACCAAAACCACCCAGGGAGCAAATGTGCTTTCAACCACCGAACACCACCGCCGCCAAAGCTCGTCGCCGGCATGAGTTCCGGCCACCCCACGCCCTCCCGTTGGTCCCCCTGGATGCGCGCGGGCTAGGGCTACCTCGTGCCCTCAAGATCAATCCGTCGCCTCGGGCGCAACTCCGACGGACGCCGCCATGATTGAGGTCGTCGCCGGCCTAACTCCGCCACGCCGACGACGTGGCACACTTAATTAGCGGCTGAACACCACGCTAACCAACCCCTAGGCCACCTACACACGGACCCCACTCCCTAATTAACTCCAGCTTTATTTCTGCTTAGATTAGTGTTAATCTTGCGGACCCCACGTGTCGGGCTTTGACTTTGGCCAAGTCAGCGCTGATCGTCCCACATGTCACGACCTAAACAGCCCTCGTGACATCGACGATGGGTCCCACAGGTCAGGTTTGACCTGGCCGACCCAGTTGACCTGCTGACATCATACCTATGTCATGTCGACAAGAAGAACTTATTTTCGGATTTATTCTTATATAGAAAATTCCGTAAAATGTTGCAAACTTCAAAAATTCATAGTAATTCAATCGTAACTCCAAATGAAATAAATTATATATGAAAAATGATCAGAAAAATCCAATCTATCCATCTGTACCATTTTCATGCATGTTAGAACAACTTATAGCTGCTGTTTAGGACAAATCATATGAATGGCATTTAAATAATCACATGTGGAGTTTGAATTTGAACCTAGGGTTCAAACCAACTCCATTTAATTTGCTGCTAGTTGCATTAGCTCAGATCACAACATATTGCCATGTCATGATCATGCATCATATTGTGCATTGCATTGATTGTGTTCTTCCTTGTTTGCCGGTGATTATCCCCTCTCAGTAGACGACGTTCGACGATGAGTTCGATGACACCGATGAAGAACTATATTATCTTGGAAGTGCGTGCAAGCAAAACCCCTTGTTCATTCCGATACAATCCCACTCTCTCGCTCCGCGCTCTCTTTTACTGCATTAGGACAACAACGCTTCAACTGTTACATGCTGCGGTAGTTGAACCCTTTATCCTCTCGCATGACCTGTCATTGCCACAAGAATAGATGAAACCCACTAGCATGAGTAGGAATTGTTTGAGCCCCGATGTGCCTACTCATTCATGCTTGTTTGTCATGCCTGCTATTGCTTAGAGTTGTGTCAGTCCGATTCATCGGATGAATCGGAAAGTGGTGAACATGTCCCACTGTTGAGAGCTAAGTGTGTGAACACGATTTGGTAAAGGTAGCGGTGAGAGGCCATGTAGGAGTACATGGTGGGTTGTCTCATTGCAGCCGCCCTCGTGAACTGAAGTTCGTGTTTGTGATCCATGATCGCCATTACCACACATTGGGCTCCGGCGCCCAAGCTCTCTCGACTTATTAATCAACTCGATCTCTGCCCAGAGTTGCAACTAGTTTCGTGTTTGTAGGTAGTGTTAGTAGTCTACCAAGTGGCACCCGCACAAGTGGGCTTGGGACAGATTAGGCACAATGGCACGGTGTACAGCGAGATCCACCCGTCGAGGTGGGCTTGGGAACCCTGCTCACATCGTTTGGGGCTGTGAGCGACACCCGGCCGGATCTCCTTGCGGATGGAACCCGAATAGGCGATAAACCGGACGAGAGACTTGTGTGGTTAGTCGTCGTGGCCGACACCTCGCTGGGCTTCCGCTTGAAGGTTGCCGAGTACATGTCGTGTAAACGGCGTTAAGTGGTGAGAGCGTGTGTGAAGAAGTACACCCCTGCAGGGTTAATATGATCTATTCGAATAGCCGTGTCCGCGGTAAAGGACTTCTGGGTTGCCTGTACAGTTCATAGACAAGTGAAAGTGGATACTCTAAAATGCGCAAGATAAGCGTGAGTGCTATGGATGGCGTTCTCGTCGTGTGCGCCACCTCAAAAGAGTTTCTTGCAGTCTTAGTTTAGGATAGCCACTGAGTCAAAGCTGGCTTGCTGCAGTTAAACCCCACCACCCCCTTTGTTGATAATGATGCATATGTAGTTAGATCTGATGTAAGTCTTCCTGGGTACATTTGTACTCACGTTTGCCTATTTTATGTTTTTGCAGAGAGACTTCAGTCTCGCTAGTAGTTCCACGTGGACTTCGACGTTTAGCTTGTTACCTCAGCTACGATCTTGTGCCCTCGGCGGGATCTAGTAGATAATCAGGCTTCTCAGCCTTTTTCATTTGTAGATGTCTGTACTCAGACATGTTAAGCTTCCGCTTGTGCTTGACTTGTATGCTCTGAATGTTGGGTCGTGAGACCCATGTTTGTAATATCTCGCTCCTCGGAGCCTAATGAATACATACTTGAGTCGTAGAGTCATGTTGTGATGCCATGTTGTATTTACACATATCGAGCATATTGTGTGTATGTTTGAAATGCTTGGTATGTGTGGGATCTGACTATGTAGTTGTTTATCTTTAGTAGCCTCTCTTACTGGAAATGTCTCCTAGTGTTTCATCGAGCCATGGTAGCTTGCTATCGCTCCGAACACTTAGGCTGGCCGGCATGTGTCCTTCCTCGCTCTCGTGGTCCGTCCTTCGGGAAATGTCACGATGAATACCGGAGTCCTGTTAGCCCGCTACAACCCGGTTCACCGAGTCTCGCTAGCCCAGTGCTACAGACCGATTCACTCGGCGATGACCGACACGCTCGATGTCGGGTCATGGATGCTCGTCCTCGTAAGTTTGTGCCACTTTGGGTTTACGACTAGCCATGTCATCGGGCTCCTTATCATATGGATGCTAGCGACACTATCATATACGTGTGCCAAAAGGCTAAACGGTCCCGGCAAAGGTAAGGCGACACCCGTGGGAATACCGTGCGTGAGGCCGCAAAGTGATATGAGGTGTTACATGCTAGATCGATGTGGCATTGAGTCGGGGTCCTGACACACTGTAACTTGCAAAACCTTTTCTCATCCAAGGGCTTTGTGAAGATATCTGCCAATTGCTATTTAGTGTTGACGTGAATGATGTCAATATCTTTCTTCATGACATGATCTCTGAGAAAGTGATGACGAATTTCAATGTGCTTTGTCTTCGAGTGTTGGACTGGATTGTTGGCAATCTTGATGGCACTTTCGTTGTCGCAGAAGAGAGGTACTTGTTTCAGATTGATGCCATAGTCCTTGAGAGTTTGCTTCATCCATAGAAGCCGAGCACAACAAGATCCAAAGCAATGTATTCAGATTCAGCAGCTTGAGAGCGAAACACGCTACGCTTCTTTGAAGACCAACAGATAAGTGATCGACCCGTAAAGTGACATGTGCCCGATGTAGACTTGTGATCCACCTCGTCACCAAAGATAATCAGATCCGAGAATCCAACCAAATCAAATTTTGAGCCCTTTGGATACCATAATCCGAGTGTTGGGGTGTAAGCCAAATATCGAAGAATTCGCTTCACTGCTAAGTGATGCGATTCCTTTGGTGCCGCTTGGAATCGAGCACACATGCAAACACTAAGCATAATATCTGGCCTAGATGCACATAGATAAAGTAAGGAACCAATCATGGAGCGGTATACCTTTTGATCGAGCTCTTTACCATTGTCGTTGGGACCAAGATGGTGTTTGGCTGGCATTGGCGTTGTGTAACCTTTGCAATCTTCCATTCCAAACTTCTTCAGACAATCTTTGAGGTATTTTTCTTGAGATATGAAGATGCCATTCCTTTGTCGATTTAATTTGAAGACCAAGGAAGAATTTCAGCTCACCCATCTGGACATCTGATATTGCTCTTGCATCATGTATCCAAACTCATCACTATACTTCTGGTTGGTGCAGCCGAAGATAATGTCCTCCACATATATTTGGCACACAAACAGTTCACCATCATATGTCTTCGTGAGGAGTGTAGGATCGAGGGATCCAGGTTTGAAGCCTTTGCTCTTCAGGAAGTCTTTGATCGTATCATACCAAGCGTGAGGTGCTTGTTTGAGGCCATAGAGTGCTTTGTTTAGCTTGTACACCATATTAGGATGTTTTGGATCTTCAAAGCCAGGTGGTTGAGCGACATATACTTCTTCTTCAATCTTGCCATTGAGAAATGCACTCTTCACATCCATTTGATATAGCAAGATGTTGTGGTGGTTAGCATAGGCTAGCAGTATGCGAATAGCTTCAAGCCTAGCAACAGGAGCAAATGTTTCATCGAAGTCAATTCCTTCAACTTGAGTATATCCTTGAGCCACAAGACGTGCTTTGTTTCTGACGACTTGACCATGCTCATCTTGCTTGTTTCGATATACCCATTTTGTGCCAATAATGTTATGCTTGTGAGGGTCAGGTCGCTTGCTAAGTTCCCAAACATTGTTCAGCTTGAACTGTTGAAGTTCTTCTTGCATAGCTTGAATCCATTCAGGTTCCATAAAGGCTTCAGCAACTTTCTTGGGTTTAGATATTGACACGAATGAAAAATGCCCACAGAAATTTGCTAGCTGTGTTGCTCTTGAGCGAGTAAGTGGACCAGGTGCATTGATGCTGTCAATTATCTTCTCAATTTGTACTTCATTTGCAACACGAGGATGAACTGGACGAAGACTTTGCTCTTGCTGATCATTGTCATCATTGGGAGGATTGTCTTCAGACTGAGCATTGTCTTTAGGTTGGTTAGGTGCAGAAATGATAAGTTCCTCTTTAGGCTGTGCTTCAGAGGGCATGACTTCACCAGTTCCCATCAGCTTGATAGATTCGTTGGGCAGAGCTTCGTCTAATGTACTTGGCTGAAGCTCTCTCTGTGAACCATTGGTTTCATCAAATCTCACGTCCACCGTTTCGACGATTTTGTAGAGATAGAGGTTGAAGACTCTGTAGGAGTGTGAGTCCTTTACATAGCCAAGCATGAAGCCTTCGTGAGCCTTAGGTGCAAATTTTGACTTGTGATGGGGATCCTTGATCCAGCACCTAGCTCCAAATACTCTGAAGTAACTGACATTTGGCTTCTTGCCAGTAAGGAGCTCATAGGATGTTTTGTTCAGAAGCTTATGGATGTAGACACGGTTGATGATATGGCATGCTGTATCAATAGCTTTAGGCCAGAACTTTCTTGGTGTCTTGTATTCATCGAGCATTGTTCGAGCCATCTCAATGAGGGTTCTGTTCTTGCGCTCAACAATGCCATTTTGCTGAGGTGTGTATGGAGCAGAGAACTCATGAGTGATTCCCATTGTATTTAGATAAAGATCATGTCCGGTGTTCTTGAATTCAGTGCCATTGTCACTTCTGATGTGTTTGATCTTCACGCCATAATTCTTCATTGCTCGATTGGCGAAGCGTCTGAAGACATCTTGCACTTCAGTCTTGTAGAGAATTATGTGCACCCATGTGTATCTTGAGTAGTCATCAACAATGACGAAGCCATAGAGACATGCAGTTGTTGTGAGGGTGGAGTAGTGAGTAGGTCCAAATAAGTCCATGTGTAACAGCTCGAAGGGTTGAGATGTCGTCATGATTGTCTTCGAGGGGTGCTTTGCCCTAGTCATCTTTCCAGCTTCGCAGGCACCACACAGATGATCCTTCTTGAACTTCACACCTTCGATGCCTACGACATGCTTCTTTTTGACGAGTGTGTGTAAGTTCCTCATGCCAGCATATGCCCTAGCCTCCGATGCCAGAGCCAGCATTCTGAAGCTTTTGCGAGAAGACATACGGCAAGTTGTGGACCTGCTGAGAAATCTACCATGTACAGATCATCTTTTCGATACCCTTCAAAGACTAGAGACTTGTCAGATTCCATTAGTACAAGGCAATGATATTTTCCGAATAGCACAATCATGTTCAAGTCACAAAGCATTGAGACGTATATTGTTGAAACGAAGGATTCAACAAGCATCACTTTATCCATGTGTTGATCCTTTGAGATTGCAACTCTACCTAGACCCAATACCTTGCTTTTACCAGTGTTAGCAAATGTGATGTGACTCTTGTCGGATGGACGTAAGGTTGAGTCCATAAGAAGACTTCGATCACCAGTCATATGATTTGTGCATCTGCTGTCCATAATCCATTCTGAAGCTTTTGGTGACATACCCTACAGTGCAGTTAGGAGGATAGGCTTCACAAAGAGTGTTGTGAAGCGTAAGCATTTGATGCACATAAGGATTATCACAGCTTAAATCAAGGTTAGGACTCATAGTATGACTGGTAAGCGATTTAGATGTGAAATATACAGTAAGACATTTTATCATGCATCCTCAATGTGTTTTAGGTCCCCAACAATAGCATCAGACGCCTTTGATTGCAGGCTGGAGACCTTTCTCTGCAAAAGAAAGTTAATTCTTCTTCACCACCCATATTTTCAGGGGTGGCTTAGAAGCAATGAGTCTAAGTGCAGCATCTGAGAATTTTGGCTTTGGAGCCCTAGCAAATAGCCTTGCAGGATATGAATGATATGCATATGAATAAGCAGAAAAGTTCTTAGTTCTATGAACATAGCGGTTTGAAGACACACGCTCATATTCATAAGTCTGAGTATGATTTCCCTGCAAAACATTGGCATTAGGGTGACTCAAGTGAGTCCTGTATCTGTATGAAGCCTTTGGGCCATGTGAAGCCATAGGTCTGGGGTTTGTCTTCTTCCTTGGTGGTGTCATGATGACATTCACAGGAAGACTCTCAATGTACTGCTTAGGTACCCAGATCTTCTTCATAGGCAGTCCATTCCTGTAGTTAGTACCAATATACCTGGCAAACACTTCACCATTCTGATTCTTGAACAGTTTATAGTTTGCATCAAAGGATTCATCAATGACAATAGGATTAGCACATGTAAAGCCAGATAAGGTGGATGGATCTACTGAAGGTTCCTTTGCAGCAACCCATGTGGTTTTGGGTATGCTCAAAGCCCAAAGAGGAGCCATCAACATTCATTTTCCTCTCGAACCCAACACCCTCTTTCCTAGGGTTTCGGTTCAGAATCTGCTTTTTGAGGACATCGCAGAGTGTCTGATGTCTTCAGACTTTTATACATCCATGTTTCAAGCAATGTCTTCAACCTAGCATTTTCATCAGCAATAGTAGTGGCATCCTCCGCAGAGGGGTTAGTAACCACATCAGTAGGTGAAGACAATGAAACAGTAGCATCAGTGGAACATTCAGCAACAGAGGTAGCGTTATCATGCTCAATGCATTTTAGACATGGTGGTTCAAATCCTTCCTGAGCGGAACTGATCTGTTGAGTGCGAAGTGACTCATTCTCTTTTTGAAGATCTTCATGAGCCGCTCTCAATTTCTCAAGCTCTTGCTTCCTTTGAAGATAATCATAGGAGAGCTTTTCATAAGTGGTTGAGAGCGTTTCATGACGACTTTCAAGTTCTTGGTACTTAGCATGAAGATTTTTTATATCTTCAACTAAGGACTATGAACGTGTCATTTCCGCGTCCAACAGGTCATCGCTTTTGTCTAACAGTTTTTGAGTATGTTCCATAGCCTTTTGTTGTTTAGTTGCAATTTTAGCAAGTGTTTTGTAGCTGGGTTTGGATTCACAATCAGAGTCATCTTCACTTGATGTTTGAAAGTAAGCATCACGTGATTTTACCTTGGCACCATGTGCCATGAAGCAGTAGGTGGAAGTAGGATCGTCTTCGTCATCAGCTTCAGCGTTGGTGTGGAAGTCATTGTCTTCAGTGTTGAAGATGGTCTTGGCAACATAGGCTGTGGCTAGAGCCAGAGTTGCAACACCAGGGTCGGACTCTTCTCCAGAGGCCACCTCCGCCTCCTCAGAAGCAGACTCCTCCTCTAAATCCATTTCCTTGCCAACAAAGGCACGAGCCTTGCCAGACGAGCTCTTCTTGTATGATGAAGACTTGGAAGAAGACTTATAAGAAGACTTTGAGGATTTCTTCTTCTTCTTGTCATCAGAATCATATTCCTTGCTCTTCTTCTTCTTCTTCACATTGTCCCACTGTGGACACTCAGATATGTAGTGACCAGGTTTCTTGCCTTGTGACAGGTTCTCTTCTTGTGGTCATGGGTGGAAGCTTCATCATTCCTTGAGCTGGATCGTGAAGACTTTCTGAAGCCTTTCTTCTTGGTGAATTTCTGGAACTTCTTCACAAGCATAGCAAGTTCCTTTCCAATGTCTTCGTGATCATCGAATCGTAGTCGATTCTTCTTCAGATGAGGAAACAACTTTTGCCTTCAAAGCGAAGTTCGGCCATAGTTGGGACCATAGATATCTCTTTTCTCGTAAAGTCGAACTCATGTGTGTTGAGCCTCTCAAGTATATCAGACGGATCGAGTGTCTTGAAGTCAGGACGTTCTTGAATCATGAGGGCAAGGGTGTCAAAGGAGCTGTCAAGTGATCTTAGCAGTGTCTTAATGATTTCATGCTTGGTAATCTCAATTGCGCTGAGAGCTTGAAGCTCATTTGTGATGTCAGTGAGGCGATCGAATGTGAGCTGGACATTTTCATTGTCGTTTCTCTTGAAGCGGTTGAAGAGGTTGCGAAGAACACTGATCCTTTGATCTCTCCGGGTTGAGACGCCTTCATCGACCTTGGATAGCCATCCTGCACTAGCTTCGACGCTTCCGAGCACTCACACGCCATATCGTCCTTTGGTCGATGACCACGATAATGTTCTTGGCAGTAGAGTCCAGTTGAATGAACTTCTTGACATCAGTAGGGGTGACACCTTCACCATTTTTGGGAACGCCGTTCTTGACGACGTACCAGAGGTCGACATCAAGATGCATACACATCTTATTCTTCCAGTAGGGATATTCAGTTCCATCGAACACGGGGCAAGTAGCGGAGACTTTGATTATCCCCGCAATGATATAGCTAAAACTCCTGTGGTTAAATGAATCACACGTAACAAGGAGTACCTTGCTCTGATACCAATTGAAAGTGCTAGTATCGACTAGAGGGGGGGGGTGAATAGGCGATTTTTATGAAAGTCTTCAAAACTTGGAAGTTTCAAAGACAAACAATCGAGTATTAGCTAGAACCTACTACCTTCTCTTAGGTAAAATAGCATAAAACAAGATAGGACCTGACTCTTCATTATGGAGAATGGAGATTATCCTGTCTCCAATTCTTGCACTTTGCCTAATGTTGCTTCCAAGTACCTCCTTATGACTGACCATACATTTTTTCCCAATCTTTGATTGTCATGTCTTCATTGCTTTTAGAAATCCGATATGAACAGGAGTGATCCGTAGGATGACCTGACCGTATATTCAAAACATCAAGGCGACCTTTCTGAAACATCATATGAGGCACACACTCCTGCGGGATTATCTGTTGAAAAACATAGTAATAATTTTCGTAGTTAGTAATGTAGTTCAGTTTTAGAAGAATTTATGCAAAAGATGCACAGATGTCGTAATACTAAAAAATATTACCATGAGATCTCCATGGATGTTAGCATAGTTCAACACGTGCACTAGTGGCACATATTGACCACAATGTGGAGGAGTTTGATAATAGACATTGTAATTCTCAAGATCAGTACAAAATGTGACCACATGATTTTTCTCCTGATAAGTTAACTCAGAGCCATCAGTGTAGTAGGTTCTGTCTACCACCTTCCGGACATTCTTTGAAGAACGAAAATAAGCTATCAATGGAAATAAGTTGTCAACTATTTTGAAATAAACAACATAAATTACTTAATAACTATGTTTGAGAAACTCACATAGCGGTAGAATTGGAAGCGTATCAACAAGGACCCAAATGTCCAAATTGTCTACCTCGATGTTAGCATCACCAAGATCCATGGTGACAAGCATACCCTGTTGAAAATCATACATCTTGCAAAGTGCTTCCCAATCTGGGCAAGCAAAATTGGATACGCTCTCAGAATTGTATAGATTTACCTCAAAATCCATACCATGATGGGTCCTTAGGTGAATTTTCTTTGTTTCATTCCTCTCATGATCTTCAAAACCCATCCTCTCCAAGACATAGCATCTTGCATGGCATGGGATAAGCTAGTCGAATTGTAAAAGATGAAAATTACACGTTGAAGTAGTAAAAGTCGAGCTTAATTATGAAAAAACACTTTGCATCGTAGCATACCATTTCACAATCGAAGGCCTCCTCGAGCTTAATGCTGAAGTGTCGACCTTCTACCAAGTGAGGCCTGTCGCAAAAACCCTGTTGTCGCCGCACCAGGAGCACTCCGCGGGTCTTTCGTCCGACGACATTTCCTATGTTCATAATTCAAAGATTAAACTTCTAAAATTCAATATATGTGTGCTACAAAACCTAAATTAGAACATTATTATTCAGCACGGATTGACTATCGGTCTGTCGAGTCTTTTTTTTGAAAACTTTCAGCTCAAGTGGTGTATATATTCGACCGTTGGTGATGGTCGCTCCTCCCTTCGTCCCCTAGTGCATTAAACCAAAATGTCTAGCACACGGGAATGAAGGAGAAGCGACCCCATGACAACAGTCGGCATTCTTCTTCGTTCTATCATATATGGTGGACACACTCCCTCACTGATTTTTTGACCGTCGGTGATGGTCGTTACTCCTCCTTCCCCTAGTGCCTAACAAAGGTCTAGCACAAGGAGAAGGAGAAATGACCCCCACGACAACAGTCGGGTTTCTTCCTCTCTCTCATATATGGTGCAGACTTTCTCCCTCACTCATTTTTTGATTGTCACGTATGGAGCCTTGATAGACTTAAAGTCAACCCGAAATGTCGTTTAATTATCTTTCTAGAAAATCCAGGCCACTCGATATTTCCTACATATTCTAGCACAAGTCATGCCAAAATTCACGGAAAAATCCGGTATGACCTTTGCTAAAAAAGGACATATCGAGCGCCTGAAATTTGCCGGAACAAAAATTAATCAACACTCCGGCAAAACATAGGCCACTCAGAGGACATATCCTATTTGCATTCAAACTTGATGGTCATTACATTTCAATGGTTGAAAATATGAACAAAAATATTTCAAAATATCTTATAGGACTCATATTGACATGGAGATTTGGCTAGTCTCACCTTGAGGTCGGAGGGGGCCTGTGACAGGGACGACGGCGGCGACGACATGGAGATTTGGCTGCAAAAACAAAATAGTATTCAAAATAGTGCTCCCCAATTTGAGCATTCAAAATAGGAGTATTGAAAACCCTAAATCAAAATATAAACAAAAACCTACATTTACTAAAAATATAAACAAAAACACTATTATCCTCATCTTAGGACTTAGTAAAAACCCTAAATCAAAATATAAACAAATACCTACATTTACTAAAAATATAAATAAAAATACTATTATCCTTATCTTAGGACTTAGTGAAACCCTAAATCAAAATATAAACAAAAACCTGCATTTACTAAAAAAATCCTATTCAATTCAAAAGACCTACATTTACTTATTCTTTTCAATTTCATATATTTTATTCTATTCAAATTTACTTATTCAAAATTTCTTGAAATTTCCTATTCTATTCAAAATACCTACATTTACTTATTCTTTTCAATTTCATATTTTATTCTATTCAAATTTGAGGGGGAGGAGGAGGGAGCAGGAGGGGGAGGAGGAGGGAGGAGGAGGAGGGGGCCGCTGGAGAGGGAGGAGGAGGAGGGGGGGGGCGCCACCGGCTGAGAGGAAGGAGGAGGGGGAGGAGGAGGGAGGGACCATGGGGGGTAGGAGGATGACGATGATGGAGGAGGAGGGACGGAGGGAGGACGGCGGCAACGACGACGGCCACGATGACGGAGGCGACAAAGGCGGCGAGAGAGTGTGAGGAGGAGGAGGGAGGAGGAGGGGGAGGAGGGGAGGAGGAGGAAGCGACCTTGGGGGAAGGAGGATGGCAACGACGGAGGAGGACGGTGGTGACGACAACGGAGGTAATGAGAGTGTGAGGGGGAGAGTGAGAGGACGCATGCGGGCTGGTTTGGATAAGGGCCCATAGTGGTAGCGCTTGTCCATAAAAGGCGCTACTACTAAAATCTGTAGCAGTAGCGCTTTCTAAGAATGTGCGCTACTAGTATCCCTAGCATACCTGGAACGGTTTGTTAGTTTTAGTAGTAGCACATTTGAAAGTGCTAGTATCGACTAGAGGGGGGGTGAATAGGCGATTTTTATGAAAGTCTTCAAAACTTGGAAGTTTTGAAGACAAACAATCAAAATGACCTAATTGATATGCAACGGAAGATAAACTACAATAAGCAAACCATAGTCAAGTATGCAATGATATGAAAGAACAAGACTAATTGCAGCTGAGTAGTAAGGATCAGGATGGAGATAGTATGAAGCCAATCAACGATAGTAGTCAAGCAATGAAGTCAAACAGGTACGACAGATAGGCAATGACTTCACGAAGACAAACTCTAAGTAAAGGATGGGAAGGGATAGAACCAGTCACTTGTTGAAGACACAGGATTTGTTGGACCAGTTCCAGTTTGTGACAACTGTGACGTCTGTTAGGGAGGCTGAGATTCAACTCAAGACCTGTGTCTTCACCTTATTCCCTTGAGCTAAGGACACCCAGCCTCGCCCAATCACTCGTAAGTCTTCAAGGTAGACTTCCAACCTTCACAGACTTCGCTCACCGCAATCCACAATGACTCTTGGATGCTCAGAACGTGACGCCTAACCGGCTGGAGGATTCACAGTCCTCAAGTGTAATAAGTCTTGTGTCACACAGATAGAAAGACTTCATGATGCCTAACACTCTTTGGCTCGGGTGTTTGGGCTTTGTCCTCGCAAGTATTTTCTCTCTCAAAGGCTTCGAGGTGGGTTGCTCTTCAAACGACAAAAGCCCGGTACTAACTCCGAGCAGCCACCAATTTATGGTGTAGGGGTGGGCTATTTATAGCCACAAGGCAACCCGACTGATATGTCCGAAATGACCCGGGTCACTAAGGAACTCACACGTGTTCCAACGGTCGATTTCAAACACACATGACAACTTTACTTGGGCTACTAGCAAAGTCGACTCATCCAGCTCGATAAGATTTGCTCTCATTGTCTTCGTCGAAGACATAGGATTTGGGTTGAGCATCACTTCAGTCATTCTGACTTAGTTCACTTGGACCCCACTTAACAGTGTGGTGGTTCCTATGACTCAACAAAGAGGAAAAGGAAACAACGAAATCACACAGTCTTCGCGCTCCATAGTATTCACTCAATGTCTTCTCATGTCATAGTCTTCAATATGAATATCTTCACTTACCACCATTGTCTTCAATGTCTTCATACATTTTTAGGGGTCATCTCCGATAGGTAAACCGAATCAATGAGGGACACCACCTGCGTTATCATGCAATTCTCACAAACGCATTAGTCCCTCAACCAACTTTGTCGTCAATACTCCAAAACCAACTAGGGGTGGCACTAGATGCACTTACAGCATTTTACAGACCCAGCGCTACTGCTATGCTCATATTAGCAGAGTTTTTGCTTACCCAGTGCTACTGATACTTAGCAGCAGCGCTTGCTTATTAAAAGAGCTACTACTAAGTTCCTGTGTATAAGCATTTCCCTAGTAGTGCCCCGGTATGCCATGTTTATTTATTGTGTGTTATTTTTTTCTGGCGAGTAGAAAACGAACATTCTGAAGGATTTGAGGATGTTCAAAAAGTGACCCAAGGACATTAAAGCCATTGCTGAGCCTGGCAAACACTCACTTCAATCATCCTGAACTCATACATGCATTATACAGTTCAAAAAATGTTGATATGCATAAAAGGCTATTGTTGAGAAAATTTTATATTGATAGTTGGATTAGGTATGTCCCATTTGCTTCATGGTAATGACACCCCTTTGATATTGCTAATACCATATGTGAGGACCCCAACCTAGCTGACAGAAGCCTCGTGCATCCTACATCGAGCACATAGTTGAACTGATATCAAAAGAACATCCATACATACCAAGCTTATCCGTACATATTTGCGCCCATTTGGCCAGGGTGATGAACAAAACTTCAAGAGTTTGGTCGATGGGACCCAATTTAGAACTTGCCTCTAAAACACCGTGGATGCTCTAAGAGAACACCTCGCGACAAAGTATTTCAGGCAACGAGGGTGCCGAAGTCATTGACATTCGTGATGGGAACCAAGGAAGAAGCTTCGTTAGATGGTAAACCATGTTAGGGTGTTAGGATTGGGGTTTGTGGGGTGGGGGAGGGGGGTTGAGGGCGGGATGGCAAAAGTGGAAGTGTTTTGTTTAATAGTAGATTGAATTGTGCTACAAATGTAGTTACTTTACTCCATTGACAAACAATACCCAATGGGGGAAACATTTGTGGCTCCCGGGTGAATAGTGAAGTTGTAAAAAAGAAAGTTTAGAGCTTTCCAAAAAAACAATTGTTTTCTACAACATGCATGTTCATGTTTTTTATCTGCATGCAAAGTTTCGTGAACAAATAAGTTTGTAATCTGGGCAAAAGGAAACTGTACTCTAGCAGGGCTTTTTTAGGAGTGGTAACTTTTTTTTCTTAGTACAGTTTACACTCGTGTTTTTTTCAAGAAAAATCAGACATGGAAAGGGACATGAACATATACATGTCAATATCTCAGTTTGGTTTATTTTTTCACCTGGGAACATATGCTCCTTGGAGCCGTTTTGAATATTCATAAAGTTCATATTTATTTTTCTTAGCACGGTTCACAATACTAGTGTTTTTTCCATGAAAATTCACAGACACAAACATATACGTTTCAATATTTGTTGACATTCATAATTTTCCTAAAACCTAAAAAGTGCGCGCGCACTATGTGGAGAGAACGGGTGGCTGCTTCCTGGCCGCTCGATCGCATCGTGATCGAGCCGTGCGAGCGCCAGGTGTCGCCTGGTTGGGAGGCCTCCCACCGCGCGGTTGTGTTGTTATCCGGATGAGGGGACCCACATGTAAGCGTGTAGAGGAGATCGTGGGCGGCGGTTTTGAAACGCGAGCCGTTCTCTCCCCCATTTCATCCGCTCTCCGTGGCATTCCAGTTCCTCCCCCCTTTTCGCTCTCGCTCTCGCCCCACAACTGCGGCGGAATCACGCCACGGCTCTCAAATCGTCGGCGGATTCGTTGCTAGACCGGGGAGGCGGGGTTCGCTGCTGGTCCTCGCCGGTGTTGCAGGTACCTACTACTACCCTCCCTTTCTCTGTCTCATCGCCGGGGGTCTAGGTCGTCTCGAGGTCATCGGTGGCGGAAATCGCGGGCTAGGATTCCTAGGGTTCCTATGGCGTCAACTGCCTAGTATGGTCGATTTGGTGTAGACATGTCGTGTGTGCTTCCGTTGGACTCTCCTGTCCTTGGATTTGTGTGGCAGCAAGGGACAGTGGTGGTGGGGATTCATGGCGGGAGGGTGTATTGGTGTTGGTGGAGTGGTTGTTGGGATTTGCGGTCGACGCAGACGTCCGCGAAGGCCTTCTGTTGTCCTTCCCCTCTCTGTCTCGTTGCCGAGGATGAGGCTGTGGCCAGGTTGACGGTGGCGGATCTGGCGGGTTACATAGGGTCCCTTTTCTGCCCCTTTTCTGTGCTTGCTTCGATTTTGTGCGGTTGTAAGGGGTGGTGATGGTGGGGATTCATCACTGAGTGTTTTGTTGGTCATGGCCAAGTGGTGCTTGGGATTTTTGCGGTTTGAGGCACGTGTGCGCCCAATATACCGTCCAAATACCATGTTTTGATCCTTGCCGCGGTTTTTGTTGTTGGTAGATGATGTCCTAGATGTGTGCAATGCAAAGGCTGATTGAACTATTTTTTGGTTTAGTTGCACAAAATTCTACCCGGTTGGTTGCATCCCTTTTTTTAGTTGGTTGTTCACATGTTCTGCACTTTGCATTAGTTTTCATGCTTAGTTGGCTTCCTGTTTGTACTAGGTTGGTTGTCTATATATTGTTCAGTTGCACAAGTTGGTAGAGATTTAGGTAGAGATTTTCTATTAGTTGCACAAAATTCTATCCAGTTGGCTTCAATCACATGCTAGTTGGCCGCCCTTATGCACTGTTCAGTTGCACAAGTTGGCTGCTCAGTTGGCTGCATCAGCTTTACTAGTTGGCTGTCCATATGTTCTACACTTGCACTACTTGTCCTGCTTACTTGGTTTGCTATTTTGCACTAGGTTGACTGTCTATATGTTGTTCAGTTGGCTGCATCCATATACTAGTTGGCTGTCCACATGTTCTGCATTGTACTAGGTTGGCTGCTAGGTTGTCATGCTTAGGTTTGCTTCCTGATTTTGTACTAGGTTCTCTATATGTTGTTTGAGTTGCACAAGTTGCTCTGCTTCCGTGTTCTAGTTGCCTCCGTAGGTGCCCTGCTGGTGCACCTAATTGTCCATATATTCCAGTTGGCTATACTAGTTGGCTTTTTGTTTGTCCCAGTTGCACAAATTATCATACTCAGCTGGATGCCTTTAGTTAACTTATTTTCTGCCTAGTTATTTCTTGACTTAGTGGAACTAGTTGGCTTATAAGCTGTCCAGTTGCAAAAGGTTGACTGCCCAGTTGGCTGCATCACTGTAGTAGTTGGCTGTCCTCATGTTTTATAGTTTTTTGCACTAGGTGTTCTACATATGTGTAGAGGTCTGTGAGGGAGTCCTGGATTAGGGGGTCCTCGGACAACCAGACTATGTACTTATGCCGGACTGTTGGACTATGAAGATACGAGATTGAATACTTCATCCCGTGTCCGGGTGGGACTCTCCTTTGCGTGGAAGGCAAGCTTGGCAATTCAGATATGTATATTTCCTTCTCTGTAACCGACTCTGTGTAACCCTAGCCCCCCTCAAGTGTCTATATAAACCGGAGGGCTTAGTCCGTAGGACCAGAACAATCATAATCATAGGCTAGCTTCTAGGGTTTAGCCTCTATGATCTCGTGGTAGATCAACTCTTGTAACACTCATATCATCAAGATCAATCAAGCAGGAAGTAGGGTATTACCTCCATAGAGAGGGCCCGAACCTAGGTAAACATTGTGTCCCCCGCCTCCTGTTACCATTAGCCTTAGACGCACAGTTCAGGACCCCCTACCCGAGATCCTCCAGTTTTGACACCGACATTGGTGCTTCATTGAGAGTTCCACTTTGTCGCCACGGTAAGGCTTGATGGCTCCTTCAATCATCCACAACGATGCGATCCAGGGTGAGGTTTTCCTCCCCGGACAGATCTTCGTATTCGGCGGCTTTGCACTGCGGGCAACTCGCTTGGCCATCTGGAGCAGATCGATAGCTACGCCCCTGGCCATCAGGTCAGGTTTGGAAGCCTGAACTACACTGCCGACATCCACGGAGACTTGATCTTCGACGGATTCGATCCCATGATAGGTGCACCGTACAGTCACGATGAGCACGACTTAGACCTTCCATCGGATTGTGTTCAGGAGATCACACCTGCAGCGGCCCCGGCTCTAATCTCGTGCCATCCGAGGACGGGTGGATGGACCCCGCCACGGAGGCTGCACACTTAGCGGCGATATAGTCGAACACAGACTTCGCCTCCAATGAGGTCTGCGTCATCCGACCCTCGGACTCGTTTCCGGCCATAGGCTCCGAACTGCGTGCATCTGTGCCCATCGGATCTGACTGGGCACCGATCATGGAGTTTAGCTTCACGGATATCTTTCAGCACTCGCCCTTGGGTGATGTGCTAAACTCATTAAAATCTCTCTCCCTGTCAGGAAACTCTTGGCCGAACTGTGTCCAGCTTGAGTGGGAAGCGGATGACGAAGGAATTCGTTACCCACCCACCACCTACTTAATAGCCACTGTCGACGACTCAACCGACATGCTCGATTTCGACTCCGAAGACATCGACGGTATGGACGACGATGATGCAGGAGAAAAACGGGAACCACCGCCCCCAGGGCGCTGGACAGTCACCTCATCATATGATATATATATATATATATATATATATATATATGGTGGACACACCCAAAGAAAGCAATGGCGATGATGCAACGAAGGATAATCCCCTTGAGAAGCAAACAAAGCGCCGATGTCAGCGGCTCTGCTCTAAAGCCCGCCATAGCAAAAACAGCGCTACCGGCACAAGAAAGCATAATACCCTGGAAGACGCTAAAGATAACGACGACCCCGTATACCCAGCGGTGGAGCAGGATGAGCCAGGGGACGGCGAACATAGTCTGGGGCCGCTGTCCGATCACAGCGATGCCAAAGACAAAACCTATAAACCTATCTCCGGAGAGGAGAACAGTCCGGACGACAATGCACTCATCACCCCGGAAAAGCACTTGGAACAAGAGAACCTCCACAAAAGGCTTATCGCCACCCCGAGGATCTTGAAGAAGCAGAAGCAAAGGCTTAAGGCCGTGCAAGATACGCTCAACCATAGATGGAACAAAGTGCTTGACACTGACGAAAAATACGGTGGCGATCGCCACACAAAGAGCTACCCAAAGCGCAAGGTGCTGCCCGAATTCGACGACGAGGCTATAGAACCCATCCCGCCGAAAAACAATACGGCCGATCTGCCGGACCGACCACCCCATGGCCGAGACAGAGTGGCTAATGACGCTGCACATAAGTCAGCACACGATCTACGAACTGGTATGGCTAGGTCCATATATGGATCTAGAAAACACGTCCTTACGCAGGATCACGACCATACTGATCAACCACAAGCTCAGAATCAACACCGAACACTACATCCGTCGGAAGCATGCCACGACACATCCAAATACAGGGGTGCTGCGCACCCCTTGTGCTTCACCGATGAGGTGCTGGATCATGAATTTCCAGAGGGATTTAAACCAGTAAACATCGAGGCATACGACAGAATGACAGACCCTGTAGTTTGGATTGAGGACATTATTCTTCACATCCATATGGCTCGCGGAGACGATCTCCACGCCATCAAATACCTGCCCCTCAATTTGAAAGGACCAGCTCGGCAGTAGTTGAAAAGCCTCCTCAAAAACTCAATTGGAAGTTGGGAGGAACTTGAGGATGCTTTACGGGCTAATTTTCAAGGGACCTATGTCCAACCACTGGATGCAGACGATTTAAGTCACATAATCCAACAACCCGGAGAGTTGGCCCGTAAGCTTTGGAACAGATTTCTCACCAAGAAGAACCAAATCGTCGACTGCCCGGATGCCGAAGCCCTAGCGGCTTTCAAACATAGTATCCGAGACGAATGGCTCGCC
Organism: Aegilops speltoides; assembly: GCA_021437245.1. Classification (NCBI taxonomy): domain Eukaryota; kingdom Viridiplantae; phylum Streptophyta; class Magnoliopsida; order Poales; family Poaceae; genus Aegilops; species Aegilops speltoides. The sequence goes on along the minus strand of CM038143.1, from coordinate 87,341,994 downwards.
AGCCACCTCGGCCAGGAAAAACCAAGGACAATGGCAGACCTAACAAGCCTTATGCCCTGCTTTTGCATGGGCGAGGATAGTTGGTTGGCCCGCAGCGGCACCAGCAACCCAGGCACATCCGAAATCAGGGATGGCAATGGGAAGCCGCGACACAATAAAAACAAGCGTCGAAATAATGAAGACAGCCCAGACAACATGGCGGTAAATGCCGGATTCAGGGGCTCTCGACCCGGTCAACGGAAAAAGCCATTTAAAGGCAGCAAAGATGGACCGTCCAACCTAAACAAAATTCTAGACAAATCATGTCAGATTCATGGCACCCCCGAGAAACCTGCGAATCACACAAACAGAGAATGCTGGGTCTTCAAGCAGGCGGCAAGCTAAATGCCGAACACAAGGGAAGGGAGCCGCCAAGTGAAGACGAGGACGAACCTCACTAGCCGAACACTGGGGGACAGAAAAAATTTCCACCAGACGTCAAAACAGTGAACATGATTTACGCAACCCACATACCAAAGAGGAAGTGCAAACACGCACTCCGAGATGTATACGCTGTAGAACCCATCTCCCCCAAATTCAACCCATGGCCGGCCTGCCCGATCACTTTCGATCACAGGGATCATGTGACTAGTATCTGGCATGGAGGTTCGGCTGCCTTGGTGCTCGACCCAATAATTGACGGATACCATATCACCCGAGTCCTCATGGACGGCGGCAGTAGTCTTAATCTGATATATCAGGACACTATCCGCAAGATGGGGATAGACTTGTGAAGAATCAGCCAAAGCAATACTACCTTTAAAGGAGTAATACCAGGCATAGAGGCCCGTTGCACGGGCTCTCTAGCACTAGAGGTTGTATTCGGTTCTCCCGGCAACTTCCGAAGCAAAGAACTAATCTTCGACATCGCTCCATTCTGAAGCTGCTACCATGCACTACTCGGAAGAATGGCCTTCGCTTGTTTCAATGCAGTTCTGCGTTACGCTTATCTTAAACTTAAGATGCCCAGTCCACGTGGCGTCATCACAATTAGCGGAAATACAGAGCGCTCGCTACGTGCGAAAGAATTTGTGGCGGCTCTAGCAGCTGAACCACTGACCAGCCTCACCAACCCAAGTAACTAATCGGTCGTCGAAGACCACGGACACAGCTAGACGTGTTTAGCGCACCACTATTTGTAGCAACCCAGATAAACCTGAGCTTCACTAATGGCTATACTACCATATGTGGTGCTAGGGGCTGCCCGCACGAAGAGAATCCATAGTTCGGCTGGATCCTATTTGCACTCAAGAAATTGAATTCTCACGGTTCATTAAGAGTAACCAAATTTCTGCACGGTCACACCAGATTATTTCACATGGGCTTTTCCTTTTTTCTTTACAGATGACCATGGTGCTACACCCTTCCAGGATATGGCACAATGGAGACAAAGGCGCAGACATGTAGCTGGGCCCCGTACAAAGGTTTCTTTTTAGACTAAGACCCTGTGTAAACCTTTTTTTCATATCTTGTTGGTTCAAACCCTCTTGGTCGGCGTTATTGGTAAGTTTATTATTCGTCGATCTAAAATAGACGTTACAAGGGCAGCAACCAATGTGTTTTTGAGAACTATGCTCTCACCACAGCCACTTTTTTGTCACGCCAGACTAATGCACGTACCTGGAAATTCAGGATTCATTATCGAGGGCGGTACGCAACCCAGTATATGCTGTAAAGTTCGAATACCTTCGGGAGTGTTCGGCGTCGCGAGTTTGGCCTTATATGCATCAGCTCCGAATCATGTCTTTGCTCAATAGTTGGGTTTGCCCGGCTCCCGTGTTTTGCTACCTTATGCTTCGCTCTATCGGCTAAGGTGGCACCGGGAGAACTACTGCGATTGTGCCCTGGTTCATCTGGATGAGCACCTCAGTAGAGAAAGCCGAAAACTGACTGTCATGATAAAGCGAGAGACTGGTCAACCACTCGATGACCCAGCAGAATCTTCACGATTCCTCCGCATTAACGAAGGACTGGTTTCCCGGTCACGTATGTACATGCACCGTATTCGGATGAGCGCGAACATACCAGGGGCTATATAGTAGCCCCACCGTCAAACTCCCACGGCTAAGTGAAAGTGTTAAAGCTATATAGTCCGATTGCCTTGTTCGTCGTGCTATCACCTCCTTAACGGACCAACACGTTGGATCAAGTGTGATTACGCGCTTTGCCGAACACCCCCGCATTATATGCGTGGGGGCTGAAGCCGACGACTGCAAACTTTCAGGTTATATACATACATACATAAATGGCCGCACAGGAGGCACTACAATACTTTACGGGCAGAAGTATAAATATAGCCTTTATTATCAAAAGCATTGTTTTTACAATCAAGATACATGTCACTAGAACATGGTGTTCTTTGAGCACTGAGCCTCTATTATACGGGCACCTTCTAGGACTTCTTCAAAATAGTGCTCGGGCGAGTCCTGACCCCCGGGCGGACCCCTGGTTGCAATATTGGTGGCTTCCATCTTCGCCCAATATGTCTTAACACGGGTGAGGGAGTCCGGGATTAAGGGGTCCTCGGACAGTCGGACTATATACATTGGTCGGACTGTTGGACTATGAAGATACAAGATTGAAGACTTCGTCTGTGTCCGGATGGGACTCTCCTTTGCGTGGAAGGCAAGCTTGGCAATTCGGATATGTAGATCTCCTTCTCTGTAACCGACTTTGTGTAACCCTAGCCCCCTCCGGTGTCTATATAAACCGGAGGGTTTAGTCCCTAGGACAACAACAATCATAATCATAGGCTAGCTTCTAGGGTTTAGCCTCTATGATCTCGTGGTAGATCAAGTCTTGTAATACTCATATCATCAAGACCAATCAAGCAGGAAGTAGGATATTACCTCAATCGAGAGGGCCCAAACCTGGGTAAACATCGTGTCCCCCGCCTCCTGTTACCATTAGCCTTAGACGCACAGTTCGGGACCCCCTACCCGAGATCTGCCGGTTTTGACACCGACATTGGTGCTTTCATTGAGAGTTCCACTGTGTCGTCGCGATAAGGCTTGATGGCTCCTTCAATCATCTTCAACAACACGGTCCAGGGGGAGGTTTTCCTTCCCGGACAGATCTTCGTATTCGGCAGCTTCGTAATGCGGGCCAACTCGCTTGGCCACTTGGAGCAGATCGATAGCTACGCCCCCGGCCATCAGGTCAGGTTTGGAAGCTTGAACTATACTGCCGATATCCGCGGAGACTTGATCTTCGATGGATTCGAGCCCATGTCAGGTACGACGAACAGTCATGATGAGCATGACTTAGATCTGCCATCAGACAATGTTCGGGAGATCGCACCTACGGCGGCCCCGGGAATCAATCCGGAGCAGATCGCGCCTTTCGAGGACGGGTGGATGGACCCCGCCACGGAGGCCCGCACACTCATCGGTGTTGGAGCCAAACACTGATCCCACCTCCTATGAGGGTGGTGTCATCGGACCCTCGGACTCGTCTCCGGCTACAGGATCCGAACCGCGTACGTCCGTGCCTATCGAATCTGATTGGGCACCGGTCATGGAGTTCACCTTGGTGGATATTTTTCAGCACTCGCCCTTGGGTGATGTGCTAAATTCATTAAGGTCTCTTTCCTTGTCGGGAGATTCTTGGCCAAACTATGTCCGGCTCGAGTGGGAAGCGGATGACGAAGAAATTCGTTCCCCACCCACCACCCACTTAATAGCCACTGTCGATGACTTAACCGACGTGCTTGATTTCGACTCCGAAGACAACGACGGTATGGACGACGATGCAGGAGAAGAATAGGAACCACCGCCTATAGGGTGCTAGACAGCCACCTCATCATATGATATATATATGGTGGACACCCCCAAAGAAAGCAATGGCGATGAGGCAACGGAAGATAACCCCTTGGAGAAGCAATCTAGGCACCGGCGTCATAGGCGCCGCTCCAAACCCCGCCATAGCAAAAATAGTGATATTGGCACAAGAGATGGTAACAATCCGGACGGTGCCGAAGACGAAAACAATCCTGCTCAGCCAGGCTTCGAGCAGGCCGAGCAAGAGAATGGGCAAGCCATCCCTAAGGAACAGGCAACAGATGGAGAATCAGAGGATGATAATTACATGCCTCTTTCTGAAGACGAAGTAAGCCTTGGCGACGAAGAATTCATCGTGCCTGAGGATCCCGTCGAGCAGGAGCACTTCAAACACCGCCTTATAGCCACGGCAAAAAGCCTGAAGAAAAGCAGCAACAGCTTCATGCTGATCAGGATCTGCTAACTGATAGATCGGCCGAGGTCCTGGCTGCCGAGGAATACGGACTCGAGCGCCCTACCAAAAGTTACCCAAAGTGCAGGTTGCTACCTCAACTCGAGGAGGAGGTGTTAAAGCCCACACTACCAACACATGATGCGGCTGACCGGCCACCCCATGGCCGAGACAAAGTGGCGTACCAGCCCAAAGTCCAGACCGCACCCCGTCGCTAATCAAGCAAATACACGAAGGCCTGGGGCTACACGAAGGACCTACGAGACGTATTGGAAAAGAAAGCAGGACAGTCAAGATCGATCTACGGATCACGGGGGCGTGCCACAACGCGTGACGATGACCGTCACGCCGGATACAATATACAAAAGTCCGGCTGGGCCGAATACAACAGACCAGATTCATTTGAACTACGTCCGGATGTAGCCCGGCATAGAGGCGCCGCACACCCCCTATGCTTCACTGATGAAGTAATGGATCATGAATTCCTAGAAGGGTTTAAACCGGTGAACATTGAATCATATGATGGCACAATAGACCCCGTGGTATGGATTGAAGATTTTCTCCTACACATTCACATGGCCCGCGGTGATGACTTACATGCCATAAAGTACCTACCACTTAAGATCAAAGGAGCGGCTCGGCATTGGCTGAATAGCCTGCCAGCAAGCTCCATTGGAAGTTGGGAGGACCTGGAAGATGCATTCCTTGACAACTTCCAGGGTACTTACGTGCGACCACCGGATGCTGATGACTTAAGGCACATAACCAACAGCCCGGAGAGTCAGCCAGGAAATTCTGGACTCGGTTCCTAACTAAAAAGAACCAAATTGTCGACTGTCCGGATGCCGAAGCCTTAGCAGCCTTCAAGCATAACATCCATGACGAATGGCTCGCCCGACACCTAGGCCAAGAGAAGCCAAAATCCATGGCAGCCCTCACGACACTCATGACCCGCTTTTGTGCGGGCGAGGACAGCTGGCTGGCTCGTAGCAACATCACACCAAAAAACTCCGGCAATTCAGATGCCAGAGATAGCAACGGCAAGCCACGACGCAATAGACACAAGCGCCGCAACAATGGCGACAACACTGAAGACACGGCAGTCAATGCCAAATTCAGAGGCTCTAAATCCGGACAGCGGAAAAAGCCATTCAAAAGAAACAATTCGGACTCGTCCAGTTTGGACCGCATACTTGATCGCTCATGTCAAATTCACGGCACCCCCGATAAACCAGCCAACCACACCAACAGAGAATGCTGGGTGTTTAAACATGCCAGCAAGTTGAATGCCGAAAACAAGGAAAAGGGGCTGCATAGCAATAACAACGAGGAGCCCCGGCCACCGAACACAGGAGGACAGAAGAAATTCCCTCCCGAGGTGAAAAGGGTGAATATGATATATGCAACCCACATTCCCAAGCGGGAACGGAAGCATGCACAGTCGCCCCAAAGTTCAACCCATGGTCCCCTTGTCTGATCACTTTCGATCGCAGGGACCATCCTACCAGTATCCGTCATGGCGGTTCGGCCGCATTGGTCCTTGACCCCATCATCGATGGATTCCATCTCACACGAGTCCTCATGAACGGTGGCAGCAGCCTGAACCTGCTCCATCAGGATACAGTGTGCAAAATGGGCACCGACCCCTCAAGGATGAAGCCCACAAAAACCACCTTCAAGGGTGTCATACTAGGTGTGGAGGCCTGTTGCACGTGCTCAATCACACTGGAAGTGGTCTTCGGATCTCCGGACACTTACCGAAGCGAGGAGTTAATCTTCGATATCGTCCCCTTCCGTAGTGGTTATCATGCCCTACTAGGACGAACCGCATTTGCTCGATTCAATGTGGTACCGCACTACGCATAACTCAAGCTCAAGATGCCAGGACCTCGCGGGGTTATAACAGTCAATGGAAACACAGAACGCTCGCTCCGTACGGAGGAGCACACTGCAGCCCTCGCAGCAGAAGTACAAAGCAGCCTTCTTAGGCAGACCGCCAATCCGGCGATAAAGCCCTTGGACACAGTGAAGCAAGTCCGGAGTACCCTGCAATAGGATCGTCCGGCACATCCAGAGCTCGACTAGCAATTCAGCCTCCGTCCTAGTCCCAACCAAGCGGCGAAATTTGTGCCGCGCGTACATAATTATGCACTCAAAATACCATGTGCATGGGCGGAGGCACGGCTATGACGCGGTCCACAACGCGGCTCAACCGCCCCAGGACCCGTATTCCTTCATCATTTTCTTTATTTCAGGACCCTACTTTCTGGAAGCCCTTTCAGGTAGCCGGATTATCGGACTCATCACAAGAAGGAAAACCCAAGGAGGCAAGAAGCTTTGACGTATAAGGGAATACTCAGGTGGTCTCTGATAACGATCGTTATACCTGTTTACATACCCACGTGCAGCTTACCCTTGGCTAGGACATGTCAAATAGTCCCATTTTGCTTATCGCACTACTTGTATACACACGCTTTCACGTATTATTTAAATAACAATGGGAAAATATACAGCGTCAGCTTATTATTACACTTTCTTTATGCTTTTCCTTGGCGGCTTATTTACAAACCACACCCGTACAATTTGGTACGTTTAGTTCGCGAGGGGCTTCAGAGTACCCCATAACACGGCAAGAAAAGTCCGAACACTTTCGACAGTGTGGCACCCCGAACTTATAGCATTATATGCATCAGCTCCGAATCATGTCTTGGGTCAATAGTTGGGTTTGCCCGGCTCCCATGTTTTGGTGCCTTACGTTCCGCTATATCGGCTAAGGTAGCGCTGGGAGAACTACTGCGATTGTGTCCCGGTTCTTCCGGACGAGTACCCCAGTAGAGATAAAGCCGAAAACTGACTGTCATGATGCGGCGAGAGTTGATCGCTGTTCGAGAGGTCTCAAATCCTTAAAGATTTTTTCCGCTTCAGGCGAGGAATCGGCCTTGTCCAATTTAGGCGTGCATAGCGCCCCAAGTTCGGCCTTCCGAACACTAGGGGCTTCGCCAACATTTAAAATTGTAGACTTCTATGGTTAAGTGAGAGTGATAAAGCTGTATAGTCCGATTGCCTTGTTCGCTGCGCTAAACACCTCCTAAAAGGACCAAACATTTGGATAAAAGAGTGTTTAGATTTATCCCGAACACCCCAATACTAGTTACATGGGGGCAGAAGCCGATGACTAGCCAACTCTCAGATTTTATAAACGGCCACACAGAAGGTAATATTTTAAATCAATAAGCGTTATATAGCGCACATGGACTCGTTTTCATATTACAGGATGACATGAGTACATTCATTCAAATATTACATCCTTAGCACATTCATCCACCACAAGGCGGGAACCCTTCAGGACACCATCATAATAATTCTCGGGGCTACGGTGCTCCTTGCCCTTCGGCGGCCCCTCCGTCACCAGCTTCTCGGCGTCCATCTTCGCCTAGTGCACTTTCGCACGGGCAAAAGCCCTGCGTGCACCTTCAATGCAGACGGACCGCATAATGACTTCAAGCCGCGGACAGGCATTTACCATCCGCTTTACAAGGCCGAAGTAGCTGCTGGGCAGGGGCTCACGGGGCCACAACCAGACTATAAAGTCCTTCATAGCCAGTTTGGCCGCCTTGTGCAGTTTGACCAGTTGCTTTAGCTGTTCACACAAGGGCATTGGATGTTCGGCCCTAATATACTGGGACCATAACAGCTTCTCCGTCGAGCTCCCTTCCTCAGCACGGTAGAATTCCGCGGCATCCGATATGCTACGCGGCAGATCTGCGAACGCTCCTGGAGAGCTCTGAATTCGGGTAAGTAAAAGGAAAGTCTCCTTCACATGCTTGCTTTGCATAATGAATGCCTTACCCGCCACTATCTTCTTGGCCGCCTGGGTCTCCTGGAGGGCCTTTTGGGCTTCGGCCTTGGCGTCTTGCACGCTCTGGAGGGCCTTCGTAAGCTCGGACTCTTGCGTCTTGGAGTCACGCTGCAAGGACTCGAATTTTTTGACGAAGTCCTGGAGCTCTTGCTGGACCTCATTTACCCGAGCCTCCTGTTTCTCGCGCTCGGTGCGCTCCTTGGCCGCCTTGTCTTCGGCCTCGAACATCGCTTTCTTAAGGGCCGCCACTTTGGTCGTGTCCCCTATTAAATTTCATAATGCTTCTTTTAGCATCAAAGATTTTTTTCTTTATATGACACACGGACGGGGTATCGCATAACTTTGTTCTCCTTGAGCTTCCTCTTCACGAGGCCGAGCTCTTCCTCGGCCCGCCCCAGGTCCCGCTTCAGTCCGGAGACCTCCGCAGTGCGGGCGGCAGTGGCCAGTAGTGACGCCTGCTTATTCACATACACATAGCATGATTAGACTCCTGTGGATGTTATTTGATACTCTGTTCGGCCTTTCTTTCCAAACACCAAGCAGAGCATCAGGGGCTACTGTTTATGCTGTGATATTTCCTCATAATGTGATCACTTACCTCAAAACCTGTTAGGAGGCTGGCGCAGCCTTCGGTCAATCCGCTTTTAGCGGACCGAACCTTCTCAATCACCGTACTCATAAGAGTACGGTGCTCTTCGTCAATGGAAGCACCGCGAAGCACTTCCAGCAAATTGTCCGATGCCTATGGATGGACGGAGGTCATCGGCATAGGCGGCTCGCCCTCCTAAGCGAGGGGCTGCCTACCTGAATCCCGACCATTGGAGGTTCCGGCGCAGTATCCGGTTGGGGGCCAGACTTGCCCCGGCCCCCGTCATCAGAATCCATGGGGGTCTTCCCCTCCATGTGTACGGCTTCTAGGATTTTGCCTTGGGGCGTCTCCAGAACCGTCTGTCAGATTTCGGGTTCCAGCAGACCCTTGAGGTTCGAACACTGGGGTGCGCACGAAGATCTTTCCCCTACCAGCTCACGTCTCGAGGTCTCGCAAGGATCTAAGCAAGAAAGATGAACACACAAGCGACACGAGGTTTATACTGGTCGAGGCCACCATTGTGGTGTAATACCCTACTCCAGTGTGTGGTGTGGTGGATTGCCTCAGGGGCTGATGGTGAACAGTACAAAGGGAGAATAGCCTGGCGAGGGGCTGTTCTTGAGCTGGTGCGATGAACTGCTTGGGTGAGTTCAGTTGCTTCTCTCTCTCTGATCAATCTGCTTCTCGATTCCTCTACCCTATGGTGGCTAGTCTTATTTATAGAGCGAGGCCCTGGGCCTCTTTCCAAATAATGAGCGCGAAGGGCGCCAACAATTGGCCATTTTGCAGGGGAACATCTGGTACACTTATCCTGACTAAAGTTGGTCTTTGGCTGCCAAAGGCTCTGATGATGACGCCGCCCTGGGCTCCACGATGACCTCCATCCTGCCGTTCTGGTGGTCTTGGTCTTGTTGCACTGAAACGGTAACCATTTGCCTGATGCCTTGGCCTGTGCTTGCTCCCTTTGCACCGAAAGGGAAACAAGGACACTACGTAGGTCGGCGCCCACCTGGCGCCCGCCTGGCCTTCGATCGTCATGGCTTGCATCACGGGATCCTCGGGAGGTGCCCTGCCTTGATCTCTCCGCCTCCTCGCGAGCCTGCCTGAGGAGGCTGCTCCTGAGGAAGCTTCCTGTTGTCCGCCCTGCGAGGCTTGGCCCCTCGCGAGGGTCTTGAGCTTGAGCCGATGAAGCTGGGCTGCATTGGGCCCCCACTTGAGCCACGCTGCAGGACGCATGCAGGCAAGTCTGGGGACCCCCATTCCCAGATCGCCGACAATAGCCCCCGGGCCCAAGGCGCGCCCGGACTTGGCTTAGCTGAGAAGCGAAGGGGCAAGTGCAAAGCGCCGCGGGCCCCAACAACCTACAGCCTTGGGCGCCGCGTGGTGATTGAGTGGACGTGTGCGTCTCCGCTTCCCCACGACGCCTCGGCAACCGCCCATCTGATAAAAAGAGGCGCCCGGGCCAGACTGACCTGTTTTGTTCGCGCTTGCCTTGCTCCAGATCCCCTTTCTCGCCTTTCTCCTCCCTGCTTCTGAAATCCTCCAGATCTGCCTCAATCCTTCCCATCCGGCGAGCCATGGCGCCCCACAAGACCCCAACAGAGGCCTGGTACTCACCGGCTCTGGATCCTCCGAACGTGTCGGAGATGAATCTCGCCCTCATGCGCCTGAGGACGGTGGCGCAGGGCAACGCGGGAGCGACCGTGTTCAAGGCCGGCTCCGACCAGCCTGAAGGCAAGGGGAGCACCTTCTACCCGCTCTTTGTGACGCCATCATCGCCGGTCTGGTGCCTCCTTTTTCCGAGTTCCTCCTTTTTGTTCTTCGCCTATACAACTTGCAAGCTCTGCACCTCCACCCCAACTCTGTTCTTCTCCTGGCGATTTTCGCCTACTATTGTGAGGCTCATGTTGGGATAAAGCCCTTAGTGGCCTTGCTGCGCCATTACTTTTATCTTCGGGTTTCCCGTGGCCCCATCTCCGCATGCGCGAGTTTTGTCGCATACTCCGGCTCCAACGCCATCTCGAAGCCCGGGAAGAGGATCGAAGGCTTCCGGAGCAAGTGGGTCATGGTGGACGCCGGGCACATCCATCCCGACTGGTGCTGCCTACGGGGCAGCCCAAGGCCGTTTATGCGTGGTCCCGCGCAGAGCTTGTCGACCCTCGCGCGAGGTCGATGCTGGAGAGGATGGACGCGGACCTGAGTCCAGGCAACCTGGGGGCAGCGAAGCTGACCGGGGCCACGCTCTTGAGGGAGTTTCTGGAGCACCAGGTGGCTCCACTCCGGGAGCACTCGCTCCCGTTGTGGAGGCTTGGGGAAGCGGACGCTGCCCTTCGCTTGAGCTCTGCAGCCCTGGCCGACGAAGATCTGGTTGTGGCCCTCCACTCCTTGGTCGTGGGAGACGTGGCGAGGCCGGACGGTGCTCCTGTCCCCCTGTTTCTTCGTGGTGACTGGGAGCAGGTGGTGAATGCCATGCCCACCTTCAACAGTGAGGGGTTGGTGCCTGCAGTGGCTCCCGGGGATCTGACGGCGTTGCCGACGGTGAAAGTGTCCTCCAGCGACTCCAGCGGGAGTGAGGAGGAAGAAGAGGTGGAGGAGGAGGAAGAGTTTGACTTCGAGGCGACTGGCGGGGAGTCGGAGGAGTCCTTTCCCCGGCGCAGGTCTTGCGCCCTCCGCTCCATGCGGGACGATGATGAGGCTAGCGCCAGGCAAGGAGGAGGGGATTCTCCCCTGGTCCCGAGGAAGGACAGGTCGGGGTTGGTGCCCCCAGGATCCGCTCTGGCTCCGGGGCGGTCTGAGGCCAGCTCCGGCCTTCCCAACGCATCCTCTGCTTCCGTGCCTCCCAAGACTGACCACAGCGGCAGGCTCTCGGGCTTCAAGTTTGGCCGAAGGCTGCTTGAGCCCGCGAGCGATGACCATTAAGTACTCGATCCATGCTCTGCTTTGTTTCTACCGCCGAGACTTGACGTCCACACTCTTTTGACCAGGCCGGCACCTGAGACAAAGAGGTTGAAGGGGGCTTCTGTGGCCCTGCTTGAGGCGAGTTCGTCTGCCGGGGCAGCGCCTTCGTCTTCGGGGAAAGGAGGCATCGAAGCTCGTGCCTCCCCTGCCCGGTCGTCCTCGCGAGCCCAGCAGGGATGCTCTGGCGAGGAGTCAGCCCCCGTGGCCTCGCTGACCCTGGAGGTGCCTGGGCTTGATGTTGCTGCTGAGATGCCCAAGGCCCGGGAGGCTTCTTCCTCCCAAGCCATGATCACACTGCCATCTTCTCCGCCTGCTCCACCGGCTCCCGTCTCTTCTGATCCCTCCGCCGTCTTGGACCAGGCCGCCAATGAACTGAGCCAGCTGCGGGAGGATCTCCAGAGCGCGGACCCCCGCCTGGTGGTCGGCCGCCTGGAGTTAGCTTATGGCTGGGCCCGCTCTGCCGCCTCAGTCCAAGCGGCGCTGAGGCAGGCTGCATCTGCCTCCGACAAGGAGAAGCAAGCCGCCCGCCAGGCCAAGGCCGCTCACGATGCTACCCAGGGCGACGCTGCGGATGCCCGGGGCTGCTGCAAGGTGCTGGAGATCGAGCTGCAAGACCTGCGCGAGGAGTTCGCGAAGGAGGTCCGCGTCCGCCAGGAGAAGGAGGAGGAGATGAAGGCTAGGGAGGCTGCTGTTAAAGACCGGAACGCCGAGCTTGCTGACCGCCATGGCCGGTTGGAGACGCTGGAGCAGGCGCTGAAGGTGGAGAGGACCGAGCTAGACCGCAAGGCGAAGGTCCTGGCCGAGGATCAAGTGGCCTTTGCCAAGCTGGAGGAGAAGGCTCGCGCCACGCTGAGATGCTCTATGAGGGTGGCTTAGAGGACCTGTTGGCTGGCGAAGAGGACGGTCCTGCCGAGCTGCTTCCTTTCCGGGTCCGTGCGCTTGTACATGCCGCGGACAGCCTTGGCCCTACGGCCGAGGCCGAGGCGCGGGCCCTGTCGTCTGCAGCGCTGACGCGCGTCCTCAGCCACGTCTACCTTCGCGACCCCAACATCGACCTTGACAGCCTGCTGGACCCTGTGAGCGGCGACCTTGCCGCCGCTGCTGCCGAGGCCGTGAAGGGCCGAGCTGAGGCTTTGCTGGGGAGGTTTCGTGCCTTCAGCATCTTGCCTAGACGCGATGCCGCCAGTTCCGTGGCTTCAGGTGGCGGAGCCACCCAGCATGACTCCACCACAGGCGGCGGCGCCATTGGAAAGGGATCCCTTTGCGGCTTCTGTCCTGTTTTTAACTCCTGCAACATGCACCATGCCTCGTGGAGGCGGTTAAACCTGTGTTTGGTGTTGTGAAACACTCTATGGCTTGTAATATTTGCTTTTGAATTCCTTAGAATTTGCATTTTCCCCTCCTATTTGCCGTGTTCTCGTCGGCGAGGCCCGACCCAGCATACCTCGGCCGCCGTTAGCCCGACCAGGAAATCGGGGCCGGGACCAAGGAGTGAGGGCTACGTGGCAAGTTAGGCTCTTGAGTCACGATGCTCAGAGTCCCCTTGGCCTTGTGAACAGCAAGTAGGGAAGGGCGTAGGAGTGGATCTGTCGTTCTACGTCGGCAGGGCCCGGCCCCGCGCATACCTCAGCCGCCATTAGCCCCGACCGAAAACCAGGACGGGACCAAGGAGTGAGGGGCTACGTGACCAGTTAGGCTCCTGAGTCGCGATGCTCAGGAGTTCCCCTTGACGTGCAAACAAGCTTTCGTACCTTGGCTCCACTTGAGGAGGGGCGCGCGACGACCAGGTCCAAGGGACCTGGCTGGGTGGCGTGCGTTCGGGCGTGGCCCGGGCGCAGCCCCCGTGTCCAGCCCCTTGCACGGCACTCCCGAGGGGAGGCGTTGCAATGGCGCCAGACACTGAGCTCTGGGCTCCCTGAGGTTGGTATGGCCATGGGCCGTCCTCGGTTGTTAATCACCAGCACAGAGCATAGCGCTTTCGTATGTGTACGGGCATAGGCGCTCCTCGGTAGTGTCGTCAGCCAGCGCAGAGCATGGTGCTTCCACTGGTACGTGGGAGGGGGCTCCCCTCCGGGAGGAGCCAGGCGTGTCTGACCTGCTCGACACGTGGGCGGCACGATAGGGCTAGGAGAGGTGTATCTGGGCACCCGTGAGCCGGTAGCGGGACTCACGAGGCCCTACCTCGAGGTGGGTTGCGCTGGCTCACGGGCCTTTATCAATGGTGTGTTCTGCGGGGTGGTTAGAATGCAAATGCTCTCGTCCTCGGGTCCGGTCCTCGAGCAAGCTCGGCCGCCGTTGGTATGACAGTCGCGATGCCGTGGGTCAAGGCCGGGGTGAGGGCTGGAGAGCGATGAAACCCATGGTCGCGATGCTCGGTGCCCCCTTTTAGCGTGCAAGCGCTTTGCATGCTTGTGGCGGAGAGGTCGGCAATAAGCGGTGAGTGGTAACCATGGGGACCAGGTTAAGCTCGAAGGAGCAGATCCATTTAGATAGATGCGGAGAAAGCAAGCGCCTTTGGGTCGGGCCGAGTAGCTTGGGGATAATGCAGCCCGGCGCCCCCAACAAGGTAGGTAAAAACATCAAGCAAAGCGGATACATGCCGAGGGCGGACCCGCGACACAGGAATGATGCAGCCTGGGCGCTCCACTAAAAATGGAACTTGGAAAGATGTCACCTGATATCATTGCAGAGCAAGTGTTGGAGTAGCTGGCGACGTGTGGTGAAGAAGCCAACCCTCACGAGCCTTCGGAGCCCTGAGCCTCGGGAGGCTCCGGGGGTCCGGGCGGCTCCTCAGTGTCCATCTCCATCTCCTCTAGGAACGCACGGTGCCTGACCACCTGAGCTTCTAGGATGCTCCTCATCAGGTGCTGGTGGGCGGCGGCCGCGTTCGGCGAGCCAAGGGCATGTGAGCGTAGCTGTGAGGTGGACCCTCTGGCCCCACGCGTGAAGGCAGGCGCTCACGAGATGCGGCTCGGTTGAGCCCTGTGCGTCGTCTGAGACACGCAGCCCACCATCCTCGCCCGGTATGTGGGGCTACGGCGGGTGGCGGCGGCGCCGCTCATGACTCTTGACTCCTGTAGCTCTGAATGTTTCTCGCGATGAACTCCCGAGGTTTGGCCCTCCTTGCCTCATGCCTTCTGAGGAAGCGTGCCTTGAAGCACGCCTCCAAGTGGTGCCGGCGCCTCCCTTGTGACCTTGGCGAGGTCGGTGGCCCTCGAGAGAGCCCCGAGCCCCTGCGAGGAGGGCGGAGTGCGCCCTCCTATGCGACAGAGGGTGGCGCCCCTTGAACAGGCGCGGATCCTGAGCAACGCCTCTGGAGGTGCCTGCCTCAGGAGTGTTTGGGCCAGGTGAAGCCTTCTTCTTCTTAGGGACTGCCTCGGGGAGCCTCCCGCTCCTGTGATCTAGGTCTTCGATTGTCGTGGCCTGGAAGGCATGCTCAAGAGGACACACTGCATCTCTCTCCTCGCAAGGCACTGTGATGATTCCACCGCTTCCTGGCATCTTGAGGACATTGTAGCCATGGTGAGTCACTGCCATGAACTTGGCAAGAGCTGGGTACCCAAGGATGGCATTGTATGGCAGGCGAATGTGGGCGATGTCGAAGTCAATGAGCTCGGTGCGGTAGTTGTTGCGCTGCCCGAAGGTGACAAGAAGGCGAACTTGCCCTATTGGAAAAGTGGAACCATCAGTGACTCCTGAGAAAGGCTTGGTCGGCTGAAGCTGATCGTATGGCACTTGGATATTGTTGAACGTCTCGATGGACAGGATGTTGAGTCCAGCTCCGCCATCGATGAGGGTCCTGGTGACTTGCACATTGCTGATGACTGGGGAACAAAGCATCGGGAGGACTCCGGCCGTTGCTGCGCACTTGAGCTAATCCGCTGAGCTGAACGTGATAGCGCATGCAGACCACCTGAGAGGGCGCGTGGCCTCAAGCTTGGGGAGGACTGCATTCACCTTGCGAGCAAACTGCTTGAAGATGCGCTGAGAGGCTGGGGCCTGAGCACCGCCCAGGATGCAAGCGATTGCGCGCGGCTCCTGGAAGCCCCCAGCCCGCTCATCCTGGTGATGGTCTTCATTCCTCCTTGGTGGTGGTGGTAGAGGAGGAAGGCATGCGTTGCCTTGAGGGCGGTCCTCATGAGGCTGATCCCTCCAACCTCCCTTGCGAGGCTGGTCCTGCCAGCGGTCCTCGCGAGGCCGGTCACGCCACCCTTGGCGAGGGCCACGGTCTTCCCATCGTCCACCTCTTCCTCCTCCTCGTCCATAGCCCCGGTCGTTGCGGTCGGGACGTCGGCCGATACGCCCATCTCACACGGCCCTGAGCTCTTGACATTCATTGGTGTTGTGGGTGTGGAGGTCATGGTACACGCAGTACCGGCTGCCCTTGGACGACTCAGGCTGATCCCTGCCTCACTTGGTGTCTGGCTCCGCTGCGAGCACGGCAGCCCCCTTGCACTTCACGTCTTCTTCTCTTCTAGGTCGGCAGCCGGAAGCTCCAGGAGGGAGAGGCGCCCTTCCTCAGCCCTGGCGCACTTGGTCGCCAAGTTGAACAGCTCCAGTGATGTGCACAGGTCTTTATGGATTGCTAGCTCCTCTTTCATCTTGATGTCATGCACGCCATTGGAGAAGGCTGAGATGATGGCCTCCTCAGTCACCTTGGGGATTTTGAGGCGGCGTTGTCAAGCTCTTGGATGTACTTCGCAGGTCTCTCTGGCTGTTGCTTGATGCAGCGCAGTCACTCATGGCGGGGCGATCGCGAGTGCCTTGGAAGTTGGCGATGAAGCGGGTGCGCATCTCGTGCCAGGAGCCAGGTTCAGGAGCCAAGTGCGGGCACCGTCCTTGAGTGCCATGGGAAACCAGTTCGCCATGACCTTCTCGTCCCCGTTGGCGGCTTCGATGCCCAGCTCGTAGAGCTGGAGGAACTCCGCGGGGTCTGCAGTGCTGTCGTAGCAAGGAGGCAGGTCCGGCTTGAACTTGCCGGGCCATGCGACGCTACGCAACTTGGTGGTGAAGGCGCGGCAGCCTGTAGTGGCCACCGGAGCTCTCTGCAGATGTGGGGCTTGCTCCTGGAGATTCCCGCGCGCCGCCGCCTGGGGCAGCGCGGGGTCTTGACGTAGCGGTGCAGGGATGTGGTCATGGTGCACTGGTGCCGGGAGAACGCGAGCACCTTCTTGGGGACGAGGGATCTCTTGGCAGGTCCTTTCTTGTCGCGCAGGCGCCGGACGCGGTGGGTCTCGTCCTGGGGCCGCGCGCCTTGGAGCCAGGGCGCCTTCTTGGGGAGGAGGTGGTGGAGGCACCTCCTGCTCCTCGCCTCCTGCGCATGATGGAGGGCAAGGCAGCGAGAGGGACGACATGGGAGATCCCCCTGCAGTGCTGACGAGCTCGGTGATGCGGGCGAGCCAGTCCTCGTAGAGGTCATCGACGGGACGGTAGTGCAGGAGCTCACGCGCCAGGAGCAGCGCGACATGCGCGTCCGTGGGGGCGCGTCGGGCGTGGGATGACGAACCGGCTGAATCAGCGACGGGGTGGCTGTGTGGCCATCGCGCCGCACCGAAGGATGCAGGGACGAGGCCTGCTGCTCGTTCCCTGCCGGGCCGGTGACGACATTGGCAGCAGGCGACGAGGAACAACGGGGGCGTCCGCCGACAGGCGCCGTCTGGGCGACGCGGGCGGCGAGAGCAGTCCGATGCTCGGCACGAGCTTGGCGAGCGTCAACCATGGACACGGCGGAAGAACAGACACGACCAGCGGAAGAAAGATTCCGGCGCACCCCTACCTGGTGCGCCAAATGTAGGATTTCGGGTTCCGGCAGACCCTTGAGGTTCGAACACTGGGGTGCGCACGAAGATCTTTCCCCTACCGGCTCACGTCTCGAGGTCTCGCAAGGATCTAAGCAAGAAAGATGAACACACAAGGGACACGAGGTTTATACTAGTTCAGGCCACCATTGTGGTGTAATACCCTACTCCAGTGTGTTGTGTGGTGGATTGCCTCAGGGGCTGATGGTGAACAGTACAAAGGGAGAACAGCCTCGCGAGGGGGCTGTTCTTGAGCTGGTGTGATGAACTGCTTGGGTGAGTTCAGTCGCTTCTCTCTCTCTCTGATCAATCTGCTTCTCAATTCCTCTACCCTGTGGTGGCTAGTCCTATTTATAGAACGAGGCCCTGGGCCTCTTCCCAAATAATGAGCGGGAAGGGCGCCAACAATTGGCCATTTTGAAGGGTAACATCTGGTACACTTATCCTGACTAAAGTTGGTCTTCGGCTGCCAAAGGCTCGGCGATGGCGCCATACAGGCTCCACGATGACCTCCATCCTGCCGTTCTGCTGGTCTTGGTCTTGTTGCACCGAAACGGTAACCATTTGCTTGATGCCTTGGCCTATGCTTGCCCCCTTTGCACCGAAAGGGAAACAAGGACACTGCGCAGGCCGGCGCCCGCCTGGCCTTCGATCGTCATGGCTTGCGTCATGGGCTCCTTGGGAGGTGCCCTGCCTTGATCTCTCTGCCTCCTCGCGAGCCTGCCTGAGGAGGCTGCTCCGGAGGAAGCTTCCTGTCGTCCGCCCCGCGAGGCTTGGCCCCTCGCGAGGGTCTTGAGCTTGAGCCGATGAAGCTGGGCTGCATTGGGCCCCCACTTGAGCCACGCCGCAGGCCGCAGGTAGGCAAGTCTGGGGACCCCCGTTCCCAGAACGCCGACACCGTCTACCCCTGTTCCGGTATCCTCTAAGACAACACCTCGGTGTCGTCCGCGGACCGGGGGGTAGTGGCCGTCGGGAGTGAATAGCTATTCATCTTCGACTAGCTTAGAACCACACCCGAGGAGGACACATGTAGGATCAAAAGTATGTCTAGAGGGGGGTGATTAGACTACTTGACCAAATAAAAACTTATGCTTTTCCCAATTTTAGTCTTTGGTAGATTTTAACTAACTTAGCACAAGTCAAGCAATCTTAATACAATTCAAGCAAGCATGCAAAGAGTATATGAGCAGCAGAAAGTAAAGCATGCAACTTGCAAGAATGTAAAGGGAAGGGTTTGGAGAATTCAAACGCAATTGGACACACGAATGTTTTTGTCGTGGTTCCAATAGGTGGTGCTATCGTACATCCATGTTGATGGAGACTTCAACCCACGAAGGGTAATGGTTGCGCGAGTCCATGGAGGGCTCCACCCACGAAGGGTCCACGAAGAAGCAACCTTGTCTATCCCACCATGGTCGTCGCCCACAAAGGACTTGCCTCACTAGCGGTAGATCTTCACGAAGTAGGCGATCTCCTTGCCCTTACAAACTCCTTGGTTAACCTCCACAATCTTGTCGGAGGCTCCCAAGTGACACCTAGCCAATCTAGGAGACACCACTCTCCAAGAAGTAACAAATGGTGTGTTGATGATGAACTCCTTGCTCTTGTGCTTCAAATGATAGTCTCCCCAACACTCAACTCTCTCTCACAGGATTTGGATTTGGTGGAAATAAGATTTGAGTATAAAGCAACTTGGGGAAGGCTAGAGATCAAGATTCATAAGGTAGGAATGGAATATCTTGGCCCCAACACAAGTGTAGGTGGTTCTCTCTTAGGAAATGTATGCTGGAAGTGTAGGCACATTCTGATGGCTCTCTCCACGAATGAAGAGGAGGTGGAGGGGTATATATAGCCTCCACACAAAATCTAACCTTACACACAACTTACCAAACTCGGTGGGACCGAATTGAGAAACTCGGTCGGACCGATTCACTAAATCTAGTGACTGTTAGGATTTTTGGTGGGACCGACATGCAACTCGGTAGGACCGATATGGTTAGGGTTAGGGTCATAACATAATCTCGGTGAGACCGATTACACAAACTCGGTGGGACCGATTTTGGTAATAAGCTAACCAGAGAGTTGGTCAGGTAAACTCGGTGAGACCAGTTCGCTCATTTCGGTGAGACCGAAATGTTACGAAAAGGAAACATAGAATTTACATTGCAATCTCGGTGGGACCAATCACTCATCTCGGTGGTACCGAAATGTTACGAAGGGAAACAGAGAGATTACAATCCCATCTCGGTGAGACCGAGATCCCTATCGGTGAGACCGATTTGCCTAGGGTTTGTGGCAGTGGCTATGACATCTGAACTCGGTGGCGCCGGATAGAAAGAATCGGTAAGGCCGAGTTTGACATTTGGTTTGGGTCATATGTGGATTTGAGAAAGTAGTTGAGGGCTTTGGAGCATATCACTAAGCACTTTGAGCAAGTAAGCCATTAAGTAACACCTCATCCCTCCTTGATAATATTGGCTTTTCCTATAGACTCAATGTGATATTGGATCACTAAAATATAAAATGTAGAGTCTTGAGCTTGGAGCTTGAGACAATCCTTTTGTCCTTAGCATTTTGAGGGATCCACTTTTCTCATCCATGCCATGCCAATCATTGAGCTTTCCTGAAATATTTATTTTGAAATAGCATTAGCTCAGTGAGCTATATGTTGTTAGGAATCACCAAAACCACCTAGGGATAGTTGCACTTTCAATCTCCCCCTTTTTGGTAATTGATGACAACATATAGATCAAAGCTTTGACAAATGATAATAAGAGTGAAACACATTGTCGCTTTGAGAAGTATGTGAGAAGCAAGAGCTTCCCCTAAATTTGTGCATAGTTTAAGATTTGCTTCGGACTGCAAATGCACAAAGAGTTGGGCTGATGGTTTTCTCTTCCATGTCACATACATCTTGGTGGAGCGCTCAAAATGATAATAGTTAAATACATGCACTCATCACCAAGCAAAGTGAATGATCATATAGGGATAAAAGGATAATGTCATCCAACAAGCATTAAGGTAGCATATGATCAAACACATGATCATCCAAGTATCTCACAAACGCATAAAGTATCTCAAAGAAGCAAATAAAGTTCAACCACCAAAACAAGAGAGAATAAAAAGCAACGCTCTCTCTCGAAGCCTATGATCTATACATTTTTCTCCCCCTTTGGCAACAAGTTACCAAAAAGTTCATAGAAAATGCATAGCACTAAATCGTCTCTCAGGCTTGATCTTCAGGTGGTGGTGTAGAGATGGCTCCTTGAACGAAGACTTCAGTAGATGTGGATGGAGCTGGAGGAGTAGGTGCTGGAGCTGGTTGCACAGAAGCTGTAGCTGGTGCAGATGAAGTGGCTCTGGTGTCTGTAATAGGCACTGCAGCTGATCTCTAGCTCCTGGGCACTCTGGCAAAAGCATCAGTAGTAGTCTTGCCCTTCCTCTCCTCCATGTCATCCTGAAGTTGCTCAACAACTGACTATATCTCAGTTACCTTGACATCCAAGTCATAGAACTTTTGCTCCATGATTCTCTCCAGGCTCTCCTGGTTTTGAGTCAGGGTGGCCAGTCCCTTATCAATCCTCAGAGTAGAGGCTCTCTTCTTTCTTGCTCTGGTGGCTGCCTTGGGTAAGTTGATGGGTGTGCTCCTGCTACCATCATCATAGCTACTAGAGGGACTAGCGCCCTCACTCACCTGAACTTGCTCCTGTGACTTGTTCTGACTGTCACTCTGATCAGACATATTGCAAACACTGACAGCAGACCCTGTGGATAGATATAGATGAGGTAGAATAGATGAGCATCACAAAATACAGAGGTTTTTGCAAAAGAATGAGTCAAAAACTTAGTTTTAGTTTTCCACAGAAAGCATTTTGGATCTACCGATTTGTAAACTCGGTGATACCGAAGCAGCTTTTGGAACCTAAACTAGTGAACTCGGTCAGACCGAGTCACAATTCGGTGGCACCAAGACTGCTAGGGTTTCACAAAGTCCTGAACTCGGTCACACCGATTTGCAATTCTCGGTCAGACCGAGAATCACACGTGCAATGGCCTTAGCCGAATCGGTGGTACCGAGTTCTACAACTCGGTTGGTCCGAGATGGTTTCGGCGGAAACCTAACCCTAAATTTTCAATTCATCTCTAATCTACGGAGTGTTTTCGGTGGATAAGATGATCTCAATCGTGGGAAGATTAATGACAACACAATGTGCTAAAGATTTGGAGTTCGGAGTAGCACAAAGATCAAGTCCATACCCTAGTTCGACGGTGGACTTGCTATGGCGGCAATGGCGGAGTCGAATTCTGTTGACAGCGGCGAAGACCAGCGGCGGGAGGCAGCTGGCGATGAGGAGGACGATCCGGAGACCCAGGGGAGGCAGAGCAGGCTGAGCACGGGCGAAAGAGTTTGGAGAAATTTCCAAATTTTGGCCCGTGGATATATATAGCCTGACCCTATCGGTGTGACTGAGTGGAACAACTCGGTGGCACCGAGATGCATAATCGCAAGCGATTCTCGCAACTCGGTGTGACCGAAAAGTTTAAATCGGTTGCACCGAGATTGAAAACCTAGATCGACTTAGTGATCTCGGTATGACCGAAATGGGGAAATCGGCCAGACCGAAACGCACAAAGAAGTTTTGGAAGTTTAAGTCTATGACGAATCGGGGACTCCGAGTGCTCCTCACACAGAGTGGTTCGAATCTGACTTGATCAAATTTTGTGATGTAGCATGAATAGAGTTTGAGACAAGAAAAGCATAGATAGCTAGAGAAGATTCTTAGGCATTCTTGTCCATCCACTTGGCAAAATAAAAGAGATCATTCAATCAAAACAACAAGTGGATGTCCTCGAATGAGTAAAATATGCAACCAACATGCTCACACAATAAAATCGCAAATGAAATATGTGGGAAAGCATGCACAACCAATTCTAGCATCTATCAAGCAATTGGCGATGACTAGGTCATCTATATATGAGTATATTGACTTAGGAGTCAAATGAGAACATTTGATCATAGGTCATACTCATTGTTTAAGCTCAAGTGGGGTTACCACTTTTATATAATGCATTGATGTGTTCACACCATTAGAGTTGCTTTGACTCAATTCTTAGAGTAAAGCTCCCCCTAGACGTGAGATCCCCCCTTAAGAGGGATGAACTAACCTTGGGTTTTGTCGATGATGACTTCATGTAGATGTTGAAGATGTGGATGCTCAAAGTTGATGTAGATCATTTGGAGCAATCCATTGGAGTGAGTTGCACTTTCAATACCTACACGGGTTAGTCCCACAAGGAACAAACAAGGATATCCATAGACATAGAGTGATGCACACACAAGACGATGTCTATGAAAGCATTAGGTTACCTTGTCCCTTGTCTTACCAACAAGATGGTTTGTGACTCCTTGAACTAGTGCAAGATGTGGAAGTTGATTGCACTTGTTATTTCCAAAATGATACGAGTGAAATATGTTGGCGGAGTCACCCTCAAGAACTCTCTAGTTCTTCTTCTTCAGGATCCACATCATCTTGATGGGAATCCTTGGAGTTGTAGTTGTACTTGATGAAGTAGAACTTGATGTAGTCTTGGGAACCCACTTGACCAAGGCCTTAGGAGCTTCTTCAAATGCATCAATCTCCTCTTGAAGCTTGTCCTTGCCTTTTTTCTTGTGGTCTTGTGGTGGAAGATCATCTTGGGCTTGTGTCCATTTGAAGGAAGTAGGATCATACTTCTCTTGTTGAGGAACAAACTTCATCTTGGGGTATTGATCTTCTTCCCACTCAACTCCATTGGCATTGATCTTTCGTTCAAAACCAACACCTTGGTTCTTCCGGTTCCTTCCTTGCTTGCGTACAATTTCCTCGAATTTCTTACTCCCGCCAAGGCTCTTGTAAACACCTTTCTCTATAATTCCCTTCAATAAGCTATTTTCTTGCTCAAGTGTAACTTGGCTAAGAGAATCATTAGTGGAATTAAGAGAACTACTAGAAGCAACATCATTGGATTTAGCATGATTATTGTTACTACAAGAGGAAGAATCTTATTTGTTCTTGTTACTAGACTTGACTTGAGGCACGTAAGTAGATAAGAGTAAACGCTTGGAAATGTAAGAAGAACTTTTCTTACGAAGATCATCATTGATTGCCTTTAAGAACTCATGCTCTTGCTCAAGGTTGAGCTTTTCAAAGCGTAACTTCTCATGAGTCCTTAAAAGTTCTCTATGATCTTCTAAGATAGTTTCATGAGCTAACTTAAGAGTGTTTAGTTCTTTAGTTAGAAGCTCAATCTTCTCCTTATCGTTGTCATTCGTTTTATCTTGATTAGCATGATTAATTGACGTTTCATCATAGTATTCATCACTAGAGTTGTCAACAAGTAAATCATCATCACCTAACAAGTCATCTTCATCACTATTGAAATCAACATACTCGAGGTGTGATACCTTTGGGCCTTTAGCCATGAAGCATCTTCCAAGTCCTTCATTTGGTGAATCAAATATGTCATAGGAGTTGGTTGACACAGGTCCTAGACCGGCAACACCTTCATCTTGAGTATATTCGGAGTCGGAGTGATAGCTTCTCTCGTAGTGATTGTCGGAGTCGGAGCCGGATACCCATTCAACAACATGAGCTTGATGTCTTCGTTTTGTGTAGCTCCTTGATGACTTGTCCTTCCTTTCCGAATCCTTGCTTCTCCAGGATGTTCATCGTTCATAACGATCATCTCTACTCCTCCTCTCTCTTGGTGGTGATTCTTGTCTTCTACTTCTCCTCTTAGGTGATTCTTATCTTCTTTTGTAGGGTGCCGTACACTCATTGGAATAGTGTCCGGGTCTTCCACAATTGTAGCAATTACGCTCTCGACTAGAAGATCTTTTGTCATTGTAGGACCTTGACTTGGAGCTTCTTTCTTTGCTTCTACTCTTGTAGAATTTGTTGAAGTTCTTCACCATTAGGCTCAGTTCTTCATTGAAGGTTTGTTTCTCACTTGATGATGTGGGAGCTTCACATGAGGCTTTGTAAGCACCACTTGACTTGTTGTGGAGCTCCTCCTTATCCTTGAGTGACATCTCATGAGCAACAATTCTTCCAATGACTTCCGTTGGCTTGAGATCTTTGTAATTGGGCATCATTTGGATCAATGTGCACACAGTATCATATTTTCCGTCCAAAGCTCTTAGGATCTTCTTGATGATGAACTTGTCGATCATCTCTTCACTTCCTAAGCCAGCAATCTCATTTGTGATAAGAGCGAGCCTTGAGTATATTTCAGCGACACCTTCACCATCCTTCATTTTGAACTTGTCAAGCTGACTTTGAAGCACATCCAACTTGGATTCCTTGACAGAGTCGGTACCTTCGTGCATATCAATCAAAGTATCCCAAATTTCCTTTGCATTCTCAAGACGGCTGATTTTGTTGAATTCTTCGGCGGACAATCCGTTGAACAAGATATCACAAGCTTGAGCGCTGTATTACAGCATCTTCAACTCTTCCGCGCTAGCTTCACGGTTCGTTTCTCTCCCATCAAAGAATTCACCTTGCAAGCCAATACACACAATAGCCCAAACGGCGGGGTTATGTCCAATAGTATGCATTTTCATCTTATGCTTCCAACTAGCAAAATTAGTACCATCAAAGTAAAGACCTCTACGGTGATAATTTCCCTCGTTGGACGCCATACTCTCCTAGGTTGTGAAACCAAGGCTATGACCACCAAAAGCTATGGAAATCAAAGCAAATGGAGACCAAAGCTCTGATACCACTTGTAGGATCGAAAGTATGTCTAGAGGGGGGTGATTAGACTACTTGACCAAATAAAAACTTATCCTTTTCCCAATTTTAGTCTTTGGCAAATTTTAACTAACTTAGCACAAGTCAAGCAATCTTAATACAATTCAAGCAAGCATGCAAAGAGTATATGAGCAGTGGAAAGTAAAGCATGCAGCTTGCAAGAATGTAAAGGGAAGGGTTTGGAGAATTCAAACGCAATTGGAGACACGGATGTTTTTGTCATGGTTCCGACAGGTGGTGCTATCATACATCCACGTTGATGGAGACTTCAACCCACGAAGGGTAACGGTTGCACGAGTCCACGAAGGGCTCCACCCACAAAGGGTCCACGAAGAAGCAACCTTGTCTATCCCACCATGGCCATCGCCCACGAAGGACTTGCCTCACTAGCGGTAGATCTTCACGAAGTAGGCGATCTCCTTGCCCTTACAAAATCCTTAGTTCAACTCCATAATCTTGTCGGAGGCTCCCAAGTGACACCTAGCCAATCTAGGAGACACCACTCTCCAAGAAGTAACAAATGGT
The DNA here is from genome assembly GCA_021437245.1 of Aegilops speltoides. Classification (NCBI taxonomy): domain Eukaryota; kingdom Viridiplantae; phylum Streptophyta; class Magnoliopsida; order Poales; family Poaceae; genus Aegilops; species Aegilops speltoides. Next base: position 87,316,200 of record CM038143.1, on the reverse strand, counting down.
GTGTTGATGATGAACTCCTTGCTCTTGTGCTTCAAATGATAGTCTCCCCAACACTCAACTCTCTCTCACAAGATTTGGATTGGGTGGAAAGAAGATTTGAGTGGAAAGCAACTTGGGGAAGGCTAGAGATCAAGATTCATAAGATAGGAATGGAATATCTTGGCATCAACACAAGTGTAGGTGGTTCTCTCTCAGAAAATGTATGCTGGAAGTGTAGGCACGTTCTAATGGCTCTCTCCATGAATGAAGAGGAGGTGGAGGGGTATATATAGACTCCAGACAAAATCTAACCGTTACACACAACTTACCAAACTCGGTGGGACCGAATTGAGAAACTCGGTCGGACCAATTCAGCAAATCTAGTGACTGTTAGGATTTTCGGTGGGACCGACATGCAACTCGGTAGGACCGATATGGTTTGTTTAGGGTCATAACATAATCTTAGTGAGACCGATTACACAAACTCGGTGGGAATGATTTTGGTAATAAGCTAACCAGAGAATTGGTCAGGTAAACTCGGAGGGACCGGTTCGCTCATTTCGGTGAGACTGAAATGTTATGAAAAGGAAACGGAGAGTTTACATTGCAATCTTGGTGGGACCGATCGCTCCTCTCGGTGGTACCGAAACATTATGAAGGGAAACAGAGAGATTACAATCCCATCTCGGTGAGACCGAGATCCATATCGGTGAGGCCGATTTGCCTTGGGTTTGTGGAAGTGGCTATGACATCTGAACTCGGTGGCGCTGGATAGAAAGAATCGGTAAGGCCGAGTTTGACATTTGGTTTAGGTCATATGTGGATGTGAGAATGTAGTTGAGGGCTTTGGAGCATATCACTAAGCACTTTGAGCAAGTAAGCCATTAAGCAACACCTCATCCCTCCTTGATAGTATTGGCTTTTCCTATAGACTCAATGTGATCTTGGATCACTGAAATATAAAATGTAGAGTCTTGAGCTTTGAGCTTGAGCCAATCCTTTTGTCCTTAGCATTTTGAGGGATCCACTTTTCTCATCCATGCTATGCCAATCATTGAGCTTTCCTGAAATATTTATCTTGAAATAGCATTAGCTCAAGGAGCTATATGTTGTTAGGAATTACCAAAACCACCTAGGGATAGTTGCACTTTCAACACGTTGATATGGGCTTTGGATGGACTTCACAATCGCATTTAACATGATAAGAAGCAATAAAACTAAACACACCGGAAGCATTATAAGTGTCCAGATACTTACGACTTCGCCCCGGGCTTGTCCCTGGGCAACTACTCCTCATCGCTGTAGGTGGCTGTTGTGGAGTGGTCCGGAGGGAGGGTCCTTCCCTTCTTGGACCCTTCGGCCTCCCCAGATGGGGCGGCCTTCCTTTTCTTCTCCCCCTCGGTTTGGGGGGGGGTTTCCTCTTCCTCCTCCTCGTTTTCATTGGAGGAGTTCACCTCGGTGTCTTCGGATGATGAGTCCGAAACAACCTTGCGTCAGAGACCTTTTCTGGTCCCCATGGCCTTCTTCTTGGCCTTCCTCTCCGGCACCTCATAGGGCACCGGAAATAGCATCTCCGTCGGAGAAGCGATTCTTGGATATTGAGCAATGTAGCTGGGTATCAATCCGCTCGGCATTGCCGCCACGTAGTCCTATTAAATCAGTATGATGGCTTAGATTCCTCCCACGAACATACTAAGGAAAGGCATGTCTTGTGAAATATAGAGAGCTTACCGGATTGGTCGGGCGCTTTGCGCTAAGTCCGCAGTCCTCGGTGGTGGGAGGAGGTACTTCGGCGGCCTTGAACAACACCTTCCAGACGTCTTTGTGCGTCGTGTCGAAGAGCTCTCACAGCGTCTGGTGTTTGGCCGAATCGAACTCCCACATGTTGAATGCCCGTCTTTGACACGGGAGGATACAACGGAAGAGCATGACCTGGACCATGTTGACAAGCTTGATCTTCTTGCTTATCATATTTTTGACGCAGTTTGGAGTCCGGTCAGCTCCGCAGGGGCACCCCAGGCTAAGCCCTTCTTCTTCCAGGAGGTGAGCCACATGGGGATGCTAGATCGGAATTCAGGGGCCGCATCCCAGTTGGTGTCGCGCGGCTCGGTGATGTAGAACCACCCTGACTACCACCCCTTCACGGTCTCGACATAGGAGCCTTCGAGCCAGGTGACGTTGGGCATCTTGCCCACCATAGCGCCTTCGCACTCTGCTTGCTGGCCAACCACTATCTTCGGCTTCATGTTGAAGATCTTTAGCCACAGGCCGAAGTGAGGCTTGATGTGGAGGAAGGCCTCGCACACGACGATAAACGCCGAGATGTTGAGGATGAAATTAGGGGTCAGATCATGAAAATGTAGCCCATACTAAAACATGAGCCCGCGAACAAATGGGTGGAGGGGGAATCCCAGTCAGCGGACGAAGTGGGCGAGGAACACAACCCTCTTCTGGGGTTCCGGAGTTGGAACGATCTGCCCTGCGTCTGGGAGCCGGTGTGCGATGTCTGCGGCCAAGTATCCGGCCTCCCGGAGCTTCGTAATGTCCTCCTCCATGACGGAGGAGGCCATCCACTTGCCTCCCGCTTCGGACATGTTTGGAATGGCTATACGGAGAAGGTGAGAACTGGGGCGCTGGAGCTCGAGTGCGCGAGAATGGATGAGCGAAGGAAGAAGAAGGCATGGGTGAAAAAGGAGAATCCTTATCTCTTTATAAAGGCGGTAGAAACTGTACGCCTCCCCACTTGCCCAGTGAAATTGCTTATTCCCCAAACGCCACGATTGATGGCGCGGTTGGGTTACCCACACCCGTATTGATGAGAATCCCGTGATAAGGGAACACGATCTCAGCTTCGACAAGACGTGCTGAGGAAACCGCCTCGCAATATGTGCAGTAGCTGGTTGAGAAAAATGGTTCGAATAATAACCGGGCCATGGCGTGATGTCACGCTATGTAAAGTTGTCGGCAGATTAGATTTGTAAAATATTGTGCTCTCTACAGTGGTATTTGGAAATTATTTTGCAGAGCCGGACACGATCCTCATATTCAAGATCTTTTATGGAGCATTCGGAGAAGGAATCCGCCTTGCAATGCCGAAGACAATCTGCGCGCCAGACTCATCGTCATTGAAGCCTGGTTCAGGGGCTACTGAGGGAGTCCAGGATTAAGGGGTCCTCAGACAGCCGTACTATATACTTTGGCCGGACTATTGGACTGTGAAGATACAAGATTGAAGACTTCATTCGTGTCCGGATGGGACTCTCCTTTGCATGGAAGGCAAGCTTGGCAATTCGGATATGTAGATCTCCTTCTCTGTAACCGACTTTGTGTAACCCTAGCCCCCTCCGGTGTCTATATATACCGGAGGGTTTAGTCCATAGGACAACAACAATCATAATCATAGGCTAGCTTATAGGGTTTAGCCTCTACGATCTCGTGGTAGATCAACTCTTGTAATACTCATATCATCAAGATCAATCAAGCAGGAAGTAGGGTATTACCTCCATCGAGAGGACCCAAACCTGGGTAAACATCGTGCCCCCCGCCTCCTATTACCATTAGCCTTAGACACTCAGTTCGGGACCCCCTACCCAAGATCCGCTAGTTTTGACACCGACTACAAGCAAGAGCCATCCACGCACCCTCTATGCATGCCGACCTCTTAACAGCATTGATATGCGGCACAACACGAAGAAATCGTTGCACCAAACCAAAATAACTACCCGGGCTCGGTTCCTTCGGCCACAAATGATCCACAACAGCCTTCATGGCAAGCTTGGACAACCTATGGAGCTCGGCCCACTCGGCCATTTCCTCATTCAACAACAGCGGACGCTTTGGAGCACTGAACTGCGACCAAAACAATCTTTCCACCTCATCATCTTTCTGATCCTTGAAATACTCCATCGCATCAGCAGCTGAAAGTGCGTTATATCGACTAGAGGGGGGGTGAATAGGCGATTTTTATGAAATTCTTCACTGAGGAATTTGCCGGTGAGGAAATTCCTTAGCGAAGAACTATTTGCAGCGGAATATGTACTCAGAGGTAAACAAAGCAGGATACACACATAGTCAGCATGATGAAATGAAGACTAAGAGCAGAGTACGGAAGCGTAAACACAGGATAACAAGATGAAGACAAAGCAGGTGAAGAAATTGGCGAGTAATTTGTGAAAGTCTTGATCAAAGTCTTCAAGCACATATATGAATAACATGTAACCGAGAATGAGGAAATGAATGAGTTGAGGAAGCAGAACCGGTCGGTTGGTGAAGACAATGATTTGGTAGACCAGTTCAAGCTCTGCTGTCTCGGTTATGCGTCTGGTTGGAGCGGTGAGTATTTAAACTCGAGGACACAGTCCGGACACCCGATCTCGAGCGCAACTCAGGACACCCAGTCCTCACCGTATTATCCTTGAACTAAGACCACGCAGGCCTCGTCCAATCACTCGTGGTAAGTCTTTAGGTGACTTCCAAACCTTCACAGACTTGGTCACTCGGCGATCCACAATTCCTCTTGGATGCTCTAGACCTTGACGCCTAACCGTCTGGAAGAAGCACAGTCTTCAAAGGTAACAAGCGTCGGATCCACGCAGGATCAATTTCTTCAGTGATGCTCAATCACTTGGGGTTTGTGGGTTTGGTTTTGGGATTTTCCTCACTTGATGATTTTCGCTCAAAGTCCTTGGAGGATGGGTTGCTCTCAAATGACAAGTGTCAAGTTCTCTCGGAGCAGCCAACCAACTAGTGGTTGTAGGGGGCGGCTATTTATAGCCTAGGGAGCAGCCCGACATGATAAGACATAAATGCCCTTCAATGATATGACCGTTAGGTGGATAAGATATTTTGGTCCGCGGTAAAGACAAAGAACGGTCGGAAATTTGACTCTCAAAGTCCTCGGGGCTATCATGTTCCTCATTGTGTAGGCAATTCAGACTGGCGAATTCCTAACTCCTCGATCGAGCAAAGTCCTCGGTGAATGGAAGAACTGCGTCTCATCATCGATGAATTTGATTGAAGCTGTATGAGATTTCAATGGCTTCACTCGAAGGATTGGTAGGTGTAGGATTTTGAGTTGAGCATCACATGGAAATTTTTCCTTATTATTTCCTCGACCCCTTTAACGAAGCGGTGTTTCCTATGACTCAAGAAAGAGAAAATGAAACTTGAAAACAAAAGTCTTCACGCTTCATATTCCTCGAATGAACATCAAGTCTTCATGGACACACCAATTTCTTCACTTTCAAAGTCTTGAAAGTCTTGAGAATATCAAAGTCTTGATTGAAGAACTTCATTTTAGGGTCGACTTTCTCTGTAAATATCAAACTCCTCATAGACTTATAGACTGTGTGCACTCACAGATGCATCGATTACTTAACCTATAAGTCTTCAATACACCAAAATCACTAAGGGCACTAGATGCACTTACAATCTCCCCTTTTGGTGATTGATGACAACATAGGTTAAGTTTTCAACGAGGATAAACATATGAAGTGTAAATACTGATATTGAGGAATTTGATTGCAAGATATAGAAGAACTCCCCCTGGATGTGTGCATAATGAGGAATTTGCTTTTGAGGCAATGCACATTTGAAGAATTTAATCATGGAGATCTCCCCTATATCTTGTAATTCATACGCATTTGATATGTAATATGAAGAATTTGAAATGCATGATGAAATATGGTGCCTGATGAGATTCAGCATGCGTGCAATGATATTAACGAGGAATAAGCATGCAGAATAACACATCAAAAGTATCAAAGCACAGTGCAAAGTTAGCACAATGCACCGTTCAAAAGTGTCAGGGCACCATCAGACTTAAGATTAAAACTCGATCCAATAAAAGTTTCGGAAGAACGAGAGTTGTAACTTAAAAAAAACGCCCATAGTATAAACTCGCTTGAAGACTAACTCAGATTTCTCCCCCTTTGTCATCAAATGACCAAAAGGATCGAAACTGAGGACTAACACCCCTGAAGATATTCAAGTTGATGGAGGGCGCCCGACATTGTCGGGGTTGTTTGTTGAAGTAGGGCTGTCGCGATGTCGCCCAAATCTTCATATTCATTAGTTTCACGCGATGAAGAATAAGAGCTGGCCACCGGATCGGGAACTTTGACTCTCTTGAATTTCTTGGAGGTGGTGCGGACCGGTCAAAGCTTCACGAAGACCCATAGTCTTCAATTCTTCCGGAATATACATGATTAAGAACAGCCAGTGCGGTTGAGGGTTTCATGAAGGTAGTCTTGGTTTTCTTCACTACATTATCGCCGAGGTCATGTTGTGAAGAATTGCAGCAAATTGGCGCTTCACCCATTTCGATTGCGTTCAACCTTCCGATGAAGGCGAGGAGTAACTCACGATCAGTCATCACCACAGGTGCGATTGCTTGAGGCTGTTGCTTGGTTGAGGTATTTCTTGGCGGTGTCATGCGTTGCGAAATTGTCATTGGTGGAGTAAGATGCAGCCTTGCGAAATTGACCATCAATGGACGAGTGCCTTCATCAATTACAGCTGCTGCCTTGCCCTTATCATCGATGATGAAACCGGTCGCTTGAGGACTTCAATGGGCGGCAAGTAGCTGCCATGATTGAGTGTCGACCTTGTAGTTCGATGAAGATCTTGCCCTTATGAATCTCATGATCCAAGGCACATATGGCTTCAGCTCAAAAGGTGACATTGCAACATTGGCCAGAGTCCTCATGAAGAAATCATGGAAGTTGACAGGAACACCATGAATGATATTGAAAAGCATGTTCTTCATGATGCCTACGACATCTTCTTCATTTGAGTCGTGGCCTTTTATGGGACTCATTGTCTTCGCCAAGATTCTATAAACAGTCCGAGGCACATACAGCAAATCCTTGATGAGGAATTTGGTTCGAGGGGCTTGACCTGGCTTCAGTGGCTTCATAAGCACTTGCATAAAGTGATCAGACAATTCGCGGTCATTGTAGATGTAGCGTGCAGATTCATGGGGAGGATCAAGAGGAAGGACACGAAGCAATTCTGTTGCTGGTGCCTTGTAGTGAGTATTCTCTGTCATCCAATCCAATACCCATGAGTTGATATCTTGACATCTCCGTGATGTGCAGGGTGGCATAGAGCGAAGAATGAGTTCTTCATTCCATCCACATATATCGGTCAGAAATTCAGCAGCCCTCGCATCGTGAAGAACACGAGTACTAGCTCAAGCACGGTAGTGATTCCATATCCACATGAGGAATATGCTCATGGTGAAGATCTTGTCCTTGTCAAACAACACCGAGGAATAGAAGTTTGCTTGTGTTGGAGTCGAGCGTCTTTTCCTCATTCGAGCGAGTCATATGGATTATAAGCGATGAAGAACACGTGCTCGTAAAAGAAGTCTTCAGCCTTGAATTTTTGCTTGCTTGAGAGCGGATTCTTTGGCTTGGGTAAAGGAATATCTGTGATTTGCGGCACAACCTCGTGAATCGCGATCTCGGGTTCTTGGTGAGAATTTCTGGTTCCTCTCCTTGTGCGGTTTGAGGATCGTGATGGGTTCTTGCGCTAGTGGCTGGAATTTCTTCATTGACAGATGAAGTGGGATGAGTTTCTTGAGCCCATTTGAGCAGTTGTAGGCGGGGACGGAGGAACTTGTTGAAGCGGAGTGAAGAGAGGAGTATTGGGATGCTGACTTTCCCAAAAGTCATCGTTCATCACTGGTGTAGTGCACCCAATATCCACGTCTTCGTCTTCTTTTTCAATTTCCTCAACACCTGCCTCTTCAGCTGTGAACTGAGACACGGGTGACGAACCAACTAGGGTTGAAGGGAAAGCTTCCACTTCAATTTCTTCATCAAGCTGTTCTGAGGTAGCAACAGATTGATTTTCTTCATCAGATCCGCTTGGGATCTTGTAATCTTCTCCATAAGGAACAATCTCCTTGGATGACATGGAGGAAATGGGAATGGCATCAATAGGATTTTCAATCGAGCTGGTCATTGGCTTCATTTTCTTCGCAGCCGAAGAATTTGACGTAGCTGATGCCTTCCTCTTCTTCACTGCAGCTCGTTTTGCAGCCTTTGTCTTCTTCACTTCATAGGCTGAAGGAAGAATTGGAGTTGGTGTTGGTGCAGGAGGAGCTGAGGATTGTGGTACAATTTCTTTAGGCGCAACTGATGCAGTTGCCCTGTTTCCTTCAGATTCTTCAGGCGCACCACTAGTGGATGCCACAGGAATTTCTTCAATGGTGGCATGGAGTCATCACGGAACTTGTGTTCTCATCGGCCGCTGAAAGTCATTAGCGATCTTGGCATGTTCTTCAGCAGGTGAGCGAGTCTTGACTTGAGGATTTTCTTGTTGCAATGGAGCTGCAGCAGTTGACATTTTCTTCGTCAGTTGCGAATCTCACCTTGGCTCCTTGCCAATCAGCATTATAAGCTTGAAATCCTTCTTTGAGGGCTTGGATTTCAGATTGAGCTTTGAGAAGTTCTTCAGAGTCAAGTTGACTAAGTTCTTCCTCGAAGCTTCTCCTTTCGGCTTTTGCTCTCTTCAATTCACAAGCCTTTTCAAATTTCCATTTCTCTTGAGCGATGAAATGGTTAAGCATATGACTTTGACCAGAGTCGATGGCAGATCCGGTATAGGAGTGTTTGGATCCGATGCCATAGGTCAATGAAGTCAAGGATCTTCTTGGATCCGTAAGCGAGGCACACTTGTTCTTTTGGCTCTAGTGGCCTTGGTCATCTGTCTCGATGATTTCTTCAAGTTCTTCATCGAAGCTTCATCATCGAAGGCACATTGAATGCAACCTGTTTCTTCTTTGGACTTGGCGAGGACCGCGCCCATTTGTTGCCTTTGTCTTTAGCGAGTGGGGCTGTTGAGGACATTGGTGCAGGTGAGGAACTTCTTTGAGACACGAAGCAATTGAGAAACCACGAGTCCTTTGACAAGTAGCGGATGCACAGTGTTGAGGACTTGGAGGAGCTGCTGAGGATTTTGAATGAGCGATGAGATCGAGGAATTTACCGTGAGGGCGCGGGGTGAGGAACTGGGCCGTGAGGGCGCTGATGGTGAAGCACTTGGCTTGCGAGCAGGCTTCTTAGGCATTGATTTCCTCGGCTTGACCGAGGGCTCGGCAGCAGCAGCAGCAGAATCCTCATTGAATTTCCTCTTGCCTCCTTGGCTGTCTTGCCAATTTGGCTTGACGCTGGACCATTCTTCAGAAAGTCTTCACCACTCTTGATGCTAGTGGGATCGGCGACTTGGCAGTGCGGTGGAGCTCTTGGGCATGGAGGGTTTAAGCGAATTTCCTCATGTACTTGGGAGTGACATAGCGGTATTCCTCCATTCTCGTGCCCATCTTCTTTCTATCCTCTGTATCGCACTTTGCGCTGATTTTTAGTCTCCTTGCCAAACTTGGATTCATCGGTGTCTGATAGTCTTTGTATATTTCCTCGGGAATCTCAAAGGCAGTCATGACTTCGGTTTCTTTCCTCCCTTCGTGGTCTCTTGCCTTACGCCATTTTCTTGGTGAGGAATTTGAACAATAGAGCACTCTGAAGAAGTATGCAGTTTTTCTTCGAGGAACGCTGCAAATGAGTTAAGTTGATGAGAACCTAGTGATTCAGCAGCAGACATGAGTACTTGTGAACAGAGTGTAGGTGCGAGGAATTTTGGAGAGGTCATATGCGTTCTCAGAAGATTTTTCCAAATGAACAAGTTTTGAGGAATTTGACCAGTTGAGCCTTGAGGAATTTCACTAAGCGTTTCGTCTTAGGTTCCAGAGTTGTACAGATTGAAAATCCGCACAATTGAGGAATCTTGAAGAAATGCTTAGAGAGATAAGTCAAGAGCATATAGTGTGTGAGGTGTTCATATGTGAAGATTTGAAGAGCAAAAACACCTTTGAAGATTTTCAGAAAGTTTTGAGAATCAACGCGAGTAATAAAAGTGACTTTTAATTACCCGAACTGAAGAACAGGATTTAACAGAGTGAACTGTAGTGAAGTTAAATCACGTTAGATCTCCACACCCTAACTTGGCAGAGGGAGACGGCTACGGCGGCGGCGGAGTGAAGATTTCCGCGACCGGCGGGATTACGACGGCGATGAGGTCGAGGCAGTGAAGCTTTTCCTCACCGGCGGCGATGGAGTAGCAGCGGCGCTAGGGTTTGAGGAGAGCTCGAGCGAGAGACAGCGATCGAGCGGAGTAAATGAAGTGAGGAGGGTAGAGGGGTATTTATAGCCACGGTGAAAAACTGTTCGCCCGAAGATTTTGGGACGAACGTGCCCCTGCCCTTTCTCCTTCACGCGACATGTGTCACCCACGTACTGTGCAGATGAGATCGTGTAAGATCGTGGGTGATTAAACTAATACATCGTGGGATGCGGAACGGTTTGAGCGGTAAAATCGAAAACTTGGATAAGATTTGTTTAAAAGTTTCGTTCGCAATTTCTTCATTGTCAAGGACCGGTGAAGACTTTGAGCGAGTTTCAATCGTAACGCACATGAAGAATTTGTGAATAGATTGGATTGAGCATAGCATAGAGGGGAAGGGTCCGATCACATTCACTTAGCGAAATAGCAACTTGAAGAAATAGCAATAAGTGAATCTTTGTAGAGGACATAAACTCATATATATATATATATATATATATATATATATATATATATATATATATATATATATATATATATATAGCAAATGAAGAAGAACGATGGAAACATTGAAGATTTTGCAAAGTTGAAGAATTTGAAAAAGCGAGGAATTTCAAAATGAAGAAAAACTCAAATTGAAGATTTTCAACTTTTGTGGTGGCGTAGCCCACCGTATAAGAATGATGACTTGCAGACATCGCGTACAATTGTCGAGGGTTACGAGAATCAAATTCTTCATTAATTTCTTCACACTTAGAATGTTATTCTTCATTGATTGAGGAAAACGTTTCTTCATGTGTTGCACATCTAAGTCATCAATTATGCATAAGGGTTAGGATGTGCGTCCTTTTCAAAGAACATTGAAGATTCTAAGATATTTAGCTCACACGCAACTTGCTAAATCTCTTCTCATCCAAGGGCTTAGTGAAGATATCAGCTAGCTGTTCTTCAGTCTTCACATGCTCGATGGAGATATCACCCTTCAGCACATGATCACAAAGAAAATGATGACGAATCTGGATGTGCTTAGTCTTTGAGTGCTGAACTGGGTTGTGAGCAATCTTGATGGCACTCTCATTGTCGCAAAGGAGAGGCACATTCTTCACGTTGACGCCATAGTCCTTGAGGGTTTGCTTCATCCAAAGCAGTTGAGCACAGCATGAGCCAGCAGCAATGTATTCAGCTTCAGTAGTAGACAATGATACACAGTTCTGTTTCTTCGATGACCAACAGACCAAAGATCGCCCGAGGAAATGACAAGTGCCAGATGTTGACTTGCGGTCCACACGGTCACCAGCATAGTCAGAGTCAGAATATCCAATGAGATCAAAAGCAGAGCCCTTGGGGTACCATAATCCTAGTGTTGGTGTGTGAGATAGATATCGAAGAATATGCTTCACAGCCTTATGGTGTGATTCCTTCGGTGCAGCTTGAAATCGGGCACACATGCAAACACTAAGCATTATATCTGGCCTAGATGCACATAAGTACAATAAAGAACAAATCATGGGCGGTATACCTTGTGATCGAAGTCAATGCCATTTTCATCGATTGCATAGATGGCCATTTGTGGGCATAGGAATTTTGACGCCTTTGCAATCTTGCATGCGGATTTCCTCGGTACATCTTTGAGGTATTTCTCTGAGATATGAATATGCCATTGCGCCGATTGAATTTGAAGACCTAAGAAGAATTTCAACTCTCCCATCATAGACATTTGATATTCTTCACTCATCATATAGGCAAATTCATCACTATATCGTTGGTTAGTACAGCCAAAGATAATATCATCAACATATATTTGGCACACAAATAGTTCACCATCATATGATTTAGTAAATAGAGTAGGGTCAAGTGAACCAGGTGTGAAGCCATTCTTCACGAAGAATTCCTTCAATGTGCATACCACGCCCGAGGGGCCTGCTTGAGGCCATAGAGAGCCTTATTGAGTCTAAAGACTTTGTCAGGATTCTTGGGATCTTCAAAACCTGGGGGTTGAGCAACATATACTTCTTCCTCAAGCTTACCATTGAGGAATGCACTTTTCACATCCATTTGATATAAGATGATATCACGATGGTTAGCATAGGCAAGTAAAATGCGAATAGCCTCAAGTCTAGCAACAGGTGCAAAAGTTTCATTGAAATCAATTCCTTCAACCTGTGTGTAGCCTTGAGCTACTAGTCGTGCCTTATTCCTCACCACAAGGCCATTTTCATCTTGCTTGTTGCGGTAGATCCACTTTGTGCCAATGATATTATGCTTGCGAGGATCTGGACGATTGACCAATTCCCAGACATTGTTCAACTTGAACTGATGTAATTCTTCTTGCATAGCCTGAATCCACTCCAGCTCCAGAAATGCTTCATCTACCTTAGTGGGCTCTGAGATAGAGACAAAAGCATAGTGCCCACAAAAGTTAGATAAGTGTGAGGCTTTTGAGCGAGTGAGAGGACCTGGTGTACTGATGACATCGATGATCTTCTCCACTTGCACTTCTTTTGCAACGCGTGGATGAGTTGGTTGTCGCTGAGGATTTTGATCAGCATTTTCTTCAGCACCATTTTCCTCATCATGTTCTTCGTGCATCGCCTCGGCGTTCTTCACGAACAGGAATGAATTCTTCACAGATTCTTGAAGGGAATGACATCCTCGGTTGCCTTGTGCTTGATAGCATCCTCGGTGCTGGTTCATCTAACACGAAGGTAGGTGCTCTCTTTGCGAGCCATTAGTTTCATCGAACCGCACATCTCTGATGTCGACAATCTTGTGAAGAACAATGTTGAAGACTCTGTAGGTGTGCGAGTCCTTTCCGTAACCAAGCATAAAACCTTCATGTGCTTTGGTGCAAATTTAGAATTGTGGTGAGGATCTCTAATCCAAAATTTAGCATCAAGACTTTGAAATAACTCACATTGGGTTTCTTGTCGTTGAGGAGTTCATAGGCAGTCTTCTTGAAGAATTTGTGAAGATATACTCTGTTGATGATGTGGCAGGCAGTATCAATTGCATCAATCCAGAAACGCTAAGGCGTTTTGTATTCATCAAGCATAGTGCGAGCCATCTCAACAAGAGTTATGTTCTTGCGCTCCACGACGCCATTCTGCTGAGGAGTATAGGGAGCCGATAATTCATGAGTAATACCAAGTTCATCAAGATAGGCATCGAGACTAGAATTCTTGAACTCAGTTCCATTGTCACTTCTGATATGCTTGATCTTCACACCAAAGTTGGTTGAAGCCCTCGAGGAAAATCGTTTGAAGACTTCCTGCACTTCATGTTTGTAAGTAACAATGTGTACCCATGTATATCGAGAATAATCATCAACAATGACAAAACCATATAAAGATGCATCATTAGTGATTTGCTGAATAATGATTAGGTCGAAGAGGTCCATGTGAAGCAATTGAATGGACGTGTAGTGGTCATGATAGTCTTATTTGGGTGCTTGGCCTTGGTCATTTTTCGGCTTCACATGCTCCGCATAAGTGATCCTTGAGGAATTTCACATTCTCAATGCCAATGACATGCTTCTTTTTCGCAAGCGTGTTCAAATTCCTCATGCTGCATGACCAAGTCGTCGATGCCATAGCCAGCCTTACGAAGCTTTTGCAAGTAGACACATGGCTGGTTGTGGTCTGAGAGAAATCAACAATATCTGGTCTCCTCTCCTAAAGCCTTGAAGACTTTGGAATTGTCGACTTCCATAATCACAACACAGCGATATTTGCCAAGGACAACAACCATATCAAGATCACAAAGCATTGAGACTGACATGAGATTGTATCCTAAGGACTCAACAAGCATGACTTTGTCCATGTGCTTATCCTTAGAGATAGCAACCTTACCAAGACCCAATACCTGACTTTTGCCTTTGTCAGCAAATATGATATGCTTCAGAGGTGACGGTGATAAAGGAGCATCCATCAATAGATTCTTGTCACCAGTCATGTGATTTGTACATCCACTATCGAGGACCCATTCAGTGGTTTTGGGCTGATCATCCTGCAGATGAATTAGTATAACTTACAATCTCATATGCTTCATCAGTGAACAATATGATACCAAGTTCATCAGATGAATTTCATCAAGCAGTAAACAGATATAGCAGTATGAGGACGTGTGAAATGAAAGTTCATTTCATCATGATTCGCCTGCGTCCTTTCAGGCATTTTTGTTAGGTCCCCAGCAAATTCTTCAGACGTTAGAGCACGTCTGGAGACCTGACCCTGTAGAAGAGATTAGTTTTTTTTCTTCACCACCCACATCTGGAGGGGTGGCAAAGAGTTCATCATCCTGCGAGCACCATGTGAGAAAGGTGGCAAAGATGCCAAACCATTTCGCTTAGCATGAGATAGGTTAGGGTATGCATATGAATAGGCAGAGTAATTCTTTGAGGACTTATGAACATAATGGTTTGAAGAATAATGCACATATTCATAGCCCTTAGCTTTGCCCTGCGAGACAGATTTGTTAGCACGATGATAATCATGTGAGGACTTTGATCCAGTTGAGGAATTTGATCCTCGTGAAGAATTTGGTCCATATGAGGACTTGGATCCATATGAAGAGTTTGGTCCATATGAAGAATTTGATCTGGGGTTCCTGTTCTTCACAGGTGGTGTCATGAGGACATTCACCTGAAGACTTTCAACACAGCTTTTGGGAACCCAGATTTTCTTCATAGGGGAACCATTCCTGCAGTTAGTGCCAACATATCTAGCAAATAGTTCACCATTCTGATTTTTGAATAGTTTATAGTTGGAGTCAAATGACTCATCAAAAGAATGAGAAGATTCACATGTAAAACCAGATAAGTTAGATGGATCAACTGGAGGTCCCTTTGCAGCAACCCATGAGGTTTTGGGATACTGCTCAGGCTTCCAATATGTTCCATCGGCATTGAGTTTCCTCTCAAAGGCAATACCCTCTTTCCTAGGGTTTCTGTTGAGGATCTGCTTTTTGAGCACATCACAAAGTGTCTGATGCCCTTTGAGGCTTTTGTACATGCATGTCATGTACAATTCCTTCAGCCCTGCATTGTTAGTGATACTAGCAATGTCCTCAGATGAGGAATTAGTGATAGCAGAGGTGGATGAAGAATTTGTAACAGTTGAAGCATTTGAACATTCAAGTGAAGAATTAGCAGATTCACGTTCAATGCACTTTAAGCATGGAGGAACAAATTCTTCCTGAGAAGCGCTGATTTGTTGAGCTAGTAATGAATCGCGCTCCTTCTGAAGATCTTCATAACATACTCTTAGCTTTTCAAGATCTTCCTTTCTTTGAATAGCTTCAAGAGAAAGCTTCTCATGATCAGTTAAGAGGATATTATGTTGATCTTGAAGGACGTCAAGCTTGGAGTGAATTCTCTGAAGACATTCACCCAAGGCTTTTGACTGATCCATTTCCTTGCGCAACATATTATCACTTCTTTCTAGCATATCTTGAGTTTGTTCTAAAACCGTTTGTTGTTTAGTGGCAACACAAATGAGTTTAGTATAGCAGGATTCAATGTCATCATCAGATTCATCATTATCAGATTCATCATCACAAGACTCGGATGAGGAGCATTCGGTTACCTCGGCACCATTTGCCATAAGACAAGGTGCAGACGATGATGATTCTGGCTCGAAAGTCATCGTTTTGAGAGATTCCTTGAAGTCCTCAAACCAGGGATCATGACAAGTTCGATGACCTTCATAGACATCAGAGATTCGGTCCCAGATGAGCTTTGAATTGCCAAGATGCATAATTAGCCGAATTGGTCTGGATAGGCGGGAGCGGATGATATCCTTCGCTATGATATCCAGTTGAGTGTACTTGCGAATATCATCAGCATTCGCCATCTTGCATAGATCAATAAGACCAATCTCAATGATGATCCACAGCTCGCTGTTCTTTGCCATGAGGCGCTTCTTCATCATGGCCTTCCACTTGGGATAGTCATGACCGTCAAAGATAGGGCATGTCACTTTCTTCATACTGCGGTCGACATAACTAGAACTCCGGTGGTTAAACCAAAATCACACGAACAAGGAGTACCTTGCTCGATACCAATTGAAAGTGCATTATATCGACTAGAGGGGGTGAATAGGCGATTTTATGAAATTCTTCACCGAGGAATTTGCGGTGAGGAAATTCCTTAGCGAAGAACTATTTCTGATGGAATATGTACTCAGAGGTAAACAAAGCAGATACACACATAGTCGGCATGATGAAATGAAGACTAAGAAAAGAGTACGGAAGCGTAAACACAGGATAACAAGATGAAGACAAACAGATGAAGAAATTGGGCGAGGAATTTGTGAAAGTCTTGATCAAAGTCTTCAAGCCCGAGATATGAACAACATGCAACATGAATGAGGAAATGAATGAGTTGAGGAAATAGAACCGGTCGGTTGGTGAAGACAATGATTTGGTAGACCAGTTCAAGCTGCTGTCTTAGTTATACGTCTGGTTGGAGCGGCCGAGTATTTAAACTCGAGGACACACAGATCCGGACACCCGATCTCGAGCGCAACTCAGGACACCCAGTCCTCACCGTATTCTCCTTGAACTAAGACCACGCAGCCTCGTCCAATCACTCGTGGTAAGTCTTCAGTGACTTCCAAACCTTCACAGACTTGGTCACTCGGTGATCCACAATTCCTCTTGGATGCTCTAGACCTTGGCGCCTAACCGTCGGAAGAAGCACAGATCTTCAAAGGTAACAAGCGTCGGATCCACGCAGATCAATTTCTTGATGATGCTCAATCACTTGGGGTTTGTGGGTTTGGTTTTGGGATTTTCCTCACTTGATGATTTTCGCTCAAAGTCCTCGGAGGATGGGTTGCTCTCAAATGACAAGTGTCAAGTTCTCTCGGAGCAGCCAACCAACTAGTGGTTGTAGGGGCGGCTATTTATAGCCTAGGAGCAGCCCGACATGATAAGACATAAATGCCCTTCAATGATATGACCGTTAGGTGGATAAGATATTTTGGTCGCGGCGTAAGACAAAGAACGGTCGGAAATTTGACTCTCAAAGTCCTCGGGGCTATCATGTTCCTCCTTGTGTAGGCAATTTGCTTTGGCGAATTCCTAACTCCTCGATCGAGCAAAGTCCTCGATGAATGTAAGAAACTGCGTCTCATCATCGATGAATTTGACTGAAGCGTATGAGATTTCAATGGCTTCACTCGAAGGGATTGGTAGGTGTAGGATTTTGAGTTGAGCATCACATGGAAATTTTTCCTTAGTATTTCCTCGACCCCTTTAACGAAGACGGTGTTTCCTATGACTCAAGAAAGAGAAAATGAAACTTCGAAAACAAAAGTCTTCACGCTTCATATTCCTCGAATGAACATCAAGTCTTCATGGACACACCAATTTCTTCACTTTCAAAGTCTTCAGAAAGTCTTCAGAATATCAAAGTCTTCAGTTGAAGAACTTCAATTTTAGGGGTCGACTTTCTCTGTAAATATCAAACTCCTCATAGACTTATAGACCTATGTGCACTCACAGACGCATCAGTTACTTAACCTATAAGTCTTCAATACACCAAAATCACTAAGGGGCACTAGATGCACTTACAGCAGCACTCTTTGCTAAATCCAAGTATGCGTCTGCAGAACTCCACAATTGCTCAAGAGGGGCATATTTCGAATCACCGAACTTCGTTCGCAATAAAAAGGGCTTCCCAGCCGCGATATCACCGGCTTGCCGAAGCTCCTCCTGTGCCGCTCTGATTTGAGAGCGAGTATCCTTTGCTGCTTGCAAGGCCTTCTCCAGGTCAGCCATTTTCGTTTGGTTTTCCCTTTTGCGAAGCTCATATCGGGTGGCGACATTTTGTAGCTCAATAGCCATGTTGGCTATTTTATCCTCACTTTGGCGATGAGCAGCCTGTTCGGCTTTTAATTCTTCGGCTGCCTTCAGGGCGGCCACATCACTTCTCCTGGCTTGCTCCTTGGCTCGGGCAAGTTCTGCCCCAAGGGTCTCCACGGCAGCAGCTCCATCTGCAGTCAAAGCATACTATAAATACTAGCATCATGCTCTTCTTAATATTTGCTGACCACCCGAATATACATACCCTGTGCCTTGTCAAGCCGCTTGTTTACAACCATGATGTCCGCATCCGCCACGTCAAGTTGTCGCCTTAATTCGGCAAATTTAGCAGTCCGGTCAGTCGCCGGATCTACAGCCGCCTGCGCACAAAAGCAGCTCTATCATTACCTAATACTCTAATCCTTTGCTCGCCTTGTCTGGAAGGCAACCAGAGTCTCAGGGGCTACTATCTATACAAAGTACACCTTGTGTGTGCGGTACGGTCAAAAAAATATATATCACTTTGCGTACCTCAAAGCCTCTTAGCAGGCTCGTAAAAGCTTCATTCAACCCGCTTTTTGCGGATGAAATCCTCTCAACCACCGCACCCATTCAGGTACGATGTGCCTCTGAGATAGCCGCTTGCTCCAGAAGACCCATCAATGTGTCCGGTTGTACACCGGACAATCCCCGGCTTTTTTTGTTGGTCTCCTTAGGAGCCGAGAACTCCAGACTTCGGGCGGCCGAAGAGTTACCTTCTGGCCTTTGCGGATCAGGAGAAATCCTCCGGACGACACCTCAGGGTCGTCCGCCTCATGAGGCGGGGAAGCAGGAGGAGGCGTTTCGCTCTCCATCATCTCCGGAAGAAGATCCCCTGAAGACGAACATTGTTGAGAAGGGCTATGAGCCGGACTGCAAAACATATGCCTCAGTTGTTATTCTCAGGAAAAGAGCAGGGCGTATTTACTAAAGTGCCTTTGTTCACTTACAGCTCGGTTGACGGCTGGCCCCCTTGTGGGCGCTGTGCGTTAAGGATGCCCTCTGGAGCAGGGCCCCCTGGTGAAGGTTTCTTCCCTCGTTTGGAAACCCCCGTTTCCAAGTTTTCAGGGGCGGTCCTTTTCTTCCCGTGGGGAGAAGGGATCCTAGATTCGCCTCCCCGATCATCCTCCAACACGGAGGCACTAATTCCCCCAGTTAGGATGCGCAACGTATGAAGTCCTCTCTTGGCTTCTCTATTCCTCCCCTCGTCTTCTCCTGATGGCACTTGATAAGGTGCGTGAGCCAGCATCCTGGTTAGTACAGGAGCCGGCGAGCCTTCGGGAAGAGGGGACGAACACCTGATCCTCTCCGCCTTTCTTATCTAGTCCTGGCCGAGGGTTATTTCTCAGAATAATGTTGTGACAAATATAATGACAGCATGTTCGGTCGCGATGTTACTTACTTGGGTATCTGGACGGTTGCAGTTGAGACCCGCATCCTCGGTGGTGTCCGGACACTTTATTCGTGATCCAAATAATCGATACATCCCTTCGAGCGTCACGCCGAAGAAGTGTTGAATGGTTCGCGGTCCTCCCTGGTTGAACTCCCACATACGGAGAGATCGACGTTGGCATGGCAGTACCCGACGAACTAACATTACTTGAATTACTTTGACGAGACTGATATCCCTCTTGAGGAGATCTCGAATGCGGCTTTGCAATGTCAGTACATCATTAATTGGCCCCCAGTCCAACTCCTTGTTGACCCATGATGCCAGTTGTGGCGGAGGGGCAGAGTGGAAGGCTGGGGCGGCGGCCCACTTTGTACCTCGGGGTGCTGTGATGTAAAAGCACTCCCGTTGCCATAGGTCGGACGCCTCCAGGAATGAACCCTTTGGCCATAAGGCGTCAGCACCTTTTCTTATTATAGCACCTCCGCACTCCGCGTGTCTCCCGTCGATCATATTCGCCTTCACATTGAAGGTCTTGAGCCATAAGTCGAAGTGTGGGGTAATGCAGAGGAAGGCCTCACACACGACGATAAACAACGAGATGTGAAGGAAGGAATCTGGAGCTAGATCATGAAAATCTAGCCCGTAATAGAATATGAGCCCTCTAACGAAGGGATCAAGACTAAAGCCTAGCCCTCGGAGGAAGTGGGAGATGAATATGACACTCTTGTTGGGTTCGGGAGTGGGGATAACCTGCCCTTGTGCAGGTAGCCTCTGAAGGATTTCGCCGGTCAGATACCTAGCCTCCCTAAGCTTCTTGATGTCCTCCTCTGTGACGAAAGAGGCCATCCACCAGACTTGAAGGTTGGATCCGGACATGGTTGAAGGTCCAGAGCGCTTAGACTGAACCTCGGGTGTTGGAACCGAGGTAGGGGAAGGGAAGGATCGGGCGTGTAAAGTAAAGTACACGTCTTGACATCTTTATAAAGAGGGTGAATATCAAGTGTCCTTCGCGTGGCCATTTGGAACTTGCCTAAAACCAAGGAGTCATATTAACAACACGGTTGGATTACCCACGCCCGTATTGATGAGAATCCCGTGATAAGGGGAACATGATCTCTTCTTCGACAAGACGTGCCAATAAAACCGCCTCGCAAGATGTGCAGTAGCAGGTTGAGAAAAACGGTTCATATAATGACCGGGCCGCGGCATGATGTCACGCTATGGAAAGTTGTCAGCAGATTAGATTTGTGGAATATTGTGCTCTCTACGGTGGTACGTGGAATTTGTTTTCCAGAGCAGGACACGATTCATGTGTTCAAAATCTACCTTGGAGTATTCGAAGAAGGAACCCACCTTGCAATGCCGAAGACATGCGTGCCGGACTCATCATCATTGAAGCCTGGTTCAGGGGCTACTGAGGGAGTCCTAGATTAGGGGGTCCTCGGATAGCCGGACTATGTACTTATGCCGGACTATTGGACTATGAAGATACGAGATTGAAGACTTCGTCCCATATCCGGGTGGGACTCTCCTTCGCGTGGAAGGCAAGCTTGGCAATTCGGATATGTAGATTTCCTTCTCTGTAACTGACTCTGTGTAACCTAGCCCCCTCCGGTGTCTATATAAACCGGAGGGCTTAGTCCATAAGACCAGAACAATCATAATCATAGGCTAGCTTCTAGGGTTTAGCCTCTACGATCTTGTGGTAGATCAACTCTTGTAACACTCATATCATCAAGATCAATCAAGCAGGAAGTAGGGTATTACCTCCATAGAGAGGGCCTAAACCTGGGTAAACACTGTGTCCCCCGCCTCCTGTTACCATTAGCCTTAGACGCACAGTTCGGGACCCCCTACCTGAGATCCACCGGTTTTGACACCGACAATCTACAGATCAAAGCAAGCTTTTATGTTTTCTCTAGTTCGTTTTGCGCATGTTCTAACTATGTTTTCTTTTCTTGTATTTCCCCCATATGCTAAAAATGGTTATAATAGGAGGAAACGCAGATGGCAATGAAGGAGATGTATTTTTCTCATTTTTTTCTACGTCTCTGAGTTGTTTTCAACTTATCCATGTATGCTTATGTCTTTTTTTCATGTTTTTTTGTTGCTTAATTAGGGTTCTGGAAATTAGTCCCTTCGCCGGAGGACTAAGTGTGCTGCTAATCGCCAGCCATACCGTGCGCGTAGTGTTCAGGAGGGAGAGGAAGTTGAGGTAAGTGGCATGCTGATGACACAAGCACCTTATTTTGGTTTTGTTTGGGTCATATAATATTTTTTCTCCCATGCCCATGTTTTTTTATTTTCTTAGGATGTTGATCGGTTTCGGGTTGGAAAGCGGACTAAACATGCAGCAGCAGCAGCAGCAGGGCGAGCTGAAACACCTACCAGGGTAAGTAAATCCTTGAATATCAATGTTTCACGATTTTTTAGGCGCTGATGAAATTATGCAGCCGTTGACACCACTATTTTGTTCTAGTTTCTCAATAACCATCTTTTAGTTGACATCACTGGTCATCTTGATGTAAATATAGTTGTAGCGACCCGACCCGAATGGATCATGTCTCTGTGCTTAAGTGTCATCCCTGGATCGGTATGCTGACACACACAGTACTCGAGGATTTATAACAGAGGTAAATCACATGTATAAAGTAACGTAAATACTATTACCTCAATTCAAAATAGCGGAAGTAACAAGGTTGTGGATTCCCATCAACACCAACGGCAAAGTTGAGTGTAGAAATCGTAGCCCTAATGTAACACTTACTCGTCGTAAGATTCCTGCAACATGAGACGTTGCAGCCACAGAGGGTCAGTACATTGAATGTACTGGCAAATTTACACCATAGAGCAATGATGAATAAAGGCTATCACTACATGCATATATGGCTGGTGGAGGCTCTATGTTTATAATGTTTTTGTGAAAAGCCAATTTTTCCCTACTACAAAGGAATAAATTTATTTAACTATCATGGTGGTTGTTAAACATTGAGAATGGTTGACAGCATTCTCAATCCCAATTAAAAGTATTCATTAACAACCCAACTATATTAATTTAAGTAACATGACGAGATTCATATGATATCCAAGTACTAGATACTCAAGATGTCCATAACCGGGGACACGGCTAACCATGATTAGTTTATACACTCTGCAGAGGTTTGCGCACTTTTCCCCACAAGAATCGATCGCCTCCGTTTGATTCCTCGCACTACATGATGTTTGAGAAACGGATGACCGAGACATAGTCTTTCGGAAGCGCTAGCACCTTACATAAAGGGTAGACCGGTACACCTACTTTCCCCTACATCTGCTAGTCCACCCGTAAGAGTTTGCACGACTTAATCAACTATGCCAGAGCCCATAATGGCTAGTGGCTGCACACGTAAGTTTCTAGTTTGAAAAATCTCATGATCCCTTTGAGCCTGGGTGGCGGTCCGAAGAAAAATAGGCAAGTCCTGGAAACCAGGTGCCTCAATCCAGCCAGATGTGTGTTTAAGTTGCCACCTTAAATAAACCATTAATTAACAAACTCACATCTGTCATGGAAAATTCACTCACCCAATCCACGTCTACTAGCATAGCATGGCATAATAAGCAAACGCAGAAGTACCTCCCAGGGGTTTGAAAATAAAATAGGTAATAGGTACTACCTCAGCTAATTCCCATAACCCACAATTTAATTCAGATCCTAATCATGCAATTGTTTGGAGGATTGAACTAATGCAATAAAACTGGGTAATAAAAGGGGATATGATCAAAGTGTGAACTTGCCTGCAATGTTGATGAAGATGATTCGCACTCAAAACTCTTGATATTTCTACGCGTCACACTCCGGTCAATCTATCATGAGCAAGCAATTGTAACCACACATAAGCAATCACTCAAAAGATCAGAAAGAACGAAGAGTACGATTCAGAAAACATCAAAACCAAACAAATGACTCTTGCAGCATAAACAATTTCTAACAGTACCAAAATTATGTGAATTTGGCCTTATCAGAAAGTTTAGGTCAAGAGCTTCGATTTGCAAAAAGAATCAACTCAAACGGAGTTATAAAACTCAAGTTACAATCAAACAAAGTTTAAATACAAATCTGTTTGAAAATCATATTTTAAACTTTCAAAAACATGTTTAAGTTGATTATATGGATAGAGAGGATCATAACAAAGAAGTGGGCGTTGGTTTCGTTGGATTTGGATAAACGGTTGAAAAGTAGTGATCGTTTGAAAAACAGGGGCCAATCTGCAAATAAAATATTCACTGATGGGTCCCTGGCCGGAAATAACAGAAAAAGAAAAAACAATTAAAAAGTGAATGTTCGTTACCTAACGCTAACCAATGGAACTCATTCGCTCCAGAGCCTAAACTAAGAACGCTCTCTAAATAATAAAACCTAAATAATAAACGGCTCTAAAGAATAAAACCAAAAACAAAAAACCGGGGCGGGTTAAATCGGTTTATACCGGTTCGAGGGAAAAGTCCGGCGGCGGCGGCTCGGCTACTCCGACGACGGGCGGCGGTGGCGTGGCAGTGGCGCGGACGAGGCGGTGGCGAAGGGCGAATGGGCGGTGGCGTCTTGGGATGCAAGCGGCGGCAAGAACGTGTGATGATGTGGCGTGTGGGTGGCGTCGATCTGCGGTGTGATGGCTTGGCGATCTGTGGCAGCAGCGAGGAGAGAGAAAAAGGGGGTCGGGGAGTCCGGGGCGCGCTTATAAAGGCGGGAGGCGTGGAGGTGGGGCAAGGGGAGGCGTTCCCGGCCGGGACTCGGCGGCGGCGGCGGAGTCGGCCACGCTCGGGACTTTGTCCCGAGCTCAAAGACGGAGGCGGTTGGCGAGCTGGGCTGGGCCTGGCTGGCTAGCTGGGCCGGCCCAGTCAAAGGAAGTTTTTTTAACAAACATTTTTTTTGACAACGAAAAACAAAATTAATAAAAATATTATATAGGCATATAATATATCAAAATTTTCAGAAAAAGATTTTCTACAATATGAACATTTTTCTAGAGTCAAATAAAATCCACAAAAATTCAAATAAATCAAACACTGCTGCTGCTTTAATAAAATCCAACGAAAATCATTTTAAAAATACCAAAATGGATTCAAATTTATTTCTCTCCAATTTTCTATTGTAAGGAATCATGTTACCCTAACTTCTGTATATTTTATTTTTGGAGAAAAGTAATTTGAATAAAACTCCAATAACTCCAAATTGAAAATAAATTCAAAAGAACTTTGAATTTAATTCTTTGAAACTCCCAACTCATATTTCATATGTTTTGAAGAAGTCATTTTATCTTCGCTCGTGAAAATCATTGAGTTGCATAAAGTTCCTGGGTTGGAAAATATTTTCCAAATGAAATTCAAATATTTTTCAACACCCCTTGTCATTTAAATAAATGGAAGAAGTCATGTTATCTTCTCTCCAGGATTTTGTGGTGAAAAGAATTTGAATTCACGGAGATCACGAATGAAAAATGAAAGTTGGGAAAGTCCTTTTATTCCCTCTCATTTAACTTTCAAAAGTTTCGAATTTCACTCAATTTCACATAATCAATCAATCAATCAAATCTATCTATTTATTATAACATTCCAAAATTTAGAATTTTTGGATGTTACAAACCTACCACCCTTAAAATGAATCTCGTCGTCGAGATACGGAGAGGCTAGAAAGAAATAGGTTAGGGTAGGGGGTCTTCTCAAAATCCATCGATCGTCTCCGGGGTCTAGGGTGCTACCACCCTTAGAAGCATTGTTACGGTTCCATCAAAACTCATATACTCCATCCTTATTGTTGGCAGTGTCGGTCTTCTCGGATCTCAGGAAAATTCCTTCTCTGGGCTCTTCCGGTAGTGGCATAACCTTTCCTCAATTCTTCTGTCCTTTCATCTTGGTACGGTTATTCTGAGACTGGGTCTTCTTAGCTGATGGGTCTGGCGCCAATACTAATTAGCTATCGATATCTCATGGTGGTCAACAATTTATGGTTTCTCCTGCAGAAACAGGTCTGGGTTGAAACTCACCGTATATCCTACGGTTGGCAACAACTGGCGTGTACAAGGAAAATACTTATACCATTCTAAGGTTCAAACAAGGTTTTGATCGTCGTCTCTCTACTATAGGTAAGTCACTCAGATTTACCATCCCATATAGCAAGGCGAATAATAAGAGTAAGTCGGTATGGTGATCAATCCATCCCGCACCCAAATCATTACCTTGTACATGGTTTAGCGAATCTCGCATTCTATCACTCGGTCATCCTCACAAGCATTACAGAATTTCTCTTGTCAACAAACCAAGTTCGGATAAATCCATTGATTCTGCAAGCCAAACAAACATCTATCGTTCCTTAACAACTCTCAGGTTTTGCGTAAACTCCTATCGGTCGATAAAATGGTAACTCTTTCCCGGGTTTTCCTTCAACAAGAGTGTTCTTGCTTCTTGGCAGGTCCTGGGGCCTGTGGGTTATGGCCCATCTCGTCACTTGTAGTCCTTGAAGTTATCATCGAGCAACTGATCATTATTCCAACTTCCAACTTCCTAGTATACTTAAATCCATCCAATTGTACTGTCTTCCTTCCTTCTATTGGCACCAAACTAGGACCTGATTACTCAGACTCATCATTGAATTTCCATTGATCCATATTTCCAACATCATACCTCCTTTATATCCAATAGTAATTCATCTCTTCATCCTCGTGGGATATCCCACCTACCGAGATAAAAACTTATACTTATGAAGTCCATACTTCACTTCCTGGAACATCATTTTCCTTTCCAGGGTCAAGCGTCCTTACGGGGAAATATTGGCCATCCATGCATGGCACTCTTCAATTGGAAAACGTGAAACACATCATGAACTCCTGATAGTCCTTCGGGTGACTCCAACTTGTTGGCCACTTCTCCCATACGCTCCAAAACTCGGTATGGTCCAACAAATCTCGGGGCTAACTTTCCCTTAACTCCAATCGTTTAACTCCTCGCAGAGGGGACACACGAAGACATGATCTGTCTCCAATTTCATAGACTACCTCCTTGCATTTTTGAGTCCGCATAACTCTTCTGCTTGGACTGAGCTACCTTTAGTCTATCTCGAAGCAACTTAACATTCTCTTCTGAATCCTTGATCACATTTGGTCCAAACATTTGACGGTCTCCAACTTCATCCCACATCAACAGTATCTGGCTCCTTCTCCCATACAAAGCTTCAAAAAGGGGCCATCTCCAAACTGGCTTGGTAACTGTTGTTGTATGAGAACTCCGCGTAAGGTATATTTATCATCCCTACTAGATCCATAATCTAGCGCACACGCTCTCAACATGTCCTCCAGAATCTGATTGACCCTCTCGGTCTATCCATCTGTCTGCGGATGAAAGGTTGTACTGTACTCTAGCCTAGTACCCAAAGTGTGGTGCAGCTGATTCCAAAACTTTGAGGTAAACTGTGTTCCTCTATGTGATACGATGGTCCTCGGAACTCCATGCAGACATACGATCCTGGTCAAATATATCTTGGCCAACTTCGCACTTGTATAGGTAGTTTTCACTGGGATAAAGTCGGCCACTTTTGTCAAGCGAATCAACTACTACCCAGATAGAATCATATCCCGTTCGGGTTCTGGAAATCCGGTAATGAAATCCATGCCAAGATTATCCCACTTCCATTCAGGTATCGGCATAGGCTGTAGTAATCCTGCTGGCTTCTGATGCTCTGCTTTTACTTTCCTTGGCATACATCACCTACGACTACATACTCCGTAATATCCTTATTCATACCAGTCCACTAGAAACACTCCTTCAAATCCAAATACATCTTGGTGTTTCCAGGGCGAATCGAGTATGGTGAGTCATGAGCCTCCTGAAGTATTAACTTCCTGATCTCTGCATTATTAGGTACATGTACACTATCCTCAAACCATAAGGTGTCGTGCTCATCCTTACGAAAACCTTTGGCCTTTCCTTTGCTCATCCTCTCTTTTACCTCAGCAATCTCGTTGTCATCCTTCTGAGCTTCACGGATCTTTCCCAACAATGTAGACTGAACTTCCATTGCTGCAACAAAACCTTTGGGAACAATCTCCAACCGAAGTTCCCAGAGATCCTCGGCTAACTCCTTTGGTAATCCTCCGCTTATGAGGGTATTCGTCCTTGTTTTCTTTATGGTTGTGTCCTATTTCTCCACAAAGATTGTATGCACAAGATTTCTTCATATCCTTTCCGTAAGGCTTCAACTTCTGGAACACAAGCCGAGACTTTGGCAAAGTCAACTTAAATTCTTCTCAAGTGGTTACTCTTTGCCATCCATTGATGTTTTGGTACATCCTCCACCAAGTAGCATCACCTCTTTTTAAAGCACTATAGAGTATGCTGGGTCATATCCTTTCCGGCTATAGTGTCACTCTCCATATGATCCCCCATGTTCTGAATCCATTGGTCCATCTCCAATTGACTCGTCGGTCCAAAAAATATAAGCTCATCTCCATTCATCCTCTATTGGGTCCATAGGTTTGGGGTGGGATAAGAGAGATCGAGAGGGATGCACACAGTACAAACAATAGTTTTGAAAAGACAGGTTTTATTGTGGCTGTCGGAAAAACAACACAAAAGACAGCTCACAATCGTCGCATATAACAGGGCTTGGGTCTTCTAATGGTCTATAGATCTCAACGTCATCAAACTCTTCAAGTCTTAGTCATGTCTCCGGTGGCTCCTTCTGATCATGCTTGTCTTCTCAAGTTCTTTTGCCAAATCATCGCTGTTGACGCAAAGTCTCTCATGACATCCTTTAATATTTCTGTGGTTGCATTCCAAACTTCTGGGTTTCAACATCCTTGGTATGAATCATGTCCTTCTATCCTTCAGCTCCTGACTAATCTCCGGTATCTCGAGGTTTTGCTCCTCCAGCTTGCTACTTTCAGCTTCTGGTTCCTGAGTTCTTCACCAATTGCCTCCTTGTCAAATATGACTTCCTAAAGTCCATCTTAAAATCCTTGATGTAATACTCCAGATCCTGGTGATACTCCAGCTAAGGTTAAAATTCCAATGTTAGCTGACAGATGCTCCATTAGCCTTCTACCATCCAATTCTTCCGAAAGATGCATGCTTAACACCTCACGGTGACAATAACATGAGCGAGCGATAGCATCATGAATATCCATGTTTCTGCTCTTGTCATTTCCATGAGCTATCATTCCATAGTTGATATCTCCTGCCTCAGGGTTTTCTTGACAAAAACTTTGAGTTCTAATGCTCCATGTTCAGGTCTTTCTCCGATACACCTTGATCTCGGGTATTGACAGCTTCCATAGTCTGTCAAGTTCCATAAGTGTAGCCTTCCTTGGTCATACCAAATCTGGAAATTCTTCATATTCTCCTAGTCTTCTAAGTCTTCATCCATCGTAGTTTCCATCATTATAATGCCCGGTAAAATCCTCTTCATTCTGAAGTGGTCTTAGTTTTCCGATATCTGGTCCTCCTTGGAGCGGTCTCATCAGTCGAATCTTCGAGGGGTCAAAAAAGGGGAAAGGGGTATGGTCTCACTAAAAGGGAATATTTGAATAAGCTCAGAAGAGAGGAGGGGCAAAAAGATCCTTTTGAAAAGAAAGTTGTAGAGAAAAATCTTCCTATGGGTTTGCCAGCTTCTAGGGTCACGTCCTACAGTCAACATGTGCTCTGATACCATCTTGTAGCGACCCGACCCGAATGGAACAAGTCTCTGTGCTTAAGTGTCGGTGTACTAAAGTAGGGGTACCTTAGTACCCTGAACTTGTGCACGGGAGGTTGCAGCACCCCGTGGCCAGGCTCGCCAGGCGTCCGCCAAGACCCTCCGTCACTTCCATTTACTGCCATTCAAGAACAAAGTATTAACTAAGAAGACAAAGCCCGGCAAGAAGAGCGAGCGGGAAGTACAAGGCCCCTAAGAAGAAGAGCTTGCGGGAAGGACAAACCCGGCAAGAGGAGCTTGCTGGGAAGGCCAACCAAGGCGCTTCCAGAAAACTTGCCGCGATGTCCCGCGCGTCCCGGCAGGGCCCGGCGATCGGCAAGCTTGCCGGCGCGACAAGAGAAGGGCCGCGGCGAGGCGCTTGCCGCGGCAAGGCTGCCACCCTGCACCCAAGCTCCAGCGCATCCAACGACATGTCACCCCAGGGCCATCCCAGGCACGTGGCGTATTTGTGCAGGCAGCCATGCGGTCGCGAGTGTGGCGTTTTGACGACAAGGAGGCCATCGTGGCGATCGGTGGCGCCCCTAACGGTCGCTTCCTTGCCTTTGTTAGCGACCGGACGGGCATTAAATGCCCTTGTCCCTGCCGTCGAGTTAGGTAGGGACTTTGTTGGACACTGTTGTACCAACCTGCATTTTACTCTTTTACCCCCTGTCCCTACGTTGCCACCTGTCGGTGACCCCCTTTAGACTATAAAAGGGAGGCCCGTGCGCACGTAGAAGGGGTTCGGTCCATTCGACACATCCAACACCACTACACACTCACGCTCTCGAGCAAGAACAAATACAAACACAAAACAGCAGTAGGAGTTTTATCTCTCCGGAGAGCTTCGAAGCTGGGTAAAAAACCCCCGCGTGCCGTCGCCTCGATCTGCTCTGCGCGCGCCCTCCGCTCCCTTGCCGGACTAGAAGGGGCCCCCTGCCCCATAGGTGCTCGTTCCCCGCGACATCTTTGGCGCGCCAGGTAGGGGGCGTCGAGGTCGTGTGCATCTGATCCGGCGTCTACGCACGCTACATCAACATCTTCATCCACATGGCACCGAAGAAGAAAACTTCGAAGGTAGCCGCTCCGTCTGCGACTGTCCTACCGCCACCGGAGCAAACCGGCGGTGGGCTGGACGCCGGCGGAGGAGCGGGCGCCAGCGGGGGGACTCGCATTGTCACCCGCTCCAAGGACAAGGCCCCGCAAGGTTCAGCATCTGCGCATCCACCGCACCCCTCCCAGGAGGTGCAAGATCGACAACGCCACGGTGCTCCTGGCGCCGTGCTCGCGTTGGAGCAAGGCCAGGCTGGTGGGCCGCGAGACGTTCAAGGCCAGCATGCGCGCCAGCACGCTGGCACGAGCGCGGTGCGGTCACCTGGACGAGATGCTCCTCCTTCTAACACTATTAGAAGTTTGAGCATGTCTCGCACCTCGCGCCGCTCACCACTGCCACCCAAGACTCCAGAGTAAGCACTAGCCCGAGCCCAGCTACTTCTGGATTACCCTCCAGCGCCAGATAAGATCGACGACTGGAGGGCCGCTATCTATAGCCTCATTGGCTTCGCCAACGCCGATAAGCCCCGGCAAACAAGCACGTCGAAGCCGCGGCAAGGCGCTCAGGCGGAGGCCGGTGGCGACAAGACCGGCGGGGGTGCCACCACCGTGCACTCCCCGCCCCGAAGGCTGAGATCGCCGACTCGCCGGGCCAACCTCGACGCCGACTCCACCGCGTCGTCGGACCCGCGAGTTCGCCGCGATCAACGCCATGTTCTCCAAGAACGACGACACGAAGACGCTTCGTACTCGCGCCGAGCATGAAGGGAAGCGGCGTCAATCGACCCAGCTGCTGGGCCCCCTGTCGATATGCATGCGCCCGGGAACCAGCGACTTGTCGTCTGTGGCAGGTTGCCTGCGTTCACCCGTGAGCTGCGGCAAGTCCGATGGCGATACCAAGAACTTCAAGCCCGACGTGCCCGAGAAGTACAATGGCAGGATACATCCGTCAGAATTCCTCAGCATCTACACCATCGCGGTGCAGGCTGCCGGAGGGCGCGACGAGAAGATCCTCGCCAACTACTTCCCGCTGGTGCTCAAGCCCAACGTCAGATCTTGGCTCATGCACTTGCCGGACAAGTCCATCTCTTCGTGGGCGGACCTATGCCATCAGTTTGTCGGCGCCTTCACAGGCGGCCACAAGCCTCATGGCCAGGAGAGCGACCTTCACTTGCTCGTCCAGAAGGAGGGAGAACCTCTGCGCAAGTACATACAGAGATTCAGCCAGGTGCAGCGCAACATCCCAGACGTCCACCCTGCCGCAGTCATCAGCGCGTTCCATCAGAACGTGCGTAACCGCAGGATGGGAAGAAGAAGGCCAAGTCCGGCAAGAGTAGCTCTGATGCACACTCCGGCAAGCGCACCTCTTCGGAGCGTTGCGCTACCGTCGAGGCCAAGTCCGGCAAGAGTAGCTCTGATGCCCACTCCGGCAAGCGCACCTCTTCGGAGCGCTGCGCTACCGTCGAGGACGCACCATCGAGCTCCACCGGCAAGTGCGAGAAAGCAAAAGAAGTTTTACAAGAGACTAAGTCCGGCAAGCGTAGCTCTGATGCCCACTCCGGCAAGCGCGCCTCTTCGGAGTGCTGCGCTGCCGTCGAGGACGCACCATCGAGCTAGAGCACAGTCGTTCTTAAATTCTTAGATTATGTTCCTTGAACGGCCGTGCCTTGTATGGAAAACCTGTGTGCGGAAGGACCGGCTCGTGGCTGAGTTGCGCCCCTACTTTGTTTCGAGTCCGCTCAACAAATGACAGTGCGCTGAAACCAGCCCGACAAGGTTTCTTGCCGGAGGCAGCACCGCCAGCGGGCTGCTGATGTTCCGCACTCAGCAAGAGTGCTTGCACCGGCAAGTTCCCTAAAAGGCATATGGGTAAAAACATACAAGGGATGGAATCAAGTAAAGGAGACAACATAGCATTTGGCGCCATTCAGAGAAGAAGCTGCCTTGCGGGCATGCATTTACGAAAAGCTAAGTTACCCAAGTCTGAGCACAAAGCCCAGCCAGTTTCAAATTCTTATGTTATATTCCTTGAACTGCCGCGCTTTGTATGGAAAACCTGTGCGCGGAGGAACCGGCTCGTGGCTGGGTTGCGCCCCTACTTTGTTTCGAGTCCGCTCAACAAATGAGAGTGCGCTGCAACCAGCCCGGCAAGGTTTCTTGCCGGAGGCAGCACCGCCAGCGGGCTGCTGATGTTCCGCACTCAGCAAGTGTGCTTGCGCCGGCAAGTTCCCTAAAAGCATGGGGTAGAGACATACACGTGAAGCGACAGAATAAAGGATATAACATAGCAATCACTGCCATAGGGCGCAGTCAGTTTCAAATTTTTAAAGTTATGTTCCTTGAACGACTATGCCTTGTATGGAAAACCTGTGCGCGGAGGAACCGGCTCGTGGCTGAGTTGCGCCCTTGATTTGTTTTCGAGTCCGCTCAACAATACAAATGAGCTGCAACCAGCCCCGACAAGGTTTCATGCCGGAAAGCAGCACCGCCGGTGGCTGCTGATGTTCGCGACTCAAAAGCGTGTTTCGGCGCGCAAGTTCCCTCAAAGCGTAGGGTAGAAACATACAAGGCACCGAATCAAGTAAAGGGCATAACATAGCAAGCTTTGCTTAGAGTAAAGTTATATATTACAGTAAATAACTTGCCGCACTCTAAGAGATTGTTCTTATGACACATCTAGCAGCGGCAAGGGCAAGGAAAGAGAAGGAAGGTGCGCCGGCACCTGGATCCCGGCAAGCCAGAGTTGCTGGGGGCTGCGAATGCCAAGATTCACCCCCGGCAAGCCAGAGTCGCCGGGGGCTGCGGTATCAGATAAGCTTTTCGTCCCTCATCATGCATCCTCTTATGGACTGGGAAACGCGAAGCCACATCCTTGAACGGCCGTGCCTTGTATGAAAAACCTGTGCGCGGAGGAATCGACTCGTGGCTGAATTGCGCCCTTGATTTGTTTTCGAGTCCGCTCAACAATACAAGTGAGCTGCAACTAGCCCCGACAAGGTTTCTTGCCAGAGGCAGCACCGCCAGCGGGCTGCTGATGTTCCGCACTCAGCAAGTGTGCTTGCGCCGGCAAGTTCCCTCAAAGCGTAGGCTAAAAACATACGAGGCATAGAGTCAAGTAAAGGATATGGCATAGCAAGCTTCCCCTTTTTCATTAAAAAAACATCCCATTCGGGTACAGTCCATAGAGGATGAAAAACATGAAAGAGAGGCTTACAAGTTTTAAATGCAGTTAAGGCCCAAAGGCTTACAAACTAAAAAGATAAGATGCCCGTAATCCCTTTCCTGTCCCCCTTTTCAGGAGGTAGGTCAAGGAGGCGAGGAGGGCAAAAGGGGAGCGGAAGTTGAAGAAAGGAGAAGATGAGGAAGTGCGGGATTTCTGCGCTCCCCCCCTCGCCCTTCTTAAAGGAGCGGGGTGGGGGCACGGCCGCCCCGCTCGACGAATCAGAGCACGGGGAGAGCAGGGGATCGGGGCCGACCCGCTGCTTCCGCCCGTGACGGCTTGGTTTTCCGCCTTCACCGCCCACGTCCCCACGCGCATGGGAGCCGCGTGGCATAGGTCTGAGCCGAGGCGACGAAGATGTGACCTCGCCCCACCCGTGATCACGGGGTGGGCGCCTCAGCATCGCCCACGCCCCACGACGCCGCGATTGACGCGTGCCGTTCTGGGAGGCGCGGTGGATCGGAGTGGGTTTTGTGTGGACCTGGCGCGCGTGCGATGCACTATTTTGGGCTGGCCCAACAGCGCTTCGGCACGTGTATGGCCCAGCCGGGGCTCCTGTCGGTGTACTAAAGTAGGGGTACCTTAGTACCCCGAACTTGTGCACGGGCGGTTGCAGCACCCCGTGGCCAGGCTCGCCAGGTGTCCACCAAGACCCTCCGTCACTTCCATTTACTGCCATTCAAGAACAAAGTATTAACTAAGAAGACAAAGCCCCGGCAAGAGGAGCGTGCCGGGAAGTACAAGGCCCCGGCAAGAAGAGCTTGCCGGGAAGGACAAGGCCCCGGCAAGAGGAGCTTGCCGGGAAGGCCAACCAAGGCGCTTCCAGAAAACTTGCCGCGACGCCCAGCGTCCGGCAGGCCCGGCGATCGGCAAGCTTGCCGGGCGCGACAAGAGAAGGGTCATGGCGAGGCGCTTGCGCGGCAAGGCTGCCACCTGCACCCAAGCTCCAGCGCATCAATGACGTGTCACCCTGGGGCCATCGAGGGCACGTGGTGAGTATTGTGCAGCCATCTTGGTGCGTGGTGGCGTTGGCGACAAGGAGGCCATCGTGGCGATCGGTGGCGCCCCTAACGGTCGTTTCCTTGCCTTTGTTGGGGCGACCGGACGGGCATTAAATGCCCTTGTCCCCTGCCGTCAGAGTTAGGTAGGGGACACTGTTGGACACTGTTGTACCAACCTGCGTTTTTACTCTTTTACCCCCTCTCCCTACGTTGCCACCTGTCGGTGACCCCCTTTAGACTATAAAAGGGAGGCCCGTGCGCACGTAGAAGGGCTTCGGTCCATTCGACACATCCAACACCACTACACACTCACGCTCTTGAGCAAGAACAAATACAAACACAAAGCAGCAGTAGGAGTTTTATCTCTCCGGAGAGCTCCGAAGCTGGGTAAAAACCCCTCGCGTGCCGTCGCCTCGATCTGCTCTGCGCGCCCTCCGCTCCCTTGCCGGACTAGAAGGGGCCCCCTGTCCCATAGGTGCTCGTGCCCCCAGCGTACCACGACATTAAGTGTCATCCCTGGATCGGTATGCAGACACACACAGTACTCAAGGATTTATAACAGAGGTAAATCATATGTATAAAGTAACGTAAATACTATTACCTCAATTCAAAATAGCGGAAGTAACAAGGTTGTGGATTCCCATCAACACCAACGGCAAAGTTGAGTGTAGAAATCGTAGCCCTAACGTAACACTTACTCGTCGTAAGATTCCTGCAACATGAGACGTTGCAGCCACAGAGGGTCAGTACATTGAATGTACTGGCAAATTCACACCATAGAGCAATGATGAATAAAGGCTATCACTACATGCATATATGGCTGGTGGAGGCTCTATGTTTATAATGTTTTTGCGAAAAGCCAATTTTTCCCTACTACAAAGGAATAAATTTATTTAACTATCATGGTGGTTGTTAAACATTGAGAATGGTTGACAGCATTCTCAATCCCAATTAAAAGTACTCATTAACAACCCAACAATGTTAAGTAAAGTAACATGACGAGATTCATATGATATCCAAGTACTAGATACTCAAGATGTCCATAACCGGGGACACGGCTAACCATGATTAGTTTATACACTCTGCAGAGGTTTGCGCACTTTTCCCCACAAGACTCGATCGCCTCCGTTTGATTCCTCGCACAATATGATGTTTGAGAAATGGATGACCGAGACATAGTCTTTCGGAAGCGCTAGCACCTTACATAAAGGGTAGACCGCTACACCTACTTTCCCCTACATCTGCTAGTCCACCCGTAAGAGTTCGCACGACTTAATCAACTATGCCAGAGCCCATAATGGCTTGTGGCTGCACATGTAAGTTTCTAGTTTGAATAATCTCATGATCCCTTTGAGCCTGGGTGGCGGTCTGAAGAAAAACAGGCAAGTCCTAGAAACCAGGTGCCTCAATCCAGCCAGATGTGTGTTTAAGTTGCCACCTTGAATAAACCATTAATTAACAAACTCACATCTATCATGGAAAATTCACTCACCCAATCCACGTCTACTAGCATAGCATGGCATAATAAGCAAACGCGGAAGTAACTCCCAGGGGTTTGAAAATAAAATAGGTAATAGGTACTACCTCAGCTAATTCCCATAACCCACAATTTAATTCAGATCCTAATCATGCAATTGTTTGGAGGATTGAACTAATGCAATAAAACTGGGTAATAAAAGGGGATATGATCAAAGTGTGAACTTGCTTGCAATGTTGATGAAGATGATTTGCACTCAAAACTCTTGAGATTTATACGCGTCAACCAAAATTATGTGAATTTGGCCTTATCATAAAGTTTAGGTCAAGAGCTTCGATTTGCAAAAAGAATCAACTCAAACGGAGTTATAAAACTCAAGTTACAATCAAACAAAGTTTAAATACAAATCTATTTGAAAATCAAATTTTAAACTTTCA
The DNA here is from genome assembly GCA_021437245.1 of Aegilops speltoides. Lineage (NCBI taxonomy): Eukaryota > Viridiplantae > Streptophyta > Magnoliopsida > Poales > Poaceae > Aegilops > Aegilops speltoides. The sequence goes on along the minus strand of CM038143.1, from coordinate 87,279,973 downwards.
AAAACATGTTTAAGTTGATTATCTGGATAGAGAGGATCATAACAAATAAGTGGGCGTTGGTTTCGTTGGATTTGGATAAACGGTTGAAAAGTAGTGATCGTTTGAAAAATAGGGGCCAATCTGTAAATAAAATATTCACTGATGGGTCCCTGGCCGAAAATAACAGAAAAAGAAAAAATTAAAAAGTGAACGTTCATTACCGAATGCTAACCAATGGAACTCATTCGCTCCAGAGCCTAAACTAACGAACGCTCTCTAAATAATAAAACTTAAATAATAAACCGCTCTAAAGAATAAAACCGAAAAACACCAAAACCGGGGCGGGTTAAATCGGTTTATACCGGTTCGAGGGAAAAGTCCGGCGGCGGCGGCTCGGCTACTCCGGCGACGGGCGGCAGTAGCTTAGCGATGGCGCGACGAGGCGGCGGCGACGCGGGAGGTGGCGTGCGTGATGAGGCGGGATCAAAGCGGCGGCGGCGACGGTGAGATCTGTGGCGGCGGCGGCGTCGTCAAGGGTGGCGGCGGCAAGCGGCAATCTGTGGTGGCAGCAGGAGGAGGGGCTGGGAGTCCGGGCGCTTATAAAGGCGGAGGCGTGGAGGAGGGGCAGGAGGCGTGCCGGTCGGGACTTCGGCGGCGGGCGAGTCACCACGCGGGAAGACGGAGGCGGTTATGAGTGGCTGGGCTGGTAGCTAGCTGGGTCGGCCCAGTCGGAGGAAGTTTTTTTAACAAACATTTTTTTTGACAACGAAAAACAAAATTAATAAAAATATTATATAGGCATATAATATATCAAAATTTTCAGAAAAGATTTTCTACAATATGAACATTTTTCTAGAGACAAATAAAATCCACGAAAATTCAAATAAATCAAACACTGTTGCTGCTTTAATAAAATCTAATGAAAATCATTTTAAAAATACCAAAATGAATTCAAATTTATTTCTCTCCAATTTTCTATTGTAGGGAATCATGTTACCCTAATTTCTGTATATTTTATTTTTGGAGAAAAATAATTTGAATAAAACTCCAATAACTCCAAATTGAAAATAAATTCAAAAGAACTTTGAATTTAATTCTTTGAAACTCCCAACTCATATTTCATATGTTTTGAAGAAGTCATTTTATCTTCGCTCGTGAAAATCATTGAGTTGCAGAAAGTTCCTGGGTTGGAAAATATTTTCCAAATGAAATTCAAATATTTTTCAACACCCCTTGTCATTTAAATAAATGGAAGAAGTCATGTCATCTTCTCTCCAGGGTTTTGTGGTGAAAAGAATTTGAATTCACGGAGATCACGAATGAAAAATGAAAGTTTGGGAAAGTCCTTTTATTCCCTCTCATTTAACTTTCAAAAGTTTTGAATTTCACTCAATTTCACACAATCAATCAAACAATCAATCAAATCTATCTATTTATTATAACATTCCAAAATTTAGAATTTTTGGATGTTACAATAGTTTTTGCAGAAGTTGACATGAGTTGGCATCTTTGTAGTTGACATCACTGGTCACCATTTTTGTGCAGGCAACAGTTGGTGGAGGAGCTGCCTCATCTTCCATAGAAGATGCTGAGGTATGTGTTTTTTTGTGTGTGTGTGTCTATGAGCTATTGAACAGTTTCTTGCAAACATTTGTTAGTTGTTGTTATCTTCTTTCCAATATCATGCTTTATCATTGCACATCCCCTGGAACTTTTTGTAGTTGTCAGGTCTAGTATGTTTTCTTAGTTTTCTTGCAGGTTGCACACTGGTAGTCTTCAGTTGCCGTGATGAGCTTTCTTAGTTGCACAAAAACATCATATTAGTTGGCCTGATCCATTTTTTTGTTTATATAGTTTTAGCAATACTGATCTAAATGATCATTGCTAGTTTTTTCTTAGTCTAGTTTTCTGTCTTGTGTTTAATTATTTTTTATTTTTTCAACATCAGGCTAGCGGTGAAGGAGTTGAGGTGGCTGCCCGGGAAGATGTGGAGCGACCATCACAAGCTGGCAGGATAAGGGCATCACCAGGGCGGTTTGCGAAGTTCAACAGCTTGCTATCCCTGCCGCAGAAGTCTTTGCTAGTCTCAAGGTTGTTTGGGGGTCTCTTGAACTTATCAGATACACTTCCAGGGGACTTCATTAAATTCCTGGTGTGGTCCTACCAGCCAGATACCTCTGAAATGGTGTTCCCAGGAAGGGGAAGGATCTGTGTCGATGCTCACAGTGTTCAAAGGGTATTTGATCTTCCTAACAGGGGTCCAAAAGTCAGATATGTAGTTGACAAGGATGTAACTAGGAGATTCAGAGAGACTTTCAACATGTGTGGAGATTCTCATCCCTAGATCACTACATGGTGCAAGATGATTAAGGATATGGTGGGAAGAACGGATGACACATTCTTTATGGCCTGGCTTGCGATTGCATTCAGCACTTTCCTAGCACCAACCACGGCGCTGAGGCTGAGCCCAAAGTGCTACGGACTCATGCTAGACCATCCAAACCTTAAGAACACATTAATGAAGCTTTCCGGAACATGGACCAGGTGAAGCAAACTGTTTGCTGCTGCTTGTATCACTTGATGGTGAGTGAAAACTAGCACTTCCATGTGTTTTTCTTCTTTTTGTGCAGTTATAGTTTCTAAAAATACCCCTCATAATAATTGAAGTCGGGTTTACTTTTTTGGTTATGCGGTAGATCATGTACCTTGACGCGCTCGTTCATGACATCCCAGTAAGCAACTGCATGATACGAGCGAATGCATGGGACAGTAACCTAATAGCCAAGGTGATCAAGAAGGACTTGATCTCTCCTGACGTGTTCGGCAAATTACAAGTAAGTTCCTTTTGTTTTTTTCTACAGTGGCTATTTTTATGTTCTATTCATCTCTGCTTGGTTTTAATTCCTTGGTAGCTGCATATACGTTTTTGAGATCAACTTTTCGACACTTGTTGGTAGTTGCGCAAAAACTGTAATCAGTTGGCACAATAATGCCTGTAGTTGCACAACTTGTAGCTCTAGTTTGGCATGTAGACACATGTTCATTTTTATATGACACACCATATGTTTCAAGTTGCATAGTTTTACTTATCTTATTGCACAGATGTGTGACATTAGTTGGCAGAAACATTTTTTAGGTGACCTGTGGGGTGCACAGTTTTTTTGGTTTGTGCAGTTGCATACATGTAGAATCCAGTCTGCCCAGCATTTTGTTGTAGTTGCACAGGTTATAACATTCTAGTTTTCGTTCAACACAATATCTGTTTTGATAACCTTGTTCTTTTCTTTTTCTCTTTTTTACATCAGCTTAAAGAGGAGTATAGGGGGCACAGAGAAGACACCACTGTTTGGTGGTCTTTTGCAAGCTCAAGCATTCGTTGCATCTAAATTACCACTAACATACAATCCGCAAGTAAGTCTTTTGCATAAAGGAATTTTGATCATTTACCAACATTTTCTTTTTTTAAACTGTTTCTAATTGAATGAGTACTCAATTTTTTTTTTGTGTTGATGCAGAAAAAGGCAAAGATTGCCAAAGTGGTCAATGACTTGTGCAAGGCAGTAACTGAACAGGTTGGCACCTTCATTGAAGCAGTTGCCAAGATTGATGATGAGGAACCAGATATTGATCCATATGTACAGCAGACATCAACGGGAACCGCTCCGTCACGCCATGCTCCAAAAAGGAAGAGACGGGTTTCACCTATACAAGAAGAAGAAGAGTTTGATGAGGAGGAGTCAGAAGAATATGATGAAATGGAAGTACCACAAGATGTTGAAGATGACGGGGACATAGATGAGGATGAATCAGATGAGGAGGACAAAGAGGAGGATGACAAAGAAGAAGATAATGAGGAGGAGGAGGAGGAGGAAGAGGAGGAGGAGGACAAAGAAGAAGAAGATGAGGAGGAGGAGGAGGAGGAGGAGGAGGAGGAGGACAAAGAAAAAGAGGACGAAGGAGACGAGGAGGGTAAGGAAGAAGATAGTAAGGCAGAGGAGCAGGAACAAGAAAATGAGGCAAAAGATGGAGATGAAGACAAAGCTGCAGCAATTGATGGCAGTGAGGGGGAAGGAGATGACAATGAAGAAGACGAGGATGCTGATCCTGATGATCAAGGGGGATCCAATGGATGCAGTGACAGCTCCGATGATGATGATGACAATGGCCCTGGTTCTGGTGATACAGGCGGCAGCACAACCAAGGTGAGTAGCAGCTCTGCCAAACCTGCCAGCAGCAGCAACTCAATGAGCAGCAGGAGCACACTACAGATGTTGATTGACAAAACTTGCTAGAAACAGAAGAGTTTTCCAAAGTTGAAGAAAAATGATGAAGAGGAGTCTCAGGGGAGCATTGATATGTTCAAGTTGTGCAACATGAAGCCAACTTTGCCAACCACTTTCCTTATGCCAGACTTCCATGAGCGAGAGTTGTGTGACAAGATAGATTTTGCTATTGACCAGAAACTGTTCTTCTTGAGTGAGGCTAAAAAGAATCCAGTTGACATGGAGGAAGCAGGGAAGGGTCTTGACTGGGTTCATTCGAAGGAGAAATACCAGGAATATTTGAAGCAGCTTCCAGATATCATCTCCAACAAGATCAAGGCAGCATCTGTGGCAAACCCTCATGTGGTCCAGAAGAGCAAAGAAGTTACAATGAAGAAGAATCTGAAGTTGCCTCAAACCAAGCAACAGATGCTGAGGGCAGATGCAGAAATAAATGTGAAGAAGGAAGCTGTGGCGCAAACTGTTGTGCCAACTATAGTGATCAGAGAGCCAACCACCACTCAAGATCTGTCAGCAATTCCTGTTGAGCCTACAACCATCACATGAGTTCAACAGATCAAGGGGAAGATTCCTTTGTCAACAGCCCTACCTAAACCAGCTAAGCAGCAAAAGATTGTCAAGTTTGCCAAGGGCACAAAGGCGGAACAGGGCAGAAAAGGTGTGGGGTCCAGACACAAGACAGACCAATGTGCCACAGCCATCGATGCAGGACTGCCAAGTTCTGCTAGTTTGTTGCTAACTCAGGCTGCAAAGATGCCAACTGTAGATACTAGTGTACCAACTGAAGTGTCAATTAGCACGCGGGTCACAGTCAAAACTACCATTGTTGCTCAGGAAGACACAACTGCAACCGCAAGCCCCAAGGTGACAGCTCATAGAGATTCTTCAATGCCAAACACGGAAGGAGGTCATCAATCTGCCAAACTGCCATCTCCAAGAGCAATCATAGAGCATCCAAGCAAGCCTGCATCACCAAGAACTGATTTTCATCACACATTAACACAAGAGGAGGTGTTCAACATTGTAAGCAGGTGCAAGCCTCCCAGGCCGCCAACCACAATATTACCGCGAACCAGGTTAGCGAATGATGCACCTATGAATGTGCCGCAAGGAGATGCCCCTGGCCTTCAACCCATACGCAGATCAAATTTGTATAGCTATCATGGTGACGGGTACTGCGATGCACCAACCTTTGACCTGGGCATAGATGATGATGTCGGGCCTGCTGGAGCACTTGGTCCAGCAGCACAAACAGGGGAAGCCAACATGGTTGTCATAGATGAGGATGAGTTGGACCCAGCAACTGTGAACAAAGGATGCATTGCTGCCGATGCTGGTAAGGGATTAGCTCACCAGCCAGATGTTGGATCACCAGACAGCTGCCATACCCCGATGTACGGAGAACCAGCAGTTGGCACGAGCAGTTCTTCAGGACCACCTGTTGCACGAAGACAGAGGAGGTTAATAAGGCTCGGACCATCTCAAAGGTCTCATTTCATTGATTACAACAAAAAGAAGACCTTCAACTCCAATGAGGCAGTCAACAAGCTTTACGCTGCCATCGTGTATTGGGTCAGGCATCACCCAGGAGCAGATGATGATAATACCAGGTAAACCAACTCCCCACAGCCTATATACATATCTTTTTCAGTAGCACGGTACAACCCACTTAGTTTCATAACAAGCAGAGCATGTTGCACAGAACAGTGCTTTTAATTGCACACTCTTGTTTTTTTAATACACATTTTTCTTTCTTTCTGTGACCCTTCAAGCTAACTTTGTCTTTCATTTCTTTTAAAAAAATGCAGCCCTGTGATAATCAGGTATGGTAATTTCTACATTTCTTTAAAGGAGTTAGTCTATTCCATGAAGCCAAAGAAATGGCTTTCAAAAATTGTTGTTGAGACTGGAATCATACACATCATGGATAACTTACCATAAGGGTCAAAGAAAGTCGTTATGCCACTGAGGTTTTCTGTAAGATTTTTCAAAAACTTTGTACCCTCTTCCTTTTTTTGTACCACTTTTGTTCACCAACCAGGGAGTCTTTTCATATAGAAAGGAGGTTGAGGCATGTTTATAATTTCTGCAGATCAACTTACAGCAAGGGCTCCACAATGTGAATGAGATAAACAAGAAGTTTGAATACAAGAACCGTCTTGACAAGAAAGATTTGGTCAGTGTTGTGCCCACATGATCCATCTCTTAGTTGGCACTCACAGCATGTTCATTTGCACATGACACATCTATTAGTTGGCAAATACCTTCTGCCAACCTTTTCAACTTCACCATTTTTGTAGTGTTTCTTCTTACCTACAGCGTGTATCTGTGTCTGAATCGTTCACGCGTGCAGGTTGTGCTGCCAGTGCTTGAGTGCGATAATGTAAATGACCATGAAGGAGGCAGGCATTATTGGGTCTTCAACATCAACTTGAGGGACGGACGTTTCGAAGACCTTGATTCAAACAAGAAGCTAGAACACATTGAGTTGATGAACACCGCCTGTACGATTGCGGGAGCAGTATGCCAGCTATGGAGGAAGCATTACCCAAAGCAGAGCATCGAGCACTTCTAGATTATTGACATCGACGTACCGAAGTAGCTTGGCAAGTAAGACAAGAAGCATTACATTCTTCTCTATTTTATTTAGTCAATCTGTAGTCTTCAAAATTTCCTACATGTACAATCTTTAGTTTTTTAAGACAAACAACTAGTTTGCAATCTGTTTTTATTTTATGACTTTCTCATGGATCATCTAGCCAGTTGCATAGTTGAACATCAGTAGTTGCACAGTGCCACATAAGTAGTTGCATAGTGACACATAATTAGTTGCACAATGCCACAGAGTACATTCTCTTATTGGTTTTAAAAGCCTCCAACAAATTTTCTTTTTCCCCACTGCAGCAATGAGTGTGGTCTATTCGCACTGTTTAACACCCTTGAGTGGAACGGGAGCCTACTGCCCAACTATGAGCCCAAGGAAGTACTCAACATCAGGAAGAAGTTGGCATATGATTGGGTCACCGGCACGCACAACTCCGCCCCATGGAGGAAGTTGCTGAGATATGAAAAGGACTAGGTCAGTACTCTTTTGTATTCTTTGCCCTTTTTCAATGCCTTGCTGGTTTGCACAATTTTCAGAAAGATTTGTAGTTGCATATTAGTAGTAATTCCATTGCAACTCAATGTCATCACTTTGTTCACACATTAGGAGAACTGGGCATACAATTGTTCAACAACTAAATATTAAACGATTTGCCAACAAAGGCACAAATAGCAACCATTCTTACACAGTGCATTAACTAATTCAAGGAAAACAACTTAGAGAAGATAAAGCATAGATGCTGAATGTGTCCACTTTGGCCCCTAAATTGCTCAAAACCATCATTCTTTTCCCTTTCCACTTTTTTGATACAAACAATACAAGAGAATCACAGCAGCCTGAGTGGACACACACCAGCAGTGTGCTCTGTAGATTGGCACTGGCTGCATTTGTTTTTCTTCTTTGGGTGTAGCTCCAGCGCCGATTTGTACCGTCAACTCTTCGCCCTACCTTTTGTAGTAGACGTTGGAGGATCCCTAGGCACAAAATCATCATAGGCTTGTGCCGGGGATGCAGCCTCCAACGGGGCAGGACCATCACAAGGTTGTGTTTGATCACCTGTGGAATTATCATATAAAAAGTTTAGTTTTTTTCTGCACAACCAGGACTGATGTTCTCTGCAACCTGAAAGGATCGATAAGAGGTGTCTAGAGGGGGGGGGTGAATAGACTCTAAGTAAGAAAAGTTGCAGTTTTTAATCTCTTTAAGTTGAAGTGGAGTTTTGTCACAAGTTTTAACATTCACAATACATATCAAGCAAGCATGACAAGAGTATATGAGCAGCGGAAAGTAAAGCATGCAAATTGCAAGAATGTAAAGGGATGGGATTGGAGTGTGCAAACTCAATTTGGAGACACAGAGATTTTTTATCCGTGGTTCCGATAGGTGGTGCTATCATACATCCACGTTGATGGAGACTTCAACCCATGAAGGGTAACGGCGAGTCCACGGAGGGATCCACCCACGAAGGGTCCACGAAGAAGCAACCTTGTCTATCCCACCATGGACGTCACCCATGAAGGATTTGCCTCACTCGGGTAGATCTTCACGAAGTAGGCGATCTCCTTGCCCTTACAAACTCCTTGGTTCAACTCCACAATCTTGACGGAGGCTCCCAAGTGACACCTAACCAATCTAGGAGACACCACTCTCCAAAAGGTAACAAATGGTGTGTTGATGGTGAACTCCTTGCTCTTGTGCTTCAAATGATAGTCTCCCCAACACTCAACTCTCTCTCAGAGGATTTGGATTTGGTGGAAAGAATATTTGAGTGGAAAGCAACTTGGGGAAGGCTAGAGATCAAGATTTATGTGGTAGGAATGGAATATCTTGACCTCAACACAAGTGTAGCTGGTTCTCTCTCAGAAAATGTATGTTGGAAGTGTAGGCATGTTCTGATGGCTCTCTCCATGAATGAAGAGTGGGTGGAGGGGTATATATAGCCTCCACACAAAATCTAACGGTTACACACAATTTACCAAACTCGGTGGGACCGAATCATGAAACTCGGTCAGACCGATTTAGTTCATAATGTGACCGTTAGGCATTTCGGTGGGACTGACATGTCAACTCCGTGGGAACGATATCGTTAGGGTTAGGGCATAACGTAATCTCGGTGAGACCGATTACACAAACTTGGTGAGACCGATTTTGGTAATAGACAAACAGAGAGTTGGTCAGGCAAACTTGGTGGGACCGATTCGCTCATCTTGGTTGGACCGAAACGTTACGAAAGGGAAATAGAGAGTTTGCATTGCAATCTCGGTGGGACCAATCGCTCATCTCGGTTTGACCAAAACGTTACGAAGGGAAATAGAGAGATTACAACCCCATCCCGGTGAGACCGAGATCCCTATCGGTGAGACCGACTTGATTAGGGTTTCTGGAAGTGGCTATGTCAACTGAACTCGGTGGCGCCAGATAGAAAGTTTCGGTGGGGTCGAGTTTGACTTTTGGTTTGGGACATATGTGGATGTGAGAAAGTGGTTGAGGGCTTTGGAGCATATCACTAAGCACTTTGAGCAAGCAAGCCATCAAGCAACACCTCATCCCCTCTTAATAGTATTGGCTTTCCTATGGACTCAATGTGATCTTGGATCACTAAAAGTAAAATGTAGAGTCTTGTGCTTTGAGCTTGAGCCACTCCTTTGTCCTTAGCATCTTGAAGGGGTTCCACATCCTCTTGTCCATTCCACTCCATTGTTGAACTTATCTGAAACATACTAGGTAAGAGTATTAGTCCAACAAGAGATATGTTGACATTAATTACCAAAATCACCCAGGGAGCACTTGTGCTTTCAATCTCCCCCCTTTTGGTAATTGACGACAACATACATCAAAGCTTCAGATAAAGATATAGAGAATAACAAGTAAAGCTTTGGAAAGACATGTAACATGCATAATACAGGAGCATGGGAATGCATAAGCATGACAGAGTAAGCAATGTGTTACATGTATCTTGGCTATATGCATCAGAGCAAATGATGTGAATATAGGAAATGTACCTTCATGCTCATGATTCCTTCTTGCAAACAGTATGTACATCAGCAAGAAATCCTCATACACATGACTGTGATGCATATACTTACTTTGTGGTCTTGAGTTGGCTTAGGAAGGAATGAACCTGCGTAAACAAGGTTAGATAACACAGATACACCTACTAGCTAGAGCAAACAAAAGAAACCACAAGAGTACCAAGACTGGGATGATATGTAGAGAGTGAGTACTGAGTACCCCATTGGATATAGACATGTCCCCAAAGGTAAATATGTGCAATGAATTCAAGGATTTCCTTCCCTTAGATGTCTTGCTCCCCCTGAATCTAGCATGGGATACTGGGAATAGAGAGGGAACAGAAAAATCAGAGCAAAGAAAAGAAATAGAGCTAATGCAAACAATCAAATATGAACATTTCTTTCCCCTCTTAAAGACATGTGACTTCTCTCCTCTTGAACACCAAGCATCTGGGGTCTTTCGAAGTGATACTCCTGTCTCCTTGTAGAAGAACTCTCTCCACCTGAGTATTCTCTCCCCCTATAGAAATGATTAAGCTTTGATGTGATCTCTCTCTCCCCCTTTGACATCAATTTCCAAGAAGGGTTCTTCTGGATTTTTGTTACAAATGGGTTTGGTCCGTGAGTCACAGAACAAAGCAGCAAGTCGAATGTGATGCTGGTAGAGGACAAGAATCATTGAGTGGAGCTGGATCAGAAAAAATGTAGGAACAAGTGGCAAGTTGTCTTTCCTGCAGTGAAATCGGTGGCATCGAGTTGTGTGCTTTGGTTGCACCGAAAGAATTCGGTTGGACCGAAAACAACAGACCGGTGTGACCGAGTTCATCACAGAGAAAACACTTGTCACCTCATCTCACTAGTCAAGTAAGATATCACAAGGATTTGCAATGAATTAAATAAAAGATTTGCAAAGAATTTGATGCAGGGAATGCAGAACAAAAAGAATCGAAAAGAAATCTAGATGAAGTTTTTTTGAAAGGGGAAACGAATATGCATGAGACAAATCCAAGAGCGCAGAAAAGAACACAAGATAACTTCATCTAGAATTGGTCGGCGACAATGTCACCTATGTTAGAGTATATTGACTTAGGAGTCAAGTGAGATCACTTGATCATAGGTCATACTCATTGTTTAAGCTCAAAATGGGGTTACCATTTTTTGTTTAAGCATTTTGATGTATTCGCATCTTGTTGAGTAGCTTTGACTCATGACTTGGAGTAAATCTTCTCTAAGATGGAATAACATACCTTGGGTGGTGGTGTTGATGGTGATCATGTAGTTGAACTTGTGTGGGTTTCTCAAGGTTGATGTAGCTCATCAAGAGTTGGGAGATCCACTTGGAATTTGAGTTCATCTACCTACATGGGTTAGTCTTGCAAAGAAGAGCACTTGTGTATCCAAAATGACAATCAGAGAACTCAATGTAGAATTTGTCAAAGGATATGTTTGAAGGGTTTCGTGCTTCCTTGTCTTCAACCACCATTGTGTAGATACTTGGTCATGTAGAAATTTGCTCAAGATGTGAGTGGGTTGCAACCTCATAGATTTAGATTCATCCAAGTACCTACAAGGGCTAGATGACATGCAAGGGTGCAAATATATCCAAGACATATAAATAGCAACATGAAAGAAATATCAAGGATTAGTTACAGGCTCATGCCTTGCATGTATCCAAATGGAGTTCCTACTCCAAGTTTGAAGCATCAATGATGTTCAGTTCACCTCTCAAACGGCAAAAGACTTTCTCATCAAGCGGTTTGGTGAATATATCTGCTAATTGCTTATCGGTGCGAACTTTCTTAAGATTAATGTCCCCTTTGGCAACGTGATCTCGAATGAAATGATGATGAACTTCAATATGCTTAGTTCAAGAGTGTTGCATGGGATTGTGAGCAATCTTGATAGCACTTTCATTGTCACAAAGCTATGGAACATGTTTCACATATATCCCATAATCCTTGAGAGTTTGGGTCATCCAAAGTAATTGAGCACAACATGAACCAGCGGCAATGTATTCCGCTTCGGCGGTGGATAAGGATACCGAGTTTTGTTTCTTGGAGGACCAAGACACAAGATATCTACCAAGAAATTGACAAGTACCCGAATTGGACTTTCTATCAACCTTGTCTCCGGCATAGTCCGAATCGGAGTAACCAACAAGATCGAAAGAAGACCTCTTAGGATACCAAATGCCAAAATTTGGTGTGTGTGTGTGTGTGTTAAGTATCTCACTATCCTTTTCACAGCCTTAAGATGACATTCTTTAGGGGCCGCTTGATATCGTGCACAAATGCACACACTTAGCATAATATCAGGACGAGATGCACATAGATATAACAATGAACATGTGCACTAGTAGGCATGGGTGTAGTCATACCTTTGCATTCTTGCATATTGAACTTCTTGAATAAGTCCTTGGTGTACTTTGTTTGAGAGACAAAGGTACCTTCCTTAGTTTGCTTGATTTGCAAACCGAGAAAGAATTTGAGTTCACTCATCATAGACATCTCAAACTTCTCCGACATTAGCTTTCCAAACATCTCACTAAAGTGAGGGTTAGTCGAACCAAATATAATATCATCAACATAGATTTGACACACAAATAGTTCTCCATTAACCCTTTTAGTAAAAAGAGTAGAATCAATTTTTCCAATTTCAAAGCCTTTTTCAATAAGGAACTTGGTCAAGCATTTATACCACGCTCTAGGAGCTTGTTTAAGACCATAAAGAGCTTTGTGAAGTTTGTAAACATGATTAGGTTTCTTAGGATTGACAAAGCCGGGAGGTTGCTTAACATAAACTTCCTCCTCTATTTCACCATTTAGAAAAGCACTTTTTATGTCCATTTTGTACAAGGTGATATCATGGTGATTAGCATAGGCAAGTAAGATGTGAATGGACTCAAGTCTAGCAATGGGGGCATATGTCTCACCATAGTCCATACCTTCGACTTGAGTGTAGCCTTGGGCGACTAGACGTGCTTTGTTGCGAACTACTTGTCCATCTTCATCTTGCTTGTTGCAAAACACCCATTTGGTACCAATGATGTTGTGGTTATTGTCGGCTTCTCAACCAATGTCCAAACTTGATTTATCTCAAAGTTGTGTAGCTCTTCATGCATGGCGTTTATCCAATCCGGATCTTCCAATGCTTCTTCAACCTTCATAGGTTCAATGCTAGAGATGAATGAATAATGTTCACAAAAGTTAGCCAAACGAGTTTTAGAGCAAGTGATTCTCCCGGTTTGGATATCATTGTAGATTTGCTCGACGGGATGGTCTTTGGCGACTCTTGCTCGAACTCGTGGAAGATTTTGTTTGGATCTGGGTGGAACATCTTCTTCATCTTGTTCTTCTTCTTGGCCTTATTCATTGTTGACGTTGTCGTTCTCTTGTCGTGGTGGAGAAGGAGGTTGCTGATGTTCATCTTGGTGTACTTCCTCATTTTCTTTGTCTTGGTGTGTCCCACTAGTGGATACTTTCGTATCAACTCTTGGTTCACCTTGTCGTGAGGTGGAAGCTTCCACTTGGATGGACAAGGTACTCTCCTTCACCTCCATTGGACGAATCTTGCCAATAGACAATTCTTGGATTGCTTCCGAAGGGTCTTTGTCTCCTACATCAATTGGCAATTGCTCTACTTGCGAGCCGTTAGATTCATCAAACTTCACATCTACCATCTCTTCAACCTCTCGGGTGAAATTATTGTAGACACGGTAAGTGTGAGAGTTTGAGCCATAACCAAGTAGGAAACCTTCATGAGATTTAGGAGCAAATTTAGAACGACGATGCTTATCAAGAATGTAGCACTTTGAGCCGAATACTCGAAAGTATCCAACTTGGGGTTTGTTACCGGTCAGGAGCTCATATGCCGTTTTGCCGAGTAGCTTGTGAAGATACAAGTGATTTGTTGCAGGACAAGCTGTCTCAACCGCTTCCGCCCAAAAGTGCTTCGGCGTCTTGTACTCATCAAGCATCGTTCTCGCCATTTCGATGAGCGTCCGGTTCTTCCTCTCAACAACTCCATTTGTTGAGGTGTGTACATAGCCGAGAACTCCTGTGAAATCCCTTCTTCGTCAAGAAAGGTGTCCACATTTGCGTTCTTGAACTCCGTTCTGTTGTCGCTGCGAACCTTCTTGATCTTAACTTCAAATTGATTTTGGGCTTTCCTAGCGGAGTTTTTGAAGATCTTTTGGACCTGCGATCTATCATCGAGAAAGAACACCCACGTAAATCTTGAAAAATCATCAACTATAACTAGACCAAAAGAATTTCCACCAAGACTTTTGTAAGTGTTGGGACCGAAAAGATCCATGTGAAGTAGCTCAAGCGGCCTCCTTGTGGTCATGATGTTCTTCACGAGATGCCTTCCTCCAACCTGTTTACCTGCTTGACAAGCGCTGCAAAGATTATCCTTATCAAATATGACATCGTTAATGCTGAGGATATGATTACCTTTAATAAGCTTGTCAAGGTTTCGCATGCCCACATGACCTAACCATCTATGCCACAACCAGCCTTTAGAGGATTTAGCAATTAAGCAAGTTCTAGGTTGAGCCTTTTTAGTGAAATCAACAATGTAAAGATCACCTCTACGTATACTGGTAAAGACCATTTTATGATTGTCTCTTCGAAACACTTGGCAATCTACATTGGTAAATAGGACATTGAAATCGAAATCAGCAAGTCTAGATACTGAAAGTAAATTGTACCCAAGAGATTCAACGAGCATGACATTTTGTATGGAGCTATCATGTGAGATGGCCACCTTACCGAGGCCAACCACCTTACCCTTTGAGTTATCACCAAAGGTGACATACTTTCGAGGGTCGTCGTTTTCAGCAAGCTCACGAAACATATCTTTATCTCTGGTCATGTGATCGGTACATCCACTATCAAGAACCCATTCCTTTCCTCCTGCTATGTATCCCCGAAGATTTGCCATAAGACCAAAGTTTCTCATTGCATCATCAAGATCAAAGTCACTATCATCATCCTCATCATAGTATCCATGTTCAACATCGTCATGTGATGGATCAATTCCTAGAGAGGGTGATTCATTAGAATGATTTTGACAATGATCTTCTTTATGAATTCTAATAGCTTCGGAAATAATATTGCTAATAATTCCAACATCTCCTTTGGCATGCATAAGATTTGTAAGCTCAAATAGACAATCACCAAACTTAGGATCATTGGAGTTCATCTTACTCAAGGTAATAGACTTATGGAGAATTTCATCTAGATTTTGCAAGGAATAATTTGGAAAACGTTCCTCAAGAAATTTCCATATGGTGTAGGCACACTTAAGAGTAGGCAAGCAACCTATCAAGTTTCTAGGCAAACCTCTAGTGATAAGATCAACAGTTCTAAGATTGCAAATCATGTCAATTGACTCATCAAGGGTACGATGCATAGGATCAACATGAGGTGCACAAGGGCTAGTAATGTACTTGTTCAAATGATATTCATTGAAAATCACAAGCATCTCATTTTTCCACTCATGTAAATACTCTCCATCAAGTATATGCACTCTACGTCTAAGACTCCCCAACGTAGACTCATCCATCTTCCTCCAATGGTGTTTAGACCAAAGAAATGGAGACCAATGCTCTGATACCAATTGAAAGGATCGAGAAGAGGTGTCTAGAGTGGGGGTGAATAGACTCTAAGTAAGAAAAGTTGTAGTTTTTAATCTCTTTAAGTTGAAGTGGAGATTTGGCACAAGTTTTAACATTCACAATACATATCAAGCAAGCATGGCAAGAGTATATGAGCAGTGGAAAGTAAAGCATGCAAATTGCAAGAATGTGAAGGGATGGGATTGGAGTGTGCAAACGCAATTCTGAGACACGGAGATTTTTTATCCGTAGTTCCGATAGGTGGTGCTATCGTACATCCACGTTGATGGAGACTTCAACCCACGAAGGGTAATGGTTGCGCGAGTCCATGGAGGGCTCCACCCACGAAGGGTCCACGAAGAAGCAACCTTGTCCATCCCACCATGGCCATCGCCCACGAAGGACTTGCCTCACTTGGGTAGATCTTCACGAAGTAGGCGATCTCCTTGCCGTTACAAACTCCTTGGTTCAACTCCACGATCTTGACGGAGGCTCCCAAGTGACACCTAACCAATCTAGGAAACACCACTCTCCAAAAGGTAACAAATAGTGTGTTGATGATGAACTCCTTGCTCTTGTGCTTCAAATGATACTCTCCCCAACACTCAACTCTCTCTCAGAGGATTTGGATTTGGTGGAAAGAAGATTTGAGTGGAAAGCAACTTGGGGAAGGCTAGAGATCAAGATTTCTGTGGTAGGAATAGAATATCTTGACCTCACCACAAGTGTAGGTGGTTCTCTCTCAGAAAATGTATGTTGGAAGTGTAGGCATGTTCTGATGGCTCTCTCCACGAATGAAGAGTGGGTGGAGGGGTATATATAGCCTCCACACAAAATATAACCATTACACACAATTTACCAAACTCGGTGGGACCGAATCAATAAACTCGGTCAGACCGATTTAGTTCATAATGTGACCGTTAGGAATTTCGGTGGGACCGACATGTCAACTCGGTGGGACCGATATCGTTAGAGTTAGGGCATAATGTAATCTCGGTGAGACCGATTACACAAACTCGGTGAGACCGATTTTGGTAATGGACAAACAGAGAGTTGGTCAGGCAAAATCGGTGGGACCGATTCGATCATCTCGGTTGGACCAAAATGTTACGAAAGGGAAACATAGAGTTTGCATTGCAATCTCGGTGGGACCGATCACTCATCTCGGTTTGACCGAAATGTTACGAAGGGAAATAGAGAGATTACAATCCCATCTCGGTGAGACCGAGATCCCTATCGGTGAGACTGAATTGATTAGGATTTCTGGCAGTGGCTATGTCAACTGAACTCGGTGGCGCCGGATAGAAAGTTTTGGTGGGACCGAGTTTGACTTTTGGTTTGGGACATATGTGGATGTGAGAAAGTGGTTGAGGGCTTTGGAGCATATCACTAAGCACTTTGAGCAAGCAAGCCATTAAGCAACAACTCATCCCCTCTTAATAGTATTGGCTTTCCTATGGACTTAATGTGATCTTGGATCACTAAAAGTAAAATGTAGAGTCTTGTGCTTTGAGCTTGAGCCACTCCTTTGTCCTTAGCATCTTGATGGGGTTCCACATCCTCTAGTCCATGCCACTCCATTGTTGAACTTATCTGAAACATACTAGGTAAAGTATTAGTCCAACAAGAGATATGTTGAAATTAATTACCAAAATCACCCAGGGAGCACTTGTGCTTTCACAACCACACAACTTATGCTGTGCAACTAACTGGTTGCTGTGTGCAAATTAAGTTTAAAAGAAAACCTGTAGTAGCACGGTCCGTCATGGCACTTGGATGGTAATCACCTGTAGCCAGAACAGGAAAAGGCAAGTTAGTTGTTTGTCTTGATGCTCGAACTAACAGAGCGTGCGCAACTAGGTAGCCTGTTCTGTGCAACTGGGCACCATGATGTGTGCAACTGAAATCACACACCTACTTGCTTGGAGAGTTGGGCAGGTAATCACCTGGATGACGAGCCCCCTGAGTACTCCCTGTAGGGCCATTGGGAGGAGCACGCGGGGCACTGTTTGTTGGGCCAGGCGGGGGAGGAGGTGGACGACCATGCCGTGTAGGGCCTGGAGGTGGAGGAGGTCCTTGAGGGTTGCCATCAACTATAGCCAGAACAGGAAAAACAGGTTAGTTGTTTATCTTGATGCTCAAACTAACATAGCGTGCACAACTTGGTAGCATGTTCTATGCAACTGGGCACCATGATGTGTGCGACTGAAGTTACACACCTAGTTAGATGTGTTGTTGGGGCAGGCAATTACCTGGATGATGAGGCCCCTGAGTACTCCCTGTAGGGCCATTGGGAGGAGCACGCAGGCCACTGCTTGTTGGGCCAGGCGAGGGAGAAGGTGGCGGAGCATGCCGTGTAGGGCCTGGAGGTGGAGGAGGTCCTCAAGGGTTGCCATCATCTGATGGCCCCGTAGCAGCAGACGGTTTTTTCTTTTTCTTGGAATTGTTCAGATGGTCGATCTCGGTACGTGCTCCACGCATATGCTTGTATACAATAGCTTGTGCTACATCAGAGCCACTCACAAACTTTTCTAGTTTCCGAAAATCGTATATCATGTTCCTCTCCCTTATCTGTTTCTTTGATTGAGGAGGCATTTCATCCGGTTGCTCATACCTAGTCCCTGGCGCACTAGGTACAACAGTAGGTGTCCACCATCTTAGCAGGTACCTTTCCGGTATGACATCAACTCCAATATGGGTGAACACCTTGAGGATGTGGCATCAAAGGATGTTGTCCTTGTCCATTTTACAGCACTCACAAAAATAGGAACCCTCCTCCACCCTTGCCTGCACCAAGTAGTTTCGAGAACCTTATTTGGCAACAAATTCCTGGTTCGGTCTGAGCTCAAAAATATTAGCACCAACTTGGAATGCATTATAACGTCCAATCATCTCAAACTCTTCTCTCAACTTGCAGTAAAGGTCCCTAGTTTAGGTTTTGTAAGCTTGCTTCTCTATTGGGAAGTTGGGCCACAACTCAATCTCAAGGTGTTGTGTCATGTAATCATTGCAGCCTTCCATGGCAAGGATGTGGTTCTGAATTTTTTTCATATTGCTTGACGAAGTTCAGCATCGTGTTGTGTGGGTTGATAGTCCATTTTGCATCATGCTTTTATATCGATATTTATTGCAATATGGGCTGTTATTACACGTTATGTCACAATACTTATGGCTATTCTCTCTTATTTTACAAGGTTTATCATGAAGAGGAGAATGCCGGCAATTTGGGATTCGGCTAGAAAAGGAGCAAATATTGAAACCTATTACGCACAGCTCAAAAGTCCTGAAACTCCACGAAAGTCATTTTTGGAATTAATAAAATTATTGAGCAAAGAAAGTACTAGAGGGGACCACACCACAGCCCGAGGGTGGGGCGCGCCTCCACTGGCGCGCCCCTGTCTCGTCAGGCCCTGTTGGCCCTCCGGTGCCCATCTTCTTCTATATGAAGTCTCTTACCCTAAAAAAATCATAAGCAAGCTTACGGGACGAAACTCCGCCGCCACGAGGCGGAACGTTGGCGGAACCAATCTAGGGCTCCGGCAGAGCTGCTCTGCCGGGGAAACTTCCCTCCAGGAGGGGGAAATCATCACCATCGTCATCACCAACGATCCTCTCATCGGGAAGGGGTCAATCTCCATCAACATCTTCACCAGCACCATCTCCTCTCTAAACCCTAGTTCATCTCTTGTATCCAATCTTGTATCAAAACCACAAATTGGTACCTGTGGGTTGCTAATAGTGTTGATTACACCTTGTAGTTGATGCTAATTGGTTTACTTGGTGGAAGATCATATGTTCAGATCCTTAATGCATATTAATACTCCTTTGATCATGAACATGAATATGCTTTGTGAGTAGTTATGTTTGTTCCTGAGGACATGGGTGAAGTCTTGCTATTAGTAGTCATGTGAATTTGGTATTCGTTCGATATTTTGATGAGATGTATGTTGTCTCTTCTCCAGTGGTGTTATGTGAATGTTGACTACATGACACTTCACCATTATTTGGGCCTAGAGGAAGGCATTGGTAAGTAATAAGTAGATGATGGGTTGCTAGAGTGATAGAAGCTTAAACCCTAGTTTATGTGTTGCTTCGTAAGGGGTTGATTTGGATCCACTAGTTTCATGCTATGGTTAGGTTTACCTTAATACTTCTTTTGTAGTTGCAGATGCTTGCAATAGGGGTTAATCATAAGTGGGATGCTTGTCCAAGAAAGGGCAGTACCCAAGCTCCGGTCCACCCACATATCAAATTATCAAAGTACCGAACATGAATCATATGAGCGTGATGAAAACTAGCTTGACGATAATTACCATGTGTCCTCAGGAGCGCTTTTCTCATTATAAGAAATTGTCTAGGCTTGTCCTTTGCTACAAAAAGGATTGGGCAACCTTGCTACACTTTATTTACTTTCATTGCTTGTTACCCGTTACAAATTATCTTATCACAAAACTATCTGTTACCTACAATTTCAGTGCTTGCAGAGAATACCTCACTGAAAACCGCTTGTCATTTCCTTCTGCTCCTCGTTGGGTTCGACACTCTTACTTATCAAAAGGACTACGATAGATCCCCTATACTTGTGGGTCATCAAAACTCTTTTTTGGTTCCGTTGCCGGGGAGTGAAGCACCTTTGGTGAGTGGAACTTGGTAAGGAAACATTTATATAGTGTACTGAAATTTTCTGTCACTTGTTACTATGGAAACTAATCCTTTGAGGGGCTTGTTAGGGCATCTTCGCCCGACCAGAGAAACAAAGAGTTGCTGCTCAACCTACTGAACCTACTGAAAATGTTTACTTTGAGATTCCTTCGGGTATGATAGAGAAACTGCTAGCTAATCCCTTTGTAGGAGATGGAACATTGCATCCCGATTTACACCTTATCTATGTGGATAAAGTTTGTGGATTATTTAAGCTTGCAAGTATTCCCGATGATGTTGTTAAGAGGAAGGTCTTTCCTTTATCTTTGAAGGGAGATGCATTGACATGGTATAGGCCATGTGATGATACATGATCTTGGAACTATAAGTGTTGTGGAACGTAGTAATTTCAAAAAAATTCCTACGCACACGCAAGATCATGGTGATGGCATAGCAACGAGAGGGGAGAGTATTGTCCACGTACCCTCGTAGACCATAAGCGGAAGCGTTGTGACAACGCGGTTGATGTAGTCGTACGTCTTCACGATCCGACCGATCCAAGTACCGAACATACGGCACCTCCGAGTTCAGCACACGTTTAGCTCGATGACGATCCCCGGACTCCGATCCAGCAAAGTGTCGGGGATGAGTTTGTCAAGACGACGACGGCGTGGTAGCGGTGATGATGTTCTACCGACGCAGGCTTCGCCTAAGCACCGCCACGATATGACCGAGGTGGAATATGGTGGAGGGGGCACGCACACGGCTAAGGAACGATCACGAAGATCAACTTGTGTGTCTATGGGGTGCCCCCTGCCCCCGTATATAAAGGAGTGGAGGAGGGGGAGGGTCGGCCGTCTCTAAGGCGCGCCCTAGGGGAGTCCTACTCCCACCGGGAGTAGGATTCCCTTTTCCTAGTAGAACTAGGAGCCCTTCCATGTAGTAGTAGGAGAGAAGGAAAGGGAAGAGAGAAGGAGAAGGAAGGAAGGGGGCCCCCCCTCCCTATTCCAATTCGGACTAGTCCAAGGGGAGGGGTGCGGCCACCCTTTTGGCCCTTTCTCTCCTTTCCCGTATGGCCCATTGAGGCCCAATACGAATTCCCGTAACTCTCCGGTACTCAGAAAAATATCCGAATCACTTGGAACCTTTCCGAACTCCGAATATAGTCGTCCAATATATCGATCTTTACGTCTCGACCATTTCGAGACTCCTCGTCATGTCCCCGATCTCATCCGGGACTCCGAACTCCTTCGGTACATCAAAACTCATAAACTCATAATAAAACTGTCATCGAAACCTTAAGCGTGCGGACCCTACGGGTTCGAGAACTATGTAGACATGACCTAGAACTATTCTCGGTCAATAACCAATAGCGGAACCTGGATGCTCATATTGGCACCTACATATTCTACGAAGATCTTTATCGGTCAAACCGCATAACAACATACGTTGTTCCCTTTGTCATCGGTATGTTACTTGCCAGAGATTCGATCGTCGGTATCTAAATACCTAGTTCAATCTCATTACCGGCAAGCCTCTTTACTCGTTACGTAATGCATCATTCCGTAACTAACTCATTAGTCACATTGCTTGCAAGGCTTATAGTGATGTGCATTACCGAGAGGGCCAGAGATACCTCTCCAGACAATCGAGTGACAAAACCTAATCTCGAAATCGCCAACCCAACATGTACCTTTGGAGACACCTGTAGTACTCCTTTATAATCACCCGATTACGTTGTGGCGTTTGGTAGCACCAAAGTGTTCCTCCGTAAGCGGAGTTGCATAATCTCATAGTTACGAGGAACATGTATAAGTCATGAAGAAAGCAATAGCAACATACTAAGCGATCAAGTGCTAGGCTAATGGAATGGGTCATGTCAATCACATCATTCTCCTAATGATGTGATCCCATTAATCAAATGACAACACATGTCTATGGTTAGGAAACATAACCATCTTTGATTAATGAGCTAGTCAAGTAGAGGCATACTAGTGACGTTATGTTTGTCTATGTATTCACACATGTATCGTGTTTCCGGTTAATACAATTCTAGCATGAATAATAAACATTTATCATGAAATAAGGAAATAAATAATAACTTTATTATTGCCTCTAGGGCATATTTCCTTCAGTCTCCCACTTGCACTAGAGTCAATAATCTAGTTCACATCGCCATGTGATTTAACACCAATATTCATATCTGTATATGGTTAACACCCATAGTTCACATCGTCATGTGACCAACACCCAAAAGGGTTACTAGAGTCAATAATCTAGTTCACATCGCTATGTGATTAACACCCAAAAAGTACTAAGGTGTGATCATGTTTTGCTCGTGAGAGAAGCTTAGTCAACGGGTCTGTCACATTCAGAGTCGTATGTCTTTTGCAAATATTCTGTGTCTACAATGCTCTGCACGGAGCTACTCTAGCTAATTGCTCCAACTTTCAATATGTATCCAGATTGAGACTTTAGAGTCATCTGGATCGGTGTAAAAGCTTGCATCGTTGTAAGTTTTTACGACGGGCTCTTTTATCACCTCCATAATCGAGAAACATCTTCTTAGTCCTCACTAAGGATATTCTTGACTGCTTTCCAGTGATCTACTCTTAGATCAAAATTGTATTCCTTTATCAAACTCAGAGCAAGGTATACAATAGGTCTGGTTCACAGCATAGCATACTTTATAGAACCTATGACTGAGGCATAGGGAATGACTTTTCATTCTCTTTCTATTTTCTACTGTGGTCGGGATTTAAGTCTTACTCAATTTCATACCTTTGCAACACAGGCAAGAACTCTTTCTTTGACTGTTCCATTTTGAACTACTTCAAAATCTTGTCAAGGTATGTACTCATTGAAAATCTTATCAAGCGTCTTGATCTATCTCAATAGATCTTGATGCTCATATGTAAGTAGCTTTACTGAAGTCTTTCTTTTAAAGAACTTCTTTCAAACACTCCTTTATGCTTTGCAGAATAATTCTACATTATTTCCGATCAACAATATGTCATTCACATATACTTATCAGAAAGGCTGTAGTGCTCCCACTCACTTTCTTGTAAATACAGGCCTTTCCAAAAGTCTGTATAAAACCATATGCTTTGATCCACTCATCAAAGCGTATATTCCAACTCCGAGATGCTTGCACCAGTACATTGATGGATTGCTGGAGCTTGCACACTTTGTTAGCATCTTCAGGATTGACAAAACCTTCTAATTGCATGATATACAACTCTTCTTTAATAAATCCATTAAGGAATGCAGCTTTGACATCCATTTGCCAGATTTCATAAAATGTGGCAATTGCTAACATGATTCGAAAAGACTTAAGCATCGATACGAGTGAGAAAATCTCATCGTATTCAACCCCTTGAACTTTTTGAAAACCTTTTGCAACAAGTCAAGCTTAGTGGATAGTAACACTAGTATCAGTGTCCGTCTTCCTCTTGAAGATCCATTTATTTAACATGGCTTGCTGATCATCGAGCAAGTCAATCAAAGTCCATACTTTGTTTTTGTACATGGATCATATCTCAGATTTTATGGCCTCAAGCCATTTCGCAGAATCTGGGCTCATCATTGCTTCCTCATAGTTCGTAGGTTCATCATGGTCTAGTAACATGACTTCCAGAACAGTATTATCGTACTACTCTCGTGCGGACTGTACTTTGGAAGACCTACGAGGTTTTGTAGTAACTTGATCTGAAGTTAAATGATCATCATCATTAGCTTCCTCACTAATTGGTGTAGGAATCACTGGAGCTGATTTCCGTGATGAACTACTTTCCAATGCGGGAGAAGGTACAAATTACCTTATCAAGCTCTACTTTCCTCCCACTCACTTCTTTCGAGAGAAACTCCTCTAGAAAGGATCCAAATTTAGCAACGAAAATCTTGCCCTCAGATCTGTGATAGAAGGTGTACCCAACAGTTTCCTTTGGGTATTCTATGAAGACGCACTTCTCCGATTTGGGTTCGATCTCATCAGGTTGAAAACCTTTTTCACATAAGCATCTCAACTCCAAACTTTAAGAAATGACAATTTGGGTTTCTTACTAAACCACAGTTCATATGGTGTCATCTCAACGGATTTAGATGGTGCCCTTTTAACGTGAATGCAGCTGTCTCTAATGCATAACCCCAAAACAATAGTAGTAAATTAGTAAGAGACATCATAGATCGCACCATATCCAATAAAGTGCGGTTATGACATTCGGACACACCATAACGTTGTGGTGTTCCAGGTGGCGTGAGCTGTGAAACTATTCCACATTGTTTTAATTGAAAACCAAACTCGTAACTCAAATATTTGTCTCCGCGATCAGATCGCAGGAACTTTATTTTCTTGTTACGATGATTTTTCCACTTCACTCTGAAATTCTTTGAACCTTTCAATTATTTCAGACTTATGTTTCATCAAGTAGATATACCCATATCTGCTCAAATCATTTTGTGAAGGTCAGAAAATAACGATACTTGCCACGAGCATCAACACTCATTGGATCGCATACATCGGTATGTATTATTTCCAATAAGTCAGTAGCTTGTTCCATTGTTCCGGAGAACGGAGTTTTAGTCATCTTGCCCAAAAGGCACGGTTCGCAAGCATCAAATGATTCATAACCAAGTGATTCCGAAAATCTATCTTTATGGAGTTTCTTCATGCGCTTGACACCGATATGACCCAAACGGCAGTGCCACAAATAAGTTGCACTATCATTATTAACTTTGCATCTTTTGGCATCAATATTATGATTATGTGTATCACTACGATCGAGATCCAACAAACTATTTTCATTGGGTGTATAACCATCGAAGGTCTTATTCACGTAAACAGAATAAAAATTATTCTTTAATTTTAAATGAATATCCGTATTGCAATAAACATGATCAAATCATATTCATGCTCAACGCAAACGCCAAATAACATTTATTTAGGTTTAACACTAATCCCGAAAGTATAGGGAGTGTGCGATGATGATCATATCAATCTTGGAACTACTTCCAACACTCATCGTCACTTCCCCTTTAACTAGTCTCTGTTTATTCTATAACTCCTGTTTCGAGTTACTAATCTTAGCAACCGAACAAGTATAAAATACACAGGGGCTACTATAAACACTAGTGAGGTACACATCAATAACCTGTATATCAAATATACCCTTGTTCACTTTGCCATCCCTATTATCCACCAAATATTCAGGGTATTTCCGTTTCCAGTGACCATTTCCTTTGCAGTGTAAGCACTCAGTTTCAGACTTTGGTTCAGCTTTGGTCTTCTTCAAGGGAGTGACAACTTGTTTGCCATTCTACTTGAAGTTTCCCTTTCTTTCCCTTTGCCCTTTTCTTGAAACTAGTGATCTTGTCAATCATCAACACTTGATGCTCTTTCTTGATTTCTACCTTCGTCGATTTCAACATCACGAAGAGCTCGGGAATCATTTTCGTCATCCCTTGCATACTATAGTTCATCACGAAGTTCTAGTAACTTAGTGATGGTGACTAGAGAATTCTGTCAATCACTATCTTATCTGGAAGATTAACTCCCACTTGATTCAAGCGATTGAAGTACCCAGACAATCTGAGCACATGCTCACTAGTTGAGCGATTCTCCTCCATCTTTTAGCTATAGAACTTGTTGGAGACTTCATATCTCTCAACTCGGGTATTTGCTTGAAATATTAACTTCAACTCCTGGAACATCTCATATGGTCCATGACGTTCAAAACGTCTTTGAAGTCCCGATTCTATGCCGTTAAGCATGGTGCACTAACCTATCAAGTAGTCATCATATTGGGCTAGCCAAATGTTCATAACGTCTGCATCTGCTCCTGCAATAGGTTTATCACCTAGCGGTGCATTAAGGACATAATTCTTTTGTGCAGCAATGAGGATAAACCTCAGTTCACGGATCCAATCCGCATCATTGCTACTAACATTTTTCAACACAATTTTCTCTAGGAACATATCAAAATAAACATATGTAAGCAACAACGCGAGCTATTGATCTACAACATAATTTGCAAAATACTACCAGGACTAAGTTCATGATAAATTTAAGTTCAATTAATCTTATTACTTAAGAACTCCCACTTAGATAGACATCCCTCTAATCCTCTAATTGATTACGTGATCCATATCAACTACACCATGTCCGATCGTCATGTGAGATGGAGTAGTTTCAACGGTGAACATCAATATGTTGATCATATCTACTATATGATTCACGCTCGACCTTCGGTCTCCGTGTTCGAGGCCATATCTATTATATGCTAGGCTCGTCAAGTTTAACTGAGTATTCGCGTGTGCAACTGTTTTGCACCGTTGTATTTGAGCGTAGAGCCTATCACACCCGATCATCACGTGGTGTCTCAAAGACGAAGAACTTTCATAGCGGTGCATACTCGGGGAGAACACTCTTGATAATTTTAGTGAGAGATCATCTTAAAATGCTACCGTCAATCAAAGCAAGATAAGATGCATAAAGGATAAACATCACATGCAATCAATATAAGTGATATGATATGGCCATCATCATCTTGTGCTTGTGATCTCCATCTCTGAAGCACCGTCGTGATCACCATTGTCACCGGCGCAACACCTTGATCTCCATCGTAGCATCATTGTCGTTACGCCATCTATTGCTTCTACGACTATCTCTACCGCTTAGTGATAAACTAAAGCAATTACAGGGTGTTTGCATTTCATACAATAAAGCGACAACCATATGGCTCCTGCCAGTTGCCGATAACTTCGGTTACAAAACATGATCATCTCATACAATAAAATATAGCATCACGTCTTGACCATATCACATCACAACATGCCCTGCAAAAACAAGTTAGACGTCCTCTACTTTGTTGTTGCAAATTTTACGTGGCTGCTGCGGGCTTAGCAAGAACCGTTCTTACCTCGCATCAAAACCACAGCGATAGTTCATCAAGTTAGTGCTGTTTTAACCTTCGCAAGGACGGGCGTAGCCACACTCGATTCAGCTAAAGTGAGAGAGCAGACACCCGCCGATCACCTTTAAGCACGAGTGCTCGTAGCAGTGAAACCAGTCTCGCGTAAGCGTCTGGCGTAATGTCGTTCGGGCGCTTCATCTCACAATACCGCTGAACCAAAGTATGACATGCTGGTAAGCAGTATGACTTGTATCGCCCACAACTCACTTGTGTTCTACTCGTGCATATGACATCTACGCATAAAACCTGGCTCGGATGCCACTGTTGGGGAACGTACTAATTTCAAAAAAATTCCTACGCACACGCAAGATCATGGTGATGGCATAGCAACGAGAGGGGAGAGTATTGTCCACATACCCTCGTAGACTTAAGCGGAAGCGATATGACAATGCGGTTGATGTAGTCGTACGTCTTCACGATCAGACCGATCCAAGTACCGAACGTACGGCACCTCCGAGTTCAGCACACGTTCAACTCGATGACGATCCCCTGACTCCGATCCAGCAAAGTGTCGGGGATGAGTTCCGTCAGCACGACGGCGTGGTGACGGTGATGATGTTCTACCGACGCAGGGCTTCGCCTAAGCACCGCTATGATATGACCGAGGTGAATATGGTGGAGGGGGGCACCGCACACGGCTATAATCGCACATCTCTTGTGTGTCTATGTGGTGCCCCCTGCCCCCGTATATGAAGGAGTGGAGGAGGGGGAGGGTCGGCCCTCTCTAAGGCGCGTCCTAGGGGAGTCCTACTCCCACCGGGAGTAGGATTCCCCTTTTCCTAGTAGAACTAGGAGCCCTTCCATGTAGTAGGAGTAGGAGAGAAGGAAAGGGAAGAGAGAAGGAGAAGGAAGGAAGGGGGCGCCCCCCTCCCTAGTCCAATTAGGACTAGTCCAAGGGGAGGGGTGCGGCCACCCTTTTGTCCCTTTCTCTCCTTTCCCGTATGGCCTATTGAGGCCCAATACGAATTCCCGTAACTCTCCGGTACTCAGAAAAACACCCGAATCACTCGGAACCTTTCTGAACTCCGAATATAGTCGTCCAATATATCGATCTTTACATCTCGACCATTTCGAGACTCCTCGTCATGTCTCTGATCTCATCCGGGACTCCGAACTCCTTCGGTACATCAAAATTCATAAACTCATAATAAAACTGTCATCGAAACCTTAAGCGTGCGGACCCTACGGGTTAGAGAACTATGTAGACATGACCTAGAACTATTCTCGGTCAATAACCAATAGCGGAACCTGGATGCTCATATTGGCTCCTACATATTCTACGAAGATCTTTATCGGTCAAATCGCATAACAACATACGTTGTTCCCTTTGTCATCGGTATGTTACTTGCCCGAGATTCGATCGTCGGTATCTCAATACCTAGTTCAATCTCGTTACCGGCAAGTCTCTTTACTCGTTACGTAATGCAACATTCCGTAACTAACTCATTAGTCACATTGCTTGCAAGGCTTATAGTGATGTGCATTACCGAGAGGGCCCAGAGATACATCTCCGACAATCGGAGTGACAAAACCTAATCTCGAAATACGCCAACCCAACATGTACCTTTGGAGACACCTATAGTACTCCTTTATAATCACCCGATTCGTTGTGACGTTTGGTAGCACCAAAGTGTTCCTCCGGTGGCACGGAGTTGCATAATCTCATAGTTACAGGAACATGTATAAGTCATGAAGAAAGCAATAGCAACATACTAAATGATCAAGTGCTAAGCTAACGGAATGGGTCATGTCAATCACATCATTCTCCTAATGATGTGATCCCATTAATAAAGTGACAACACATGTCTATGGTTAGGAAACATAACCATCTTTGATTAATGAGCTAGTCAAGTAGAGGCATACTAGTGACGTTATGTTTGTCTATGTATTCACACATGTATCATGTTTCCGGTTAATACAATTCTAGCATGAATAATAAACATTTATCATGAAATAAGGAAATAAATAATAACTTTATTATTGCCTCTAGGGCATATTTCCTTCAATAAATGATTGAAGTTGGAATTTCACCAGAAGTTCTATCCTATGCATCTTGTTCATCGTGATCGTAATTACATATATAATTTTTGGCCTCGCGAAGGAGAAAGCATCGCTCAAGCTTGGGGGAGACTGAAGTAAATGTTATATTCATGCCCCAATCATGAGCTCTCAAGAGAAATGATTATTCAAAAAATTTATGCTCGGCTTTCTCTCAATGATTGCACCATGCTTGATACTTCATGTGTTGGTTCTTATATGCTGAAGACTACTGAATTCAAGTGGGATTTACTGGAAAGAATTAAACGCAACTCTGAAGATTGGGGTTCCGACGATGGTAAGGAGTCAGGTATGACACCTAAGTTTGATTGTGTTAAATCTTTTATGGATACCGATGCTTTTCGTGGATTTAGCGCTAAATATGGACTTGACTCGGAGATAGTAGCTTCTTTCTATGAATCTTTTGCTACTCACGTTGATCTCCCTAAGGAGAAGTGGTTTAAATATAATCCTCCCACTGAAGTAAAAGTAGTTGCACCTATTACAGTTGAAGAAAAGACTATCACTTATAATGATCCTATTGTTCCTACTACTTATGTTGAGAAACCACCTTTTCCTGTTAGGATAAAGGATCATGCTAAAGCTTCAACTGTGGTTCGTAAGAGTAATACTAGAACATATACACCTCTTGAGCAAATTAAAGTTGAACCTAGTATTGCTATGGTTAAGAATCTCTAGGATGATAATATAGATGGGCATGTTATTTACTTCTGTGAACAGGCTGCTAATATTGCTAGACCAGATGCTAAGATACATAGACCTATTGTAGGCATGCCTGTTATTTCTGTTAAAATAGGAGATCATTGTTATCATGTCTTATGTGATATGGGTGCTAGTGCTAGTGCAATACCTCATTCCTTATATGAAGAAATTATGCATGATATCGCACCCGCTGAAATAGAAGGTATTGATGTTACTATTAAGCTTGCCAATAGAGATACTATTTCACCAGTAGGGATTGTTAGAGATGTTGAAGTCTTGTGTGGGAAAGTTAAATATCCTGCTGATTTTCTTGTTCTTAGTTCCCCACAAGACGTCTTTTGTCCCATTATATTCGGCAGACCCTTCTTGAATACTGTTAATGCTAGGATTGATTGCAAAAAGGATTTTGTTACAATTGGCTTAGGGGATATGTCTCATGAGTTTAATTTTGCTAAGTTTCGTAGACAGCCCCATGATAAAGAATTGCCTAGTAAGGATGAAATTATTGGTCTTGCCTCTATTGTCGTGCCTCCTACTGATTCGTTAGGACAATATTTGCTAGACCATGAAAATGATATGTTTATGAATGAAAGAAGGGAAATAGATGAAGTATTCCTTCAACAGGGTCCTATTCTGAAACACAACTTACCTGTTGAAATCCTAGGGGATCCCCCTCCACCCAAGGGTGATCCCGTGTTTGAGCTCAAACCTTTACCTGATAATCTTAAATATGCTTATATTGATGAAAAGAAGATATATCTTATTATTATTAGTGCTAACCTTTCAGATCAAGAAGAGGAAAGATTATTGAAAACTCTGAAGAAGCACCGTGCTGCTATTGGATATACTCTGGATGATCTTAAGGGCATTAGTCCCACTCTATGCCAACATAAAATTAAATTGGACGAAGGCTCCAAACCATTTAGAGATCCTCAACGACGGTTAAATCCTAAGATGAAAGAAGTGGTAAGAAAGGAGACACTAAAGCTCCTTGAAGCAGGTATAATTTATCCCGTTGCTGATAGTGATTGGGTAAGTCTTGTCCATTGCGTCCCTAAGAAGTGAGGTATTACTGTCATTCCTAATGATAAAGATGAACTGATTCCGCAAAGAATTATTACAGGTTATAGGATGTTAATTGATTTCCATAAATTAAATAAAGCTACTAAGAAAGATCATTACCCTTTACCTTTTATTGATCAAATGCTAGAAAGACTATCCAAACATACACATTTCTGCTTTCTAGATGGTTATTCTGGTTTCTCTCAAATACCTGTGTCAGCGGAGGATCAATCAAAAACTACTTTTAATTGCCCTTTCGGTACTTTTGCTTATAAACGTATGCCTTTTGGTTTCTGTAATGCACCTGCTACCTTTCAAAGATGCATGATGGCTATATTCTCTGACTTTTGTGAAAAGATTTGTGAGGTATTCATGGATGATTTCTCTGTTTATGGATCCTCTTTTGATGATTGCTTGAGCAACCTTAATCGAGTTTTGCAGAGATGTGAAGACACTAGTCTTGTCTTGAATTGGGAAAAGTGCCACTTTATGGTTAATGAAGGCATTGTCTTGGGGCATAAAATTTCTGAGAGAGGTATTAAAGTTGATAAAGCTAAAGTTGATGCTATTGAAAAGATGCCATGTCCCAAGGACATTAAAGGTATAAGAAGTTTCCTTGGTCATGCCGATTTTTATAGGAGGTTCATTAAGGACTTTTCTAAAATATCTAGGCCTCTGACTAATTTATTGCAAAAAGATATTCCTTTTGTATTTGATGATGATTGTGTAGAAGCATTTGAAATACTTAAGTAAGCTTTGATCACTGCACCTATTGTTCAGCCACCTGATTGGAATTTACCCTTTGAAATTATGTGTGATGCTAGTGATTATGCTGTAGGTGTTGTTCTAGGGCAAAGAGTTGATAGGAAATTAAATGTTATCCAGTATGCTAGTAAAACTCTTGATACTGCCCAGAGAAATTATGCTACTAGTGAAAAAAAATTCTTAGCGGTTGTATTTGCATGTGATAAGTTCAGACCTTATATTGTTGATTCTAAAGTTACTATTCACACTGATCATGCTGCTATTCAATATCTTATGGAAAAGAAATATGCTAAACCTAGACTTATTAGATGGGTTCTCTTGCTCCAAGAATTTGATTTACATATTATTGATAGAAAGGGAGCTGAGAACCCCGTTGCAGACAACTTGTCTAGGTTAGAGAATGTTCTTGATGACCCACTACCTATTGATGATAGATTTCCTGATGAACAATTAGCGGTCATTAATGCTTCTCGTATTGCTCCATGGTATGCTGATTATGCTAATTATATTGTTGCTAAATTTATACCACCTAGTTTCACATACCAGCAAAAGAAAAGGTTCTTTTATGATTTAAGACATTACTTTTGGGATGACCCACACCTTTATAAAGAAGGAGTAGATGGTGTTATTAGACGATGTGTACCTGAGCATGAACAAGAATAGATCCTACGCAAGTGTCACTCCGAACCATATGGAGGACACCACGCTAGAGATAGAACTGCACATAAGGTATTGCAATCCAGTTTTTATTGGCCTACTCTCTTCAAAGATGCTCGTAAGTTTGTCTTGTCTTGTGATGAATGTCAAAGAATTGGTAATATTAGTAGACGTCAAGAAATGCCTATGAATTATTCTCTTGTTATTGAACCATTTGATGTTTGGGGCTTTGATTATATGGGACCTTTTCCTGCCTCTAATGGATACACACATATTTTAGTTGATGTTGATTACATTACTAAGTGGGTAGAAGCTATTCCAACTAGTAGTGCTGATCATAACACCTCTATTAAGATGCTAAAGGAAGTTATTTTTCCGAGGTTTGGAGTCCCTAGATATCTCATAACTGATGGTGGTTCACATTTTATTCATGGTGCTTTTCGTAGAATGCTTCCTAAGTATGATGTTAATCATAGAATTGCATCTCCTTATCACCCCCAGTCTAGCGGTCAAGTAGAGTTGAGTAATAGAGAGCTCAAATTAATTCTGCAAAAGACTGTCAATAGATCTAGGAAGAATTGGTCCAAGAAACTTGATGATGCATTATGGCCTATAGAACTGCATATAAAAATCCTATGGGTATGTCTCCGTATAAGATGGTTTATGGAAAAGCATGTCACTTACCTCTCGAACTTGAACATAAAGCATATTGGGCCATTAAAGAGCTCAACTATGATTTCAAACTTGCTGGTGAGAAGAGTTTATTTGATATTAGCTCACTTGATGAATGGAGAACCCAAGCATATGAGAATGCCAAGCTGTTCAAAGAAAAAGTTAAAAGATGGCATTTCAAAAGAATACAAAAGCGTGAGTTTAACGTAGGTGATTATGTGTTTCTATTCAAATCTCATTTAAGATTTTTTGCAGGAAAACTTCTCTCTAAGTGGGGAGGTCCTTACGTTATCGAGGAGGTCTATCATTTCGGTGCCATAAAAATCAACAACTTCGAAGGCACAAATCCAAAGGTGGTAAATGTTCAAAGAATCAAACATTATATCTCAGGTAATCCTATAAATGTTGAAACTAATATTATTGAAACCGTAACGCCGGAGGAATACATAAGGGACACTTTCCAGAACGTTTCAGACTCCGAAAAGGAATAGGTATATGGTACGATAAGTAAACCGACTCCAAAACAATTCTAATGGCAATTTTCTCAGTTTTGGAATATTTAAAATTTTGAAAAAGAAGTAATCCGGGAAGGACACGAGGCCTCCACGAGGTGGAGGGCGCGCCTCATCGGGCGCACCCTCCTGCCTCGTGGGCACCTCGTGTGCCTCCCGGACTCCGTTTTCTTGCACGTTACTTCTTTTGGTCGGTAAAAATTCATTATATAATCTTCCGAAGGTTTTGACCACCGTATCACGCAAAAATCCTCTGCCTTTGTTTCGAGCTCTTTTTCTGACATATCTAGAGCATCATGATGTCACCCTCCTCCAACAATGAAGACAAGGATGCTTGGCTATTGAAGATAGAGCTGAAAAGAGAAGAACCGGAGGAGATCAACAAGGATGAAGGGATCAAGAAGGCCATGGAGGATCGAGCTCCGGTGGCGGAAGAAGAAAACATCCCTCAAACTCTACCTAACCTCTTTACCCCAACTGAGATTGAAGCTTTCAAGATGATTGAGTTAGCTCGCATACAGAACAAGTATCTCACATAGGAAAATATTTTGTTGAAGGATCATATCGTCGCACTCAAGGGCATTATCCGCAAGTTAGAGGAGCTTCTACGCTCGATGTGCGATTATCCACCTTCATCATCACCACCTTCATCACCTCCGAGGACATAATCACATGGGTATGGGCACTCCCCTTGGCAACTGCCAAGCTTGGGGGAGGTGCCCCGGTATCGTATCACCATCACACTCCTATCTTTACCAATTTACTTAGTTCGATCCTTTTAGTAATATCTTGATCTAGTATATTGAAGTTTTGGTATAAATTAGCTTTGAGTTTTCCTTTGTGATCCCTTTATGTAATCGAGTCCGTGAGCTATATAATAAAGAAAGGAAGACAACGTAATGGTTTATGTTTTCTCACATCTCAGTTAAAGTATATTGTCATGGATCATTCAAACATGTTGAGCTTGCCTTTCCCCCTCATGCTAACCAAATTCCTTGCACCAAGTAGAGATACTACTTGTGCTTCCAAATATCCTTAAACCTAGTTTTGCCATGAGAGTCCACCATACCTACCTATGGATTGAGTAAGATCCTTCAAGTAAGTTGTCATGTTGCAAGCAATAAAAATTGCTCTCTAAATATGTATGACTTATTAGTGCGGAGAAAATAAGCTTTACACGATCGTGTGATATGGAAGTAATAAAAGCGACGGACTGCATAATAAAGGTTCATATCACAAGTGGAAATATAAAGTGACGTTCTTTTGCATTAAGATTTTGTGCATCCAACCCTAAAAGCACATGACAACCTCTGCTTCCCTCTGCGAAGGGCCTATCTTTTACTTTATGTCTTTTACATTATGCAAGAGTCAAGGTGATCTTCACCTTTCCCTTTTTCATTTTATCCTTTGGCAAGCACCCCGTGTTGGGAAGATCCTCATATATATATCCAACTGGATGTAAGTTAGCATGAACTATTATTGTTGACATCACCCAAAGGTGAATACATTGGGAGGCGATATTGTAAGCCCCTATCTTTCTCAGTGTCCGATTAAAACTCCATAACCATAAGTATTGCGTGAGTGTTAGCAATTTGTAGAAGACTATATGATAGTTGAGTATGTGGACTTGCTGAAAAGCTCTATTCTTGACTCTTTCCGATGTTATGATAAATTGCAATTGCTTCAATGACTGAGATTATCATTTGTTAGTTCTCAATGAAATTTTTGAACCATACTTGACATTGTGAATAGTTTGTCACTTGACCATAAGAAATAATATGACAAAATCTATCTATGTTGTTGTTATAAGAGTGATCATGATGCCCTCACGTCCGTATTATATTTTTATCGACACCTCTATCTCTAAACATGTGGACATATTTTTTGATATCGGCTTCTGCTTGAAGACAAGCGAGGTCTAAGCTTGGGGGAGTTGATACGTCCATTCTGCATCATGCTTTTATATCGATATTTATTGCATTATGAGCTGTTATCACACGCAATGTCACAATACTTATGGCTATTCTTTCTTATTTTACAAGGTTTATCATGAAGAGGGAGAATGCCGACAGTTGGGATTCTGGCTGGAAAAGGAGCAAATATTGGAAACCTATTCTGCACAGCTCCACATGTCCTGAAACTCCACGAAAGTCATTTTTGGAATTAATAAGAATTATTGAGCAAAGAAAGTACCAGAGGGGGCCCACACCCTGGCCACGAGGGTGGGGGCGCACCCCCCCCCCCTACTGGGTGCACCCCCCTGTCTCGTGGGCCCCCTGTTGGCCCTTTGGTGCCCATCTTCTGCTATATGAAGTCTCTTACCCTAAAAAAATCATAAGAAGCTTATGGGACGAAACTCCGCCGCCATGAGGCGGAACCTTGGCGGAACCAATCTAGGGCTCCGGCGGAGCTGTTCTATCGGGGAAACTTCCCTCCGGGAGGGGGAAACCATCACCATCATCATCACCAACGATCCTCTCATTGGGAGGGGGTCAATCTCCATCAACATCTTCACCAGCACCATCTCCTCTCAAAACCCTAGTTCATCTCTTGTATCCAATCTTGTATCAAAACCACAAATTGGTACATGTGGGTTGCTAGTAGTGTTGATTGCTCCTTGTAGTTGATGCTAATTGGTTTACTTGGTGGAAGATCATATGTTCAGATCCTTAATGCATATTAATACTCCTCTGATCATGAACATGAATATGCTTTGTGAGTAGTTACGTTTGTTCCTGAGGACATGGGTGAAGTCTTGCTATTAGTAGTCATGTGAATTTGGTATTCGTTCGATATTTTGATGAGATGTATGTTGTCTCTCCTATAGTGGTGTTATGTGAACGTCGAATACATGACACTTCACCATTATTTGGGCCTAGAGGAAGGCATTGGGAAGTAATAAGTAGATGATGGGTTGCTAGAGTGATGAAGCTTAAACCCTAGTTTATGCGTTTCTTCGTAAGGGCTGATTTGGATCCACTAGTTTCATGCTATGGTTAGGTTTACCTTAATACTTCTTTTGTAGTCATGATTCTTGCAATAGGGGTTAATCATAAGTGGGATGCTTGTCCAAGAAAGGGCAGTACCCAAGCACCGGTCCACCCACATATCAAATTATCAAAGTACCGAACGCGAATCATATGAGCGTGATGAAAACTAGCTTGACGATAATTCCCATGTGTCCTCGGGAGCGCTTTTCTCATTATAAGAAATTCTCTAGGCTTGTCCTTTGCTACAAAAAGGATTGGGCCACCTTGCTGCACTTTATTTACTTTCATTGCTTGTTATCCGTTACAAATTATCTTATCACAAAACTATCTGTTACCTACAATTTCAGTGCTTGCAGAGAATACCTTACTGAAAACCGCTCGTCATTTCCTTCTGCTCCTCGTTGGGTTCGACACTCTTACTTATTGAAAGGACTATGATAGATCCCCTATACTTGTGGGTCATCATGGGTTCACATATCTTTTTAGGACAGCGTTTAACCCCTCACTACACTATGTAGACTGCAGGAATGGGGAGAACCTGTGTTTGAAGTGGCACGGCACCCAAGTTGACCTGTATTCGTACAACTTCTCAAAGTGTGTGTGTGTGTGTGTGTGTGTGTGTGTGTGTGTCACATCCTCGTACTTCATCATTAACCTAGCCCAATTCTGTTCAAACTCGTCTGGAGTGAAGCTGAAGTCAACACAGTAGTTGAACTCATCAGAGAGCCCTAGATTCCGGCACAACAGCCAACCAACCTTTTCCTGTGTCTTCTTCATGATGTTCCATCGACAACAACGATGCACGATGGTTGGAAAGATGCTCTGTATTGACTGCCTCATTGCACCGTCCTGATCGGTTATGAAGTTGTCAGGTGGTTTGCCACCCATAGCCTCTAGGAATGCTTGGAAGACCCAATCAAAGATCGATGCCCACTCCTGCCTCACAAACGCTCAACCGAGCATGAAAGATTGGCCATGTCGGTTTATTCCAATGAAGGGTGCGAACGTCATATTATACATGTTGGTCATGTAGGTAGTGTCAAACGATATGCAATTGTGGTACGCCTCAGCATAAGCTTTTCAAGCTAAGCCATCCACCCAAAATATGTTGACAATTCTATCCTCTTCATCATATTTTACCTTATAGAAGAAGTCTGGATCAGTTTTCTGTATATCCTTGAAGTGCGCAGTTGTCTTAATCATGTCACCCTCCTTTGTGTCATCTGTACGGAAAATTGTACACAGATTTGTTATTGCCTTTGGTACGAACAGCACCATCATCTCAGATCCGTAGAACTCTGCCATTATATGCATCATACGTCCTGCATAATACAAAAAGAAAACAATATATCCTTTTTTAGTCGCACGAATGTGCACATCCAGCTGCACAGTAATATGACATGTGTTGGCACAGAACATAATTGCAGGAAATGGACACCTAGCTGCACCTTCTTAAAAACACTTTGCACTTTGCATACAGGACATTGTGTAGTTGCACAGTGGAGGTAATATAGTTGCACAATAAGCACCAAAGTGATATATAAACAACATGGGAAGTTGGACACCAGTTGCACAATTAAGACATTTCAGTTGCATAGGAGTACCATAAGAGTTGCACACTGGACTGCCTAGAGGGAAACATAATTCTGAAAGGGATATATGTAGCGACCAGACCTCAAACAGTCTGATCTCTGTGCTTCAGCGTCATCCCTGGATCAGTAATGCTGACACGCATAGTACTTGAAGGATTTATAACAGAGTAGCAATCACACACTTATTACATCGAGTGTCTCCAAAGAGAACTTATTACAATAAATATGGCTTAAGGCCATCTAATAATGATAACAGTGGAAGGCTTGGAAGATAAGTGAGTCCATCAACTCCAACGGCATCACTGAGTATAGAACCACGATCCTAAAGCATCTTACTCGTCGTCTGAAAAGTCTGCAACATTAACGTTGCAGCCCGAAAACGGGTCAGCACATGGAATATGCTGGCAAAGTAACACATAGAGAATAATGAAAAGACTAAAGCTATACTACATGCATATATGGCTTGGTGGATAGCTCTATGGTTACAATTTTGCGTAAAACCAGTTTTTCCCTACTACAAAGGAATAAATTTTTTTAACTATCATGGTGGTTGTTAAACATTGAGAATGGTTGACAGCATCCTCAATCCCAATTAAGCATCATCATTAACAAACCCAACAATATTAATTAAAGTAACATGATGAGATTCACATGATAATCCAAGTACTAGATACTCAAAACGTCCATAACCGGGGACACGGCTAATCATGATTAGTTTATACACTCTGTAGAGGTTGCGCACTTTTCCCCACATGACTCGATCTCCTCCATTGGTTTTCTTGCACTACATCGTGTTTGAGAAATGGATGACCGAGACATAGTCTTTCAGAAGCGCTAGCACCTTACGATGGGTAGACCGTACCAACCTACATCCCCTACATCTGCTAGTCTACCACTGTAAGAGTTTGCACAACTTAGTCAACTATGCTAGAGCCCATAATAGCATGTGGCTGCACACGGAAGTTTCTAGCATGAATAATCTTATGATCCCTTTGAGCCTGGGTGGCGGTCCATAAAAAAAAGGCAATCCTGGTCTACCCAGGTGCCTAGACAGGCAATCCTGGAATAACCAGGTACCTCAATCCACCCAGATTTGTATTAATGTTGCCACCTTAAATAAACCATTAATTAACAATCTCACATCTATCATGGATATTCACTCAAACCCAATCCACGTCTACGAGCATAGCATGGCATAATAAGCAAATGTAGAAGTAACTCCCAAGGGTTTGATATAAAACAGGTAATAGGTACTACATCAATCTACTTCCCAAAACCCACATATTAATTTGATCCTAATCATGCAATGGTTTGAGGATTGAACTAATGCAATAAAACTGGGTAATAAGGATATGATCAAAGTGTTACTTGCCTTGCTGATGATCCGCGTAACCTAGCGATTCGAAGTAGCAAGCGGCGCAATCCGGGCACTCTATCGCAAGCAAACAAACAAACAGGCATACAATAAGTACTCATCTAATGCATGGGTAAAACTCAAATAAGAGGTCTAACCAGAAAGTTCAACTTAAGAACTCCGGTTTGCAAAAAGAATCAAATCGATCGAAGAAACAAAACTCAAACGGCGAAAGAAACAAGCTTCGTTAACTAATCTGGACCTAAGTCAAACTTTACAGAAGCAAACACTGGTTTGAGTAGATTATTCGGAAAGAGAGTTTCGAGACGAAACTCCAGGCGCTTGAATCGCCTGATTCCGATAAACGAGCGAAAAGTTATGGTAAAACGAAAATCGGATCAGAAATCACGATCAGAAAAATCGCGGAATAAATCCGAGAAAAAGAAAAACGACGAACAGATTAACGAACGAATGTTCGTTATCTGGATCTAAACGATGAATGCGTTCGTTAAAATGAACGAACGAGTGAACGCTCGCTAATTAACCTAAACCGAAAAAATAACCGATCTAATAAAAAAACGGAAACTAAAAAAAACCGACGAAAAACCGACGGAAAAACCGAGCGGTTTTTCTAAAAAAACGACGTTCCGAAAAACAAGGCACCTCGGGCGGCGGGTCCACGACGGCGGCGGGCGGCGGCTCGGCGAGGCGGCGGCGGCGGACGCGGCGGCGGCGGCGCGGGCGGCGTGGCGGGGCGCGCGGATCGGGTCGGCTAGGGTTAGGGTTCGGGGCGCGGGTGGGCTGGCGGCGGCGCTGTTGGGCTGGGGCGGCTCGGGCGGGCGCTATTTAAAGGCTGCCCCGGGCGGAGTCCCGCTCGGGTACGGCCCGGAGTCGGTTCCAATTTTTTAAAAATAATTATCGCGCAGAAAAACAAACGAAAGAAATACTAAACGGACTCCAAAAATCCCGAAATAAATTTTCCCCGGCTTCTAAAATCAAGCCGGTTCAGATGAACATTTATTTGGGCCTAAATGCAATTTTGGAAAACACGCATTTTTCCTAAATTCAAATAAAATAGACAGAAAAATCCAAAGTAAAATCTTTTTCGATTTTTTTTATTAAATCTTCAATATTTCTTTATTTTGGGAAAGTCATTTTATTCCCTCTCTCATATTTATATATTTGAAATAATGGAAGATATAATAAATAAAATCAAATGATCCTACTTTCAAAATTTGAGAAAACTCAAATATGAAAATATCGAAATCCCCAACTCTCTCCGTGGGTCCTTGAGTTGCGTAGGATTTCTAGGATCGAAACCAAATGCAATAAAAATATGATATGCAATTGATGATCTATGTATAACATTCCAAATTGGAAATTTGGGATGTTACAATATAGAAACACACCTATAGTCAAGTTGCAGTTATACAAGATGCGCAAAAACTCCTTTTCATCAGGTGAGATGCCTTGGTGGGATCTCAAGTATTTGAACAACGAAGGTTTGTTCACCAGCGGATGATTGTGGTTGATACGTCTCCAACATATCTATCATTTTTTATTGTTCCATGCTATTATATTACCCCTTTTGGATGTTTATGGGCTTTATTTTACACATTTATATCGTTTTTGGGACTAACCTACTAACCGGAGGCCCAACCCATATTGCTGTTTTTTTGCCAGTTTCAGTGTTTCGAAGAAAAGGAATATCAAACGGAGTCCAAACGGAATGAAACCTTCGGGATCGTGATTTTTGCAACGAACGTGATCCAGAGGACTTGGAGTGCAAGTCAAGAAGCAGCCGAGGCTCCCACGAGATAGGAGGGCCCCCATAGGCGCGCCCCTGTCTCGTGGGCCCTCAGCGCCCACCGACATACTTCTTCCTCCTATATAATCCTCACGCACCTCGAAAACATCCAGAGGCGGGCGAAACACAATTTCCACCATCTGTAACCTTCAGATCCGCGAGATCTCATCTTGGAGCCTTCATGACACTCACGGGGGGGAATCGACCACGAAGGGCTTCTACATCAACATCCTTGCCCCTCCGATGAGTTGTGAGTAGTTTACCACAGACCTACGGGTCCATAGTTATTAGCTAGATGGTTTCTTCTCTCTTTTTGGATCTCAATACAATGTTCTCCCCCTCTCTTGTGGAGATCTATTCGATGTAAACTCTTTTTGCGGTGTGTTTGTCAAGATCCGATGAATTGTGGGTTTATGATCAAGTTTATCTATGCATAATATTTGAATCTTCTCTGAATTCTTTTATGTATGATTGAGTTATCTTTGCAAGTCTCTTCGAATTATCAGTTTGATTTGGCCTACTAGATTGATCTTTCTTGCCATGGGAGAAGTGTTTAGCTTTGGGTTCAATCTTGCGGTGTCCTTACCTAGTGATAGAAAGGGTTGCAAGGCACGTATTGTATTGTTGCCATCGAGGATAACAATATGGGGTTTATATGATATTGCTTGAGTTTATCCCTCTACATCATGTCATCTTGCTTAATGCGTTACTCTGTTCTTGTGAACTTAATACTCTCGATGCAGGCAGGAGTCGGTCGAAGTGTGGAGTAATAGTAGTAGATGCAGGCAGGAGTCGGTCTACTTGTCACGGACGTGATGCCTATATACATGATCATGCCTAGATAATCTCATAATTATTCGCTTTTCTATCAATTGCTCGACAGTAATTTGTTCACCCACTGTAATACTTATGCTATCTTGAGAGAAGCCACTAGTGAAACCTATGGCCCCCGGGTCTATCTCTTATCATATTTGCTTCCAATCTACTTTTATTTGCATATTTACCTTTTGCATCTATATTATAAAATACCAAAAATATATTTATCTTATCATACTATCTTTATTAGATCTCACTTTCGCAAGTGGCCATGAAGGGATTGACAACCCCTTTATTGCGTTGGTTGCAAGTTCTTAGTTTGTTTATGTAGGTGCGTGGGACTTTTGAGGAGCCTCCTACTGGATTGATACATTGGTTCTCAAAAACTGAGGGAAATACTTACGCTACTCTGCTGCATCACCCTCTCCTCTTCGAGGAAAACCAACGCAAGCTCAAGACGTAGCAAGAAGGATTTCTGGCGCCGTTGCCGGGGAGGTCTTCGCTCAAGTCAAGACATACCAAGTACCCATCACAAACCCATCTCCCTCGCATTTACATTATTTGCCCTTTGCCTCTCGTTTTCCTCTCCCCCACTTCACCCTTGTCGTTTTATTCGCCCTCTCTTTCCCAATCTCCTCCTCTCTTTTTTTCGCTTGGCCTTTTTCTGTTTGCTTGTGTGCATGTTTGTCCTTATGGCTTCGCCTAAGGGTCCTGACCACCTTCTCAGAAGGATGGAAGAGATTGAATCAAATATTAGAAGCTTTATGAATTTGCAATTTGAGCATAATAATTTCTTTAGAAAAGAGCTTAAGGAACAAAAAGGGTTTTTTGGGGTTTATGAACAAAGAGCTTGATGATATGAATAAAGAATTTTATGGTGTTAATGCTCAAATTACTCTGCTTGAAAATGCTATAGCCAAAATTTCTGACAAGCAAGCCACCTTAGTCAATAAGATGGCCGCTAAACCAGAAAAATTAGATGAAAATAATGATGAGGATCTTCAAGTTATTGATGTGTTTCCTATTAGATCTATGTTTGCAATATGAATCTTGATAATTATGGACTGATGATGAGTCAACTTTACCTAGAAGGCGTCCCAAGAATTCGGAGTTTCTAGATCTTGATGCTAAATTTGGTAAAAGTGGGATTGGAGAGGTCACAACTTTAAATAGCATTGAACCCACTATCTCGGATTTCAAGGATTTTGATTATGATAATTGTTCTTTAGAAGGTTGTATTTCCTTGTTGCAATCCGTTGTTAATTCTCCTCATGCTTATAGTCAAAATAAAGCTTTTACCAAACACATTGTTGATGCCTTGATGCAATCTTATGATGAAAAACTTAATTTGGAAGTTTCTATACGTAGAAAACTTAATGATGAGTGGGAACCTACTATAAAGATTAGAATTAAAGATCATGAGTGTTTTGCTTTGTGTGATTTGGGTGCTAGTGTTTCCACGATTCCGAAAACTTTATGTGATATTCTAGGTTCCATGATCTTGATGATTGCTCTTTAAATTTGCACCTTGCGGATTCCACCATTAAAAAGCCAATGGGAAGGATCAATGATGTTCTCATTGTTGCAAATAGAAATTTGGTGCCCGTGGATTTTATCGTTCTTAATATAGATTGCAATCTTTTTTGCCCTATTATTCTTGGTAGACCTTTCCTTAGAACGATTGGTGCGATTATTGATAAGAAGGAAGGGAATATTAGATTCCAATTTCCATGAAAGAAAGGCATGGAGCACTTTCCAAGAAAGAAAGTCAAATTACCTTATGAATCTATCATGCGGGCTACTTATGAATTTAGTGCCAAGGATGGCACTCCTTAGATCTATCTTCGCTTTTATGCCTAGCTAGGGGCGTTAAAGGATAGCGCTAGTTG
The DNA here is from genome assembly GCA_021437245.1 of Aegilops speltoides. Lineage (NCBI taxonomy): Eukaryota > Viridiplantae > Streptophyta > Magnoliopsida > Poales > Poaceae > Aegilops > Aegilops speltoides. The sequence goes on along the minus strand of CM038143.1, from coordinate 87,235,987 downwards.
GGAGGCAACCCAATTTTCTTTGTGTTTTTTGTTTTTGTTCCTATTTAGTAATAAATCTTTCATCTACCTTCTGTTTAGATGTGTTTTTATCTTTTAATTAGTGTTTGTGCCAAGTAGAACCTATAGGATAACCTATGATGATAGTTGATTTGATTCTGCTGAAAAACAGAAACTTTGCACGCACGAATATAATTTTGTTAAATCACATGAATGTGCTATCAATAAACAAATTGTCCAGGACTTCCTATTTTGGTACGATTTTTAGAGTTCCATAAGTTTGCGTTAGTTACAGATTGCTACAGATTGTTCTGTTTTTGACAGATTCTGTTTTTCGTGTGTTGTTTGCTTATTTCAATGCTTCTATGGCTAGTAAAATAGTTTATAAACCATAGGGAAGTTGGAATACAGTAGGTTTAACACCAAAATAAATAAAGAATGAGTTCATTACAGTACCTTATGTGGTGGTTTTGTTTTCTTTCACTAACGGAGCTTATAAGATTTCCTGTTGAGTTTTGTGTTGTGAAGTTTTCAAGTTTTGGGTAAAGCTTTTATGGACTATGGAATAAAGGGTGGCAAGAGCCTAAGCTTGGGGATGCCCAAGGCACCCCAAGATATTCAAGGATAGCCAAAAGCCTAAGCTTGGGGATGCCCCGGGAAGGCATCCCCTCTTTCGTCTTCGTTCATTGGTAACTGTACTTGGAGCTATATTTTATTCACCACATGATATGTGTTTTGCTTGGAGCGTCGTGTATTATATTAGTCTTTGCTTTTTAGTTTACCACAATCATCCTTGATGTACACACCTTTTGGGAGAATCCTATTTGATTAGAATTTTCTAGAATACTCTATGTGCTTCACTTATATCTTTTGAGCTTGATAGTTTTTGCTATAGTGCTTCACTTATATTTTTTAGAGCACGGCGGTGTCTTAATTTTGAAGAAATTGCTAGTCTCTCATGCTTCACTTATATATTTTTGAGAGTATTTTAGAACAGCATGGTGTTTGCTATGGTTATAAAATTGGTCCTAGAATGGTACGCATCCAAGTTGGGTATAATAAAAACTATCATAGGAAGTGAATTGGATGCTATGATCAATTTGATACTTGATAATTGTTTTGACATATGGAGGTAGTGATATTAAAGTCATGCTAGTTGGGTGATTATGAATTCAAAGAATGCTTGTGTTGAAGTTAGCAAGTCCCGTAGCATGCACGTATGGTTAAAGTTGTGTAACAAATTTGAAACATGAAGTGTACATGGCTTGTGCATCCTTATGAGTGGAGGTCGGGGACGAGTGATGGTCTTTTCCTACCAATCTATCCCCCTAGGAGCATGTGCGTAGTACTTGATTTTTGATGACTTCTAAATTTTTGCAATAAGTATATGAGTTCTTTTGACTAATGTTGAGTCCATGGATTATACGCACTTTTACCTTTCCGCCATTGCTAGCCTCTTCGGTACCGTGCATTGCCCTTTCTCACCTTGAGAGTTGGTGCAAACTTCGCCGGTGCATCCAAACCCCGTGATACGATACGCTCTATCACACATAAACCTCCTTATATCTTCCTCAAAACAGCCACCATACCTACCTATTATGGCATTTCCATAGCCATTCCGAGATATATTGCCATGCAACTTTCCACCGTTCCGTTCATCATCATCATGACATACTTTACTTTTGTCATATTGCCATTGCATGATCATGTAGTTGACATCGTATTTGTGGCAAAGCCACCATGCATTATTTTTCATACATGTCACTCTTGATTCATTGCATCATCTCGGTACACCGCCGGAGGCATTCATATAGAGTCATATCTTGTCCTCGTTTCGAGTTGTAATTCATATGTTGTAATCAATAGAAGTGTGATGATCATCATTATTAGAGCATTGCCAAAAAAAGGAAGGCCAAAGAAAAAAAGGCCCCCAAAAAAGAGAAAAAAAATAAAAAAAATAAAAAAAATAAAAAAGGGCAATGTTACTATCTCTTTTTCCACACTTGTGCTTCAAAGTAGCACCTTGTTCTTCATGTAGTGAGTCTCATATTCTTGTGCTTCAAAGTAGCACCATGTTTTTCATATAGTGAGTCTCATAAGTTGTATTTTTCATACTAGTGGGAATTTTTCATTATAGAACTTGGCTTGTATATTCCTACGATGGGCTTCCTCAAATGCCCTAGGTCTTCGTGAGCAAGCAAGTTGGATGCACACCCACTAGTTTTCTTTTGTTGAGCATTCATTTATAGCTCTAGTGCATCCGTTGCATGGCAATCCCTACTCCTCATGTTGACATCAATTGATGGGCATATCCATAGCCCGTTTATTATCCTCTTCAATGTGAGACTTTCTTCTTTTTTGTCTTCTCCACACAATCCCCATCATCATATTCTATTCCACCCATAGTGCTATATCCATGGCTCATGCTCATGTATTGCGTGAAGGTTGAAAAAGTTTGAGATTATTTAAGTATGAAACAATTGCTTGGCTTGTCATCGGGGGTATAGAAGTTGGGAACATCTTTGTGTGACGAAAATGAAGCATAGCCTAACTATATGATTTTGTAGGGATGACTTTCTTTTGCCATGTTATTTTGAGAAGACATGATTACTTTGATTAATATGCTTGAAGTGTTACTATTTCTTTTATCAATATGAACTTTTATTTTGAATCATTTAGATCTGAACATTCATGCCACAATAAAGAAAATTACATTGAGAATTATGCTAGGTAGCATTCCACATCAAAAATTCTCTTTTATCATTTACCTACTCGAGGACGAGCAGGAATTAAGCTTGGGGATGCTTGGTACATCTCCAACATATCTATAATTTTTTATTGTTCCATGCTATTATATTACCCCTTTGCATGTTTACGGGCTTTATTTTACACATCTATATCATTTTTGGGACTAACTTACTAACCGGAGGCCCGGCCCATATTGCTGTTTTTTTTGCCTATTTCAGTATTTCGAAGAAAAGGAATATCAAACGGAGTCCAAACGGAATGAAACCTTCGGGAGCGTGATTTTTGGAACGAACGTGATCCAGAGGACTTGGAGTGCAAGTCAAGAAGCAGCCGAGGCTCCCACAAGATAGGAGGGCGCCCCCCCCTATAGGGTGCGCCCCCTGTCTCGTGGGCCCCCCGGGCATCCACCGACGTACTTCTTCCTCCTATATAAGCCTACGTACCCCAAAAACATCCAGGGGGCAGACGTAACACAATTTCCACCACCGTAACCTTCTGTATCCGCGAGATCTCATCTTGGAGCCTTCGTCGGCACTCTGCCGGAGGGGGAATCAACCACGGAGGGCTTCTACATCAACATTCTTGCCCCTCCGATGAGTTGTGAGTAGTTTACCACAGACCTATCGGTCCATAGTTATTAGCAAGATGGCTTCTTCTCTCTTTTTGGATCTCAATACAATGTTCTCCCCCTCTCTTGTGGAGATCTATTCGATGTAAACTCTTTTTGTGGTGTGTTTGTCGAGATCCGATGAATTGTGGGTTTATGATCAAGTTTATCTATGAATAATATTTGAATCTTCTCTGAATTCTTTTATGTATGATTGAGTTATCTTTGCAAGTCTCTTCGAATTATCAGTTTGGTTTGGCCTACTAGATTGATCTTTCTTGCCATGGGAGAAGTGCTTAGCTTTGGTTCAATCTTACGGTGTCCTTACCCAGTGAAAGAAAGGGTTGCAAGGCACGTATTGTATTGTTGCCATCGAGGATAACAAGATGGGTTTTATATCATATTGCTTGAGTTTATCCCTCTACATCATGTCATCTTGCTTAATGCGTTACTCTGTTCTTGTGAACTTAATACTCTAGATGCAGGCAGGAGTCGGTCGATGTGTGGAGTAATAGTAGTAGATGCAGGCAGGAGTCGGTCTACTTGTCACGGACGTGATGCCTATATACATGATCATGCCTAGATAAGCTCATAATTATTCGCTTTTCTATCAATTGCTCGACAGTAATTTGTTCACCCACCGTAATACTTATGCTATCTTGAGAGAAGCCACTAGTGAAACCTATGGCCCCCGGGTCTATCTCTTATCATATTTGCTTCCAATCTAATTTTATTTGCATCTTTACTTTTTGCATCTATATTATAAAATACCAAAAATATATTTATCTTATCATACTATCTTTATTAGATCTCACTTTCGCAAGTGGCCGTGAAGGGATTGACAACCCTTATTGCGTTGGTTGCGAGTTCTCAGTTTGTTTGTGTAGGTGCGTGGGACTTTTGAGGAGCCTCCTACTGGATTGATACCTTGGTTCTCAAAAACTCAGGGAAATACTTATGCTACTCTGCTGCATCACCCTCTCCTCTTCGAGGAAAACCGACACAAGCTCAAGACGTAGCAGTGGTCACGGACAAAGTGCGTCACCTCCCATCGCCCATCTATCAGCTTCACCAACATTTTTGCCTTGCATTGAGTCTCCTTTATTGTCTCGCATTTCCGTTTCCTCTTTTTTGTACTAGGACTAGCCTCCTCTTCAGCAAAGATTGGAGGTTCACCTTCCATTTCCTCATCATTGTCAATAAGTTTTGGATCTGGAATAGGGTCCGAGACAGGAGGAGCCTCAGCTCCTCCATCATCAACTTTGGGCTTCTTGAACTTGTTGCAGCAAAACTGCTATTTTACCAATACATTGGTGTGAGGTGTCCGCCTAGAGGTGTTCATCTTGACAGAGAAACCCATCCGTAGGGCATAGCTGTTGTAGTGATCCTTAGCAATTTGAAGGCTGTCAAACCTCATGCCAACATAGGGTTCATAGGTTGAGAACTAGCCTCATCCTCTCCTTCTTCTCCTTGCACAGCACCGTCAATAGCCTCAGCTCCTAGCTCAGTCCTGGTTGGACCAGGAACATTTGTCGCGGTTCCCATGTCATCAAGAGTATAGCTCTCTGACTGCAAAGACACCACTACAGGGGCACCACGGGTTGATGACTGTCCTGCCACATTGTCATGGCCCATAGGGTTAGCATCACGACTTGTCTGCGTGTAGTAAACATATCGCCCATTTTTTGTCCAATTTCCTTGTGGTATGTCGGGTTGTTGCTGATCCATATCATGAGGAAACTCATTGAGATCAGGAGGCAACTCATTGAGATCAAGCATTTTTTTCCTTTTTTTGGATGCTGCCACACAGTCCCTGCACATAAAGAAAGAAGAAAGTGATGTCATCAGTTGTTAACCACGATAGAGTGTTTCAAACAACCTAAAAACTTAGTAAATAGGCAGTTGCACACCATTATGACAATCTTAGTTGCAAAAGTTACATGACTATAGCAGAATGTTTATTATAACAGTTATGCATTCTTTTGTTTGCACAGAGTAGTTATGTTAGTTGCACAATTTGCAGTAAATAGCTGGCAAGAACATGACTTCTTTTTACTATAGAGTTTTCTGACTTTTTTCCTCTGTTTGTTGCAATGATCCGCAGGTTTTCTGTTTGGCAAGCAGCTGATTGAGAAATTTCTGCACATAATTTGATGCTACATTTGAGATGAAAAATCCAGGTGAAAGAAGAAAGAAGAATTGGATGACAGATTATAGCCATTTCTGTTTTTACTTCTAGTATATTGAACATATTTTTACACTATAGCTTTGCAATAGGTGTGGGACCAGAATATATGTGTGGGACAAGATTATATGTGTGACTATTTTAATATGGTTTTTGGCTTCATTAGCTATGGACAAAAGTTCTTGTGTTTTTACTGTCGTACTACAGATTTTTGGTTTTGGCTAGAATAGATGTCTCAGTTGGCCAGATGCATTTTTTAAGTTGGCCAGCATGCATGTTCTGTTGGACAGTCAATGTGTTCAGTTGGTTAGAATAGATGTCTCAGTTGGCCAGGATGCATTTTTAAGTTGACCAGCATGCATGTTCAGTTGGACAGTCACTGCGTTCAGTTGGCTAGAATAAATGTCTCAGTTGGCCAGGATGCATTTTTTTCAGTTTGGCCAACATTCAAGTTCAGTAGGCTAGTCAATGTGTTCAGTTGGCTAGAATAGATGTCTGAGTTGCCCAGGATACATTTTTTAGTTTAGCCAACATGCATGTTTAGTTGGCCAGAAAACATGTTTTTATTGCACATATACTTCAGGTTTCCTAAATCCTATCTAAAGTGTTCACTCAGAAAACAGGTTATATGTTCATGATACATGTTCAGTTTGCCTAGCATGCATGTTGAGTTGCCAGAACACAAGATTCAATTGGCTGGGATCTATGTTCAGTTGCACAAAAATGCATTTTTAGTTGCACATACTCTTTGGATAGTCAATGTGTTCATTTGTAAACAATAACTACAACTTGGTAGAGTGCATAGTTTTTGGCTACTTTTGCTTGTTGAGTTGGCTAGAAACATGTTTTAGTTGGCCAGAAAATTTGTCTTAGTTGGCTAGCTGAACACCTCCAGTTTAGAAAACATGTTCAGTTTCTACTAAACTTGATCTCAAACCATGTTTAGCGTGCAGATGCACTTATGGGGGCGTGGGGGTGATGTTTGACAATGGGGTGATGTGGCAGACCCACTCCTTCTGCCTGTCCAGCTCCTCCATAAATTTGCTGATAGATCCATGAAGAAGGGGGTTTATAGATGCACTACAGGAGGAGGAAGAGGGACAGAGGGGAGTTACTTGCCTGATCAGGAGGAGGAAGAAGGCCCTTGGATCCCTTCTGGCGTGGAGAAGGGCCTTGGACCCCCCCCCCCTCCCCCCTTCTATCGTTGGTATGGCTCTTGAAGTAGTTTCTTCTACTCTTGAATTGCCATGGCGGCTGTACAGGAGAAGGAAGAAGGGCCTGGGGCGATTCTATTGGATCCCCTTTCTGGCGTGCAGAAGAAGAAGAAAAAGGAGGGGCTGGGGCGTGGGGGCGAGCGGGCGTGGGGGCTAGCTGGGGACAGGTGGTCACGTGGGGAGGGGGCGATTTTGTTAGGGTTTGGGCGCTTGATCCGCTCGGTTTGGTGGCCGCCTGTCCCCTTCCTTTTCTGTACCGCGGGGGATAGGGGTTTATTTTTTTTTGGCCGGCCGCTCGATCGCAGTGGGCACGCGTCCTTGAATTATTTTGAGAAAAACGTAAGGCCCATTGAGTAACAATAGGTGCCAAAGCCCATTTCCTCGAACGAAATTGCGAAGGCCCGTGTGTAGAAGAGTCCCGATCCAGAACCTTTCCCAGAATAGAAAGGTTCGTCGTCCTCGCGTTCCCCTCCTCTGCTCTCCTCCACCCCCACTCCACCCCTGCCGAATCCCACTAGCTCTGCGCGGCGATACGCAAGACGCTCGCCGCAATGTCGTCCAGCGCCTCCCAGATCGTGGCCGACACGACGCACGGGCACCACCACCTGAATATCGACGGCTACTCGATCACCAAGGCCACCCTGCCCACGGGGGAGTTCATCAAGTCGCAGCCTTTCTCCGTGGGCGGCCGCCGCTGGGCCATCCAGTACTACCCCAACGGCGACCCGTCGTCGCACAAGGGACACATCTCCCTCCACCTCGTCCTCGACGACGACGTCGCCGGAGAAGTGCGCGCGCAAGTGCAGTTCCGCTTTAAGGCCGAAAAGAAGCACGCGCTCTCCTTTCTCAAGAGCTGGGGCCGTAAGCCCGCGCCGTTGAAGCTCGGCAGGGTGGAGGCCGGCGAAGATGGCGTCTGGGAGTGCCCGAATTTCGTCAAGAGGAAGACCCTGGAGGAATCGGACCATCTCAAGGACGATTCGTTCACCATCCGCTGCGACATCATCGTCGTCAACGAGTTCCGCGCCGATGGGGGCCCGCCGCGGGCCGCCGCGCCAAGATCCGTCCCTGTGCCCCCGTCCGACCTTGGCCAGCAGCTCGGCGACCTCCTCTCGGCCGACAAGGGCGCCGACGTCGTCTTCGAGGTCGGCGGCGAGACGTTCGCCGCGCACCGGTGGCTGCTCGCGGCCCGGTCGCCGGTCTTGAGCGCGGAGCTCTTCGGCTCGATGAGGGAGAGCGGCGCCTCCGGCGCGGTCCGCGTGGCCGACATGGAGGCGCAGGTCTTCAAGGCGCTGCTCCGCTTCATGTACACGGACTCATGGCCGCTGGAGACGGTGGAAGAAGAGGAATTCGCCATGGCCCAGCATCTGCTCGTGGCGGCTGATAAGTACCGCATGGAAAGGCTCAAACTGATCTGCGAGGACAAGCTGTGCAAGAACATCGCGGCGGGCACGGCGGCGAGCATCCTGGCGTTAGCTGAGGTGCACCACTGCCATGAGCTCAAAGGTGCATGCTTCCATTTCCTTGGCTCTCCGAAGAACCTGACGGCAGCCATGGCCGGCGACGACTTCGAGAATCTGCGCTCAAGCTTCCCCTCTCTTGTCAAGGAGTTGATTGCCAAGTGCTCGATCGATGCCTCAGTTCAGTGATACTGTAGTTGATTCTTGATTGATCCTAGGATGCTTATTAATTATATATGCTTTGCAAGCTAGTACTAGCTACATATGCATGCTCTCTCTTGTTTCAGCAATGGTACTCTGGCATTTAGTTTTCTTGTCATGTTCAAAAAGACTACATCCTACTATCATTGCACTATGTGCAACCTTACCAATTAATCAGTAATGAAGAGCATTCTGAGTTATCAGATGACATTGCAGCTCAATCTCCATTTGTTCTGTTTTTTTCTGGGGGCAGACGTATGTTCTTGCTAACTCATTGTGTTCTCCTCTAATAAATAGTTTCGGGGAAATAACACATGAATTTTTCCTTCATGGTTTTACTAATCCAAGTCGCCTGCGATTTTCTTTTGTCCAAGTGAATATTTGAAAAGGGTGACCTCAATTTGCTGATGCACATATAACATATTCACCCGGTTGCACTTTTAATGGAAGAACATTATTTGGGAGATCTTATTACCACCATCAATCCTTGAGTTCGACATCATATCAGGTGGCATTGCAGTTGAATCTCCATTTGTTCTGCAAACATTTTTTTGGAGAAACGTCTGTTCTGCAAATTATATGGCTAACCCATTGTGTTCTCCTCTAATAAAGAGTTTCGGATAAATAACAAATGATTTTTTTCTTAATGGTTTTACTAATGCAAGTTGCCTGCGATTTTCTTTTGTCTATGTCGATTTCTGAAAAGGGTTGACTTCAATTTGCTGATGCACATATCACATTTTCACCCGGTTGCACTTTTAATGGAAGACCATTACTTGGGAGATCTTATTACCGTCAATCCTTGAGTTCAACATTATGTATGATCTCCAGTTTGCACTCATTTTATTCCTCAATGGAGGAATTGATGATCTTGCAAAACCCATTGTCCGTTGGTGCAAAAGAATTTTTGCTTCTATCCAACATTGTTGCCTTGTTGGTGGTGGTGGCATTGTTAAAGACTTTATCACAAAGTTAGAAACCAGTAAATTAGGATTTGGCATTTTTCGTCAGTAAACTATTACTCCCTCCGTTTCTAAATATTTGTCTTTCTAGAGGTTTCAATAAGTGACTATATACAGAGCAAAATGAGTAAATCTATAGTCTAAAATATGTCTATATACATCCGTATGTGGTAGTCCATTTGAAATCTCTAAAAAGACAAATATTTAGGAACGGGGGGAGTACTTTCGAAGGTTTTCAATGAATCACGGCAACATGACCCACTACAACATGTGTATTGATTTTGAATTATTTGAATTATCAGAAGCTATGATTTTGTCTTCCGTTATTATCTAGAAAAACACAACCTCTGATTGCATTTGAATGTGTTATTGACATAATGGATTTTCATACTCTCTGAATGGGCATAGTAAGCTTAACCTTTGAAGAGATTTCAGATCATATACACCCAGCGAAGTCTAATCTAAATTTAAACTGAAGCAGCAAGGGCAACACATAGGAGAAAACCACTTGTTGAGTGCTATACTAGCTTGTGAGATCATGGCTTGTCTCAAATTCTCACTTCATCCATTCAGTATTGTAAATAGAAATGCCCGGTTAAAACAACAACACCAACCAGGGGGCTTGAGGTTATTCAGGTGTCCTGGCTGACGGCGTTCTGGATACGGGGGTATCCAGACTTGCCTGCCTGCGGCCCGCGGCGTGGCTCCACCAACGGCCTGGAAAGGTCTAGTTTCGACATCAACAACTTAAGACCCTCGCGAGGGGCCAAGCTTCGCGAGGCGGACGACACCAAGATGATGTCGAGCATCCCACGTTCATCCCCATGTACACTCCGACTGCTCTCCAAGCCCCAGGAGGACATATGACGAGACCTCGAACATACGCCATTGGACACAAGGTGAATTCACTCCTCTTCGAACAATCACTTTCCGCATGTGAGACATGGCTACTACCTCATGCATGGACCTTGCATATACTCAGGTACAACCAAGATGACCATGGAGAATCCAAGGACCAAGGCCAAGCATGGAAGAGGAGAAGGAAGAAGAAGAACGGAGCAAGACAGGACTTGCCCGGATCATCCGGACCCCCAGCCGGACAATCCGGACCACCGCCCGGACGATCCGGGTAATTGCCCGAAGACACCCGAAGCCTGCTCGACGAAGCTGGATCATCCGGACGGCCGCCCGGATCATCCGGACTAACACCCGGATCATCCGGGTCACCTTCCGGATCATCCGGACCATGACTACGTGCGTGACTTGGGCCGAGGCCCGTGTACCCCTTCGCCCCTCACTTACCTCTTCGTGGCTTAGCACTATATATAGACCTCCTCCTCCTCCTAGTTAGGGTTAGCATTGTGATAGCTCATACTTTGAGATAGAGCCTTGCTCATCCATCCGGATCTACTCCATCGCGAGGGACCGACACCTCTTCGGAGAAGATCCTCGTTGGATTCAAGACCTCCTTTCGGAGAAGAACCGGTTACCCTATGTATTGTCCTTTGTTGGATTCGGATCATGTATCACTTTGTGTCTCGATGATCTAGCGCATGTGTGACTTTATTCTTGTTGGTTGAGTGTTCTCTCATATTTTTCCCTCGTTCCCCTCCTCGTGTTCTTCGTGTTCTTGGTAGGATTCCACTCCAATCGTGAAAGATCGGGCCACTAGGGTTCTACCCTACATCATCTTGGTATCATGAGCCACGTTGATCATGTTTTTGGAGCCCATACCCTTTGTTTTCTAGCTTGATTTTGTTGATTTCGTCCTAAATCCGAAAAGTCCCACCAAAAATAGCCGCCAAATTTTTTGTGATTTGTTGGTTTTGATGATGTTTTATTGATTTTGATCCATGGATTTGCTTGGTTTTGAGTGGATCTAGCATCTCCCCAAATTTCCCCACCTTTCATCCACAAAATCTCCTCAATTTTCCCCGAAAATCCCCAAATTCCGTCCAAAAATTCATCCCCGAGAGGAAATCCCGAGCAGTTTGACCTGCCCGGATCATCCGGACCTTCTCCTGGATCATCCGGACACCTCCCAGATCAGCTGGGCCCTCTCCCGGACGTCCGGATAACCCACGCACCCGAATACCCGTACTGGAGCTGACGAACCCGGATCATCCGGAAGTACTCCCGGATCATCCGGACCTCCTCCCGGATGTCCGACTAACCCTGAAGCTGACACGGCTGAATTTTTATTTTGTCCATAACTAATTCATCCGGAGTCCGCTTTTGACGTTCTTTAGCTCGTTTTGAAGCTATTGACATCCCCCATCCCACAAAAATATCACCAACATCATTTGACTCCATCAAAGTTTCAGAACTTTGGCATCTTTGCCTAGGGCCACCTCCATATCATCCGCATTACCACCACCGACTTCCGCAACCTAACCCATTTTGTTCACCATTTCATTTGTGGTTGTTTGAGTTGTGATTAGAGTCTCCTAAGGTGCTTCGGCTAATTAGGGACGGTTACTTCTTCATCAACCACCACCACCACTTCCAAATAACCTTGCCCACCATACATTTCACCAACCCAACTTAACCCAATTTTGTTTGAGCTTGTTTGAGTTGTGGCTTGTGTCTCCTAAGGTGTTTCGGCTACTTAGGGATGGCAACTTCAACTCCGACATGTGTATAACCCATCATTCCACTTCCGCATTCCCGAGTGCAAACCACCACCGCTTTCCGCTACCACCATTTGACCTTTGTCCTTGAGATTTTGAGTTGTGGTTTTTCCGTTTCCTAAGGTGTTTCGGCTAATTAGGAATGGGTCGACATCGACAACACCGCCTCTCATCATTGACACGGACGGTAACCTTTACGACATCATTGTATATTCCCCTTGCAACTGCATTGATAACCCCTAGCCCATTTTGCGTCACTTGCCTATCAAGACTAGCCATTTGAGTATTGCCGGCCACGTTGCTTGTGCACACTAGTGATCTGTACCTTCTATTGCATACATACCATATCATATTGGTATCATCATATCATCTCTTGTGTCACAAGATTGTTCCCGCATATACACAATTGCTATCTTGGTTTGTGCATTTCGCAAAAGTGGCCATACAAAAAAAAGAATAAAGCTTTTAAGCAAAAGAAACAGAGCAAAGAAGCTTGTAAGCAAATGCCATAGCATCATACCACATTACATATAAGATTCTCATATCCGATCATCTTGGATCATCTTGAGAGAAACACCGAGAACCATACATACATAGCATACTTGGGATAAAAGTCCATATATTTTGCATCTTATAGGTTGTGCACAAGTGTCGTATTTCGCCGATTGAGCAATCATGCTAGCGTCTCTCTTGAGTTGTGCAACACGAGCGTTTTCCGTGGATTCCACATTTTGTGCTCACTCCTTGGTTGCACAATCCCATTTATCTATCCGTGCGTGTGTGTGTGTGTTTCCGTGTGCCATTCATTGCTATTGGTCTATTTGTTTTGCTTGCAAATTTGTGAATCTCTTTCAACATTATTGACTCTTGCTAACATTTTGCATCAATTTTTTTGTGCCACTATCCTCACCAAGCTCCACCATAAGCCTTACTTGTATAGGTGTGAGAACCGACAAGAGTTGGTACCAATTGTGCTATTTCCTTGTTACACATTTGAGTGATCATTGATCCATCTTCAACATCAGTCAAGGTACATTTGGTCTAGTTCTTCTCTTTCTCCCACTCATATTTGCTCGAGTCTTATGATGGATAGACAAGGCATTTCATCTCTGGTCTACGACAACAACAACGGCGTGAACAACTACAGCACCAAAGCGTCCATCTTCGATCTACAACGACAAATGCAAGGCGCTCAATCAAGATTGCGAGAGCGCATCGAGAGCATCTCCATCGACATTCGTCACTCCGAAGCAAGGAAAAGGGACTACATTGACAAGAATCTTTCCAAACAAAAAGAGGAGCAAGATGCAAGGATGGAGGAGATTCGGGCCTTAATCAAGTCTACTTCCCCTCCATCATCTTCAAGGCGGCGGCGACCAAGTCGATCATCTTCGGAGCGCCCAAGCGATGCAAGCGCAAGTCGTCCACGTCCACATCTACATGGCGACCACCATCACGTTCGTGATCCACATCGTTATGAAGGGCAAGTCACCTCCAAGCATCATGTGCACGACGACGACGAACACCATCGAGCTCAAGCACGACAACGACATCATCATCATGAAGATGCTCCACAAGCGCAAATGCACAAGTCCCAACAAGCCCTACTTCACGCCAAGTACAAGCTTCATGAGAAAAAGAGAAGACCGCGAGATGAGCACCACCAAGACGGAGCTACGGCTCCCACCACCACTTCGGCATCTTCGCCAAGTGCTATCAAGGAATATTCGCCTTTGGACGTACGACATCTTCGCCTACTTCCCACAAGTACGCCTACAACGACTTCATCAAGTCCAAGGCAACCACCTACGAGCGAGGGCGACACTCCCATCTTCGGAAGCCCCTCAAGGAAGATGGCCGAGCATGGGAAATTCCCTTCAGTCATGGAGATGAGCTACGAGGTGCAACATCATATGGGCCTCCTACAACAAGACGACGACAAGATGGTCGAGCAAGGGCCATCCCCTTCGACCATGGCGACGAGCGCGAACCTCTTCAACAACATGAAGACGGCGCCCACATTGGACTCATACTCCGAGTCAAGCTACGCGAGCACATGGAGACATTTGCACCTACATCTCTCCGACACCCACATATGTCGAGATGCCCCATTTGTCATGTGAGGAGAGCCGCCACCCCATGAGTGAGTGACTCCACCATATATGACATTGAGAGCATTTCCTATGAGAGGATGAGTGTGACCACCACTAGCCCCACACATGAGAGCATGCCACACATCCTATGTGAGGTTGAGCGCCATTTGAGTGACTCCACCAACCATATGAGTGAGAGCATCCTTGAGGGAGTGAGTGAGCCACAACACTTAGCGAGTGAGGTAGTTGACACGGCATATGAGGCCACTATGATTTCTAACGACTTAACCTCTACTCCTAATGTGTTTTCTTCTTTGGTTCTAGGTCTCCTACATGACGACATGCCTACCCTCGACGAGTCCATTACTCCAATGGGAAAACCGATGGCCACGGTGGACGATGATGCACCCCCCACATGGTTCCATCAAGATGAAGATGACAACGAGTGGATCTTCAACACCTCACCGACAACACATGAGCGGTGCTCCAAAGGTAACATAGGTGATGGTGCTTCTCTTGTCCCACTAGCAGACTATCTTACCAATGATTGTTTGCATGATGTTGACCCTCCTATTCCCATGCTTCATGCTAGTGCGACTTCCTCATGTCATGCCTTACCTATTTATGATGAATATGATGATGAGCATGTTGCGTTGCCTAGTTGAGATGCTATGCTTCATAGGATATCATGTGAAAATTCTATTGGTCACTTCATGTTTGATAATCCTTTAAACTTGTCATATGCTATGAGTGATATCTCCCATATTGCATCATTTCAACATAGTAACTATGCATGCCCCATTAAAATAAATCCTATTTGCACTTATGGCATAGATGACGAGATGATGGTCATTGGCTTTTGTTTTTCATGTCATGATATTGTCATGCTTCCTTTACATGATTTGTGCCATTCATCTACTATGCCATGCCATGATCACATTGTTCCGAATATGCTTTGTTTTGGTTGTTGTCAATATTCTCCATGTGATGTTCCTACTAATGCTCATGAGGAGACCCCCATAGTTTCCTCATACATATTAGGAGATTTTGATGCATTACATACTTTGCATGATTCCCATGATTGCGTGCACCATATGCATTCCATGAATAACAATTCTCTACATATATCTCATGATGCATTACATCCTTTGAGTCTCCATTATGTCATACATAATAACAAACCTCTCATGATGGATGACATGTTTCTATATCACGCCTCTCATTTATTTGAGCATTGGATATTTTGTGCTAACCAACACAAGCACGCACGCATCATGATGGATGATGTGTACATATACCACGCACACACAATTTTTCCTTTGCCTTTGCTTTGTGTAGGTACTTATGAACACTCGTCAACGTCACAATCCCATGAGTTGACGAAACGAGCTCTTGAGAGCAACGACGGTTTGAGATCCCGTGGACTATCCTTACCACCGTTCCCTTCGCGCAAGGACTACACGCATCTCTTCTACTTGGCTCTCACATGGCTATGGGCTATATATCACTTATTTGCCTTATGCTCATTTTACCATGTTCACCTTGCATGATATGCTTGCTCCTATGCCTTTGCCATGCAATTGTGACCCTTGCTAGCATCTACCCATGATTCACCATTATGCTACTTCTATGTGTATTTGCATGCTTGGTGGAGATACTTGTTGCTATTGCCATGTTTACCATGTGACACATGCTATTCTTGATTCTTGTGTTGGGAGAGTCATGATGTTCCATTGCTATTTACCTAGGACTTCTTGCCAATACAATGATGGTGCTTTCCTCATATCTAACTTTCATGCTTGTGCTATGACATGTGAATTATTCATGCACACTATGTGCACACATGACATGCTTGCTATGATTCCTTCTAGTACGTTGCATATTCGCACTACTAACTTGCTTGACTTGATCGCTATGATTGCTTGCTATGGTGCATCACCCATGTTCCACTCTTACTCGCTTTATTGTGTTGATGACATATATGTTCATGCCTCTCACAAGGTACATTTGGTCTAGTTCTTCTCTTCCTACCACTCATATTTGCTCGAGTCTTATGGTGGACAGACAAGGCATTTCATCTCTGGTCTACGACAACAACAACGGCGTGAACAACTACAGCACCAAAGCGTCCATCTTCGATCTACAACGACAAATGCAAGGCGCTCAATCAAGATTGCGAGAGCGCATCGAGAGCATCTCCATCGACATTCGTCACTCCGAAGCAAGGAAAAGGGACTACATTGACAAGAAGCTTTCTGAGGGAGTCCTGGACTAGGGGGTGTCCAGATAGCCGGACTATCAATATCCGCCGGACTCCAAGACTACGAAGATAGAAGATTGAAGACTCCGGCTCGTGTCCGGAAGGTACTTTCCTTGGCGTGGAAGGCAAGCTTGGTGATACGGATATGTAGATCTCCTACCATTGTAACCGACTCTGTGTATCCCTAGCCTCTCTGGTGTCTATATAAACCGGAGGGCTTTAGTCCGTAGGACACAACATACATTACAACAATCATACCATAGGCTAGCTTCTAGGGTTTAGCCTCCTTGATCTCGTGGTAGATCTACTCTTGTACTACCCATATCATCAATATTAATCAAGCAGGACGTAGGGTTTTACCTCCATCGAGAGGGCCCGAACCTGGGTAAAACATTGTGTCCCTCGTCTCCTGTTACCATCCGCCTAGACGCACAGTTCGGGACCCCCTACCCGAGATCCGCCGGTTTTGACACCGACATTGGTGCTTTCATTGAGAGTTCCTCTGTGTCGTCACCGATAGGCTCGATGGCATCTTCAACCAACAACGCTGTCTCGGGTGAGGCTTTTCTCCCCGGACAGATCTTTGTATTCGGCGGCTTTGCACTGCGGGCCAATTCTCTTGGCCATCTGGAGCAGATCGAAAGCTACGCCCCTGGCCGTCAGGTCAGATTTGGAAGCTTAAACTTCACGGCCGATGACCACGGAGACTTGATCTTCGACGGACTCGAGCCACAGCCAAGCGCGCCGCACTGTGACGATGGGCATGATCTAGCTCTGCCGCCGGACAGTGCTTTGGTGGCCGCACTCGGATCCGCTTCGGCCACTAGCCCGGAGCCGATTGCCCATATCGAGGGCCGGTGGATAGACGCCGCCCTGGGGGCTTCAACATCCACGGCGATGGAGCCGAATACCAATCTTGTCCCCTGCGAAACTCGTGATCCCGAGGCGCCGGACTCCTCGCCGGACTCCGGGCCTCCCGCGCCCCTACCGATTAATCCGGATTGGGCGCCGGTTATGGAATTCACCGCCGCGGACATCTTCCAGCACTCGCCTTTTGGCGATATCCTGAATTCACTGAAACATCTCTCGTTATCAAGAGATCCCTGGCCGGACCACGGCCAGGATGGTTGGGGTTCGGACGACGAAGAAATTCAGATCCCACCCACCACCCACTTTGTAGCCATTGTCGACGATCTAACCGACATGCTAGATTGCGACTCCGAAGACATCGACGGGATAGACGACGATGCCGGAGACGAACAAAAAACAGAGCTTATACAGCACAACAGGACCACCTTGTCGCATGATATATATATGGTGGATACCCCAAAGGGGAGCGATAACGAGGACCAACGGGCCACGGCAGATAACACTGCCGATAAACGACCAAAGCGACGGCGAAAACGCCGCGCTAATTCCCGCCTCGACGACAACGACGCTCCCAACGAGCCCGCTATACGGCAGGGCTCACAATCGGACGACGAACACGCACATAAGCAACCGTCCGAACACGACGAGTCAAATAGTCAATCAAAGCCCGGCGAAGACAACAGTCCGGACGACCACATGTCGGACACGTCGCCGGAGAATAAGAACCTCCCAAAAAGACTTGGCAGCACTGCAAGAAGCCTGAAGAAGGAAAAACGGAAGCTCATAACAGCGGAAGAAACACTCAAAATGAGATGGGGCAAAGTGCTCAACACCGCAGATAAGTACGGCAATGGCCATCAATCAAAGAGCTACCCTAAACGCAAGCTGCTACCGGAATTTGACGAGGAGGTCATAGAACCCCCACCGTCCAAAAATAAAAGGGCCGCCTGGCCGGATAGACGGCCAGACGACAGGCCAAATTCTGAAAGAGGCGCCACACACAACTCCACCAATGAACTCGGAAGGATAGATGGCCCAGCCAGGTCCATTTATGGGCCAAAGGAGAAGGCCCCAAGAAGCAAGGCAACACGCCAAGTGTCCGATGACAACGGAGCACACAAATACAAAGGCGCCGCACACCCACTATGTTTTACTGATGAGGTACTGGACCATGAATTTCCAGCAGGGTTTAAACCCATAAACATAGAGGCCTACGATGGAACAACAGACCCTGGAGTCTGGATAGAAGATTATATACTACATATACACATGGCCAGAGGAGACGATCTCCACGCCATAAAATATCTACCCCTCAAGCTCAAAGGGCCAGCCCGTCATTGGCTCAAAAGCCTCCCAGAAAACACTGTTGGAAGTTGGGAAGAGCTCGAGGAAGCATTCAGAACAAATTTTCAAGGGACTTATGTCCGTCCCCCAGACGCTGATGATCTAAGTCATATAACTCAACAGCCCGGAGAGTCAGCGCGGAAATTCTGGAACAGGTTTCATACCAAAAAGAACCAAATAGTCGACTGTCCGGACGCCGAAGCCTTAGCAGCTTTCAAGCACAATGTCCGAGACGAATGGCTCGCCAGGCACCTCGGCCAAGAGAAACCGAGGACAATGTCCGCACTAACAAGCCTCATGACCCGCTTTTGTGCGGGAGAGGATAGCTGGCTAGCAAGAAGCAGCACCAGCGACCCAAGTACATCCGAGATAAGAGATGGAAATGGAAAATCACGGCGCAGAAAAGAACAGCGCCGGAATAAAGAGAAAAGCCAAAAGAGCACGGCAGTTAACGCCGGATTCAAAAGCTCGCGGCCCAGTCATAAAACTCAGCCCCTCAAGGATGACAGTGACGAACTGTCTAACCTACATAAAATTCTGGGTCGGATATGTCAAATCCACAGTACCCCCGGAAGGCCCGCAAATCACACCCACAGGGATTGTTGGGTTTTCAAACAGTCCGGCCGATTAAACGCCGAACACAAGGGGCTCGACACGTCCAGCGAAGAAGATAAACCCCGTCAGCAGGGCACCGGAAAACAAAAGACTTTCCCACAAGGGGTCAAAGCAGTAAACTCACTTCGTGTGAGGACAAGGAAAAACAGTGCGGCACTTTCTAAAAGGAGCTTCGCACGGTCCAGCCCAGCAAACCATAGAGATTGGATATCAAAACCAATCACTTTCGACCACCTGGACTATTCCAGAAGCGTTCGAAACGCGGGAAGGACTCCCCTGATATTGAATCCGATCATAGACGGATTACAATTCACAAACGTCCTAATGGACGGAGGCAGCGACTTAAACCTGCTATATTCAAACACAATCCGTCGGATGGGGATAGACCCTACTAAAATTCGACATAGCCGCACTTCCTTCAAAGGAGTGACGCCAGGCCCTTACGCCAAGTGCACAGGCTCGATATTACTAGAAGTCGTGTTCGGATCGCCGAGCAACTTTCGACGCGAGAAACTAATTTTTCATATCGTCCCATTTAAAAGTGAATATCAAGCACTGTTGGGACGAAAGGCTTTCAGCCGCTTCAATGCCATACCACATTACGCGTCTCTTACACTCAAGATGCCCGGCCCACATGGCACCATTTTAGTGCGCGGGTCATTTAAAGACCCCGGACTCGGATAGACGAATCCGGACTCAGCAGGCTAGGGGCTCCCTAGCCGCATACCCTTTCACAAGGGGCTGCGCGCACAACTAACCGCGGTTTCATATAAACCTAGCTTTAATTATTTATACTTATTCTTTTGCATATTTTTCGCACGAACTATTTCTAAGGCTAAACGTTCCTCTCTTTCTCCAGATGAACAAGGTGCGTACCGCCCGTGATAACGGCGAACGGAGACACGGGCGCAGACGTGCGCAGAGGGACCCGTTGCGTGATTCTTTTGATTAAGACCCGCGAGATCTTTTTATCACTGTCTCTTGTTGTTACTCTCCTTGGCTTCTTCCTATAGCTAAAGCGAGCTCGACGCTTTGGCATCGGCGCGTCGAAGACCATGCCTGCACTGGACACCAGGGCTTAGGGCATAATTCTGCCCATTATTATAAAGTCGAACACCTTCAGGAGTGTTGGCGCCTCGAAGTTAGGCATTATATGCATCAGCTCGAATCATGTCTTTGGTCAAATGTTGGGTTTGCCCGGCTCCGTGTTTTGCTGCCTTACGTTCCGATCACCCGCTAACGCGGCACCGGAGAACTCTCGCGATTGTGCCCCAGTTCGGCTGGGCGAGCACCTCAGTAGATAAAGCCGAAAACTGACTGTCATGATATAGCGAGAGTCTGGTCAGCCACTCGATCGACTATCGGAATGTTTAGAATTCCCCGCTTTGACGAAGGACCGCTTCCCGGTTAAGCACATACGCACACCCGAAACCGGAGATGCGCGGTGCCACCAGGGGCTATGTCGTAGCCCCACCCTCGAGCTCCATTGGCTAAGTGAAAGAGATAAAGCACTATAGTCCGGATTGCCTCGTTCGCTACGCTACCACCTCCTTATAACAGGACCGAGACGTCGGATTAAGTGTGAAAACACGCTATTTTGCGAACACCCCAGCACCTTGTGCGAGGGGGTTGAAGCCGAAGACTGCATCTTTCAGGTTATACACAAGTATACTTAAACGGCCGCACAGGAGAAGTTGTACTACTTGGAAGCACAAGTATAAAAAGCATTCATACTATAATCATTGATTTACAAGGTTTTGCGTTCATTTGAACGTTACATTCTTTGAGCAATGCACCTCTACTTTACGAGCACCGCGCATGACTTCTCCGAAGTAGTGCTCGGCAGGGAGCCGGCTTTCATCCGGACCCTGGGTGGCAACGGCGGTGGCATCCATCTCCGGATAATGCACCTTCACCCGGGCAAGAGCCATCCGCGCGCCCTCGATGCAGGCCGACCGCTTCATCTCTTTTATATGCGGCACCGCCCCAAGGAATTGCTGCAATAAGCCAAAGTAGCTCGTCGCCTTGGACCTCTCTGGCCAGACATGGGCCACAATGTCAGTCATGGCCAGTCCGGACAGTCTATTCAGTTCGGCCCATTCGGCCAACCTGTCCGTCAGCGGAAGAGCGCGATCCGGGCTGTGGAATTGAGACCAATACAACTCTTCCGCCTCGTGATCCCCTTGGCTCCGGAAGTGCTTAACGGCATCAGCCGCACTCGCAGCCAAGTCCATATACGGATCCTCCAAACTCCACTGCTGCTCAAATTGAGCGTACTTGGCATCCATAAACCGGCGACGCATCAGAAAAGGCTTGCCAGCCGCGATCTCTCCGGCTTGGCGCAGCTCCTCCTTCATCGCCCGCATTGCAGAGCGGGCATCCTTGGCTTTGGCGGTGGCCTTCTTCAGGTCTTCCCGCTCCGATAAGCACTCCTTTTCAAGAGCCTCATTGCGGTCGGTAGCATCCTTTAATTTCCTGGCCAATTCGGCCACCTCCGCCCTGCTTAGGTAGTGCGCCGCCTTTTCGGCCTTCAACTCCTCGGCCGCCCTAGAGGCAGCCGCGTCACTCCTTCTGGCTTACTCCTTAGCTAGAGCAAGTTCGGCCCGAAGACTCTCCACCGCAGCAGAACCATCCGTATACACAGTATATAATTTATCAGAGGTGGGCTTCGACCCCCATTAAATAAAGCAGCTACGGGGAATTTATTTACCTTGCGACTCGTCAAGTCGCTGGTTGACAAGTGCGATGTCAGCATCTGCCACGTCAAGTTGTCGACTCAATTCGGCAAACTCATTAGTCCGGCTGGCCCTCTGACTATCCGCCACCTGTTTCAGAACGGCGGTATTCATTACCTGAGATGTTGAGATTTTCGATCCTCGGCATGCTGTCGTCTTCGACAACCTACCGAGTCTCAGGGGCTACTATCTATACAGGGCGCATTTTTATATGCACAACTGTTAAAAAACACAGGGGTGCGTTATTTTCGCATACCTCAAAACCCGCCAGCAAGCTCATGGCGGCGTCACACAATCCGCTTTCAGCGGACGAAATCCTTCCAATCACCATACGCATTAACGCATGGTGATCTTCTGAAATGGACGCCCTCTCAAGCAGACTCTTCAGTTCCCCCGGCCGGCTTCTGCTGGGGGCCGAACTCTCTGGCCCCTCCGGACTCGGGGACGCCCTTCGTGATGACACTTCGGGCTCGCCTGCCTCATCTGGCGGCGCGGCAGACGGAGGCGTATCGCTCTCCATCATCTCCGGAAGAAGGTCCCCCGAGGATGAACTCATCTGAGACGGCTGCAGATCCGAACTGCGATATAAATATTTCGGTTACCTACAGAAGCGTAAATGAAGGTACTTTATTAATTAACTTCCTCTTTCATACTTACGGCTCGTTGGAGAGCTGGTCCTTCGGTGATGATTGCGTGTCCGGATTCTCTCCGGACGCCGGACCCCCCGGTGAGGATTTCTTCTCACGTTTAGGGGCTTTGGCCTCCGGATCTTCGGAGGCGGTCCTCTTCTCCCTCTGAAGGGAGGGATCCTTGGTTCCCTCTGAAGGAAATATGCCCTAGAGGCAATAATAAAGTTATTATTTATTTCCTTATATCATGATAAATGTTTATTATTCATGCTAGAATTGTATTAACCGGAAACATAATACATGTGTGAATATATAGACAAATAGAGTGTCACTAGTATGCCTCTACTTGACTAGCTTGTTAATCAAAGATGGTTATGTTTCCTAACCATGAACAAGGAGTTGTTATTTGATTAACAAGGTCACATCATTAGTTGAATGATCTGATTGACATGACCCATTCCGTTAGCTTAGCACCCGATCGTTTAGTATGTTGCTATTGCTTTCTTCATGACTTATACATGTTCCTATGACTATGAGATTATGCAAGTCCCGTTTACCGGAGGAACACTTTGTGTGCTACCAAACGTCACAACATAACTGGGTGATTATAAGGTGCTCTACAGGTGTCTCTGAAGGTACTTGTTGGGTTGGCGTATTTCGAGATTAGGATTTGTCACTCCGATTGTCGGAGAGGTATCTCTGGGCCCTATCGGTAATGCACATCACTTAAGCCTTGCAAGCATTGCAACTAATGAGTTAGTTGCGAGATGATGTATTACGGAACGAGTAAAGAGACTTGCCGGTAACGAGATTGAACTAGGTATTGGATACCGACGATCGAATCTCGGGCAAGTAACATACCGATGACAAAGGGAACAACGTATGTTGTTATGCGGTCTGACCGATAAAGATCTTCGCAGAATATGTAGGAACCAATATGGGCATCCAGGTCCCGCTATTGGTTATTGACCGGAGACGTGTCTCGGTCAAGTCTACATTGTTCTCGAACCGTAGGGTCCGCACGCTTAAGGTTTCGATGACAGTTATATTATGAGTTTCTGAGTTTTGATGTACGGAAGGAGTTCGGAGTCCCGGATGAGATCGGGGACATGACAAGGAGTCTCGAAATGGTCGAGACGTAAAGATCGATATATTGGACGACTATATTCGGAGTTCGGAAAGGTTCCGAGTCATTCGGGTATTTATCGGAGTACCGGAGAGTTACGGGAATTCGCCGGGGAGAAGTATTGGGCCTTATTGGGCCTTGCGGGAAAGAGAGAGGGGCTGCCTAGGGCAGGCTGCGCGCCCCCCCATGGCCTAGTCCGAATTGGACTAAGGGGAGGGGCCGCACCCCCTCCTTCCTTCCCTTCTCTCTTCCCCTTCCTAGTCTCCTACTCCTAATACATGGAAGGACTCCTGGTTGGACTAGGAAAGGGGGAATCCTACTCCCGGTGGGAGTAGGACTCCCCAGGGAGCGCCATAGTAGAGGGCCAGCCCTCCCCTCCTCCACTCCTTTATATACGGGGGCAGGGGGCACCCCATGAACACACAAGTTGATCATTGATCGTTCTCTAGCCGTGTGCGGTGCCCTCCTCCACGATATTACACCTCGATCATATTGTAGCGGTGCTTAGGCGAAGCCTTCATGACAGAGAACATCAAGATCGCCACCACGCTGTCATCTCGACGGAACTCCCCTCGAGCCTCTATTGGATTGGAGATCGAGGGTGCGTCATCGAGCTGTACGCGTGTCAAGAACTCGGAGGTGCCGGAGTAACGGTGCTTGGATCGGTTGGACCGGGAGGACGTACGACTACTTCCTCTACGTTGCGTCAACGCTTCCGCTTTGGTCTACGAGGGTACGTAGACAACACTCTCCCCTCGTTGCTATATCATCACCATGAACTTGCGTGTGCGTAGGAAATTTTTGAAATTACTACGTTCCCCAACAGTGGTATCAGAGCCTAGGTTTTTATGGTTTGATGTTATATGCACGAGTAGAACACAAGTGAGTTGTGGGCGATATAAGTCATACTGCTTACCAGCATGTCATACTTTGGTTCGGCGGTATTGTTGGATGAAGCGGCCCGGACCGACATTACGCCAGACGCTTACGCGTGACTGGTTTTACCGCCGTGCTTTGCACACACGGTGACTAGCAGGTGTCGGTTTCTCCAACTTTAGTTGAACCGAGTGTGGCTACGCCCGTCCTTGCGAAGGTTAAAACAACATCAACTTGACAAACTATCGCTGTGGTTTTGCTGCGAGGTGAGATTGGTTCTTGCTTAAGCCCGTAGCAGCCACGTAAAACTTGCAACAACAAAGTAGAGGACGCCTAACTTGTTTTTGCAGGGCATGTTGTGATGTGATATGGTCAAGACGTGATAAGATATAAGTTGTTGTATGAGATGATCATGTTTTGTTGAAGTTATCGACAATCGGCGAAGCCCTATGGATGTCTCTTTGTTGCATAAGATGCAAGTGCCAAATAATTGCTTTACTTTATCGCTATACGATAGCAATAGTTGCAAGAGCAATAGTTGGTGAGACAACCATGTGATGACACATTGATATAGATCAAGATGATGAAGATCATGGTGTCGTGCGGTGATGATAGAGATCATGACAAGACTTTGGAGATGGAGATCAAAGGCGCAAGATGATCATGGCCATATCATGTCACATATTTTGATTGCATATGATGTTTATCTATTATACATCTTATTCTTGCTTTGATTGACGGTAGCATTTTAAGATGATCTCTCACTAAAATTATCAAGAAGTGTTCTCCCGAGTATGCACCGCTGCCAAAGCTCGTCGTGCCTGGACACCACGTGATGATCGGGTGTGATAAGCTCTATGTCGGGACCCGACTCAATGTCACATCGATCTAGCACAGAACACATCATATCACTTTGCGGCCTCACGACAAGATCCCAACGGTGCCACCTTACCTTGGCCGGGACCGCTTATGCCTTTTGGCTCACGATACGATAGTGTCGCTAGCATCCATATGAAAAGGAGCCGGGCTGACATGACTAGTCGTAAACCCAAAGTGGCACAGACTTACAGGACAGCATCCATGACCCAAAGATCGAACGTGTCGGTCAACAGCAAGTAAGTTCGGGCTGTAGCGCTGGGCTAGCAGATTCGTGAACCGGGCTGTAGCGGGCTAACAGGACTCCGGTACTCAATGCGTGACATTTCCCGAAGGGACAGATACAGAACGAAGAAGGACACATGCCGCCAGCCTAAGTGTTCCGGAGCAGTAGCAAGCTACCATGGCTCGGTGGAGACACTAGGAGACATTTCCGTAAGAGAGGCTACTAAAGATAAACAACTAGATAGTCGATCCCACACATACCAAGCATTTCAATCATACACACAATATGCTCGATATGTGCAAATACAACAAGGCATCACAACATGACTCTACGACACAAGTATTTTATTTAAAGGCTCAGAGAGCCATTCATAACATACACACAAGTACGGGTCACACGACCCACATACAAGTCATACAAGCATACAAGCCACAGCGGAAGTGTCTTGTCCGAGTACGCATAACTAGTAAAATAAAAGAGGCTAGGGTAAGCCTAGCTACACTACATGGTCCTTCTCTTGCTCAGATCACCACCGGGCCTTAGTCTACTCATCGATGTCAACGCTCACGAAGAACCCGTCGGAAGGGTTTGAGGCATCTTCTGAAAAATGTAAATTAAAGCAACATGAGTACAAAGGTACTCAGCAAGACTTACATCAGACCCTACATACATGCATATTATCAAGAAGGGTTGGTGGGGTTATTGCAGCAAGCCAGCTTTGACTCTTGGCTAAGCTATCCTACGGGACACCAACTTGAAACAGTTTTGCGCACTCGAGTCCACTACTCATCACTTCAATACACCACCGAGGATCCAACTCCGTCTTCCTACGGAAGAAGCCATCCTCGGCACTCATGCTTATCTTGAGGCTTTTAGTAGTATCCATTTACTTGTCTATGAACTGTATAGGCAACCAAGTAGTCCTTTATCATGACGCGCTATTCAATAGATGATGTTAACCTGCAGGGTGTACTTCTTCATACACGCTCACCACTTATCGCCGTTTACACGACATGTACTCGGCAACCTTCAGCGGAAGCCCAGCGTGGGTGTCGGCCACGACCTACCTAGACACCTAAGCCTCTAGTCCAGGTTTATCGCCTATTTGGGTTCCATCTATGAGGAGTTCGGCCAAGTCTCGCCACAGCCCCAAACGATGTGAACAAGGTTCCCGAGATACCAAACGGGCATCCGGTACACCCGCCACGCACCTACCGTGATCACAGCCCACCCCTACGGTCAGCGCTGTCCACGGCCTCCGAAGAGGCTACAAACACCGTAAACTACTTGCAACTCCCGGACCAAGACTAGGGTGAATAAGAAGTCGAGAGGGTCCATTGGTTTGGGCCCAATGCATGGTAGTAGCTGAATCTTAAATCACACATACAGATCTCGATTGCTTAAGGACGGCCTCAATGAAACAACCCACCATGTACTCCTACATGGCCTTTCATCGATACCTTTACCAAATCGTGTTCAACACCTTACTCTCGTACCGACTCGATCATTTCACTCTAGCCATCACCCCGATGAACCAGACCTGACACGACTCTAAGCATAGCAGGCATAGCAAGGTAGGAACAACACAATCACATGGCTCAATCAACCCCTACACATGCTAGTGGTTTCATCTAGTTACTGTGGCAATGACAGGTCATGCAGAGGAAATGGGTTCAACTACCGCAGCACACAGCAGTTTGAATCGCGTTGTCTTAATGCAGTAAACGAGAGCAGGAGCAAGAACATGGGATTTTATCGATATGATCAAATGGTTGGTTGCTTGCCTGACGGGTCGTTGCACGGGTATTGCTCTTCGTCGGGGTTATCACGGTACTCCTCAGGGGCAGAACCTGCCGCAGAGAATACCGATACACAAGCATTACCAAACAATATGCAACATTATGATGCATGCAATGAGACATGGCAAGATGAGTGCTTTGAGCTAATGCAGCTAAGATCAGATGGGCTTGAACCAATTTGAACCAAAGATTCAAAATTCAAACTCATATATGATCATTTAAAGTGCTTAAACTTGTTCTGTGATAAACAGTGGGTTAGCTTCTGTAAACATGCATGAAACCAGTACAGATGGATAGATTGGATTTTTCTGATCATTTTTCATATATAATTTGTCTCATTTGGAGCTATGGTTGATTTTATATGAATTTTTGAAGTTTGAAACAATTTCTGGAATTTCCTGTGTAAAAATAATTCCAGTAATTTAAATATTGCACAACCTTTGCGCCATGATGACGTCAGGGGGTCAACGGGCTGGTCAGGTCAAACTGACCAGTGGGACCCGCGTGTCAGTGGGGTTAGTTTAATTAGAATTTAACTAAAACTAAACTAGATTAATTAGCGGGGCTGGGCCCACATGTCATAGACCCAGGGGGGTCAACCTGGGCCCACCCGTGGTCAAAACCGGGGTCAAACCCACCGGCGTTTAGCCGCCGGCGAGCGACGCGCGGCGGCGATAGTGTTTTGGCCGTTCGGCCACCAAAAGGGCGTGGCGACCACCGGAGTGAAGCCGAGGACGAGCCGCAGCTCTGGCGGAGTCCGTTGGGCTCGGGGTGGCGGAGTTGGCGCCGGCGGCGATTTTATGCCACCGAGCTCGGGTGAAAACGAAGCTCGTCTTTGTGGTGTGCGGTGAGGTGCGTGGAGGCGTGGTTAGCTCCATCGCGTCGTGGTGAACGCGATGGACACGGTGAAGTGACGGAAGATGGCCGGGCACGCGTCGGCGACGAGGTCCGCGCGGCGGTGCGTCGGCGATCTCGTGGCGCCGCTGTGGTGCACGGGAGCGAGAGAGAGAGGGTCGAGGAGGTAGCTAAGCTCACAGCGCGACGCGACGGGCTGACGGCGTGGTCGGGACGAGCTGCAGCGGCGACGGCGTTGAAGGGGATCTCCGCGGCGGCGGACTCGGCGAGGCTGGTGCGGCGTTTCTTGGCACGCGGCGCTTCGGGCTCGGCTAGCTCGGGAGTCGACGGCGGCGGAGCTCTGACACGGTGGCGCGGCGTGGGGTTGACGAAGAACGCGCTACGACGGTGGTGCGGCGGCGGTGGCGTCGGCCATGGCGTGGGGGAGCGAGGGAGGCGAGTGGAGAGGAACGGGACGTCTGGGGTGCGGAGAGAGCGAGGGTCGATCCCGACGTGGCAAGGCGAGGAAGCGGCGAGACGGCGAGCAGGTGCGTGGCACCCATGCGGTGCTCGCCGTCGAGCACCTGCCTGCCTACTGGCCGGCAAGCAGCTCGCTGGCGCGGTGCTGGGCTGGGCCGGCCAGGTGGGCTGGCCAGTGGGCCGAGGCGCCAGGTGAGCTTTCTTTCTTCTGTTTTTCTTTTTCTATTTTTCTGCAGCTTTGTTGAGTTTTTTAAAATACCAGAAAGGTTTTAAAATTCACCAAACTGCTCATGGTCCATTGTTGGAATATTACCAACATGAAACATTTTAGTTTGGAGATATTTGGACATTTGAAATATTTCATAAATTTAAAATGCCCAAATTCAAATAGCTATGATTTAATTCAAAGACCCTGGGATGACCTAGGAAGTTGTGCATCACTTTTGGCAAGGCTTCTGGACCAAGACAAAAATGATGGACATTTTAGAAGGGCATTTCAGGTTCATCGAAAATATGTTTAGTAAACCCTAGTTGTTTCAGAGGGGGCTGGGAGTTCTGGCAATCCCATTTCAAGTTTCTGTAGGAAAAAATAGACATGATGCAACACTCTAATGCATGAACTAGCTAGAGTGTGACAACTCACCCCCACTCAAAAGAATCTCGTCCCGAGATTTAGGTTCCTCTGGAAAGAGGGCGGGGTATTCAAGTCGAAGACGATCCTCCCTTTCCCAAGTAGCTTCCTTCTCAGAATGGTGCGACCATTGAACCTTGAGAAACTTGATATTATGCCGTCGAGTGATACGCTCGGCTTGATCGAGAATACGAATGGGATATTCTCGATATGTGAGATTATCTTGAAGATCAAGCGTTTCGTGGTCCACTTCACGGATAGGATCCGAGAAGCAACGCCTGAGTTGAGAAACGTGGAAGACGTCGTGGACTTTGGAGAGATGCGGAGGTAGTTCCAACTGGTAGGCAACTTCCCTCGCTTGGCAAGAATCGAAAGGGTCCAATGTAGCGAGGAGCCAATTTGCCTTTGATATCAAACGATGGGTTCCTTCAGGGAGTAACCCAAGGTAAGCCTTCTCGCCAACCTCGTAAGTCATAGCCTTATGTTTTCGGTCATATTGACTCTTTTGACGAGATTGGGCTGTTTTCAACTTTTCATGAACGATGCGAACTTGTTTCTTCCGCTTCTGGATCATATCCGGGCCAAAGAATTGTCTTTCCCGGTTTCGACCAGTTAAGAGGTGTTCGACACCTTCGCCCATAGAGAACTTCAAAAGGTGCTTTGCCCAAGCTAGATTGATAGCTGTTGTTATAAGCAAATTCGCAAATGGAAGGCATTTCTCCCAATCCATTCGAATGAGATAATGTAAGCTCAAGCATGTCTTCTAGGATTTGGTTGACACGTTCTACTTGACCACTTGATTGGGGTGAAAAGCAGTGCTAAAGGAAAGATGGGTTCCCATAGCGTTTTGGAAACTTTCCCAAAATCGAGAGGTGAAGAGACTTCCTCGATCCGAGTTTATTTCCAATGGAACACCATGAAGTGATACTATTCGGGAGATGTACAAGTCTGCTAGCTGACTAGCGGTTATACTCTCACGAACAGGTAAGAAATGGGCCACTTTGGAAAGGCGGTCGATAACGACAAAGATAGCATTATTCCCCCTCTTGGTCCTGGGAAAACCAGTGATGAAATCCATACTGATTTTATCCCATTTCCATTCAGGAATAGCTAAGGGTTGAAGGGTGCCAGCAGGCCGCTGGTGCTCGCTTTTACACGATTTACGCACGTCGCAGATTAGCAACATATTGAGCAATGTCTCTCTTCATCCTAGTCCCCCAGAACCTCTGGCGTAGGTCCTGATACATTTTAGTGCCACCGGGATGAATGGTGAGAGGGGATTCATGAGCTTCCTTAAGGATCAATCGCCGCAGGTTTCGCACCTTAGGAACCACTAGGCGGGTTCCGAAGTATACGACTCCTTGATCATCAATGGAGAAACAATCCGCAACTCCTTTCTTGATGTTTCTTTTGATGCGGGAAATTCCCGGATCTATCTTTTGAGCTTTGATGATCTGATCCGAAAGAGAAGGTTTCGCCACCAAGGTGGAAAGGAACCCTCGAGGAACAATGTGAAGGTTAAGCTTCCGAAATTCCTCGTGGAGAAGTGGTTGACTTTGTTGCAACATCAAGTTGTTGCAATAAGATTTACGACTTAGAGCATCAGCCATGACGTTGGCTTTTCCTGGGGTATAGGTTATCCCTAAATCGAAATCTGAGATCAACTCAACCCAACGTCTTTGCCTGAGATTCAAATCTGGTTGGGTGAATATGTATTTCAGACTTTGGTGATCGGTGTAGATTTCGCAACGATTACCAAGAAGATAATGTCGCCAGGTTTTGAGTGCATAGACTACAGCTGCAAGCTCTAGATCATGAGTAGGGTAGTTTTCCTCATGTGGGTGTAATTGCCGTGAACCATAAGCAATTACGTGTCGATCTTGCATGAGAATACAGCCTAGTCCTTGTCGCGAGGCGTCGCAATAGATAACAAAGTCCTTAGAGAAATCTGGTGGTACCAGCACGGGAGCAGAGGTTAAACGTCTTTTCAGTTCCTGGAAACTGTGCTCACATTGTGGAGTCCACTCGAACTTTTTATCTTTCTTAAGGAGTTCAGTTAGAGGTTTAGCAACTTTGGAGAAGTTCTCGACAAAGCGGCGACAATAGCTCGCTAAGCCAATGAAACTCCGAACTTGCTTGACCGATTCAGGTGGAGTCCAATTAAGGACGGCTTGAACTCGCTCGGGGTTGACAGCAATACCTTTACCAGAAATTACATGTCCTAGATAGGTCACTTCTGGCAGCCAAAATTCGCATTTGGAAAACTTGGCATAAAGGCGATGTTCTCGAAGTTTCATCAACACTAGCCATAGATGTTCGGCATGTTCTTCCTCGTTCTTGGAATAGATGAGTATGTCATCGAGGTAAACCACGCATTTAATTTATCCAAATATTCCATGAAGATTGAGTTCATTAACCGGAGAAAGTGGTGGGGCGTTGGTTAGACCGAAGGACATGACGGTGTACTCGTATTGGCCGTAACGAGTAACAAAGGCCGTTTTGGGAATGTCCCCGTTTCGGATTTTGATTTGATGGTAGCCTAACCTCAAATCCATCTTAGAGAAGACTGAGGATCCTGCGAGCTGATCATACAGATCGTTGATCCTGGGGAGCGGATACTTGTTCTTGATTGTGACCAGGTTGACGGGTCAATAATCTACAACCATCTGGTCCGTTCCATCCTTCTTCTTGACGAAGAGAACGGGGCAAGCCCAAGGAGATGAACTAGGACGGATGAAACCCTTTTGCAAGGCCTCATCAAGTTGTTTCTTAAGTTCGGCTAGTTCTAGGGTGCCATCTTGTAAGGTCTTCTAGAAATTGGGACAGTTCTGGAATGAGGTCTATCACGAATTCAACATCTCTGTCGGGTGGAACACCGGCAATTCTTCCGAAAGACATCCGGAAAGTCACGGACTACGGAACGCCTTCGAGGTCCGCAATGGGTGGCATTAAGAGAATATAGTTGACGCTTGGATATTCGGGTCAAGACATTGACTATCTTTCCCGAGGGGTGCGTAAGTTGAACAGTCCTAGAGAAACAATCAATCTTGGCATGATGGGCTGTCATCCAGTCCATACCCAAGATGATATTTATATCCGAAGATTTGAGAGCTATCAACGATGCAAGGAAAACAAGTCTGTCGACCTGAATTTCATTTCCATGGCTTACTCTAGAGGTTTGCCATCTAGAACCCGGGGTAGAAATTTCCATGGTGGAAGGCATGTCACAGAATGCGGTGTTATGCAAACGAGCATAGTTTTCGGATATGAATGAATGAGATGCTCCAAGATCAAAAGAATGGATGCCGGGTGGCAATTAACAAGAAGCGCATCGAGCACGACGTTGGGATCCTCTTGGGCCTCTTGGTGAGACACAATTAACATGGCCACGCAAGTGGTGGCGGCTTGGCATAGAACACCTTTCTGCTGGCTTGCCACGGCCAACAGCTTTGCAGGCTGGTTGGGGTTGGTGCGAGGACAATCGCGCATGTAGTGGCCTGATTCACCACATTTGAAGCACGCCACGGGCTGGCGCAGAGGAGCGTTGCTGGTTGGTCCACCATAGGGCCTAGCTGGTGCATCTTCGCTGAATCGGGCGAGGCGCTCAAAAGATGGCCTCGGTGTGAATCTGGGTGGCAGGGCAGTATTAGGCACCCACACACGGCGCTTCTGTGGTCCAGCACCGGATGAGGAACCCATGTCACGGCCATGCTTGCGTGTTGCTTCGAAATCAGTCTGACCAGTTTCAGCGCTGATGGCTTTGTTAACAAGCTTCTGAAAAGAGGTGCACTCATGCAGACGGAGATCTCAGCGAAGTTCGGGGCTAAGTCCCTTGCGGAACCTTGCCTGTTTCTTGGCGTCAGTGGAGACCTCTTCAGTTGCATAGCGTGCGAGGTTACCGAACTCTCTACTATAGGCGTCCACGGAGAGACGACCTTGGGTGAAACTGCAGAACTCCTCACGCTTGCGATCCATGAGACCCTCCGGAATGTGATGTTCACGGAAAGCCTCGCTGAATTCTGCCCAAGTGGTGACATGGCCAATGGGCGATAGCTATATAGTTCTCCCACGAGATCGGGGGCCTTCGAGATGATATGCAGCAAAGGTGACCTTGTCCGCCTCGGCTAAAGGCGTAACGCAGCTTGTGAGTAATGCCGCGGGTTGCCATCGGCGTCGAGAGGCTCGACGGAGTGGTGGAAGGTAGGAGGGTGTAACTTGATGAAGTCACTGAGCGACACCAAGTTGTTTCTCGGATGATGGGCTGTGTTCTGTTCGATACGCTCCAGCAAACGGTTGGTCTCACGTTTGTTTCTCTCGGCCTCTAGCATAACTTCGGCCAGAGAAGGAGGGTGAGGCAGGTTTGCTTCTCCAACTCCACTGCCTTCGGCCTGCTCTGGCGGAGCAGGGTTGTTGCGGGTGTTAACCATCCTAGGAAACAAGACAAGGATTTAGTCCAGGATGGCATGATTCCGACATAGAAGTGTAGAATGTAATGGATAACTCGGAATGCGAGATGATCATCCGTATGACATGGTAGATACAGAAACCGCTTCTTTATTCCATCGTCATACACACCATACAAGGTTTAGTACAAGACCAAACAAAGTACTACTACGGTGAAAGGAAGATTACATCTCATCGGAGGCACACCAAGCTCCTATACATTATTTTTGTTACACCTCCGGGATTAGTACACACTAAGTCATATTCCACGAGTCACGCAGGATGGTGGAAATACAACTGTTACAATACTAGTGGGACTACTACTAACTCAGACGTCTCCGTAGTAGTTCTCATAGAAGTCTCCTCCGTAACCTGGAAGTTCAACATGATCGTCCGGGAACAGGCGGTCCTGAGGAGCCTGTGGACCATAGGGGCATGGGTGAGGTCTTGGACCTACGAACGGTGGCAAGCGAGGACCACGAGGTGGGGTGATGCCCCCCACATCACGCCAGTCCATCATGTCCGGCAGATCAGCCCTGACAGGATACAAATCTCTCATATCCATATAACCAGCTTGAACAGCCGGTGCAAAACGAGTCAAGGTAGCCCAGTGATCAGCACGGGCATTGAAGAGCTCCATCCTCAAGGCCCGACTCTCTCGGTCCTTGTCCTCGAGCAGCTCGGCGGTAGTACGGGTTAGGGAGTCCTCCGATCGAATCAAGCATAGATGGCTCGAAGATAACCAAACGCCCAGAAGTGAACTCGCATATACGGAAGTCGGTGTTGCGGAGCAGCCCAGTCCTGGCTCGTATAATGGTCATCATAGAATACGCAGCATCTTGAACCGCCATATCAATAGTAACACCAAGCCCATAGGAGCTGTGAAGGGCCTCGGTGCAACCAGGATAAGAGGGGAACACCCTGACGGTGCAAAGATACTGACTTTGATTAAAGTCTCGATACTGTTCTTCAACTGTGTATTCGGGGTACCAACGGTATCCCGCTTCGATCATAACCCGAACTAGCATGGTTGTATGACCGGTCACCCCAATGCATCTGGTCAGACGAACCACTTGATTTTGCTCACGAGTGGCCATCTGGAAGCAGAACCACAATGCAAGACATTAGTATTTCTAGCGGAATTTGGACAGCATAACGACTGTAAATGCTCAAAAGGGTTTGAGACATTTCACAAGGAATTGCATAACCACTCAACAATTTCATATCAAGATTCTGGGTCCAAATGGTAACATAACAGGATAGTAAAACTGAACCAGGCTTGTAACCATCAAACTTATAAGGTACTACTGAGTAGTAACACGTGAACCTAATGGAGAGAAGAGATCCTAATCCTTAACCCCCGGTGGAAGAATGGACTGACTCAGATCAGAATATTATGAGATAAAGGAGTAAAAAGAGCCTTACGTACCCTCCCACAATCAATTCCCCTACATATAACTAAAGCATTTCTAGACTCAACATCGACCAGTTTGGCTTGGAGAACCTACAGGCAGTCCGGCTCTGATGCCAACGCTGTCAGGACCCCGACTCAATGTCACATCGATCTAGCTCAGTAACACATCATATCACTTTGCGGCCTCACGCACAAGATCCCAACGGTGCCACCTTACCTTGGCCGGGACCGTTTATGCCTTTTGGCTCACGATACGATAGTGTCGCTAGCATCCATATGAAAAGGAGCCCGGCTGACATGACTAGTCGTAAACCCAAAGTGGCACAGACTTACAGGACAGCATCCATGACCCAAAGATCGAACGTGTCGGTCAACAGCAAGTAAGTTCCGGCTGTAGCGCTGGGCTAGCAGACTCCGGTGAACCGGGCAGAAGCGGGCTAACAGGACTCGGTACTCAATGTGTGACATTTCCCGAGGGATGTATACTGAGAACGAAGAAGGACACATGCCGGCCAGCCTAAGTGTTCGGAGCAGTAGCAAGCTACCATGGCTCAATGGAGACACTAGGAGACATTTCCCGTAAGAGAGGCTACTAAAGATAAACAACTAGATAGTCGATCCCACACATACCAAGCATTTCAATCATACACACAATATGCTCGATATGTGCAAATACAACAAGGCATCACAACATGACTCTACGACACAAGTATTTTATTTAAAGGCTCAGAGAGCCATTCATAACATACACACAAGTACGGGTCACACGACCCACATACAAGTCATACAAGCATACAAGCCAACAATGAAGTGTCTTGTCCGAGTACGCATAACTAGTAAAATAAAAGAGGCTAGGGTAAGCCTAGCTACACTACATGGTCCTTCTCTTGCTCGGGATCACCACGGGCCTTAGTCTACTCATCGATGTCAACGCTCACGAAGAACCCGTCGGAAGGGTTTGAGGCATCTTCTGAAAAATGTAAATTAAAGCAACATGAGTACAAAGGTACTCAAAGAAGACTTACATCGACCCTACATACATGCATATTATCAAGAAGGGTTGGTGGGGTTATTGCAGCAAGCCAGCTTTGACTCTTGGCTAAGCTATCCCACGGACACCAACTTGAAACAGTTTTATGACTCGAGTCCACTACTCATCACTTCAATACACCACCGAGGATCCAACTCCGCCTTCCTACGGAAGAAGCCATCCTCGCACTCATGCTTATCTTGAGGCTTTTAGTAGTATCCATTTACTTGTCTATGAACCGTATAGGCAACCAAGTAGTCCTTTATCATGACGCGCTATTCAATAGATGATGTTAACCTGCAGGGTGTACTTCTTCATACACGCTCACCACTTATCGCCGTTTACGACATGTACTCGGCAACCTTCAAGCGGAAGCCCAACGTGGGTGTCGGCCACGACCTACCTAGACACCTAAGCCTCTAGTCCGGGTTTATCGCCTATTTGGGTTCCATCTATGAGGAGTTCGGCCAAGTCTCGCTCACAGCCCCAAACGATGTGAACAAGGTTCCCGAGATACCAAACGGGCATCCGGTACACCCGCCACGCACCTACCGCATCACAGCCCACCCCTACGGTCGGCGCTGTCCACGGCCTCCAAGAGGGCTACAAACACCGTAAACTACTTGCAACTCTGGACCAAGACTAGGGTGAATAAGAAGTCGAGAGGGTCCATTGGTTTCGGGCCCAATGCATGGTAGTAGCTGAATCTTAAATCACACATACAGATCTCG
The DNA here is from genome assembly GCA_021437245.1 of Aegilops speltoides. NCBI lineage: Eukaryota > Viridiplantae > Streptophyta > Magnoliopsida > Poales > Poaceae > Aegilops > Aegilops speltoides. The sequence goes on along the minus strand of CM038143.1, from coordinate 87,198,974 downwards.
ATTAAGGACGGCCTCAATGAAACAACCCACCATGTACTCCTACATGGCCTTTCATCGATACCTTTACCAAATCGTGTTCAACACCTTACTCGCATCGACTCGATCATTTCACTCTAGCCATCACCCGATGAACCAGACTGACACGACTCTAAGCATAGCAGGCATAGCAAGGTAGGAACAACACAATCACATGGCTCAATCAACCCCTACACATGCTAGTGGTTTCATCTAGTTCTTGTGGCAATGACAGGTCATGCAGAGGAAATGGGTTCAACTACCGCAGCACACAGCAGTTTGAATCGCGTTGTCTTAATGCAGTAAACGAGAGCAGGAGCAAGAACATGGGATTTTATCGATATGATCAAATGGTTGGTTGCTTGTTCGACGGGTCGCTGACGGTATTGCTCTTCGTCGGGGTTATCACGGTACTCCTCAGGGGCAGAACCTGCCGCAGAGAATACCGATACACAAACATTACCAAACAATATGCAACATTATGATGCATGCAATGAGACATGGCAAGATGAGTGCTTTGAGCTAATGCAGCTAAGATCAGATGGGCTTGAACCAATTTGAACCAAAGATTCAAAATTCAAACTCATATATGATCATTTAAAGTGCTTAAACTTGTTCTGTGATAAACAGTGGGTTAGCTTCTGTAAACATGCATGAAACCAGTACAGATGGATAGATTGGATTTTTCTGATCATTTTTCATATATAATTTGTCTCATTTGGAGCTATGGTTGATTTTATATGAATTTTTGAAGTTTGAAACAATTTCTGGAATTTCCTGTGTAAAAATAATTCCAGTAATTTAAATATTGCGTCAGCACTGCGTCATGATGACGTCAGGGGGTCAACGGGCTGGTCAGGTCAAACTGACCAGTGGGACCCGCGTGTCAGTGGGGTTAGTTTAATTAGAATTTAACTAAAACTAAACTAGATTAATTAGCGGGGCTGGGCCCACATGTCATAGACCCAGGGGGGTCAACCTGGGCCCACCCATGGTCAAAACCGGGGTCAAACCCACCGGCGTTTAGCCGCCGGCGAGCCCGACGCGGCGGCGATAGTGTTTTTGGCCGTTTCGGCCACCAAAAGGGGCGCGGCGACCACCGGAATGAAGCTGAGGACGAGCCGCAGCTCCTGGCGGAGTCCGTTGGGCTCGGGGTGGCCGGAGTTGGCGCCGGCGGCGACTTTGGCGGCCACCGGAGCTCGGGTGAAAACGAGCTCGTGCTGTGGTGTGCGGTGAGGTGCGTGGAGTGCGTGGTTAGCTCCATCGCGTCGTGGTGAACGCGATGGACACGGTGAAGTGACCGGAAGATGGCCGGGGGCACGTCGGCGACGAGGTCCGCGGCGGTGCGTGCGTGCGATCCTCGTGCGCTCGCTGTGGTGCACGGGAGCGAGAGAGAGAGAGGGTCGAGGAGGTAGCTAAGCTCACAGCGGACGCGACGGTACAGACGGCGTGGTCGGGGACGAGCTGCAGCGGCGACGGCGTTGAAGGGGATCTCCGGCGGCGGCGGACTCGGGCGAGGCTGGTGCGGCGTCTTCAGGGCACGCGAGCGCTCGGGGCTCGGCTAGCTCGAAGGAGTCGACGGCGGCGGAGCTCCTGGACACGGTGGCGCGGCGTGGGGTTGACGAAGAACGCGGCTACGACGGTGGTGCGGCGGCGGTGGCGTCGGCCATGGCGTGGGGGAGCGAGGGAGGCGAGCTGGAGAGGAACGGGGACGTCTGGGGGGTGCGGGAGAGAGCGAGGGGTCGATCCCCGACGTGGCAAGGCGAGGGAAGCGGCGAGACGGCGAGCAGGTGCGTGGCACCCATGCGGTGCTCGCCGTCGAGCACTGCCACTGCTGGCCGGCAAGCAGCTCATTGGCGGTCTTTGGGCTGGGCGGCAGTGGGCTGGCAGTGGGAGGCGCCAGTGAGCTTTCTTTCTTTCTGTTTTCTTTTTCTATTTTTCTGCAGCTTTGTTGAGTTTTTTTAAAATACCAGAAAGGTTTTAAAATTCACCAAACTGCTCATGGTCCATTGTTGGAATATTACCAACATGAAACATTTTAGTTTGGAGATATTTGGACATTTGAAATATTTCATAAATTTAAAATGCCCAAATTCAAATAGCTATGATTTAATTCAAAGACCCTGGGATGACCTAGGAAGTTGTGCATCACTTTTGGCAAGGCTTCTGGACCAAGACAAAAATGATGGACATTTTAGAAGGGCATTTCAGGTTCATCGAAAATATTTTTAGTAAACCCTAGTTGTTTCAGAGGGGGCTGGGAGTTCTGGCAATCCCATTTCAAGTTTCTGTAGGAAAAAATAGACATGATGCAACACTCTAATGCATGAACTAGCTAGAGTGTGACACTCTACGTCCATCTACAACGGGTGCAAGCCAGTTTTGCACACGCAGAATACTCAGGTTAAACTTGACGAGCCTAGCATATGCAGATATGGCCTCGGAACACGGAGACCGAAAGGTCGAGCGTGAATCATATAGTAGATATGATCAACATAAGATGTTCACCATTGAAAACTACTCCATCTCACGTGATGATCGGTTATGGTTTAGTTGATTTGGATCACGTGATCACTTAGATGACTAGAGAGATGTCTGTCTAAGTGGGAGTTCTTAAGTAATATGATTAATTGAACTTAAATTTATCATGAACTTAGTCCTGGTAGTATTTTGCAAATTATGTTGTAGATCAATAGCTCGCGTTGTTGCTTTCATATGTTTATGTTCCTAGAGAAAATTGTGTTGAAAAATGTTAGTAGCAATGTTGCGGATTGGATCCGCGATCTGAGGTTTATCCTCATTGCTGCATAGAAGAATTATGTCCTTAATGCACCGCTAGGTGACAGACCTATTGCAAGAGCAGATGCAGACGTTATGAACGTTTGGCTAGCTCAAGTATGATGACTACTTGATAGTTTTGTGCACCATGCTTTATGGCTTAGAATCGGGACTTCAAAGATGTTTTGAACATCATGGACCATATGAGATGTTCCAGGAATTGAAGTTAATATTTCAAGCAAATACCCGAGTTGAGAGATATGAAGTCTTCAACAAGTTCTATAGCTAAAAGATGGAGGAGAATCGCTCAACTAGTGAGCATGTGCTCAGATTGTGCAGGTACTTCAATCGCTTGAATCAAGTGGGAGTTAATCTTCGAGATAAGATAGTGATTGACAGAATTCTCTAGTCACCATCACCAAGTTAGTAGAACTTTGTGATGAACTATAGTATGCAAGGGATGATGAAAATAATTCCCGAGTTTTTCATGATGATGAAATCGATGAAGGTAGAAATCAAGAAAGAACATCAAGTGTTGATGGTTAACAAGACCACTAGTTTCAATAAAAGGGCAAAGGGATAGAAGGGAACTTCAAGAAGAACGGCAAGCAAGTTGTTGCTCAAGTGAAGAATCCCAAGTCTGGACCTAAGCCTGAGACTAAGTGCTTCTACTGCAAAGGGACTGGTTACTGGAAGCAGAACTACCCCAAGTATTTGGCGGATAAGAAGGATGGCAAAGTAAACAAAGGTATATTTGATATACATGTTATTGATGTGTACTTTACTAGTGTTTATAGCAACCCCTTGGTATTTGGTACTGGTTCAGTTGCTAAGAGTAGTAACTCAAACGGAGTTGCGAATAAATGAAACTAGTTAAGGGTGAAGTGACGATGTGTGTTGAAAGTAGTTTCAAGATTGATATGATCATCATCGCACACTCCCTATACTTTCGGGATTAGTGTTGAACCTAAATAAATGTTATTTGGTGTTTGCGTTGAGCATGAATATGATTTGATCGTGTTTATTGCAATACGGTTATTCATTTAAGTAAGAGAATAAACTGTTGTTCATTTACATGAATAAAACCTTATATGGTTACACACCCAATGAAAATGGTTCATTGGATCTTGATCGTAGTGATACACATATTCATAATATTGAAACCAAAAGATGCAAAGTTAATAATGATAGTGCAACTTATTTGTCGCATTGCCGTTTAGGTCATATTGGTGTAAAGCGCATGAAGAAACTCCATGCTGATGGGATTTTGGAATCACTTGATTATGAATCACTTGATGCTTGCGAACCATGCCTCATGGGCAAGATGACTAAGACTCCGTTCTCCGGAACAGTGGAGCGAGCAACTGACTTATTGGAAATAATACATACTGATGTATGCGATCCAATGAGTGTTAAGGCTCGCGGCGGGTATCGTTATTTTCTGACCTTCACAGATGATTTGAGCAGATATGGGTATATCTACTTGATGAAACATAAGTCTGAAATAGTTGAAAGGTTCAAAGAATTTCAGAGTGAAGTGGAAAAATCATCGTGACAAGAAAATAAGGTTTCTACAATCTGATCACGGAGACAAATATTTGAGTTACGAGTTTGGTCTTCAATTAAAACAATGTGGAATAGTTTCACAAATTCATGCCACCTGGAACACCACATCATAATGGTGTGTCCGAACGTCATAACCGTACTTTATTGGATATAGTACAATCTATGATGTTTCTTACCGATTTACCAATATCGTTTTGGGATCATGCATTAGAGACAGCTGCATTCACGTTAAATAGGGCACCATCTAAAGTCCGTTGAAACGACACAATATGAACTATGGTTTAGCAAGAAACCCAAGTTGTCGTTTCTTAAAGTTTGAGGTTGTGATGCTTATATGAAAAAGTTTCATCCTGATAAGCTCAAACCCAAGTCGGAGAAATGTGTCTTCATAGGATACCCAAAGGAGACAGTTGGGTACACCTTCTATCACAGATCCGAGGGCAAGACATTCGTTGCTAAGAATGGATCCTTTCTAGAGAAGGAGTTTCTCTCGAAAGAAGTGAGTGGGAGGAAAGTAGAACTTGATGAGGTAACAGTACTAGCTCCCTTATTGGAAAGTAGTTCATCACAGAAATTGGTTCCTGTGACACCTACACCAATTAGTGAGGAAGTTAATGATGATGATCATAAAACTTCAGATCAAGTTGTTACTGAACTTCGTAGATCAACCAGAGTAAGATCCGCACCAGAGGTGTACGGTAATCCTATTCTGGAAGTCATGTTACTAGACCATGATGAACCTACGAACTACGAGGAAGCGATGATGAGCCCAGATTCCGCGAAATGGCTTGAGGCCATAAAATCTGAGATGGGATCCATGTATGAGAACAAAGTGTGGACTTTGGTGGAGTTGGCCGATGATCGGCAAGCCATATTGTATAAATGGATCTTCAAGAGGAAGACGGACGCTGATAGTAGTGTTACTATCTACAAAGCTAGACTTGTTGAAAAAGGTTTTTGACAAAGTTCAAGATGTTGAATACAATGAGATTTTCTCACTCGCATCGATGCTTAAAAGTCTGTCCGAATCATGTTAGCAATTGCCGCATTTTATGAAATCTGGCAAATGGATAAACAAAACTGCATTCCTTAATGGAGTTATTAAAGAAGAGTTGTATGTGATGCAACCAAGAGGTTTTGTTGATCCTAAAGGTGTTAACAAAATGTGCATCTATGGACTGGTGCAAGCATCTCGGAGTTGGAATATACGCTTTGATAAGTTGATCAAAGCATATAGTTTATACAGACTTGCAGTGAAGCCTGTGTTTACTAGAAAGTGAGTGGGAGCACTACAACATTTCTGATAAGTATATGTGAATGACATATTGTAGATCGGAAATAATGTAGAATTATTCTGCAAAGCATAAAGGAGTGTTTAAAAGGAGTTTTTCAAAGAAAGACCTCGGTGAAGCTGCTTACATATTGAGCATTAAGATCTATAGAGATAGATCAAGACGCTTGATAAGTTTTTTCAATGAGTACATACCTTGACAAGATTTTGAAGTAGTTTAAAATGGAACAGTCAAAGAAAGAGTTCTTGCCTGTGTTACAAGGTGTGAAATTGAGTAAGACTCAAAACCCGACCACGGCAGAAGATAGAAAGAGAATGAAAGTCATTCCCTATGCCTTGGCCATAGGTTCTATAAAGTATGCCATGCTGTGTGCCAGATCTATTGTATACCCTGCACTGAGTTTGGCAAGGGAGTACAATAGTGATCTAGGAGTAGATCACTGGACAATGGTCAAAATTATCCTTAGTGGAATAAGGATATGTTTCTCGATTATGGAAGTGACAAAAGGTTCGTCGTAAAGGGTTACGTCGATGCAAGTTTTGACACCGATCTAGATGACTCTAAGTCTCGATCTAGATACATATTGAAAGTGGGAGCAATTAGCTAGAGTAGCTCCGTGCAGAGCATTGTAGACATAAAAATTGCAAAATACATAAACGGATCTGAATGTGAAAGACCCGTTGACTAAGATTCTCTCACAAGCAAAACATGATCACACCTAAGTACTCTTTGGGTGTTAATCACATAGCGATGTGAACTAGATTACTGAATCTAGTAAACCCTTTTGATGTTGGTCACATGACGATGTGAACTATGGGTGTTAATCACATGATGATGTGAACTATCGATGTGAATCACATGGTGATGTGATCTAGATTATTGACTCTAGTGCAAGTGGGAGACTGAAGGAAATATGCCCTAGAGGCAATAATAAAGTTATTATTTATTTCCTTATATCATGATAAATGTTTATTATTCATGCTAGAATTGTATTAACCGGAAACATAATACATGTGTGAATATATAGACAAACAGAGTGTCACTAGTATGCCTCTACTTGACTAGCTTGTTAATCAAAGATGGTTATGTTTCCTAACCATGAACAAGGAGTTGTTATTTGATTAACAAGGTCACATCATTAGTTGAATGATCTGATTGACATGACCCATTCCGTTAGCTTAGCACCCGATCGTTTAGTATGTTGCTATTGCTTTCTTCATGACTTATACATGTTCCTATGACTATGAGATTATGCAACTCCCGTTTACCGGAGGAACACTTTGTGTGCTACCAAACGTCACAACGTAACTGGGTGATTATAAAGGTGCTCTACAGGTGTCTCCGAAGGTACTTGTTGGGTTGGCGTATTTCGAGATTAAGATTTGTCACTCCGATTGTCGGAGAGGTATCTCTGGGCCCTCTCGGTAATGCACATCACTTAAGCCTTGCAAGCATTGCAACTAATGAGTTAGTTGCGAGATGATGTATTACGGAACGAGTAAAGAGACTTGCCGGTAACGAGATTGAACTAGGTATTGGATACCGACGATCGAATCTCGGGCAAGTAACATACCGATGACAAAGGGAACAACGTATGTTGTTATGCGGTCTGACCGATAAAGATCTTCGTAGAATATGTAGGAACCAATATGGGCATCCAGGTCCCGCTATTGGTTATTGACCGGAGACGTGTCTCGGTCATGTCTACATTGTTCTCGAACCGTAGGGTCCGCACGCTTAAGGTTTCGATGACAGTTATATTATGAGTTTATGAGTTTTGATGTACCGAAGGAGTTCGGAGTCCCGGATGAGATCGGGGACATGACGAGGAGTCTCGAAATGGTCGAGACGTAAAGATCGATATATTGGACGACTATATTCGTAGTTCGGAAAGGTTCCGAGTCATTCGGGTATTTATCGGAGTACCGGAGAGTTACGGGAATTCACCGGGGAGAAGTATTGGGCCTTATTGGGCCCTGTGGGAAAGAGAGAGGTGCTGCCTAGGGCAGGCTGCGCGCCCCCCCATGGCCTAGTCCGAATTGGACTAAGGGGAGGGGCCGCACCCCCTCCTTCCTTCCCTTCTCTCTTCCCCTTCCTAGTCTCCTACTCCTAATACATGGAAGGACTCCTGGTTGGACTAGGAAAGGGGGAATCCTACTCCCGGTGGGAGTAGGACTCCCCAGGGCGCGCCATAGTAGAGGGCCAGCCCTCCCCTCCTCCACTCCTTTATATACGGGGGCAGGGGGCACCCCATGAACACACAAGTTGATCATTGATCGTTCTTTAGCCGTGTGCGGTGCCCTCCTCCACGATATTACACCTCGATCATATTGTAGCGGTGCTTAGGCGAAGCCTGCGACAGGAGAACATCAAGATCGTCACCACGCCGTCGTGCTGACGGAACTCCCCCTCGGAGCCTCTACTGGATTGGAGATCGAGGGTGCGTCATCGAGCTGTACGCGTGTCAAGAACTCGGAGGTGCCGGAGTAACGGTGCTTGGATCGGTTGGACCGGGAGGATGTACGACTACTTCCTCTACGTTGCGTCAACGCTTCCGCTTCGGTCTATGAGGGTACGTAGACAACACTCTCCCCTCGTTGCTATATCATCACCATGATCTTGCGTGTGCGTAGGAAATTTTTTGAAATTACTACGTTCCCCAACACCCTCCTCTTCAGTCGCCTCCTTGGGCGAAGTATTAGCTCCTTTATTTCCCCCGTCGCCCCCCTCTGTGGGCGCGACCTCCAACATTCTGACCAGCACGGGCTCCAGTGCGGTCTCTGGGAGGGGGCGGACACCTTATCAGCCTTGATTGCGCCACCCATTCCTGTAAAGAACAAAGGGTCAGGAGACGAACTTTTGAAAGGCATACAAATAGAGTGTCCGGGCTCTGAGCTATTTACCTGAGTATCCGGGCAATCGCGGCTCAGGCCTGCGTCCTCGGCTGAATCCGGACACGCCACCTGCGGTCCGAAAAACAGCTTGTACATCTCCATGGGTGTCGCACCCATAAAATGCTGGAGAATACGAGGTCCCTCCGGATTGAATTCCCATAGACGGAGAGGACGACGTTTGCAGGGTAGGAGGTGCCTTATTAGCATGACCTGCATCACCTTGACCAGGTCGATCTCCCTTGTTTGGAGTTCTCGAATCCGGCCCTGCAATGAGGGCACGTCCTTGGACGGCCCCCAATTGAGCCCTTGGTTGACCCACGACATCAGTTGGCGTGGAGGTCCCGGGCGGAAGGAGGGCGGCGGCTTTTGCTTGCTGCCCCTTGGAGCAGTGATGTAAAACCACTCCTGCTGCCACAATCCCAGTTCCTCTTGGAAGGAACCTTCGAGCCACGGGGCATCGACCTTCTTGCTTATGGTCGCCCCGCCGCACTCCGCTTGACGCCCCCCGATCATCTTCGGCTCCACCTTAAATGTTTTCAGCCACAGGCCGAAGTGGGGGATGACGCGGAGGAAGGCTTCACAGACAATAATGAATGCGGAGATATGGAGGATGGACTCCGGAGCCAAGTCGTGGAAGTCCAGCCCGTAGTAGAACAGGAGCCCTCTCACGAAGGGATCCGCCAGGAAGCCTAATCCCCGACGGAGGTGACATGCAGCAGCGTATTCGCGGGCTCGGGGCTGGCACGGCCTGCCCTAGGGCAGGCAACCTGTGCGAAACTTCGTAGGCCAGGTACTTGGCCTCACGCAACTTCAATATGTCCTCCTCCGTGACGGAGGAGGGCACCCACCGGCCCTGGAGGTCGGAGCCGGACATTGTTGTGGATCCGAAGCGCTCGAATCTGAAGCTCTAGGTGTTGGGACTGGGAGCAGGGGAAAGATTCGATGCGAGGTTGAAAGACAAGGACAGGCCTTGGTCCTCTTATAAAGGGGAAGAAATACCAAGGGTCGTCTCCGTGACCATTTAGGATTCCCCCTTCGATAGAGGAGGCGTGGCGACGGGAACGGTTGGGTTACCCACGCACGTATTGATGAGGATCCCGGAATAAAGGGGACACGATCTCTGCTTCGACAAGACGTGCCAAGGAAACCGCTTCGCTAAACGTGCTGAGGTAGAATAAGTAAAGAGCAATTCAAACAAGGGCTCGGTAGCGGTGTGATGACGCGCCGCATAATACGTCAGCAGATTGAATCAGTGTATATGTTTTATCCTCTCTATGGTGGAATGTGGAAATTATTTTTGCAGAGCGGGACACTATCCTGGTGTTCATTATCTTCTCCGGATTATTCAAGGGAGGAACCCGCCTTGCAATGCCGAACATTATGCACGCCGGACTTATCGTCATTGAAGACTGGTTCAGGGGCTACTGAGGGAGACCTGGACTAGGGGGTGTCCGGATAGCCGGACCATCAATATCCGCCGGACTCCAAGACTACAAAGATAGAAGATTGAAGACTCCGGCTCGTGTCCGGAAGGTACTTTCCTTGGCGTGGAAGGCAAGCTTGGCGATACGGATATGTAGATCTCCTACCATTGTAACCGACTCTGTGTAACCCTAGCCTCTCCGGTGTCTATATAAACCGGAGGACTTTAGTCCGTAGGACACAACATACATTACAACAATCATACCATAGGCTAGCTTCTAGGGTTTAGCCTCCTTGATCTCGTGGTAGATCTACTCTTGTACTACCCATATCATCAATATTAATCAAGTAGGACGTAGGGTTTTACCTCCATCGAGAGGGCCCGAACCTGGGTAAAAACATTGTGTCCCTTGTCTCCTGTTACCATCCGCCTAGACGCACAGTTCGGGACCCCCTACCCGAGATCCGCCGGTTTTGACACCGACACTTTCCACACAAAAAGAGGAGCAAGATGCAAGGATGGAGGAGATTCGGGCCTTAATCAAGTCTACTTCCCCGTCATCATCTTCAAGGCGGCGGCGACCAAGTCGATCATCTTCGGAGTGCCCAAGCGATGCAAGCGCAAGTCGTCCACGTCCACATCTACATGGCGACCACCATCACGTTCGTGGTCCACATCGTTATGAAGGGCAAGTCACCTCCAAGCATCATGTGCACGACGACAACGAACGCCATCGAGCTCAAGCACGACAACAACATCATCATCATGAAGATGCTCCACAAGTGCAAATGCACAAGTCCCAACAAGCCCTACTTCACGCCAAGTCCAAGCTTCATGAGAAAAAGAGAAGACCGCGAGATGAGCACCACCAAGACGGAGCTATGGCTCCCACCACCACTTCGGCATCTTCGCCAAGTGCTATCAAGGCATATTCGCCTTTGGACGTACGACATCTTCGCCTACTTCCCACAAGTACGCCTACAACAACTTCATCAAGCCCAAGGCAACCACCTACGAGTGAGGGCGACACTCCCATCTTCGGAAGCCCCTCAAGGAAGATGGCCGAGCATGGGAAATTCCCTTCGGTCATGGAGATGAGCTACGAGGTGCAACATCATATAGGCCTCCTACAACAAGACGATGACAAGATGATCAAGCAAGGGCCATCCCCTTCGACCATGGCGACGAGCGCGAACCTCTTCAACAACATGAAGACGGCGCCCACATTGGACTCATACTCCGAGTCAAGCTACGCGAGCACATGGAGACATTTGCACCTACATCTCTCCGACACCCACATATGTCGAGATGCCCCATTTGTCATGTGAGGAGAGTGTAACGCCCCGGATTCGATGCGCCAGGTGTCTGCCAGTTATTCACCGTTGTTGCCATGTCATTTGCTTGCGTGTTGCATTTTATCATGTCATCATGTGCATTGCATTCGCATACGTGTTCGTCTCATGCATCCGAGCATTTTTCCCGTTGTCCGTTTTGCAATCCGGCGCTCCTAAGTCATCCGGTGGTCCCTTTTGACCTCTTCTCTTGTGCGGGTGTTAAACATTCTCGGAATGGCCCGAGGTTTGCCAAGCGGCCTTGGTATAGCACCGGTAGACCGCCTGTCAACTTTCGTGCCATTTGGAGGTCATTTGGTACTCCAACGGTTAACCGGGTAACCGCAAAGCCCTCTTTTGTTTGCAGCCCAACACCCCTTCCAAAGTGGCCCAAAACCCAGCAAACTCCCCTCCATGCTCTCGGTTGTTCGATCACGATCGCGTGGCCGAAAACCGCTCCTCATTTGGACTCTCCTAGCTCCCTCTACCTATAAAAAGGCCCTCCCCTTCCATTTTCGCGGACGAAACCCTAGCCCCTTCTCCACGCGCCACGGACATGTCCATCCGGCAGCCGACATGTCCAGCCGCCGCCCAAGGCGAATCAGAGGCCGCCGCGTGGCCTCCCGCGCCGCCCGCCGCCTTGCCGCTGGCCAGGCATGGCCCGCCCAGGCCAGCGCAGCCGCCCAGCGCCCGTGCCCGCCGCCGCTCGCCCGCCGCCCGGCGAGCCTCCGCCCGCTGCCGGCTCCACCTCTCCGCCATGATGCGCCCGCCGCCGAAAGTGCCTCTGTCGCGGGCTCCGCCGCCCTTCCTCATGCCGCCGCCTCCCCATCGGCCCCGGCACCGCCGCCGCCACCTCAGCTCGTCGTCGCCGTCGCCCGCCGGCCGCCCGCCGCCAGCGCCTCGGGTCCCAGCGCCTCCCGCGCCACCCCGCCGTGGCCTCCTCCTCCGTCGGCCTCGCCTCCGGCCGGATCCAGGCCGGAGCCGACCGGATCCGCTGTCCGCCGACCTCCCCGGCCTCTTCCTCCTCGTCTCCGGCGACGAACTCCGGCGAACCTCGAGGACCGTGCAGATCCAAAGGTTGACCCCGTTTTTCCTCCAAGTCCCCGGTTGCTCACATAATCTTGCCATGTTTGACCTGTTGTATCTCTGCATCTGTAGCTTCGTTTCGTGCATGTAATATGTCAAATTGTTCGTCTCGACGAGTACTTCATTTCATTCCATTGCATCATTTTCATTTGAGCTCATCATGATGCCCGAAATGCTGTTAGAAGAGTGCATATTGATGTCAACCTGCTGAAACTGTTATAACTTGCTCATTTATCATTTTTGCCATGTTTGATGTGTGCATCCTATGAGGTTGATGTCTACATGAATGTTGATCTATGCCATGCCATCTTTCCAGGGGTGTTAACCATGTATTTTTGCGAGTTGTATGCTGAGTGCATCAAGCTTGCTAAGTAGGGTAGTTGATGTTGTTGTTTTCCTGAGAGATTCTGTTATAATTTGTTGCTATGTTAACATGCTTCTACTAATCATTCTATGCATAATCTGGAGATGCTCTATAAACATGTTTTGATCTACATGTCTTGCCCTATCCATTCATGCCCTTGGTTGAAATTATAGCCTGCTGGAACATGTTGTAATCTTGCTCCAAAGTTGCTTGAAAATGTTGCTGTCAGCCTGTTAACATTAAGTTCACTTGATCCCATGTGTTTTGCTAGTGATCCATGTACCCTATGAACTTGTTCTTGCCATGCTTAGCTTCACAAACATGCCTTATTACTGTTGGTTGCCTTTCATGCCATGTATTGCTCTGTGGTGAGTGGTTCAAGCTCACGAACTTGCCTACTTATTGTTGTTCCTGCCATGTATGAATCTGTAATATAACTTGCCATGTTTACATGGGTGCCATCATATCTTCTGATCCTTTTTGGCTTATGGTCAGTAAGGGACTTTTGATCTATGCCATTAGTAGATTCATGCCATGCCTTTGTTTGCCATGATATGTTCCTGTAACATGTTGTTTGATAGCTCTAAACATTGCAACCTGATGTTATTTCTGCTAAAGCCAGAAACTGTTATTATTTGCAATATCTCCATGTGTTTTTGAGCATGTTCTAGTTGTTTATGGAGATAGCTCAGTGTTCATGTTTTGTTATGCTTTACCTGTACTTCATGCCCATGCCTTTTTTTATTATGTTGGGGTGTTGTAGCATGTTGTTTTGATGCTTGTAAGATGCCTAGTTGCTGTTATGGACAGATTGTTGCTATGATTTGTATAGAGTGTGTGTGTTGAACCGTTGCTCCGTTTTGAGTGTGCTCTATATGAAACTTGCTTGTTTTTGCATGTAGTTCTATATTATCATGTTGCATCCTTGTTTTGAGGTGTTTGCTTGATGTTTGTATGCATTTTGCATCAATGCCATGTTTAACTTGTTTTGCTCATATCTTCTAGACCGTAGCTCCAAATCTAATGAACTTTATATGTAACTTGACTAGAATTTCGTGTAGATCATCTTGGTGCATCTTTAACTTGCTGTTTAACAACTTGAACATAAGGTTTGTTCAGATCTGGACCAATTTCGAAATATGCATATGAGGACTTATCGGAATTGTTATATGTTGTTCCCGGCCTCATTTAAACTTGCCTTGATGTGTTGTTCTTGTTTGCATCATCTCTTGCCATGAGTAGCTTCATGTAGCTTGGTCATGCATCATGCTTGTTGTGCACCATGCCTTGTTTATGTGTGGTGTGTTTACTATGTTGTGTGCTTCTTCTCGATAGTTCCCGTTTCGTTGCGATCGTGAGGATGCATTCGTCTACGCTTGGTTCGCCTTCGTGGCTTCATCTTCTTCATGGACTCGTTCTTATTCCTTGCGGGATTTCAAGCAAGATGACCACTACCTAGATCTCACTACTATCATTGCTATGCTAGTTGCTTCGTTCTATCGCTATGCTGCGCTACCTATTACCTGTTTATCAAGCCATCCCATATTGCCATGAACCTCTGACCTTTGACACCTTTCCTATGCAAACCGTTGTTTGGCTATGTTACTGCTTTTGCTCAGCCCCTCTTATAGCGTTGCTAGTTGCAGGTGAAGTTGAAGATTTCTCCATGGTGGACAGGATTTTTGTTGGGATATCACAATATCTCTTATATTATTAATGCATCTATATATTTGGTAAAGGGTGGAAGGCTCGGCCTTATGCCTGGTGTTTTGTTCCACTCTTGCCGCCCTAGTTTCCGTCATACCAGTGTTATGTTCCCGGATTTTGTGTTCCTAACGCGGTCGGGTGATTTATGGGACCCCCCTGACAGTTCGCTTTGAATAAAACTTGTCCAACAAGGCCCAACCTTGGTTTTACCATTTGCCTCACCACCACCTACTTTTCCCTTGGGAGTCGCTCTCTCGAGGGTCATCTTTATTTTAGCCCCCGGCCAGTGCTTGTCTAAGTGCTGGTTCGAACCGAGTAGATCACGGGGCCCCTCGGGCAACTCGAGGTCTGGTTTTACTCAGAGGATGTCTCATCCGTGTTGCCCCGAGAACGAGATATGTGCAGCTCCTATCGGGATTTTCGGCGATCGGGCGGCTTTGCTGGTCTTGTTTTACCATTGTCGAAATGTCTTGTAAACCGGGATTCGAGACTGATCGGGTCTTCCGGAGAAGGTCTATTCCTTCGTTGATCGCGAGAGCTTGTCATGGGCTAAGTTGGGACACCCCTGCAGGGTATAAACTTTCGAGAGCCGTGCCCGCGGTTATGTGGCAGATGGGATTTTGTTAATGTCCGGTTGTAGATAACTTGACACCAGATCCGAATTAAAACGCATCAACCGCATGTGTAGCCGTGATGGTCTCTTCTCGGCGGAGTCCGGGAAGTGAACACGGTTTCTGGGTTATGATTGACGTAAGTAGGAGTTCAGGATCACCTCTTGATCATTGCTAGCTTCACGACCGTTCCGCTTGCTCTCTTCTCGCTCTTATTTGCATATGTTGGCCACCATATATGCTTAGTCGCTGCTGCAACCTAACCACTTTACCCCTTCCTTTCCCATTAAGCTTTGCTAGTCTTGATACCCATGGTAATGGGATTGCTGAGTCCTCATGGCTCACAGATTACTACAACAACAGTTGCAGGTACAGGTTATGCGATGTTCATGACGTGAGAGCGATGCTTGCTTGCGTTGAGTTCTTCTTCTGCTTCTTCGATCAGGGGATAGGTTCCAGGTCGGCAGCCTGGGCTAGCAGGGTGGATATTGTTTGAGTTTCTGTTTATGATTCATCCGTAGTCGGATGTTGTCTTGTATATGATGTATTGTTGTATTCGTTTGGCATTGTATGCCTTTTGTATGTATTCCCATCTATTATGTAATGTTGATGTAATGATATCCACCTTGCAAAAGCATTTCAATATGCGGGTCTATCCTTAGTGGGACCTTCGAGTTCCTTTTGGATAGGGTCGCATATTGGGAGTGACAAGTTGGTATCAGAGCCTCGACCGACCTTAGGAGCCCCCCTTGATTGATCGTGTAGTTTGGCCGTTGTTGAGTCTAGAAGAAAACTATTTTTGGAGTCTAGTTATATCGGAGAGTAGGAATTCTTTTTACTCCTCAGCCCCTTCGTCGCTCTGGTAAGGAATCTTGACGTAGGTGTTTTGAACTACTCCTCTTCCCCTTCAAATTTTCTTTAGGTTCACGCTGTTGGTTTTTTCGATCGTTGTCCCTCAGCTCTTTTCATCCGGTGCATTTCTCGTCAAGTTGACTCAAGCCTCTTCATCTTTGAGTTCAATCCTCAGTTGTTTTTTCCCCACCCGCCCTCCCTTCTTCTTCTTGAAGCCGGAGTCGTAATCGAGTACCCATCCTACTCGTGCGAAGTCTTTGTTTTCCTTCCTCAATGATTTCAACCGGTGTTTTCTCTTCAACATATTCGTCGGTTCCCCGTCCAAGTTGCCTTTGTTTTTTCCCGCCCTCCCACCCTTTTCTTCCCGGAGTCTGAGTCTGTTTCGAGCATCTATTTCATTCGTGCGGAGCCTCTTCAGTCTTTCATCAATTGTTTGAACCGGTGAATTCTCTTTTGTTTGGCATTCTTCATCTCTTTTTCTTTCCGGTGGACTCAGTTCTAGTTTTTCGGTGTTGATCATATTCTTTCCCTCAGCTCAAGTGTTTTCCCTGCTAGTTCGCCTCTCGCCAGTTTATCCTTCCGGAGTGTTCAAGACATCTCAGGAGATTCGTCTGTGTTCTAATTAATTCGAGGTGGTCACCTCATTCAAATATTTTGATTGTTCCGGTGCATCATCTATCTGTTCAACATCCTTTCCAACGGTGTTTTCTTTTAGTGGGCCCTAACCCACAGGTCTTTTTCCAGGATCTTACTTGACTCTTCTAATTCTCCCGGAGTTATTCTCAAATTCCTTCGAAGTTTGACGTAAGTATGAATTCCATCAGTCATATGCCTTTTCAAGATTGATTTCAAATTCTTTTCATTGTTGGCTCAACCTCTTCGCTTTTCATTCTCCCGGAGTATCTCAGTAAATTTTGGTGGTGTCTCTCGTCAACATTTGAAGAAGAGTTTTTCCTCTAAATCTTGTCCGTTCCCCGGAGACTCGCGGTGCTAGCTCGATGTTATCCTATCAAATTGTTTCAAGTCATGCAAATTCTTTCCATCCATCCGGAGCATTTCAGGAGTTGCTTTCTCTCTCGATTATTCGGAGGCCATCTTTTCGGAACATTTCTTCGTTCTAAGTTCTCAGTTTCATTCGTCTCAATATTCTTCCGGTGCTTCGTTCAAGTGTCCTTCAATCAGTTCGCGATCTCTTTGTTCTTTTGCATCTAAATCCCCTCAACCATAGTTGTTCCTCTAATTCGCCCCGGTGATTCATTCTCTTTCTTCAGTCATTTTGAATTTTTATGGTGGTTCGTTCAAGATTCCTTTTCCTTCATTATCATTTTTAATCCATTCGATCTTTCCAATCCTACCGGTGGTTCATGAAGACTTTTCTCAAATTTTGTGCTATGTTCCCCTTAATCCTTTTCAACAAGAATAAGTAGTATGTAAAATCCATTGCTTGTCATCAATTTAATTTGATGAAGGATAAGCATACAATAAATCTATTCTTATTTCATCCAATTGATTAATCCCTTGCTTCAGAGTTTGTTCTTCATGAATAAATTCTAGTTCCAAGTGTTTCATCTTTTCTTTTCCGGAGTTCAAATTTCCTCGGCCATCTCGTCGGAACCTCCATCTAAATCATCGCAAGGCTCATCTTATTCTTGCATCCTTCATTCTATCTCATCATCTTTTGTCACCGGAGTTCTTCATGGTGGTTCTTCATGATTTAATTCATTCTTCAAGAGTTCATCAAGTATCATTACATCCTCTCTAGTTCGTGTTCTATTCCTCCATGTTTAGCCGGAGTGATGCCTAAATCCTTTCGGTCTTATTCGTTTCTTTTCTCATTCTAACCACTCCGGTTAGAACGAGTGATTTCATAGTCTATTTGATTCTGTGAGCTTTTGATTCTCGTCATTCTCGTCATTCCTCCCTTCTTCTCGAGTGCTCTCGATTCTTTGCTTCTTCTCTTGAGATCTTGTTTCACCTCATCCCTTTTTTCCCCTTCCGTCTCGGTCCTAAGATCTCGGGACGAGATCTCTTGTTAGTGGAGGAGTGTTGTAACGCCCCAGATTCGATGCGCCAGGTGTCTGCCAGTTATTCGCCATTTTTGCCATGTCATTTGCTTGTGTGTTGCATTTTATCATGTCATCATGTGCATTGCATTCGCATACGTGTTCGTCTCATGCATCCGAGCATTTTCCCCATTGTCCGTTTTGCAATCCGGCGCTCCTATGTCATCCGGTGGTCCCTTTTGACCTCTTCTCTTGTGCGGGTGTTAAACGTTCTCGGAATGGCCCGAGGTTTGCCAAGCGGCCTTGGTATAGCACCGGTAGACCGCCTGTCAAGTTTCGTGCCATTTGGAGGTCGTTTGGTACTCCAACGGTTAACCGGGTAACCGCAAAGCCCTCTCTTGTTTGCAGCCCAACACCCCTTCCAAAGTGGCCCAAAACCCAGCAAACTCCCCTCCATGCTCTCGTTCGTTCGATCACGATCGCGTGGCCGAAAACCGCTCCTCATTTGGACTCTCCTAGCTCCCTCTACCTATAAAAAGACCCTCCCCTTCCATTTTCGCGGACGAAACCCTAGCCCCTTCTCCACCGCGCCGCCGGACATGTCCATCCGGGCAGCGGACATGTCCAGCCGCCGCCCGCCGGCGAATCGAGGCCGCCCGCGTGGCCTCGCGCGCCGCCCCGCCGCCGCCGCCCGCCCAGCGTGGCCCGCCCAGGCCAGCGCAGAGCCGCCAGCGCCCGTGCCCCCCGCCGCTTCGCCCGCCGCCGGCGAACCTCCGCCCGCTGCGGCTCCGCCCTCCGCGCATGATACGTCGCCGCCGCCCAAGCGCCTCTGCTGCGGGCTCGCCGCCCTTCCCCCGGCCGCCGCCTCCCCATCGGCCCCGGCGCGCCGCCGCCCCTCGGCTCCGTCGCCCGGCCCGCCCGCGCCTCGGGTCCCCGCGCCTCCGCGCCACCCGTCGTGGCCTCCTCCGCCGCCGGCCTCGCCTCCGGCCGGATCCAGGCCGGAGCCGACCGGATCCGCTGTCCGCCGACCTCCCCGGCCTCTTCCTCCTCGTCTCCGGCGACGAACTCCGGCGAACCTCGAGGACCGTGCAGATCCAAAGGTTGACCCCGTTTTTCCTCCAAGTCCCCGGTTTCTCACATAATCTTGCCATGTTTGACATGTTGTATCTCTGCATCCGTAGCTCCATTTTGTGCGTGTAATATGTCAAATTGTTCGTCTCGACGAGTACTTCATTTCATTCCATTGCATCATTTTCAGTTGAGCTCATCTTGATGCCCGAAATGCTGTTAGAAGAGTGCATGTTGATGTTAACCTGCTGAAACTGTTATAACTTGCTCATTTATCATTTTTGCCATGTTTGATGTGTGCATCCTATGAGGTTGATGTCTACATGAATGTTGATATATGCCATGCCATCTTTCCAGGGGTGTTAACCATGTATTTTTGTGAGTTGTGTGCTGAGTGCATCAAGCTTGCTAAGTAGGGTAGTTGATGTTGCTGTTTTCCTGACAGATTCTGTTATAATTTGTTGCTATGTTAACATGCTTCTACTAATCATTCTATGCATAATCTGGAGATGCTCTATAAACATGTTTTGATCTACATGTCTTGCCCTATCTATTAATGCCCTTGGTTGCAATTATAGCCTGCTGGAACATGTTGTAATCTTGCTCCAAAGTTGCTTGAAAATGTTGTTGTCAGCCTGTTAACATTAAGTTCACTTGATCCCATGTGTTTTGCTAGTGATCCATGTACCCTATGAACTTGTTCTTGCCATGCTTAGCTTCACAAACATGCCTTCTTACTGTTGGTTACCTTTCCATGCCATGTATTGCTCTGTGGTGAGTGGTTCAAGCTCACGAACTTGCCTACTTATTGTTGTTCCTGCCATGTATGAATCTGTAATATAACTTGCCATGTTTACATGGGCGCCATCATATCTTCTGATCCTTTTTGGCTTATGGTCAGTAAGGGACTTTTGATCTATGCCATTAGTAGATTCATGCCATGCCTTTGTTTGCCATGATATGTTCCTGTAACATGTTGTTTGATAGCTCTAAACATTGCAACCTGATGTTATTTCTGCTAAAGCCTGAAACTGTTATTATTTGCAATATCTCCATGTGTTTTTGAGCATGTTCTAGTTGTTTATGGAGATAGCTCAGTGTTCATGTTTTGTTATGCTTTACCTGTACTTCATGCCCATGTCTTTTTTTATTATGTTGGGGTGCTTTAGCATGTTGTTTTGATGCTTGTAAGATGCCTAGTTGCTGTTATGGACAGATTGTTGCTATGATTTGTATAGAGTGTGTGTGTTGAACCGTTGCTCCGTTTTGAGTGTGCTCTATATGAAACTTGCTTGTTTTTGCATGTAGTTCCATATTATCATGTTGTATTCTTGTTTTGAGGTGTTTGCTTGATGTTTGTATGCATTTTGCATCAATGCCATGTTTAACTTGTTTTGCTCATATCTTCTAGACCGTAGCTCCAAATCTAATGAACTTTATATGTAACTTGACTAGAATTTCGTGTAGATCATCTTGGTGCATCTTTAACTTGCTGTTTAACAACTTGAACATAAGGTTTGTTCAGATCTGGACCAATTTCGAAATATGCATATGAGGACTTATCGGAATTGTTATATGTTGTTCCCGGCCTCATTTAAACTTGCCTTGATGTGTTGTTCTTGTATGCATCATCTCTTGCCATGAGTAGCTTCATGTAGCTTGGTCATGCATCATGCTTGTTGTGCATCATGCCTTGTTTATGTGTGGTGTGTTTACTATGTTGTGTGCTTCATCTCGATAGTTCCCGTTTCATTGCGATCGTGAGGATGCGTTCGTCTACGCTTGGTTCGCCTTCGTGGCTTCATCTTCTTCATGGACTCGTTCTTCTTCCTTGCGGGATTTCAGGCAAGATGACCGCTACCTGGATCTCACTACTATCATTGCTATGCTAGTTGCTTCGTTCTATCGCTATGCTGCGCTACCTATTACCTGTTTATCAAGCCATCCCATATTGCCATGAACCTCTGACCTTTGACACCTTTCCTATGCAAACCGTTGTTTGGCTATGTTACCGCTTTTGCTCAGCCCCTCTTATAGCGTTGCTAGTTGCAGGTGAAGTTGAAGATTTCTCCATGGTGGACAGGATTTTGTTGGGATATCACAATATCTCTTATATTATTAATGCATCTATATATTTGGTAAAGGGTGGAAGGCTCGGCCTTATGCCTGGTGTTTTGTTCCACTCTTGCCGCCCTAGTTTCCGTCATACCGGTGTTATGTTCCCGGATTTTGCGTTCCTAACGCGGTCGGGTGATTTATGGGACCCCCCTGACAGTTCGCTTTGAATAAAACTTGTCCAGCAAGGCCCAACCTTGGTTTTACCATTTGCCTCACCACCACCTACTTTTTCCTTGGGAGTCGCTCTCTCGAGGGTCATCTTTATTTTAGCCCCCCCGGGCCAGTGCTTGTCTAAGTGCTGGTTCGAACCGAGTAGACTGCGGGGCCCCCTCGGGGCAACTCGAGGTCTGGTTTTACTCGTAGGATGTCTCATCCGGTGTTGCCCTGAGAACGAGATATGTGCAGCTCCTATCGGGATTGTCGGCGCATCGGGCGGCTTTGCTGGTCTTGTTTTACCATTGTCGAAATGTCTTGTAAACCGGGATTCCGAGACTGATCGGGTCTTCCTGGGAGAAGGTCTATTCCTTCGTTGATCGCGAGAGCTTGTCATGGGCTAAGTTGGGACACCCCTGCAGGGTATAAACTTTCGAGAGCCGTGCCCGTGGTTATGTGGCAGATGGGAATTTGTTAATGTCCGGTTGTAGATAACTTGACACCAGATCCGAATTAAAATGCATCAACCGCGTGTGTAGCCGTGATGGTCTCTTCTCGGCGGAGTCCGGGAAGTGAACACGGTTTCTGGGTTATGATTGACGTAAGTAGGAGTTTAGGATCACCTCTTGATCATTGCTATCTTCATGACCGTTCCGCTTGCTCTCTTCTCGCTCTTATTTGCATATGTTGGCCACCATATATGCTTAGTCGCTGCTGCAACCTCACCACTTTACCCCTTCCTTTCCCATTAAGCTTTGCTAGTCTTGATACCCATGGTAATGGGATTGCTGAGTCCTCGTGGCTCACAGATTACTACAACAACAGTTGCAGGTACAGGTTATGCGATGTTCATGACGTGAGAGTGATGCTTGCTTGCGTTGAGTTCTTCTTCTGCTTCTTCGATCAGGGGATAGGTTCCAGGTCGGCAGCCTGGGCTAGCAGGGTGGATATTGTTTGAGTTTCTGTTTATGATTCATCCGTAGTCGGATGTTGTTCTTGTATATGATGTATTGTTGTATTCGTGTGGCATTGTATGCCTTTTGTATGTATCCCCATCTATTATGTAATGTTGATGTAATGATATCCACCTTGCAAAACCGTTTCAATATGCGGGTCTATCCTTAGTGGGACCTTCGAGTTCCTTTTGGATAGGGTCGCATATTGGGCGTGACAGAGAGCCACCACCCCATGAGTGAGTGACTCCACCATATATGACATTGAGAGCATTTCCTATGAGAGGATGAGTGTGACCACCACTAGCCCCACACATGAGAGCATGCCACACATCCTATGTGAGGTTGAGCGCCATTTGAGTGACTCCACCAACCATATGAGTGAGAGCATCCTTGAGGGAGTGAGTGAGCCACAACACTTAGCGAGTGAGGTAGTTGACACGGCATATGAGGCCACTATGATTTCTAACGACTTAACTGAAGGAAATATGCCCTAGAGGCAATAATAAAGTTATTATTTATTTCCTTATTTCGTGATAAATGTTTATTATTCATGCTAGAATTGTATTAACCGGAAACATAATACATGTGTGAATACATAGACAAACATAGTGTCACTAGTATGCCTCTACTTGACTAGCTCGTG
The DNA here is from genome assembly GCA_021437245.1 of Aegilops speltoides. Lineage (NCBI taxonomy): Eukaryota > Viridiplantae > Streptophyta > Magnoliopsida > Poales > Poaceae > Aegilops > Aegilops speltoides. The sequence goes on along the minus strand of CM038143.1, from coordinate 87,176,114 downwards.
AATCAAAGATGGTTAAGTTTCCTAGCCATGAACAAAAGAGTTGTCATTTGATTAATGAGATCACATCATTAGGAGAATGATGTGATTGACATGACCCATTCCGTTAGCCTAGCACTTGATCGTTTAGTATGTTGCTATTGCTTTCTTCATGACTTATACATGTTCCTGTAACTATGAGATTATGCAACTCCCGTTTACCGGAGGAACACTTTGGGTGCTACCAAACGTCACAACGTAACTGGGTGATTATAAAGGAGTACTACAGGTGTCTCCAAAGATACATGTTGGGTTGGCGTATTTCGAGATTAGGATTTGTCACTCCGATTGTCGGAGAGGTATCTCTGGGCCCTCTCGGTAATGCACATCACTATAAGCCTTGCAAGCAATGTAGCTAATGAGTTAGTTACGGAATGATGCATTACGTAACGAGTAAAGAGACTTGCCGGTAACGAGATTGAACTAGGTATTGGATACCGACGATCGAATCTCGGGCAAGTAACGTACCGATGACAAAGGAAACAACGTATGTTGTTATGCGGTTTGACCAATAAAGATCTTCGTAGAATATGTAGGAACCAATATGGGCATCGAGGTTCCGCTATTGGTTATTGACCGAGAATAGTTCTAGGTCATGTCTACATAGTTCTCGAACCCGTAGGGTCCGCACGCTTAACGTTACGATGACAGTTATATTATGAGTTTATGAGTTTTGATGTACCGAAGGTGTTCGGAGTCCCGGATGAGATCGGGGACATGACGAGGAGTCTCGAAATGGTCAAGACGTAAAGATCGATATATTGGACGACTATATTCGGAGTTCAGAAAGGTTCCGAGTGATTCGGGTATTTTCAGGGGTACCGGGGAGTTACGGGAATACGAGGAGGAAGCAATGGGCCTCATGGGCCAAGTGGTGGAAGAGAGGAGGTAGGGCGCACGGCCCCCCTAGCCCAAACCGAATTGGACTAGGGGGCCGGCCCCCCTTTCCTACTCTTCCTCCCTCTCCTTCCTTCTCCTTCTCCTTCCCTTCCTTCCCCTCTCCTAGTTGGACTAGGAAAGGAGGGAGTCCTACTCCCGATTGGAGTAGGACTCCTCCCCGGCGCGCCCTCCCTTGCCGGCCGCCTCCTCCCCCTTGCTCCTTTATATACGGGGGCAGGGGGGCACCCCATGACACACAAGTTGATCTATGGATCGTTCCTTAGCCGTGTGCGGTGCCCCCCTCCACCATATTCCACCTCGGTCATATCGTCGCAGAGTTTAGGTGAAGCCCTGCGCCGGTAGAACATCAACATCATCACCATGCCGTCGTGCTGACGGAACTCATCCCCGACGCTTTGCTGGATCGGAGCCCGGGGATCGTCATCGAGCTGAACGTGTGCTGAACTCGGAGGTGCCGTACGTTCGGTACTTGGATCGGTCAGATCATGAAGACGTACGACTACATCAACCGCGTTGTCATAACGCTTCCGCTTACGGTGTACGAGGGTACATGGACATACACTCTCCCCTCTCGTTGCTATACCATCACCATGATCTTGCGTGTGCGTAGGAAATTTTTTGAAATTACTACGTTCCCCAACAGTGGCATCCGAGCCTAGGTTTTATGCGTTGATGTTATATGCACGAGTAGAACACAAGTGAGTTGTGGGCGATATAAGTCATACTGCTTACCAGCATGTCATACTTTGGTTCGGCGGTATTGTTGGATGAAGCGGCCTGGACCGACATTACGCGTACGCTTACGCGAGACTGGTTTTACCGCCGTGCTATGCACACAGGTGACTAGCGGGTGTCAGTTTCTCCAACTTTAGTTGAACCGAGTGTGGCTACGCCCGGTCCTTGCGAAGGTTAAAACAGCACCAACTTGACAAACTATCGTTGTGGTTTTGATGCGTAGGTAAGAACGGTTCTTGCTCAGCCCGTAGCAGCCACATAAAACTTGCAACAACAAAGTAGAGGACGTCTAACTTATTTTTGCAGGGCATGTTGTGATGTGATATGGTCAAGACGTGATGAGATATAAGTTGTTGTATGAGATGATCATGTTTTGTTGAAGTTATCGGCAACTGGCAGAAGCCCTATGGTTGTCTCTTTGTTGCATAAGATGCAAGTGCCAAATAATTGCTTTACTTTATCGCTATGCGATAGCAATAGTTGCAAGAGCAATAGTTGGCAAGACGACCATGTGACAACACGTTGATATAGATCAAGATGATGAAGATCATGGTGTCGTGCCGGTGACGATAGAGATCATGACAGTACTTTGGAGATGGAGATCAAAGGCGCAAGATGATCATGGCCATATCATGTCACATATTTTGATTGCATATGATGTTTATCTATTATACATCTTATTCTTGCTTTGATTGATGGTAGCATTTTAAGATGATATCTCATTAATTATCAAGAAGTGTTCTCCCTGAGTATGCACCGTTGCCAAAGTTCGTCGTGCCCAGACACCACGTGATGATCGGGTGTGATAAGCTCTACGTCCATCTACAACGGGTGCAAGCCAGTTTTGCACACGCGGAATACTCAGGTTAAACTTGACGAGCCTAGCATATGCAGATATGGCCTCGGAACACGGAGACCGAAAGGTTGAGCGTGAATCATATAGTAGATATGATCAACATAGTGATGTTCACCATTGAAAACTACTCCATCTCACGTGATGAGCGGTTATGGTTTAGTTGATTTGGATCACGTGATCACTTAGATGACTAGAGAGATGTCTGTCTAAGTGGGAGTTCTTAAGTAATATGATTAATTGAACTTAAATTTATCATGAACTTAGTCCTGGTAGTATTTTGCAAATTATGTTGTAGATCAATAGCTCGTGTTGTTGCTTTCATATGTTTATTTTGATATGTTCCTAGAGAAAATTGTGTTGAAAAATGTTAGTAGCAATGATGCGGATTGGATCCGTGATCTGAGGTTTATCCTCATTGCTGCACAGATAAATTATGTCCTTAATGCACCGCTAGGTGACAGACTTATTGCAGGAGAAGATGCAGACGTTATGAACGTTTGGCTAGCTCAATATGATGACTACTTGATAGTTTAAGTGCACCATGCTTAATGGCTTAGAATCAGGACTTCAAAGACGTTTTGAACGTCATGGACCATATGAGATGTTCCAGGAGTTGAAGTTAATATTTCAAGCAAATACCCGAGTTGAGAGATATGAAGTCTCCAACAAGTTCTATAGCTAAAAGATGGAGGAGAATAGCTCAACTAGTGAGCATGTGCTCAGACTGTCTGGGTACTTCAATCGCTTGAATCAAGTGGGAGTTAATCTTCCAGATAAGATAGTGATTGACAGAGTTCTCTAGTCACCATCACCAAGTTAGTAGAACTTTGTGATGAACTATAGTATGCAAGGGATGACGAAAACGATTCCCGAGTTCTTCGTGATGTTGAAATCGACGAAGGTAGAAATCAAGAAAGAGCATCAAGTGTTGATGATTGACAAAGATCACTAGTTTCAAGAAAAGGGCAAAGGGAAAGAAAGGGAAACTTCAAGTAGAATGGAAACAAGTTGTCACTCCCGTGAAGAAGACCAAAGCTGGACCAAAGCCTGAAACTGAGTGCTTACACTGCAAAGGGAATGATCACTGGAAGCGGAAATGCCCTGAATATTTGGTGGATAAGAAGAATGGCAAAGTGAACAAGGGTATATTTGATATACAGGTTATTGATGTGTACCTTACTAGTGTTTATAGTAGCCCCTGAGTATTTGATACTTGTTCGGTTGCTAAGATTAGTAACTCGAAACAAGAGTTACAGAATAAACAGAGACTAGTTGAAGGGGAAGTGACGATGAGTGTTGAAAGTAGTTCCAAGATTGATATGATCATCATCGCACACTCCCTAAACTTTCGGGATAAGTGTTAAACCTAAATAAATGTTATTTAGCGTTTGCGTTGAGCATGCATATGATTTGATCATGTTTATTGCAATACGTTTATTCATTTAAAGTCAGAGAATAATTGTTGTTCTGTTTACATGAATAAAACCTTCAATGGTCATACACGCAATGAAAATAGTTTATTGGATCTCGATCGTAGTGATACACATATTCATAATATTGATGCCAAAAGAGGCAAAGTTAATAATGATAGTGCAACTTATTTGTGGCACTGCCGTTTGGGTCATATCGGTGTAAAGCGCATGAAGAAACTCCATAAAGATGGATTTTCGGAATCACTTGGTTATGAATCATTTGATGCTTGCGAACCGTGCCTTTTGGGCAAGATGACTAAAACTCCGTTCTTCGGAACAATGGAACGAGCAACAAACTTGTTGGAAATAATACATACCGATGTATGTGATCAAATAAGTGTTGATGCTCGTGGCAAGTACCGTTATTTTCTGACCTTCACAAGATGATTTGAGCAGATATGGGTATATCTACTTGATGACACATAAGTCTGAAATAGTTGAAAGGTTCAAAGAATTTCAGAGTGAAGTGGAAAAATCATCGTAACAAGAAAATAAAGTTTCTGCGATCTGATTGCGGAGACGAATATTTGAGTTACGAGTTTGGTCTTCAATTAAAACAATGTGGAATAGTTTCACAGCTCATGCCACCTGGAACACCACAACGTTATGGTGTGTCCAAACATCATAACCGCACTTTATTGGATATAGTGCGATCTATGATGTCTCTTACTGATTTACCACTATTGTTTTTGGGTTATGCATTAGAGACAGCTGCATTCACGTTAAAAGGGCACCATCTAAATCCGTGGAGACGACAACATATGAACTGTGGTTTAGCAAGAAACTCAAGTTGTCGTTTCTTAAAGTTTGGGGCTGCGATGCTTATGTGAAAAAGTTTCATCCTGATAAGCTCGAACCCAGATCGGAGAAGTGCGTCTTCATAGAATACCCAAAGGAAATTATTGGGTACACCTTCTATCACAGATCCGAAGGCAATATATTCGTTGCTAAACATGGATCCTTTCTAGAGAAGGAGTTTCTCTCGAAAGAAGTGAGTGGGAGAAAAGTAGAACTTGATGAGGTAACTGTACCTTCTCCCGAATTGGAAAATTGTTCATCACTGAAATCAGTTCCAGTGATTTCTACACCAATTAGTGAGGAAGCTAATGATGATGATCATGAAACTTCAGATCAAGTTACTACAGAACCTCGTAGGTCTTCCAGAGTACGGTCCGCACCAGAGTGGTACGGTAATCCTGTTCTGGAAGTCATGTTACTAGACCATGATGAACCTACGAACTATGAGGAAGCGATGATGAGCCCAGATTCCACAAAATGGCTTAAGGCCATGAAATCTGAGATGGGATCCATGTATGAGAACAAAGTGTGGACTTTGGTGGAGTTGCCCGATGATCGGCAAGCCATATTGTATAAATGGATCTTCAAGAGGAAGACGGACGTTGATAGTAGTGTTACTATCTACAAAGCTCGACTTGTCGCAAAAAGGTTTTTGACAAGTTCAAGGTGTTGACTACAATGAGATTTTCTCAACTGTAACGATGCCTAAGTTTTTCCAAATCATGTTAGCAATTGCCACAATTTATGAAATCTGGCAAATTGATGTCAAAACTACATTCCTTAATGGTTTTCTCAAAGAAGAGTTGTATATGATGCAACCAAAAGGTTTTCTCAATCCTAAAGGTACTAACAAAATGTGCATGCTCCAGCGATCCATCTATGGACTGGTGCAAGCATCTCGGAGTTGGAATATACGCTTTGATGAGTTGATCAAAGCATATAGTTTTATACAGACTTACGGTGAAGCCTGTATTTACAAGAAAGTGAGTGGGAGCACTACAGCATTTCTGATAAGTATATGTGAATGACATATTGTTGATCGGAAATAATGTAGAATTATTCTGCAAAGCATAAAGGAGTGTTTGAAAGGAGTTCTTTAAAATAAAGACCTCAGTAAAGCTACTTACATATTGAGCATCAAGATCTATTGAGATAGATCAAGACGCTTGATAAGATTTTCAATGAGTACATACCTTGACAAGATTTTGAAGTAGTTCAAAATGGAACAGTCAAAGAAGGAGTTCTTGCCTGTGTAGCAAGGTGTGAAGTTGAGTAAGACTCAAGACCCGACCATAGCAGAAAATAGAAAGAGAATGAAAAGTCATTCCCTATGCCTCAATCATAGGTTCTATAAATGTATGCTATGCTATGGACCAGGCCTATTGTATACTCTGCCCTGATTTGGCAAGGGAGTACAATAGTGATCTAGGAGTAGATCACTGGACATTGGTCAAAATTATCCTTAGTGGAATAAGGATATGTTTCTCGATAATGGAAGTGATAAAAGAGCTCGTCGTAAAAGTTACAACGATACAAGCTTTTACACCGATCCAGATGACTCTAAGTCTCAATCTGGATACATATTAAAAGTGGGAGCAATTAGCTAGAGTAGCTCCGTGCAGAGCATTGTAGACATAGAATATTTGCAAAATACATACGGCTCTGAATGTGACAGACCCGTTGACTAAACTTCTCTCACAAGCAAAACATGATCATACCTTAGTACTCTTTGGGTGTTAATCACATAGCGATGTGAACTAGATTATTGACTCTAGTATAACCCTTTGGGTATTGGTCACATGACGATGTGAACTATGGGTGTTAATCATATACAGATATGATTATTGGTGTTAAATCACATGGCGATGTGGACTAGATTATTGACTCTAGTGCAAGTGGGAGACTGAAGGAAATATGCCCTAGAGGAAATAATAAAGTTATTATTTATTTCCTTATTTCATGATAAATGTTTATTATTCATGCTAGAATTGTATTAACCGGAAACATAATACATGTGTGAATACATAGACAAACATAGTGTCACTAGTATGCCTCTACTTGACTAGTTCATGAATCAAAGATGGTTAAGTTTCCTAGCCATGAACAAAAGAGTTGTCATTTGATTAATGAGATCACATCATTAGGAGAATGATGTGATTGACATGACCCATTCCGTTAGCCTAGCACTTGATAGTTTAGTATGTTGCTATTGCTTTCTTCATGACTTATACATGTTCCTGTAACTATGAGATTATGCAACTCCCGTTTACCGGAGGAACACTTTGGGTGCTACCAAACGTCACAACGTAACTGGGTGATTATAAAGGAGTACTACAGGTGTCTCCAAAGGTACATGTTGGGTTGGCGTATTTCGAGATTAGGTTTTGTCACTCCGTTTGTCGGAGAGGTATCTCTGGGCCCTCTCGATAATGCACATCACTATAAGCCTTGCAAGCAATGTAGCTAATGAGTTAGTTACGGAATGATGCATTACGTAACGAGTAAAGAGACTTGCCGGTAACGAGATTGAACTAGGTATTGGATACCGACGATCGAATCTCGGGCAAGTAACATACCGATGACAAAGGGAACAACGTATGTTGTTATGCGGTTTGACCGATAAAGATCTTCGTAGAATATGTAGGAACCAATATGGGCATCCAGGTTCCGCTATTGGTTACTGATCGAGAATAGTTCTAGGTCATGTCTACATAGTTCTCGAACCCGTAGGGTCCGCACGCTTAACGTTACGATGACAGTTATATTATGAGTTTATGAGTTTTGATGTACCGAAGGAGTTCGGAGTCCCGGATGAGATCGGGGACATGACGAGGAGTCTCTAAATGGTCGAGATGTAAAGATAGATATATTGGACGACTATATTCGGAGTTCAGAAAGGTTACGAGTGATTCGGGTATTTTCGGGGGTACCGGGGAGTTACGGGAATACGAGGAGGAAGCAATGGGCCTCATGGGCCAAGTGGTGGAAGAGAGGAGGTAGGGCGCACGGCCCCCCTAGCCCAAACCAAATTGGACTAGGGGGCCGGCCCCCCTTTCCTACTCTTCCTCCCTCTCCTTCCTTCTCCTTCTCCTTTGAAAGATCGAGGATGTCGCCTAGAAGGGGGGTGAATAGGCGCTTTAAAATAATTACGGTTTAGGCTTGAACAAATGCGGAATAAACCTAACGGTTAATTTGTCAAGCACAAAACCTAAAACAACTAGGCTCACCTATGTGCACCAACAACTTATGCTAAGCAAGATAAGCAACTATGTGATAGCAAGATATATGACAAAGAACAATATGGCTATCACAAAGTAAAGTGCATAAGTAAATGGCTCGGGTAAGAGATAACCGAGGCACGCGGAGACGACGATGTATCCCGAAGTTCACACCCTTGCGGATGCTAATCTCCGTTTGGAGCGGTCTGGAGGCACAATGCTCCCCAAGAAGCCACTAGGGCCACCGTAATCTCCTCACGCCCTCGCACAATGCAAGATGCCGTGATTCCACTAAGGGACCCTTGAGGGCGGTCACCGAGCCCGTACAAATGGCAACCCTTGGGGGCGGTCACCGAACCCGTACACTTTGGAAACCCTTGGGGGCAGTCACCGGAACCCGTCAAGATGCTCGGGGCGATCTTCACAACCTAATTGGAGACCCCGACGCTTGCCCGGAGCTTTACACCACAATGATTGAGCTCCGAACACCACCAACCGTCTAGGGCGCCCAAGCTCCCAAGAGGAACAAGCTCAAGGGCACCAAGCACCCAAGAGTAATAAGCTTCTCAAACTTCACTTCCACGTATCACCGTGGAGAACTCAAACCGATGCACCAAATGCAATGGCAAGGGCACACGAAGTGCCCAAGTCCTTCTCTCTCAAATCCCACCGAAGCAAATAATGCTAGGGAGGAAAATGAGAGGAAGAACAAGAAGGAGAACACCAAGAACTCCAAGATAAAGATCCAAGGGGTTCCCCTCACATAGAGGAGAAAGTGATTGGTGGAAATGTGGATCTAAATCTCTCTCTCTTTTCCTCAAAACTAGCAAGAATCCATGGAGGATTGAGAGTTAGCAAGTTCGAAGAAGGTCAATAATGGGGAAGAACACGAGCTCAAAGGATAAGGTTCAATGGGAAGAAGACCTTTTATAGGACCTCCGAATCCAACCGTTATGTGCTCAGGTCGTGCACAAGCGGCACTACCGCTTGGAGGAGCGGTACTACCGCTTGGAGGAGCGGTACTACCGCTTAGCACGCTCAAAACAGCCCAAACGAGAGAGAAAACACGAGTTTTTGGTCCGGGGCGGTACTACCGCTTAGGAGCCACGGTAGTACTGCTCTGGAGCGGTAGTACCGCTCAGGAGCCGCGGTAGTACCGCTCTAGAGCGGTAGTAAAAAATTACATCCGCTCTAGTCGCGGTAGTACCGCTGCAGCCTTCACCAAAACAGCCACAACTTTTGCAAACGGACTCCGAATTTGATGAAACCAAGTTTGTTGGAAAGCTAGCGACAAGGGCTAACACAATCTTGAAAGAAATACCAATAATAAGCAAATGAGAAAAGGCCCAAAAGAAAATGGTGAGAACCCTTCCTCGGAGAAGATCGGTAAAACCTCCAACACCGAAAACATCATAGAAGACGCATGCAAACTCCGTTTTCGATGAACTCAAGCTTGTCATAAAGATGACCATAAGCTCTAAGACTCACAAAGAGAATCAAACAAGAACAAAGAAACATGATGCAAGGATGCAATGGTTTGAGCTCTCGACGAACGATACGATCAAGCTACTCACTTGAGAGCCCCCCTTGATAGTACGGCTATCGATCCTATAACCCGGTCTCCCAACTACCACCATGAGACCGGTAAAATAGAAAACCTATCAAGGGCAAACCTTTGCCTTGCACATGGTCCACTTGAGCTAGATGATGACGATCTTGACTCCCTCAAGTTGGACCACCTTTCTTGATTGCATTGGCTCGATGAAGACTAGATGATTGCTCCCCCATAGTCACTATGGGTGAGCGACTCTTGACACATCTTCACAAGTCCATTGACACCACAATGGATGGCAAGATTCAAACTTGATTGCTCCCCCATACTCCATTATGGGTGAGCCACTCTTTGTGTTGCTCCACTTGAACTTGCACACTGCAAACTTGATGACGATCACCACTTGATGTCATCCTCCATGGGTTGTATGGGATCTTCCTCTTGACGCAAGACCATGGAAACATACCTAACCCCACAAAGAACTCTCACGTAGACCATGGGTTAGTACACAAAGCGTAATGGACAATGCTTACCATACCATGGGAACACTTGGTCCCACTCGGTACATCTTCTATGCTTTGTGAGTTGATCAACTTGATTCACTCTTGACTTAGTCTTGATCAACCTTGAATCTTTCCAACTCTCTTCATTTGGATGATGTATTGAAGGTAAATATGAATGATCGCACAATCTTCTTCTTCAAGACATGCTTGCAATAAGCTCAACACTCACATGACCAATCTTTGGATAATTCCTTAATAGCACCTTGGTCAACCCATAAACTCCTTGAAACCAACACATGGACTTCAAGAAATGCCTATGGAAACATCCTTCAAATATAACTCGATGCAACCATTAGTCCATAGAGAATGTCATCAATTACCAAAACCACACATGGTGGCACCGCATGTCCTTTCAATCTCCCCCATTTTGGTAATTGATGACAATCACTTTCAAGAGAGTTTATATAAGGAATTATGCATCACAATGCAATGCAACAACCAATGATGCAGGAGAATGAGATGCAAATGCTTAGGACCAAAACCAAAGCAAGGAGAAAACTCAGAAGACTTCTCCACAAAACTCTCTGAAACTCCTCCCCCATTGGCATCGATTGCCAAAATGGGTGAAAAGCTGAGAAGGCCAAAATAAAAGGTGTTCCTCCATAAATTGTGTATTTCTCAACAAGAGAGTGGAATGCAATACACATATCCAACTGCCAATACTTGGAGGAAGACAAACTATATTGAGGTCCAAACATTGCAACAAAAATATATGACACAAAGACATAACAAAGAGAGACACAAGCAATCAGAAGATACCAATTGAAGCAAGCAATCAACGGATATCAATTGAACCAACTAGACAAATGATCCTACATGCCACAAGAAAAAAGATATTATGATAAACGCAAAGGAGTGTTCTAAAGAAACTAGAGAAGCTCCCCATGATTTGTGCAAACATAAGAATTTTTGTATTTGAATACAAAGTGCACAAAATAGGATCATAGCTCCCCAAAAATCAATAGAAACTCACATCCAGTGCAAGTGAGCATATAGGAAACAAAGCCTAGCGCTTGCAACAAGCACATGGTTGAGCAACATGTAAAAGAGGCAACTTAAGAATAGGCTCAACCAAAATGATGTGTGTGAGTCATGGCGAAGCACTTGAGAGGACTAAAATTAGGATGAGCATTAAGCATCAACATAGTCTTGAAATAATGAGGCACACGGTGCAAGGCCTATCATTCCCACACACACAACTAGCAAATGGGTTCACAAGCTTACTAATAAGCATATAAAGAACTTATGCATGTGACAACCCGTGGTGAAGATAGAAGATGAAAGCCTCATCAAGACGAGGGATGCCAATTAAGATGGCAAAAGCCTTGTAAAGATAAGCATGAAGAAAATAATCTTCACCACACAAGAGTGCATAAAGATGCAATGATAGAGGACACGCACTCAAGGCAAAAGCTTTCACGGAGCCACCAAAGAAATAACATAAGAAAGACAAGGTGGACGTGAAAGAAAGGATATCAACTAGAGATGTAATTTCTCTCAAGTGTATAAGGTTCTATGTAGACAAAATCATGATGATATATATATATATCTACAAAGAAGGATGTACACCCGAAATAGTTACACCACGAAGGAACAAGATATCCACAAGGAAGTCATAAATATACCAATAAGATATTTTCTTGAAAGCATAGCACTTGGCTAGATATGGTCTTATTGTATATAAATGAAGTCCAAACACACATCCATCAAGGGCATCACAAATAGCAACAAAGATCATCGTTGGGATGCTTTGAGAAAGGAAACAAGTATCACAAGATATGAAATGAATATCATGCCAAGATACAGCCTACACAAGGTTGAATGCAAGAGAGGAAAGCATGAATAGATACTTGTTACCGAGATATCATTGGAAGGATGTAGTAGATACCAATTGAAGGTAGATAGTAGTTCATTGATCATCCTAGCTTGACTCCAATATCCACATGGTGACAACACCTTCCTTGTGAGTGAGCCGAGCATCCAATGCATCTCCAAATGTTCCTAGAAGAACAACACAAACTAAACGGTACCCAAACTCATCGGGACCAAATAGTTAGAAACACCAATACATAGGACAAACTCCACATAAATATGTGCATATAGATATGAAAATGAATTTCATGCACATCTCATCCAAATTGAGACTAGGTGGAGTTTCCCCTATATATTGAGTCAAAGAAAGAAAGCATGCCAAATGAAATACATGAAGTAAACATGCATGCTCAAGACTTTCAAAACCCGAAACCAAAAGACAAAGAAATTCCAAGTGAAAAGGATACTAAATGGAGAAATCATCAGTTGGAAGATATCATTAAAGATACATCAAGGAATGAGATATCCATTGATACACACTAAACTAAAGATGTCAAACTCCCAAAGAGAGGATGGTTTCAAACAAACCAAGCCCTCAACAAAGTTTCATGATGGCACAAAGTACCAAAAAGAAATGGCTTGCCTTCCACCAAAACACACTTGATAAGGATCACAAGAAGAGTATTCTGAAGAAAATAGAATAGCTCCCCCAGGAGTTGTCAATTATATAGGATTTGTATTTGAATACAAAATGCACAAGGTGGGATCACCGCTTTCACTATATCTAGAAAACACTAGACAAGAACAAGAAATAAACAAGATTCACAAGTGGTATGGAAGACAACGGGAGTTGACACAATCCTTGGAAAGAGAAGAGGCAAGTAAAACAAAAGCCAATGTAAAGATGATCAATAAATTCTACCACACATAAATGACTACCAATTGTCAAAAGACAAGAAGTAGATGGAAAGAATTCCCGGTGGTAGATAGCAAGGATATCCAACATCATCTTCACACCACACACAAGCAGATTGCAACTTGTAGAGCTAACATGCCACCTAGGAACAAGATAATCTACAATATCAACACTAGGTGACAATATCTCAAATGTACACATTTTCTAGGCTAGTAATATACATAGCATATTACTCCCCCATAATGTGATACCAATGAAGAAAACTTAACAAGAGGCAATAAGAGGATCCAACAAGAGATAATTAATGGACAATTTAGAATTTGAATTTCTCATGAGAAGACATACCACATAGTGACTAGATAATCTTGTAATATCAATACTAGATGGTATTCCTCATGTACACACACTTATAGGAGTGTGAGGTGCACAAAGCACATCACTCCCCAATAATGGGATATTCCATTAATCTCTCACAAGAGCCAACTAAGATACAAAGAAGATGCACAAAGGCTCAACACACAACTCACACGTACATGAAGTGCACACCAACATACATAAGAAAGTTGGAAGCGCAACATATACAAACACATGCAAGGAACAAAACCAAAACATGCAAGGGGGCAAGTAACTTTCAAAGTAAACAATTTAAGTACAAGTTACCGCAAGGAGGCACATTGGATATAAGATAGAAACTTGATAATCCAATTGACTTGGCTTGTGACAAAAAGAATGATGAAATCCCCTTAATTCTTCATAATGTAGCCAAGTCTCCAATGCCCTCCAAAAACACCTATTGATCAAGTTTGAGCTTGTTGGTCCCCAACCAAGTTGGGTCCTAAGAGGTTAGTCACAATAGGCTTGGCTACCCAAATGGTTCTTTTCTTGACACCACTTTGAGTACCAACAAACTTGGCAAACACATTGCCAACCTTATCCTTCCCAAGAGAATAGATATCATCAATAATAATTGGGTTGGATAAGTTACCACTAGTGCATGAAGAAGCGACGTGACCTTTCTCATGACATAAGTAGCAACGTCTACTCTTCACTTTCTTCTCACTTGATTTTTTCCACAAGAGAAGCATTAGCTTGAGTCTTCTCGGGAAGTGGCATTTCTTCAACTTGAGGTTGAGCATGAGATTGAACTTGTGCCCTCTTCCCTTGTTGCTTGACACTAATGGCCTTCTTCTTCAATGGGCAAGATCTAACATGATGCCCTTCTACTTTGCACTTGAAGCAAACAATCTTGGCCGAATTCTTGACTTGTTCTTGGCCCTTCTTTTTGTTCATGTTGGACTTCTTCTTCTTATTGGAGTTGAATCCAAGTACACCTTTGTCATTGGGGATTTTGCACACTCAAGATATTGTTGAGTGCGGATTTCCTTCATGACACTTTTCAAGTCTTTCTTCAAAGAAGTGACTTGGGCCTTGAGATCTTTGATTTCCTCTACATGGTTAGTCTCAACACAAGTACTAGAGGAAGTATAAGCTTCATCGTTAGAGCAACAAGGCAAGGAAAGCAATTCATCACAAGATGTACCAAAATTGTGAGTAGATGAATTACAAGGACTAGCACATGGCAATATACTATTTTGACTAGAAGTAGTGCTAGTATCCACATGAGGCTCACTAGATGTTACCTTAACAATCATGGCCTCATGAGCTATCTTTAGCACACTATGGGATACTAGAAGATCATCATGAGAGCTTGAGAGCTTTTCATGACTTTCTTCCAATTTCCCATAATTGCAAGATAGCACCTCAAGTTGAGCCCGTAGCTCAACATTCTCCTTCAAAATGGATGCTTCACAAGTAATAGAATTAGTAGCACAAGCATCATCATTAACAACAAGAGGAGAAGGCAACTTGGCAAGCTCTTTTAAATAAGAAGCTTCAAGTTGAGCATGAGACTCGGTGAGTTTGATGACCTCACCCTTGATGACCCTTGAGCCATTTTCGAGGTGCTCAAAATCCTCAAGGAGTCTAGCATGAGCAACTTCAAGCTTAGCATTTTTAGTTTCAAAAACATTGGCCACCTCAAGGGCTCTATCAGTAGATTCCTTCACTCTAGACAATTCTAGAGCTAAAGTCTCCTCAAGAGATTCCTTGGTGGTTTGTTCAAGTTCAAGAGCTTGAGAGAGGTCTGCAATCTCATTAGCGTAATCACGCCCATGACCTTCCATTTTATCAATGGTGACCTCATGCTCCTCAAGACGAGATTCTAACTCATCAATATATTTCTTGCTCTCAATAGCAATGGACATAATTTCCATGAAGTTGGAACGAGCAATTTTATTTTTATGAAGAGCTTTAAAAACCATTTTCCCCCTTAATTTTTAAGGAGGCAACATTATCATTCTCTTCATCATTATCCTCATCATCGTTAGCATCAACATCATCATCAAGAGACATATTGGGGTACAAAGTAGGAGATACCTTTGACGCCTTAGCCATAAGGCAAAACGCAATAGATGATGATGTAGGATCCCTTGAGGCACCATTAAACACCACATCTTGTTCCATGGAGTGTTCGGTTTCCTCTACATTGTTAGCACAACAATTCGAGGAAATAGATGCATTTTTATCATGGCAACAAGACATAGCAAGCATATCATCATGATATTTAGTCAAGCAATTTATACATGATATGCAAGGACTATCAACACAAGCATGTGAAACATTTGGAGTGTTCGAAGTGTTAAAGCCCAAAGAGGGAGCATTGCAATAATATAGTGATGAAGGACCATCCACAATAAGCATACTATCATCATTGCAATGACCAACACTACTCACCATATCATTACCTTGTGGAAAACCACATGTAGGTGAAGTAGAAGAAGTTGAGAAGACTATATGACCGGAGGTGGAGGGAGAACAACCATCCCCACAAATTTTGGACACACCATATTTATCTTGAAGCTTTGTCCATAACTCATGTGCATCCTGGAACGGCATGAGTTGAAAAATAACTACATTGCTCAAAGCATCGAAAAGCACATTAGAGGCTTGAGCATTGAGATAAGAGTTTTTCTCATCCTCTAAAGATAATCTTTGGGGATCCTTTGGAGGAGAAAAACCCATATCTACAATTCGCTCTAAATTTGGGTCCATGACCCTAAAGAGATTAAGCATGCGAATTACCCAAACATCAAAATTTGTGCCATCGAAACTAAGAGTGTCAAAGAATCCTAATCCTCTAGTCGACATATTTACTCTCTAGGCGGTTAAGCCCAACAAAGAGAGACGAGGCTCTGATACCAATTGAAAGATCGAGGATGTCGCCTAGAGGGGGGGGTGAATAGGCGCTTTAAAATAATTACGGTTTAGGCTTGAACAAATGCGGAATAAACCTAACGGTTAATTTGTCAAGCACAAAACCTAAAACAACTAGGCTCACCTATATGCACCAACAACATATGCTAAGCAAGATAAGCAACTATGTGATAGCAAGATATATGACAAAGAACAATATGGCTATCACAAAGTAAAGTGCATAACTAAAGGGCTCGGGTAAGAGATAACCGAGGCACGCGGAGACGACGATGTATCCCGAAGTTCACACCCTTGCGGATGCTAATCTTCGTTTGGAGCGGTGTGGAGGCACAATGCTCCCCAAGAAGCCACTAGGGCCACCGTAATCTCCTCACGCCCTCGCACAATGCAAGATGCCGTGATTCCACTAAGGGACCCTTGAGGGCGGTCACCGAACCCGTACAAATGGCAACCCTTGGGGGCGGTCACCGAACCCGTACACTTTGGCAAACCTTGGGGGTGGTCACCGGAACCCGTCAAGATGCTCGGGGCGATCTCCACAACCTAATTGGAGACCCGACGCTTGCCGGAGCTTTACACCACAATGATTGAGCTCGAACACCACCAACCGTCTAGGGCGCCAAGCACCCAAGAGGAACAAGCTGAAGGGCACCAAGCACCCAAGAGTAATAAGCTTCTCAAACTTCACTTCCACGTATCACCGTGGAGAACTCAAACCGATGCACCAAATGCAATGGCAAGGGCACACGGAGTGCCAAGTCCTTCTCTCTCAAATCCCACGAAGCAACTAATGCTAGGGAGGAAAATGAGAGGAAGAACAAGAAGGAGAACACCAAGAACTCCAAGATCAAGATCCAAGGGTTCCCTCACATAGAGGAGAAAGTGATTGGTGGAAATGTGGATCTACATCTCTCTCTCTTTTCCTCAAAACTAGCAAGAATCCATGGAGGATTGAGAGTTAGCAAGCTCGAAGAAGGTCAACAATGGGGAAGAACACGAGCTCAAAGGATAAGGTTCAATGGGAAGAAGACCCTTTTATAGGACCTCCGAATCCAACCGTTATGTGCTCAGGTTAGTGCAAGTGGTACTACCGCTTGGAGGAGCGGTACTACCGCTTGGAGGAGCGGTACTACCGCTTAGCACGCTCAAAACAGCCCAAACGAGAGAGAAAACACGAGTTTTTGGTCCGGGGCGGTACTACCGCTTAGGAGCCACGGTAGTACTGCTCTGGAGCGGTAGTACCGCTCAGGAGCCACGGTAGTACCGCTCTAGAGCGGTAGTAAAAAATTACATCCGCTCTAGTCGCGGTAGTACCGCTGCAGCCTTCACCAAAACAGCCACAACTTTTGCAAACGGACTCCGAATTCGATGAAACCAAGTTTGTTGGAAAGCTAGCGACAAGGGCTAACACAATCTTGAAAGAAATACCAATAATAAGAAAATGAGAAAAGGCCCAAAAGAAAATGGTGAGAACCCTTCCTCGGAGAAGACCGGTAAAACCTCCAACACCGAAAACATCATAGAAGACGCATGCAAACTCCGTTTTCGATGAACTCAAGCTTGTCATAAAGATGACCATAAGCTCTAAGACTCACAAAGAGAATCAAACAAGAACAAAGAAACATGATGCAAGGATGCAATGGTTTGAGCTCTCGACGAACGATACGATCAAGCTACTCACTTGAGAGCCCCCCTTGATAGTACGGCTATCGATCCTATAACCCGGTCTCCCAACTACCACCATGAGACCGGTAAAATAGAAAACCTATCAAGGGCAAACCTTTGCCTTGCACATGGTGCACTTGAGCTAGATGATGACGATCTTGACTCCCTCAAGTTGGACCACCTTTCTTGATTGCATTGGCTCGATGAAGACTAGATGATTGCTCCCCCATAGTCACTATGGGTGAGCGACTCTTCAGCACATCTTCACAAGTCCATTGACACCACAATGGATGGCAAGATTCAAACTTGATTGCTCCCCCATACTCCATTATGGGTGAGCCACTCTTTGTGTTGCTCCACTTGAACTTGCACACTGCAAACTTGATGACGATCACCACTTGATGTCATCCTCCATGGGTTGTATGGGATCTTCCTCTTGACGCAAGACCATGGAAACATACCTAACCCCACAAAGAACTCTCACGTAGACCACGGGTTAGTACACAAAGCGTAATGGACAATGCTTACCATACCATGGGAACACTTGGTCCCACTCGGTACATCTTCTATGCTTTGTGAGTTGATCAACTTGATTCACTCTTGACTTAGTCTTGATCAACCTTGAATCTTTCCAACTCTCTTCATTTGGATGATGTATTGAAGGTAAATATGAATGATCACACAATCTTCTTCTTCAAGACATGCTTGCAATAAGCTCAACACTCACATGACCAATCTTTGGATAATTCCTTAATAGCACCTTGGTCAACCCATAAACTCCTTGAAACCAACACATGGACTTCAAGAAATGCCTATGGAAACATCCTTCAAATATAACTCGATGCAACCATTAGTCCATAGAGAATGTCATCAATTACCAAAACCACACATGGTGGCACCGCATGTCCTTTCATCCTTCCCTTCCTTCCCCTCTCCTAGTTGGACTAGGAAAGGAGGGAGTCCTACTCCCGGTGGGAGTAGGACTCATCCCTGGCGCGCCCTCCCTTGGCCGGCCGCCTCCTCCCCCTTGCTCCTTTATATACGGGGGCAGGGGGCACCCCATGACACACAAGTTGATCTACGGATCGTTCCTTAGCCGTGTGCGGTGCCCCCTCCACCATATTCCACCTCGGTCATATCGTCGCAGAGTTTAGGCGAAGCCCTGCGCCGGTAGAACATCAACATCATCACCACGCCGTCGTGCTGACGGAACTCATCCCCGACGCTTTGCTGGATCGGAGCCCGGGGATCATCATCGAGCTAAACGTGTGCTGAACTCGGAGGTGCCGTACGTTCGGTACTTGGATCGGTCGGATCATGAAGACGTATGACTACATCAACCGCGTTGTCATAACGCTTCCGCTTACGGTCTACGAGGGTACGTGGACATACACTCTCCCCTCTCGTTGCTATACCATCACCATGATCTTGCGTGTGCGTAGGAATTTTTTTGAAATTACTACGTTCCCCAACATTAACCTCTACTCCTAATGTATTTTCTTCTTTGGTTCTAGGTCTCCTACATGACGACATGCCTACCCTCGACGAGTCCATTACTCCAATGGGAAAACCGATGGCCACGGTGGACGATGATGCACCCCCCACATGGTTCCATCAAGATGAAGATGACAACAAGTGGATCTTCAACACCTCACCGACAACACATGAGCGGTGCTCCAAAGGTAACATAGGTGATGGTGCTTCTCTTGTCCCACTAGCGGACTATCTTACCAATGATTGTTTGCATGATGTTGACCCACCTATTCCCATGCTTCATGCTAGTGCGACTTCCTCATGTCATGCCTTACCTATTTATGATGAATATGATGATGAGCATGTTGCGTTGCCTAGTTGAGATGCTATGCTTCATAGGATATCATGTGAAAATTCTATTGGTCACTTCATGTTTGATAATCCTTTAAACTTGTCATATGCTATGAGTGAGATCTCCCATATTGCATCATTTCAACATAGTAACTATGCATGCCCCATTAAAATAAATCCTATTTGCACTTATGGCATAGATGACGAGATGATGGTCATTGGCTTTTGTTTTTCATGTGATGATATTGTCATGCTTCCTTTACATGATTTGTGCCATTCATCTACTATGTCATGCCATGATCACATTGTTCCGAATATGCTTTTGTTTTGGCTGTTGTCAATATTCTCCATGTGATGTTCCTACTAATGCTCATGAGGAGACCCCCATAGTTTCCTCATACATATTAGGAGATTTTGATGCATTCCATACTTTGCATGATTCCCATGATTGCGTGCACCATATGCATTCCATGAATAACAATTCTCTACATATATCTCATGATGCATTACATCCTTTGAGTCTCCATTATGTCATACATAATAACAAACCTCTCATGATGGATGACATGTTTCTATATCACGCCTCTCATTTATTTGAGCATTGGATATTTTGTGCTAACCAACACAAGCACGCACGCATCATGATGGATGATGTGTACATATACCACGCACACACAATTTTTCCTTTGCCTTTGTTTTGTGTAGGTACTTATGAACACTCGTCAACGTCACAATCCCATGAGTTGATGAAACGAGCTCTTGAGAGCAACGACGGTTTGAGATCCCGTGGACTATCCTTACCACCGTTCCCTTCGCTCAAGGACTACACGCATCTCTTCTACTTGGCTCTCACATGGCTATGGGCTATATATCACTTATTTGCCTTATGCTCATTTTACCATGTTCACCTTGCATGATATGCTTGCTCCTATGCCTTTGCCATGCAATTGTGACCCTTGCTTGCATCTACCCATGATTCACCATTATGCTACTTCTATGTGTATTTGCATGCTTGGTGGAGATACTTGTTGCTATTGCCATGTTTACCATGTGACACATGCTATTCTTGATTCTTGTGTTGGGAGAGTCATGATGTTCCATTGCTATTTACCTAGGACTTCTTGCCAATACAATGATGGTGCTTTCCTCATATCTAACTTTCATGCTTGTGCTATGACATGTGAATTATTCATGCACACTATGTGCACACATGACATGCTTACTATGATTCCTTCTAGTACGTTGCATATTCGCACTACTAACTTGCTTGACTTGATCGCTATGATTGCTTGCTATGGTGCATCACCCATGTTCCACTCTTACTCGCTTTATTGTGTTGATGACATATATGTTCATGCCTCTCACTTGATTTGTCTTGATCATAGTCTCTTGTGTACATTAGTTGCCTCTTTCATATCCACTTGTATTGAGTGCAATCATACTATGATTATTGATCTTGGAGACTTTAACACCTTACTTGTGATGCATGCTTGTTTGATTGAGCCTCTTGTATTTGGTTGTTCTTGCATCATATGCCTCCATACTATGAAATGCTCCCTTGTCCTTTCTTATGATGAGCATGATGCACACACTTGTTGGGTATCTTACCACACAAATGATAGGTTTTGCACTTCCGCTAACCTCATTTGTTTTTCCGAGTGTTTGTCATGTTATTTCATTTTGGAGGATTCACAAGATGATGCCATTATGCGACAACTTGGTCATGCGAAGGCATACACGATGTGCAACACCAACATTCTCCTTAATGTGAACTCTTTCCCTTTGAGCCATCCTCAATTACGCATATTGGATGGGTCATTCTTTCATTGTTGTCTCCTTCTTCTTGTCTACATGATACATCTATTGGAGGGAGGACCGGCAGTGAAGATTGGCTCTATGGACCTTCACATTGAGGAGCGCTCGCACTCATTGGATGCACCTTCGGAACTCCACTCATGCCACGACATCGAGCAATGGTACACCAACACCTCCATATTTGTTGATTGTGCTCACACATGTCATGCTCGATGGACATATCATACTCACCACAAGTTTGCACCCTATGCATGGATTGACTCACATTATGATTGTCTTGTTGCATCTTGTATTCCCATGTCATCCATGATATATGAGCTTGTGCATTTCCTTAGCAAATTTGTTGTGATCTTCCTTGATGGCATATTCATACATAATGATCACACTGCCTACCATCAATTGCATGATAACATAATCATATTGAGCATCCATTGCCATACTCATGCTATTGATAGACCGTCTCACTATGACATCATTTTGAATCGTGGTTGCATTGATCATATTCACGACACATTTGTGTGCACAATGATTAAATTTGCTCCCATGAATGATTTGCATATCATTCTATATCATCTTCATAAGCTTCATGCACTTTGTCACGAACAATCTTGCCGCACGGACTCATATTTACTTCATGGACACTTTGTGTGCGCTAACCATTGTATTTCCGAGTGTAATTTGTGTTTGCTCATTTTGCATGTACCACATACGGGAGACACCTTGGAGTACTTGGATTGCGCAATGCCTTCATCTACGTCCAACTACAAGTCCGTCCACGACAAACGTTTCCATGGTGATGAGGATCACGATCCGAGGTTGGCTCTTTCCTAGGGGGGGAGGGGAATGATGCGGAGCATCCCACGTACATCCTCATGTACACTCCGACTACTCTCCAAGCCCCAAGAGGACATATGACGAGACCTCAAACATACGCCATTGGACACAAGGTGAATTCACTCCTCTTCGAACCGTCACTTTCCGCATGTGAGACATGGCTACTACCTCATGCATGGACCTTGCATATACTCAGGTACAACCAAGATGACCATGGAGAATCCAAGGACCAAGGCCAAGCATGGAAGAGGAGAAGGAAGAAGAAGAACAGAGCAAGACAGGACTTGCCCGGATCATCCGGACCCCCAGCCGGACGATCCGGACCAAGCCCGGATGATCCAGGCCCCCGCCCGGACGATCCGGGTAATGTGCCCGAAGACACCCGAAGCCTGCTCGACGAAGCCGGATCATCCGGACGGCCGCCCGGATCTTCCGGACTAACACCCGGATCATCCGGGTCACCTTCCGGATCATTCGGACCATGCCTGCGTGCGTGACTTGGGCCGAGGCCCGTGTACCCCTTCGCCCCTCACTTACCCCTTCGTGGCTTAGCACTATATATAGACCCCCTCCTCCTCCTAGTTAGAGTTAGCATTGTGATAGCTCATACTTTGAGATAGAGGCTTGCTCATCCATCCGGATCTACTCCATTGCGAGGGACCGACACCTCTTCGGAGAAGATCCTCGTTGGATTCAAGACCTCCTTTCGGAGAAGACCCTCTTCAAGACCCCCTCACGGAGAAGAACCGGTTACCCTATGTATCGTCGTTTGTTGGATTCGGATCTTGTATCACTTTGTGTCTCGATGATCTAGCGCATGTGTGACTTTATTCTTGTTGGTTGAGTGTTCTCTCGTGTTTTTCCCTCGTTCCCTTCCTCGTGTTCTTCATGTTCTTGGTAGGATCCCACTCCAATCGTGAAAGATCAGGCCACTAGGGCTCTACCCTACATCACAAGACCTCCAAGGGGATCAGCCTCCTCAGGCTGGCTCCTGAGGAGCGGAGATTTCTATGCAAGGCTCACCTCGCGAGGTTCGGATGACGTGAGCCATGACGATCGAGGCCAGGTGAGCGTCAGGCGGGCGCCAGCGGGCGCAGTGTATCAGTTTCCTCTTTGGTGCAAAGGAGGCAAGTAGCAGACGCGGAGTCCCGAGTAAGCAGTCAAAGGTTTCCATTCCCGTGCAACAAGACCAAGACCGCCAGGAAGGCAGGACGGAGGTCATCGCCGAGCCCACCGCAGCATCACCACCAGAGACCTTTGCAGGCGAAGACCACTTTAGTCAGGATAAGATGTACTTGTTGTCTCCCTTCAAATTTAGTCGTTGTGGGATCTCTTCCCGCCTCCGTTCGGGAAGAGGACCAAGGCCACTATAAATAGAACCTAGCCACCATGGGCAAAGGGGGAGGTCGATCGGATCAATTCCACCCTCACCAGCTCACTTGAGCCCAAGAACACGCCTCGTGAGGTTGTTCTCCACTGTACTAGTTCTTTCTCAGCCCCTCGAGGCAAATCCACCACAAAGCAGGAGTAGGGTTTTACACCGCAAGGTGGCCCGAACCTGGGTAAACTTTTGTGTCCTGTTTCCTTCGAGCTCGACGCGTTAGGATGTGTGATTAGCGAGTCGGCGGACTGGGGAGAGAGAGATCTTCGCACGCACCCCAGAGTTTGAACCTCTCAAGGGTCTACGGAACCCATAATCCGACACTGGCAACACATACAGATAACAAAAATTGAACGGTACCGGAGTTCTTATCCCAAAAAAATGCACCATACTATTCTGAGTTCAGCACTAATTGCCATGGCGCGGTAACAAGAAGTTCAGCCACGGTTTATTTCATTGCCATGGAGGCAGCATGCATGTCGGTCAGCGTCCCTACGTTTCCGTGATCGACTCAAAATCTGTACCATTCCTGGCGTGTAGCCTACATCTTTTAAAAGGCCAGTGACCTGCAAAGAAACCAAATTCAATTGATGAAGCGGCTAGAAGGGGATAAATAAACGCTGCAAATATAGTGTACAATCCATGGTTAGCGCTTGACCGGTCTACTAGATGGATGTATTTACACAACATTTAGCATGCAAAGAAGGTCGTTTCCCTAGTTAGGGATAAGAATCCTAGTTCTACTGCCTTCCTCCAATTGAGTACCACTGAATTTCAAGATCATTAACTTGCAATCAAATGTAACGTTAATGACTAAATAACATTTGCATTACCTCGCCCTGTGATCTATTGTCACAGCCCTAGCCTAGGGTAACGTAATAACTACATTAGAGAGCATCCATGCATCATATTTAAATTTAAAGAAATTAGAATTGAGGGAAATTCAAAGCCTCAAAATTAAATAAAGGGCAAAAACCCAAAAGTTATTTTCCAAAACGACTTGTTAAACCCTGGAACTTTTGGCAAGAGCTTATAATAAATACTAGGACATTGCCCGTGCGTTGCAACGAGGCATAAATATTTTAATGATAAATAACAATCTTATGAACAAATACCACCTTCTAATTTCTCATGCACATCAAGCAGCATCGAAGCATACACCTCCCTGAAAGCTCTTCAGACAAACCCACATACATGCAACATCAAAGTTTGAACAAATAGTGAATCAATTATGACACAAACAAATTGTAGCGAAATAATAGTGATTACTCACATCCATATTGCTTAACTTAAGCATCACCAGGAGGGCACTTAATTAGTTCCTGAAGGCACTTAAATGTAGTTTCATTGGCAGGCACAACAGTGACCACAACATTCTTTCCACCAACTTCAGTAACCACGTTGCATAATGTCATCCATTCTTCCATCTACCAAGTGTGTGGAAACACAAAGCTCAATAATACATTATATGGTATTTGATAACTTTTTGGACTCTTTACAATTGTTCCAAAAAATTCAATCGATTTTTATGTTGGAGCAGATACAAATATATCACCAATAATTTCCAAGATGAGATGTTTAGGTTACACTGAGAAAGTCATGATGAGAAAATAAATATAAGCTACATTTTATAGTCATACTTCTTAAATAAGGTGGCATTTCTCCATCAATACCAACTTGATAGTTGGGGGCACCTGAAAATAAGATTTAACATATCAAAACGCCACTTCTTCCCAGGAAAGAGATTGTATCCAAGGTATCACAAAGTGAAAAGTGTCTCCATGGTAGAAAGAGAAAGCATGTTCAGAACCATTATTTATCACACCAAAATGGATGTAAGTAGAAACAACACTTTTTCTTGGAGCGGATGTAAAATTCATATTACAACAATCATCGAATTTCCTAAATGAACCTACACACACCAGTAACAATTTTTGCTTCCCTAGGGAATCTTCCTGGATTGTTTCTTGTATGTCCATTCCTCCTAATCTCCGGTTCTGTACAAAGCTCTTCCATCAAACTGCACAAAACAGAAAAATAAACACGACAATTGCATGATCAACATAAATCGTGTGTTCCAATGGAAAGAAATGTAATGCAGCCATATAATTCTATGCTGATTACAGTACAAGTTGTAATACAGATCGACCAAAATGTAAGTTTCAAGAACCTGGATTAGCATCCTTTAACCTGTTGGAATTAAACACGAACACAGCCTCCCAATATTGGTACGTGTCCAAGTTGATAACGCATGTACGTATCCGAGTAGTACTGGAGTTAGCCTCGGAGTAGGATTGGTCTAGTTAGCTGCTAGTGCTATTTATATACGTGCAACCAGCCTTGTAAATTTGTACGGTGAATCGCAAAAGCAATAAAGAAAACAACAGGTACGATACGTACCTGCGGCCATCAATTAGCAATACTGTGTGCGTGCATTACGTTTGTTTCCAGCCGGATTCGATCAAAGGCAAGGATAGTTGGCTGTTGCGTATACGCACGTACGTGGATAGGCTATTTGTGGCTAGCTTTGCACTGCGGTGCCTCTCGGCGTAAAAGCAACTCGTCGAGTTCGTCAGCGAGCTTCGTCTGTCATCGTCGTTCGTCGTCGGTCATTGCCGTCGCCGGAAAGTACTCGGTGTCGGGTCTGGGCCAACAATTGGTATCAGAGGCTAACTCCAGTACAACCCGCGTTTTTGAATGGCGAGTTAGAAGGAGATGTGTATGTGAATCAGCCACCGGGATTCATCAAAGAGGGAGAGGAACACAAGGTATTAAAGCTACACAAAGTCTTGTATGGGCTACGGCAGGGCTCTCGGGCATGGAGCATCAAACTTGATCAGACGATGATTTCTCTTGGATTTGAGAAAGCCCCACTAGAGCATGCGATGTACAAGAGAGGTGAAGGAAGGGATCGTCTACTAGTTGGCATCTACGTCGACGACTTATTGATTACTGGAGCAGATGAAGAGGTGATTGCAAAGTTCAAGCTACAAATGAAGGAGCTTTTCAAGATGGATGATCTTGGTATCTAGAGCAAGGTTGATCTTCTAGTAACGGAGGATCATGGCGAACAACGAGAAGACCAAGCAGCTGACGGAGTACTCCGGTGCAGCTAAAGTAATTGCTGCTCCGGCGAGTTCGTCGTATCCACAGTTTGATCGCGAGAACTTCGGGGTCTGGAAGGCCCTCATGGAGTGTGGTCTCCGCGCCAACGAGCTATGGGACGCGGTGGATCCCGGAGGCGACGCGTTCAAGAAGGAGGGAGCCGAGCACCGGAAGGATCGGCAGGCGGCGTCAGCGATTTACTCGGTGATGCCGATGGATGTCCTCCAGCACCTAATCGTTAAAGCAACGGCGAAGGAGGTGTGGGATACGCTGAAGCTCATGTTCGAGGGACACACCCGTGTCAAGCAAGCCAATCTCCAAACTCTCCTAAGGAACTACGAGACTTTGGTCATGGGCGATGATGAGTCCGTGGATGCGTTCGCTTCACGGGTGGCTACTCGTCAATCGGATTCGCACGCTTGAGAGAACCTGACAGAGGCCTCGGTTGTCCGGCGGTTCTTGCGTGCAGCCCTCCCGGTACCTGCAAATTGTCACGGCGATCGAGCAGTGCGTCGATCTCGCGACTCTCTCCATCGACGATCTTGTCGGACGGTACAAGGCTCACGATGAGCGGATGCGGTACAGTCTTGGGGACGGGAGGAACGACGAGCTTGTGATGCTCACGAAGGCGCAGTGGATCGCCCTGGAAAAGCGAGGCGGATCCATAAGCAGTAGCAAGAAGAAGGGGAAGCAGCGTTCGACGAGAAAGAACTTCGCCGACTCGGACGACGACTCAGATGATGAGGCTGCACCTGCACCACCGAGGAGAAAGTTTGACATCAGGAAAGTGAGGTGTTATAACTGTGGCCTCCTTGGTCACTTCAAGGCTGACTGCGAGGAAGCACCGAAGCAGAAGGCGCTCATGGCCCAGCAAGGTGACGACGGTGACATGATGTTGATGACTGAACTCGTGGATGAGGAGGATCCAGTTCTTCGAGCGCCGGCTAAAGAAATTGTCGCGCTCGTGGAAGAAAAAGTTTGCCATCATGATCATGATTCGGAAACTCGTGTCGAAGCTACAGATGCGGGAAGTAATTCCGAAACTTATGTCAGTGCTATGGACGTAAGTGCCAACTTTGCTGGAGCGGATGCAGCAATAGCTGCGTGTGCTGGACCATGGAGAAGTAATCTTTGTGCTGTTCAGAGGTCCGTAGGTGGCCACAAAAATAGCACTGGACATGGTGTCTCGCTGAGTAGGCCGAAAGCACCGGCCGCAGGCACCAAAGCTGGATCCCTTGTGCGGAGTAAGGGCGCCTCGCACCCAGCAGCGAGTGCTGCACAAGGAGCCTCCAAGACAGCTACGTGTGGTGGCCTAGGCACAAGAGAAGGCTCGCATGGTGGGCTACAAACAAGTCCAGCAGGAGGGCTTGGTGGCTCACGTGGTGAGCTAGGGCCATCTATACCTAGTGACGTTGCAAGTGATCCAGGAGATATGCAAGGTCCATTACCAGCGCATGTACGTACAGTTTTGCCATGCTTGGCCACTATAATGCAAGAAGATGGGAACGGCAAGGTAACGTCCGTACCCGGGGATGAAAGTCTAGCTTTGCCAAAAGCAATGTGCGAAGCAAACGGTGATGAGTTACTCCTGAAGGTACAAGGAGCCATGCAAATAATGTCGTCTCCGAAGGCACAAGAGACGAGGACAACGCCACCTACACCCGTTCTGCTACAACCGGTGTTACACCCATATTCGGAGAAGTCTCTTCGGACGATTGACCCGGTAAAGGTGAAAAGGAGTGGGCGACGGTGTCTAGCAAGCGCCGAGGAACCGGCGAAATTTGTGGACGCAAATACGAAGGAGTGTTGGCGTCAGGCAATGGAAGAGGAGTTGAGGTCGATCCACGATAACAATGCATGGGAGCTTGTGGATCTTCCCAACAATAAAAAAGTCATGGATCTCAAGTGGGAATTTAAGATCGAGAAAGATGCCGGATGGTCCGTGAAGCACAAAGCAAGGCTAGTAGCCAAAGAGTACGTGCAAGAGGAAGGTGCGGACTTCGAAGAAGTGTTCGTTCCCGTTGCAAAAATGGAATCGGTGAGACTACTCATCGCTCTCGCGGTTCAGGAATCATGGAAGATACATCACATGGATGTACAACCCGCGTTTTTGAATGGCGAGTTAGAAGGAGATGTGTATGTGAATCAGCCACCGGGATTCATCAAAGAGGGAGAGGAACACAAGGTATTAAAGCTACACAAAGTCTTGTATGGGCTACGGCAGGGCTCTCGGGCATGGAGCATCAAACTTGATCAGACGATGATTTCTCTTGGATTTGAGAAAGCCCCACTAGAGCATGCGATGTACAAGAGAGGTGAAGGAAGGGATCGTCTACTAGTTGGCATCTACGTCGACGACTTATTGATTACTGGAGCAGATGAAGAGGTGATTGCAAAGTTCAAGCTACAAATGAAGGAGCTTTTCAAGATGGATGATCTTGGTATTTTGAGTTACTACCTCGGGATCGAGGTACATCAAAGGTTGAAGGGGATCATAGTATGCCACGAGGCATATGCAAAGAAGGTACTTGAAAGCCGTGGCATGAAAGATTGCAATCACATTGTCGCTTCAATGGAACCTCGTCTTGAGCTGAGCAAGAAGGAGATGGTGAAACTACTTGGCTACAGTGGTAGTGACAAGGAAGGAATTGTTGGCGACCGTAAGTGTACCTCGGGCGTGGCATATTTCCTTGGTGGAAGCGTAGTAAGCTGGCTATCACGAAGACAGAAAGTGGTGACATCGACTTCAAGTGAAGTAGAGTATCAAGGTGTGTGGCTAGGAAGGCTACACGGTGATTTCATGGATCGAGATCCGGAACCGATGGTGCTCAATGTTGACAGTGAGTCTACGGAATTTCTATGCAAGGATCCAGTGCGGCGTGAAAGGAGCAAGCACATTGATACGATGTATCATTACATAAAGGACTGCATGGAAGAAGGTAGGATGAAGGTCAACTACGTTCGCACCGATGATCAGCTGGCGGACATCCTAACCAAAGCTTTGGATAGAGAGAAGCTCTTGAAGATGCGAAAAAGGATCGATGTCGGAACTGTGACGTGATGACATCGTGTTTAGGGGGGTGATTGTTGGAATTAAACACGAACACAGCCTCCCAATATTGGTACGTGTCCAAGTTGATAATGCATGTACGTATCCGAGTAGTACTGGAGTTAGCCTCGGAGTAGGATTGGTCTAGTTAGCTGCTAGTGCTATTTATATACGTGCAACCAGCCTTGTAAATTTGTACGGTGAATCGCAAAAGCAATAAAGAAAACAACAGGTACGATACGTACCTGCGGCCATCAATTAGCAATACTGTGTGCGTGCATTACGTTTGTTTCCAGCCGGATTCGATCAAAGGCAAGGATAGTTGGCTGTTGCGTATACGCACGTACGTGGATAGGCTATTTGTGGCTAGCTTTGCACTGCGGTGCCTCTCGGCGTAAAAGCAACTCGTCGAGTTCGTCAGCGAGCTTCGTCTGTCATCGTCGTTCGTCGTCGGTCATTGCCGTCGCCGGAAAGTACTCGGTGTCGGGTCTGGGCCAACATAACCACTATACGTACTAACCCATATTAATTTACAATGTTCATGCACATAGAGCAAATTATGTTGCCCACTATAGGGTAGGAAATTAAAGATGAACACTTATTAGAGTGTGACTGCCGACATGATCCCGCAAAGTTTGAAATTAATTGCATAGATATTGCTGATCCTAAATTGAATTGAATTACAACCAAAAGGTGGAATACAAGTAGAGGAAAACAATTATGTGATTGACCAAATGACGAGAAGTGGATCTGGGCACGGCCCGCCCGTCAGCCGTTGGGAGATCGATGACCTACACGGATAGATTAGATCAAAACAGTGGAAGGGGCACAACATGCAGAGGGATTACTACATCCCTGGTCATGGAGATTGACAACACAGCAAAAAATAGGAGTGTACCATGGGGTGCAGGTGCTGAAGACATTGGCGGCGCACTTGTGCATCCTGCTCAGCTCCTCTCGGCACTCGTCCTCGCCGAGCACCACCAGCAACACAGACACCATCGGCACCTTGCGTCTCCTCACAACGCCTCCGGTGTTGCCAAGCTCTAGCAGGAGATCCTCCTCCGCCTCGTTGCGCCTACAGGGCGGGACATGCGGTGTTATGTGAGCAAAAGGTAATTCCATGGCGATTCCTAGGAGGGCTATGAAATCAATCAAGAGAGGGTTCAGGTGGAGAGATTAATTGGTGAATCTGTAGGTAGAGAGGGCTCCGGCGGTGTATTCTCCTTGGCCCTGCGACGTGATGTTGTTGTCTTCCTCCTGATCGATCGCCATCCTGCTGCGCCGTCGCGGCCGAAGATGTCGGTTCTCCTGGAGAATGGAATTTCATTGATTTGGATTTGGTAGGATTGCTTTGAGATAAAAAAAAGATTTTTTCGAGAGGCAGTAATTAGCGAGTGTTAATTAATGCCTTTCCTTCGCCGCAGCGATGCATGCGTGCACGCATTGATCCGATTCTCTTTTAATCCCAGAACCCTATAATTACGCTACTCTCTTTTGCCACGAATTAAAGGAAAGGCTACTTGGTTTCCATGCGGTGGACAAGAGGTAAGACGAACGTATATGACGGTTTGTCCGGCCAGACGAAGATAAAACCGGCAGGGAAAGAAAACCGATGGAGGGAGAAAAAAATTCGCTGGAGGGGAGAGGGTCGTACGAGAGGGCTGGACGAGAGCGGGGAACGTAAGAGGGGAAACAGAACACTCCTTTCTTTTAGGTAGTAGAGATAAGATTCTTCCAAAAAAATCGAATAGTTTAAGAAGAATTATTTGGGGCTTTGGGTTTAAATCACTATTGTATTTGGCTAGGTTTATATTCTGATGTGAATGTAATACAAATTCAAAATTATGAAATTTTAGGTGTAGCCTTCAATTGGTCCAGTGTAATTACATTTAAATTAGCAGAAGAATGGATTATATTTGAGCCTCTAATTAAATTCAAAGCAGAGGCAAATAAAAGAAAAACATGAACAAAAGAAAAATAGAAGAGGCAGGGCAACTTAGCCCAGCCAACCCAAGATACCAGTCGTCCCCCTAACACACAAGTGACACTGGTGAAATTCTCAAAAAAAAAAGTGACACTGGTGTTCTTCTCAAAAGAAAAAGAAAAAGTAGACACTGGTGCTTGTAGTGTCATCTCTAGTTTTGAGAATGAGAAAGGCCTAAGGCCCATTTGAGTAACCTAACCGGCAGGCCGCGTCGGTACGAAAGCCCATGTGAGGAAGCATCCGGAACCTTTCCCGAAATAGAAAGGCTCGTCCTCGTGTTCCCCTCCTGCCCAGCCACCAGTGACTCCACTCCACTCCACCGGTCCATCCCCGCCGGATGGCCCGGATCCCACAAGCTCTGCATGGCGAGCGAGAGCGAGCCAAGCTTCGCCGGTGATACTCAAGAGGCTCGCCATGTCCGCTGGCTCCTCCGCGATCGTGGCCGACACGGCGCGCGGGCACTACCACCTGAAGATCGACGGCTACTCGGTCACCAAGTTCGCCCTCCCTAAGGCCTTGTTTGGTTAAACCTCTCCTGAAGGGGATTGGAGAGGTTTGGAGGGGATTGAGTGAGATTTTGACTTGTATGGGATTTAATCCACCTCAATCCACTTCAATCCCCTTCAATTTTGTTGCAACCAAACAAGCCCTAAAGGAGAGTGCCTCAGGTCTCAACCATTCTCCGTGGGAGGCCGCCGCTGGGTCATCGAGTGCTACCCCAACGGCGACCAACTCGTGGCCGCGAGGTACATTTCCCTCCATCTCGTCCTCGACGACGTCGTCGCCGGAGAAGCGCGTGCGCAAGTCCAGTTTGGCTTTGAGGCGGACGAGGAGGAAGATAAGCCAGCGATCTCCTTTCTCAAGAGGCGGGGACGGAAGCCCGCGCCGTTGAAGCTCGGCAAGGTGGAGGCCCCCGCCCGCCCTGATGTCTGGGAATGCCCCAAGTTCGTCAAGAGAAAGGCCCTGGAGCAATCCAACCATCTCAAGGACGATTCCTTCACCATCCGCTGCGACATCATCGTCCTCAACGAGTTCCGCGCCAAGGAGGGGCTGCCGCCGGGCCCCGCTCTCGGATCCATCCCCGTGCCCCCGTCCGACCTGGGCCAGCAGCTCGGCGACCTCCTCGCGGCCAAGAAGGGCGCCGACGTGCCGACGTGGTCTTCGAGGTCGGCAGCGAGACGTTCCCGGCGCACCGGTGCCTGCTCGCGGCCCGCTCGCCAGTCTTGAGCGCGGAGCTCTTCGGCCCGATGAGGGAGAGCACCGGCGCCGGCGCGGTCCGCGTGTCCGACATGGAGGCGGGTGTGTTCAGGGCGCTGCCCCGCTTCGTGTACACGGACTCGTGGCCGCCGGAGACGGCGGAAGAAGAGGAATTCGCCATGGCCCAGCATCTGCTCGTGGCAGCCGACAAGTACCGCATGGAGAGGCTCAAGCTGATCTGCGAGGACAAGCTGTGCAAGAACATCGCGGCGGACACGGCGGCGAGCATCCTGGCATTGGCCGAGGTGCACCACTGCCATGAGCTCAAAGGTGCATGCTTCCATTTCCTCGGCTCTCCGAAGAACCTGACGGCAGCCATGGCCGGCGACGACTTCGAGAATCTGCGCTCAAGCTTCCCTTCTCTTGTCAAGGAGCTGATTGCCAAGTGCTCGGCCGACGCCTAAGCTCAGTGATGGTTGATCGATCCTCTGATGCTCACTAATTATGCTTTGCTAGCTACCGGTAGTGCATGGATGGTTAATTAATTAGTGTACTAGCTAAGGTATCGCCGGGAACCATTACATTACGTCTCTACTACTGTACTGGTAATATGGTAAGCATGCTAGCTAGCTCTCTTATGTCTGATATTGCTTCAGCAAGGGTACTCTGGCATTGAGTAGTTTGCTTGTCATGTTCAAAATTGGCTACATCCGCCGTAATTTCATTGCATGTGTGCAAAACTTGCCAATTAATCAGTAATGGGGGGTATTGTGAGTATCAGGTGACATTGCTGATTTTTAATCTCCATTTCTTCTGCAAAACAATCCGTGAAACATTTGTTCTGCATATTCTTTTGCTAAACCGTTGTGCTCATCACTAATAAATAACACATGAATTTTCCCTAATGGTTTTGCTAATCCAAAGTCAATTTCTAAAAAGCGCATCTTCTTCGGTGAACTATCACTACCTCCATACCAAAATACTCCCTCCGTTCCCAAATACTTGTCTTTCTAGGCATTTCAAATGGACTCAACATACGGATGTATGTAGACATATTTTAAAGTGTAGATTCACTCATTTTACGCCGTATGTAGTCACTTGTTGAAATCTCTAGAAAGGCAAGTATTTAGGAACGGAGGGAGTATAAGATGTTTTAGCCTACAAAAATGTCTTATATTTTGATACGGAGGTAATGCTTCCGAAGGTTTTCGGCCAATCACAGGATGCATCTTCCATCTATCACTGTCCACCGCAACGTGCATATTGATTTTGAATTATCCGAAGCTATGATTTTGTCTGCAAAGGCCGGGAGAGCTCTCTTCCGTTATCCAACAAAACACAACCAGCGAATACTTACGAATTTGTCCTTAAAAGACGGATAAAATACCAGCCAGGAATAGTAAACGTTAGCCACTGATAAAAAAATAAACCCACTCGCTGAGGTCATGGCACGCTTGGCTTGTACTCCCTCCATCCCAAAATTCTTGTCTTAGATTTGTCTAGATACAGATGTACCTAATACAAAAACGTGACTTTATACATCCGTATTTAGACAAATCTAAGACAATACTTTATACATCCGTATTTAGACAAATCTAAGACAATAATTTTGGGACGGAGGGAATACGTATCAAACTGTTACCTCATTCATTCAAGTTGGCCTGTATCAAACTGTTACCTCATTCATTCCAGTATCGTAGAGAGAACGGCCCGGTTAAAACAACACCCCCAACCAGGCGGCGTCAGGTTATTCAGGTGTCCATGCAGCGCGCACAGATGACAAAACGGAACCGAACCGAAATTCTTACAAAATGATGCACCATACTGTTCTGAGTTTGGCACTAATTGCCGTGGCGCGACAAGAAGAAATGGTTCAGCTGCGGTTTATTTTACTGCCATGGCAGGCAGCGGGCATGTCAGCGTCCCCTACGTTTCCATGATCGACTCAAAATTTGTATACCATATCTGCCGTGTATCCTAAATCTTTGAGAAGGCCAGTGACCTGCAAAAGAAATCAAATTGGATTGAAGAAGCGGCTAAAAGGAAAAAATAAATGCTGTAAATATAGTGTACAATCCATATCAATGGTGTGCTCCCTTGTTAGCTCTTGACAGGTATATTAGATTGATAATTCAGCATGCAAAGAAGGCCATTTGCCTAGCCAGGGATAAGAATCCTAGTCCTACTGCCTTCCTCCAATTGAGTACTACCGAATTGTAAGATTGTTAACTTGCAATCAAATGAACAGTTAATGACTAAATAACATTCGCATTACCTCGCCCTGTGAATAATCCTTTGCCTTATCTCCAGATATGTGATTCATCATTCCAGGAGGACCACAAACCTGACCAAATAAAAACCACGATGAAAAAGATCTCCTAATAATCCAATTACAATATAACAATGAGGCTATAGATATCCATAAACAATGATTCATTGACACTGAGGGAGATAACAAACAAGCTACCATGGACAAAAGTATTCAGATGATATGCTGCTAAAGGCACAGCATGTTTAGAAATGTCAGAAACTACTCACAAGAATAAGAGAATCCTCCCCTGGGCCTGGCAAACCTTTCAAAACCATGTCCTTTGATATGTAGCCAACACCACCCCTCCAGTCACTTGATGGTTTATCGACTGTATAAAATACCTGAAATTTTGCAAAGATATCATGCTTAGCAGTAACTTCACCCATGTAGCAATTGAGCAACCCCAGCAATACACCAATGCTAACCTTGAAATTAGGATAGCTGCTGGCAAGTCTATCTAACTCCTTTTTCAGCAAGATATCATCTGGTGACACATTGGCGTAGATCAAGGAAACCTAGACAAGAAGAACAAAGAAAGAATAAGATTAGAATATACAAGGAACATTAACCCAACGATAGAATACTGATGTTGTTTGTGAAAACTATATATAGAGACGTTAATCTGCTTTGCAGAATTGCTGATTAGGGCATAGTGTTGCAGAATGTTCAAGACTTCAAGAAAAATATACTTCTCAACAAAAAGCATATGCATCAAAGTGCATGAAGTCAATGCAAAGAAGCAAAATTGTGATGACAGTTTACCTGAGTGTTGTCATCAGGGTTTTTCAGGATGGCCCTAACAACTTGCAGCATTGGCGTTATGCCAGTACCACCAGCAACCTGGAAGCATAGGAATAAACTGCATTTAGTATATTTGATATGGCTACAGAGCCATGCTTTAATAGAAACAAAAAGGAAAAGAACCAACTGCTCGAAAGCTGTTAAACTAAAGTTATAAGTAAACAAATAACATGAGTATTAGTTTCTCAGCATTGGCCTTGCTGAAATAAATTAAGAAGGTAGATGTTTTGCTAAACTTAAGGTTCTGCCTTACCATGCCAATTTGTCTTTTCATATTTGGGCTATATCTGAGCTTTTCAATGGGCCTATAAGGGAAAGACTTCAGTCACTGAGAGGTAATAATTTGTGACGCAGGTAAATCAGATTTTCATTTCACTTTACCCTTTGACTTCGAGAACATCTCCTGGCTTCAAATTAGCAAAATGCTGAGACATTTTCCCTTCGGGATAAACCTGTGCAATAGAAGATCTTCTCAGTATTTTGTGATTCCATTTTCAAAACAAGCTAGCAAATTGCAATAGTACAATAAAAAGAACCATGAATATTCACAAGACACTAGCAGGTTATGGAATGTAGACATCAATTTTTTGGATACCTTGATTAATAGGTCGAAATATCCTTTAGAATCTGGGTCAGAGATAGGTGTGTACCTGCAGACAACAGGATAAAAGTCTCGTTCAAATTTAATTGATCAAAATTACTATTATAAATTAGGTTATCATATGAGAAAATGGAGAAAAGCTTCTGTGTTTGCTTACGGGCGAATAACGTATTTTCTTTTTCCCTCCACTTCCTGACCTATGGGGGCCCTGAAATGATATAATTGTTTTTGAATGATTAACATCTGTGCAATAATGTGTTTGCTTGATAAAAATGGTATTATTCTAAAGCAATAATTATTATTAGATAGAACAGTGGTTTACATTATGGTTAATAGAACAGCTGTTTAAGTTAAGGTTATTAGAACATCATCAGGATCTACGGCATGTTGGCATTTATTTATTCATTTGGCATGACTGCGTTTAAAGTTCAGAGAAAAAACCTCTTATCAGAGATATCTTAGGACTTGGAGACATTAATAAATAGAAATACCTTGTTACGAGACATGAGGCAACATCCAGGCCCAGCTTAGTAGATGGGTCAAACGAAAATCTGCCAGGTAAAATCACTTGCATAAGACGCAAAATATGAGAGCATTACAGATGAACTTGCAAAATAAAACAGCATGATAAAGAGCTGATATTTCAAAGAAACATTGATTTGCAAATGTAAGTTTGCGTCAATTTGGATTCTTTATGATCTAGTCTACTAAAAATTTGGTATGAAAGTTGAGTGACAAAAAAAGAGAAGTTGTTAACATGAACAACAGAAATCGCAGGTGAATTCAGTAACCAATACATCTAAGCACTGTATTGAAACATACAGACATGCTAGAAGATAATCTACGCAGTAACAATATATCTGCCTATACTGTCACATAACACAATAAACTATTTAATACAATCATGTCATCACAAAAGTAGAACTACAGTAACCATTACCTGAATAGCTCTGAATCATGACTAACTGTTGCCTTCTCCTGGAGCTTGAATTCTAACCATTTCTCAGGGTTAAGAGCTGAAAAAGAAAAGAACATAAAGCATTAGTTTACAACTAAAAGCACAACTGATACGTATTGTCGCACACTGAAATAACTGAATTGTCTCACGAAAAGGACCACTCTAAACTATAATAAGCTAGCAACCTAAAACTAGAGTTTGGACTCAGGATAACAGGATTCACAGACTTTGAAGTTTGAAGATCATCACACTGGATGTCATATGATGCTAAGCAACTAAGTCTTGTAAAACAGCTATGAAGCAGTATCTCACTTTGGAACAAAGCAAAATAGTCAAATTAGGGTCATAAAAAGTCACTATACTTAATGGGTAGACATAACTCTTGACAGCACAGTTTCTATCCGCTCATGCCAAAATTCAGCATTCCATCATCTGCCAACATAAGTTCATATACACTAAGTAACTGACAGAGGCATCATACATGTCTCGATTAACAGTGAGAGGCCTTGATCTATTGTTCATAACAAATGGATGCCTGGCAATGCTATGCGCTTAGGCTGTGTTTGGTTTCTGTCACCAAGTGGAATGGCACGGGTCGGTTCCGTCCCCAGAACCCATTCCTGCGTGTGGATTGTCAAAGGAACCAGAACCACTCGATTCCAGGGAATGGCATATTCCCTGTTTATGCCGTTCCGAGCGGTCTCTCGAAATCGAGCGGACCACGCGGAACCGCCCGCTCCCACGACCTCCTTACTCCCCCGCCACACAGACCAATGCAGTCGCGAGGCAACCGCAGCAGCAAGAAGCCGCCGCCACCACAGGGCATCCAGCGCGCGCTGCCGGGGGCGTCGCATCCAGCCGACCGTCGCGCTTGAGCACGCGTCACCGGGAGTCGCGGTCGTGCGGCGTTGGGAGTGTCGCATCCAGCCGGGTGCCATGCTTGAGCACGCGCCGCTGGGAGCCGCGGTTGTGCACCGTCAGGAACCGCTCACTGCAGGGGGCGTCGCATCCAGCCGGCCGGCGTGGCGGTGTGCAAGGACACAGGATCCGCCCAGCGTCGGCGTGAGGGACAGGATGGATGGGGTGGGAGGAAGCCCGAGGCGAGCTCCAGCCTCCCGAGGTCCTCCTCTTCAGATAGCATGGTCACCGTGCTTTGGTGGTCGGTGCTTGCTCAAGGATGGTGTTGGCGTTGTAGGCAACAGCAAGTTCAGATAAACTCTGCAGTTGCTAGTTCAGACTTAAGATTTTTCAGATTCACTTGAAACTTTGGCGTTCTGTCCCTAGGAACCATTCCATCCTATCTCATTCTCTTCTAGCTAAACACCGAGATGGAATCATTCCATTCCTTGGGAATGGAACGGTTCCATGACATTCCACTTGGTTCTGAAACCAAACACACCTTAGGGTTTTGTCTTGTGTATTGTGGGATCAGCCTCCTGTCGGCTTGGATTGTACACCACAAAGCTCTCGTGTTTTGTCGAAATAGAAAAACAAACAGATAATAGGACATTTTTTACTGCACTCTACCGATGCCCCCGACCCAAAAACTTTGTCTAGGAGTCGCTGGTCCTACGTCAAACCAAAGTGTGGAGATCGAAAACTTCTGGCAGTACACATCTTTTGCGTGTTCAATTGCAGAAGCACATATCAGGCATAACACTATGTTCATTCATCTTGCTACTGAGGAAATGGCATGACATGACAAATGAGATACGGATTTACAAGCTGAATTGCGTAAACTGACAAACCCCTACACCCACTAGATCGAGAGGAATTTCAAATCTTAAAACGAACAGAGCTGGAGCTCACCAACTTTGGCGGCGGCGTCCTCCCCCTTCTCCTCCATGTGCGCCTGCAATCATTCGGCACCGTGAGGCAAACATAAACCTCGCTTCTTCCACATACTAGCCACGACTAGATAGTACAGTAGATACGAAGAGAGGGGAAAACGAAGGGTAAATGGAGGGGAGGCGCAGGCAGGTCTCATACGATGGTGGGGTTCGACGAGGCGTAGAGGAGCGCGGCCCCGCCAACGGCGGCGGCGGCCAGCGGCGCGCGGCCGCGGTAGGTTCCGGCGAGCCTACGCATCAGCAGAGCCGCCATGTTGCGTCTAGGCGGAGGGATCCGATCTGGCGAGGGGCTCCTTCGCCGGCGCGGCGTCGGTGGTGGCGGAAATAAAGCGGGGGGCGGTTCCGTCTCGCAACGGAAGCCGATCTGGGGAGTGTGGTACTGTGGTGTGGTGTGGTGACCTGTCTGTGTGTACGTAGAGATTTTGTGTGGGCTTTGCCAGTGTTTAACGATCCCTTCGATGTGGAATGGAAAAATGGGAAACATTTTCATTTTTTTAATAATTATTGTAGACAGGTTGGCCTAGATTATGCACTGGTTTTTTAATTTCTTGAGGATTTTCAACCAACATGATGCACCAGATTTACAACTGGTTGTGGAGTTTTGTGGCGCATGTTGTTGCACGAGGTATTAAAATGATTGCCGTTGTTCCTTTGTAAATATCACTGCAAGGCGATCGTTTTACCTCTTTTTGTCCTGTGTCACTTCTTTGGTCCGGATGTGGATGTTTAGCGGTTGGTTATGTTGGTTATGTGAAATTTTCTGTGTTCGTTCCTAACCGTAGTTCACCGTGACTGATGGCCTACTCGTTGTCACCAAGAATATGGCGTCTTTGAGGGACATGGATAATCTGCTTCCGAGCTCAAATACACCTGCAGGAATAGTAAATTCTAAAAAATTAAATCAATCAAAATGAACATCAACAAATTTTCGAACATCCTGCGAATTTTTACATTGAACTGACATCCGTGGAGGCCTGTAAAAAAACAAAAATTGGGGCTCAAAAAGACACATTTTGGAGCACTCATTATTTTGGCACACACCTGTACAGATGTATTTTCATGGCAAAATTTTGCTAGATGTTGTAATATTTGTTGATGTTCATCCACAAAAAATATCAGAGAAAGATACTATTCTTTTTAGAATTTACTGTCCATGCAGGTGTATTTGTGCTCAAGATTGGAGTAACACTTTCGTCCTTTGAGTGAATTGCTTTAGGTTATCTTTTTAGGTTATCTTTGCCTTTAAACCAATAACTATTTGGTGTTTTTTCTTTGCGGGTGTGCTCATGAGCTGCTTTCTTCAAACACGGTTAAATACGCTTACTTAATCAATTGTATTTCTATGTGTTTCATCAAAAGAACTGGTCGTTTATTCCTGTGTGGATTTTCAACCAGCATGTTGTACCAGATTTACCATCGGATGTGCAGTTTTTGGTTGTTGTAAATTTGGAGATGTTTTTGAATCCTGTGGCACCGCAGATATTCGGGTAAGCTTATTATAAACCTCATGCACTAGTCTGTTGCCAGGTTTCTTACTCTGGAGCATTTGTCCTAGGATAAGAGATTCACGATACCAATGCCGTCAAAAACCCAATATAAATGGTATCTGCATTGTGAGATCAGTGTATCTGATGCAATTTCAGAGCGTTGTGGGGATAACCTTCACCAGCTGTGGGATGTCTGGACATCGGGGAATATTTCCCTTCTTCCCTTGGCTCCTCATGTAGCACCACCTTCTCGCGAGCACGTTATTGCACGACGCGATATTGAAACGATTCGTTGTTGCTTCTTTGCAAATATCACTACAAAGGTGGCCGCTATAATTTTTTGGTCCCGCGCTACTTCATGATTCGGATGTGGATGTTTAGCACTTGGTTATAATGAAATTTCTCGTGTCTATCCCCGAACCATAGTTCAACATGACCTTTGAGTGAACTGGTATAGGTTGTCATTGTCTTTGAACCAGTGCCTAGTTTGGGCTTTTGCTTTTTGTTTTGCTTTGCATTTGTGCCCCTTGAGTCATCTTTCTTCAACACTGTTGAGTTCACTTACTTAATTAATCGTCCTATGTGTTCCGTCAAAAGAACAGTCAGCAGCTGTAACGCCCTCGATGCGGCTATATCTCCCACGTGTCGAAGCACGACTTAGAGGCATAACCGCATTGAAAGCAATGTCGCAAGTGAGGTAATCTTCACACAACCCATGTAATACATAAGGGAAAGAGATACATAGTTCGCTCACAATCGCCACTTCACACAATTACATGAATAAAGCATTACATCATCCAGATACAATCAAGGTCCGACTACGGAACCAAAATAAAAGAAGAACCCCAAATGCGATAAAGGTCCCCGATCGACCCCAACCTGGGCTCCACTCTCGATCAACTAGAACGAAACAACACAAAGGGCAAGATCTTCATCGAGCTCCTCCTTGAGCTCGGATCGCCACCGCACGGTTTCATCGGCACCTGCAAACTGGTTTTGGAAGTATCTGTGAGTCACGAGGACTCAGCAATCTCACACCCGCGAGATCAAGACTATTTAAGCTTATAGGAAGGATGGAGTAATGAGGTGGAGCTGCAGCAAGCACTAAGCAAATATGGTGGCTAACAATCGCAAATGAGAGCGAGAAGAAAAGGCAAAGCACGGTCGACAACTAGAAATTATCAAGAGGTGATCCTGAACTCCTACTTACGTCAAACATAACCCAGAAACCGTGTTCACTTCCCGGACTCCGCCGAGAAGAGACCATCACGGCTACACACGCGGTTGATGCATTTTAATTCGGATCTGGTGTCAAGTTATCTACAACCGGACATTAACAAATTCCCATCTGCCACATAACCGCGGGCACGGCTCTCGAAAGTTTATACCCTGCAGGGGTGTCCCAACTTAGCCCATGACAAGCTCTCGCGATCAACGAAGGAATAGACCTTCTCCCAGGAAGACCCGATCAGTCTCGGAATCCCGGTTTACAAGACATTTCGACAATGGTAAAACAAGACCAACAAGACCTCCCGGCGTGCCGACACCCTGATAGTAGCCGCACGTATCTCGTCTCAGGCCACAACCGGATGAGCAGTCCGTACAACTAAAACCAGACCTCAAGTTTCCCTGAGGGGGCGCTGCAAAGCGCTCTAGTTTGGACCAACACTTAGACAAGCATTGGCCCGGGGGGGGCTGAATAAAGATGACCCTTGGGTTAATTACTCCCAAGGGAAATATAGGTGGTGGTGAGGCAAATGGTAAAACCAAAGTTGGGCCTTGCTGCAGGAGTTTTATTCAAAGCGAACTGTCAGGGGGGTCCCATAAATCACCCGACCGCGTTAGGAACGCAAAAATCCGGGAACATAACACCGGTATGACGGAAACTAGGGCGGCAAGAGTGGAACAAAACACCAGGCATAAGGCCGAGCCTTCCACCCTTTACCAAATATATAGATGCATTAATAATATAAGAGATATTGTGATATCCCAACCAAAATCCTGTCCACCATGGAGAAATCTTTAACTTCACCTGCAACTAGCAACGCTATAAGAGGGGCTGAGCAAAAGCGGTAACATAGCCAAACAACGGTTTGCTAGGACATGGTGGTTAGAGGTTTGACATGGCAATTTGGGAGGCTGACAAGCAAATGGTAGGCATCATAGCATTGGCATAGCAAAAGAGCGAGCAAACTAGCATAGCAAAGATAGTAGTGATTTCGAGGGTATGGTCATCTTGCCTGAAATCCCGCAAGGAAGAAGAACGAGTCCATGAAGAAGACAAACGGACGTAGTCGAATGAATCTTCACAACTCCGGAACGAAACCGAAGCTAACGAGAGAAGAAAACCGGAAAGAAGCAAGCAACATGGTAAACACACAAGCATAAACATGTCAAGATGCACAAACAAGTATGATGCATGACCGGTTTAATGAGGCATGGCATGGCAATATGCACAAACAACACTACAAGTTAAGTGGAGCTCAATATGCAACGAGTTGCATATTGAGGAAACACCACATCAATTATTTAGTTCTCTCTCGGTTATGAGCTACTCAACAATATTAAATGTTATTAAACATGGCAAGGGGTGAAGCAAAAGTAAACTAACTATTTAGGCAAGTTTAAATGAGGACGGAACAACAAATAACAATTCTGGAAAATCCCCATGTGCATATTTTAGATTCGGTATTGTTCTGCCCTAAACCATATTTTATTGTTGTTAAACAGGAAAAATAAAATGGACCATGTTAATCTAGGCATTTTTCCATCCCATTTACATATAAAGAACATTTAAAACCAAGCTATTATTTAGTTAAGAATTAAATCATTTTATCATGACATTTAGCAAATTTAAATAAACAACATTTTAAATATTTTAAACATGGATGAAAGTGGCATATTATTAATCTACACAAAATTCTAAGCAACTTTCATATATTAAGTTTTTACATGTGATGCACGGTTGATGAGTTATTAAATGCATGAAGTTTAGGGTCCAAACTGTAAAACTGTAATTCACTGGAATATTAGGCAAATTCGTCCAGGAAAAAAAACATGACATGGGCCGAAATTGGCTAGCCCAACAGTGCACAGGAGGGGTTTGGCGGCTGCTCACCCTAGGCCAAGGCCCGGTTCGGTGGAGGAGCTGGCAGGCCGCGGCTGGAGAGGCCCAGGCAGTAGGGCGACGGGTCAACGACGCGGGCGAGCGGCCCAGGCGCGTGAAGCAGAGGGCGATGAGCATCGTGCTCGTTCCCGAGCAGAGGATGACGGCGAGGGGCTTGGCGCGACGCGGCAGGAGATCCGGCGAGGCGGCCGTGGCTGGAACAGGAGACGGATCCAGCCGGATCTGGGGCGGGGAAGGGCGCAGACGGCAGAGGGGCGGTTCCCGGCTGGTTCCCGGCGGACCCAATGACGACGGGTGAGGGGATCGGCTGGGAACAACGCGGGGCAGCGGGAGCTGAGCAGCTTGCCGACGAGGGGGCTCCATGGCGGCCAGGTTCACCTGAGAGAGAGAGGGGTCGTGATGTGAGGGAGAGAGAAGAGCAGAGGAGGAAGGAAGGAGAAGGGCAGAGCGAGGGGCACGGCCTGCTGGTGTCGGGGACGAGC
Organism: Aegilops speltoides; assembly: GCA_021437245.1. NCBI lineage: Eukaryota > Viridiplantae > Streptophyta > Magnoliopsida > Poales > Poaceae > Aegilops > Aegilops speltoides. Next base: position 87,131,509 of record CM038143.1, on the reverse strand, counting down.
GGGAGGAGGGCCTCGGGCCTGCTGCTGCTCATTGGGTGGCCGGCGGCCATCTGCTGGGTTGCTGGCGCCGACCGTGGGCGCTGCCTGGGACGAAGGGGCTGCGGAGGCCGGACTTGTCCAGAGGCGGGGAGGCGGATGCCCGGTGGCGCTGGTTGGGCCATTGGAGAAAATGATGGAGGTTGGTGGTTGGATGGATCGGGAGGGGATCCCGATGTGGAGAGGACAAGGGGGGTGGCGGTGCGATGGAATGGGAAGGATGGGACAGGATCCCTAGATCCTAGGGTTGGACCTATATATATATAGCAAGTGGTTTAGATTAGGGGTATTTAGTCCCTCCGATCGAAATCAAACGACCGAGAATAAATAGGTTAGGGAGTCCAAATACGAAAACGGAGATGTTTTGTAGATATTGGGGATGATCCGGAACCAACGGTAACGACAGAACGGGTCAGGTTCGGGACAGGTTTCGGACACGCGCAAGAGGGGGGGTGGTTGTGCAGAGAGGTTAGGCGGTTAGACAAGAGGGACTCGAAAAACCCAGCTGGTCTCAGAACGGTCAAAGGAGGCAAGGGGAACGCGGCAACTACGAACGGGTGCGAGTTTTATGAAAACATGCAGATGCAATGCGAATGATGCGATGATGAAATGCATGACATGAACAAAATGCAAAACGAAAGACAAAAACCCAACCACGGAGAAAATAATATATCGCATCTCCGGAAAAGGTAGGAGTTGGAGTTACGAATATGGAAAGCTACATCCGGGGCGTTACAACACTCCACCACTACGAGAGGATCTCGTCCCGAGATCTAGGATGGCACCGGAGGGAAAACGGAAGAGGAAGATTAGAGGTAAAACTAAGTTGCTTCTTTAACCAATGAGTGAAACCACGAACCTTGAGAGGTTGAGCAATTTAAAAGAAAGAGTATAACAGAGATGAACAAGATTGCAAACAATCCGTTATAAAAAAGGAACAAGGAACATTATGGGAACTTGAAGGTTGCAAAGCTATGAATGACGAGTACAATGGACAAGAAGGAATTGAAATCACTCTGGTTGAAACGAGATAAACAAGGAACAAGGAAGATCAAAATCAGACAGCACTCCAGTTCAAAAGAGATGCAAGACTTGATAAGATGAAAAAGAACTTGAAAGAAAAAGGCAGGACACTCCGGTTAAATGGATAAGCATGAAAAGGACACGATCCTGACAAAACAAGATGATGATTGAAGAGCACAACATTACAATGCCTCCGGAACGAAAGAATAGAAGGTAGACCGTTGGGATAAAGGGACGGAGAAGAAAATGACAACTTCTACCACAATTGAATTTGGAAGGCATCCTTGCAAGAAGGTTATAACGGAGTTGTTGGAAAACCAACAACGAAACGAATAAGCTTGTAGTGGGCTTATGGAAAACATCTCAAGACTATGAGGTGACAACCGGCCACTAATGGAAACCATTGATTTGATTGAGAGCACCAAAGAGATGAAAACTTCTTCCACCAAGAGGATAAAGAGCAAGCTTGGGTCATGCATAATCACCACAAATAGCAACATTCCTTAGGGAAGGCTGTAGGTAAAATACGACACAAGATAACTCCAACGAAGAGATTAACGGATTTAAAATACCTCATTCTTGACAACATGGGAATCATGAAACATGAAGGAAAATTGTCAAGAATGATATAACACCATCTCAAAAGATAAGGTAGAAAGAATTGCACTTCGGGATGCACGATGAAGAATACTTGAGCTTCTCAAAACAAAACAAGTGTTGGGCACCCTGTTTAATTTTGAGTATAGCTTGGCGGATCATAACTTCGAGCGAAATCTTGAAGAACAATTGAAGAATGAAAAGAATCCTTGATGAACCACCACTCCGGTAATAAACGGATGATAAAAAGAAAGAGAAGTTGAAAACACAAGGTGAAGCCTTGCGATGATTTAGATGGAGCTTCGCGACGAGATAATGCGGAAAACTTAGAACTCCGGAAGAAAGATGAACAACAAGAAGCCAAGAATTTATTACTCCTAAACAAACTCCGAAGGAAAGGATTAATCACATGGATGAAACAAGAATAAGAATTATGTTATGCGTATCCTTCACCAATTTAAATTGATGACAAGCAACAGGTTTGGCATACTACTTATTCTCGTAGAAAGGATTAAGAGAGATATGATGTAAACTTGAGAAGGTCTTCAACGAACCACCGGTAGGATTTGGAAAGAACGAATGAATTGATATGATAACAAAGAAAGAGAACTCTTGAACGAACCACCGTAAGAATTGAAATTGAACGTAGCAAATGCACAAATCACCGGGAAGAATTGCAAAATGAATGAAGATACTTGAGGGTATTTAGATACAAATGAACGAATAGATCACGAGCTGATTAGAGAACACTTGAATGATGCACCGGTATGATTTGGAGAACGAGAGCTGAAAGCTTGAATGAATAATACTGAGATGATGGGCTTCAAAGAATGAAACTGAAAAGACTCCTAAAATGCTCCGGATGGGTGAAAAAGATTCTCACAATCGAAAACAATTATTAGATGATGGCAACAAGCTAGCACCATGAATCTTGAAGAGAATAGAGCAAGATTAAAGAGAAACTCTTCTTCGGTCTTCAAATGATGAGAATGACAACGAGAAGCATCACCAAGAATTATTGAGGCACACCGGAAGAATCAAAAGCGAAGAGGTTGAGCCAACCATGAAAAGAATTTGAAAGATCTTGGAGAAAAGCATTTGACTGATGATAACTCATTCTTACGTCAAACTTGGAGAAGAATTTAGGATAGCTCTAGGAAAATAGAAGAGTCAGGTAAGATCCTGGGAAAAGACCTGTGGGTTAGGGCCCACTCAAAAGAACACCGTTGAAAAGATTTAAAAGAGATGTTGCACCGGTTGAATTAAATGACTTGAATGAGATACCAATCTCGAAAGAGCTTGAACGAATGCAGAGTGGAAACACGAATCTTCGAGAAATCTTGAGCACTCCGGAATAACAAATAGCGAGAAGTAGAATGATAATGAGGTGCACCGGTATGAGAAGACATTGAAATGAGGAAAAAGGTATGATCAACAAAACTTGACTTGAATTCACCGGAGAAGAGAAAGGAATGAGGAATGACGAACTAGTAGAACATCTTCTTGAGAACCACCGGGTAAGAACATTGATGGAAAAGAATGGAGAAACTTCACGAAAATAAAAGGATACTTGGTAAAGAAATCTTAGTCCTTGAGGAAAAAGGGTGGTTGGGCGGGAAAAAACAAAGGCAACTTGGAGACGGATGAAACAAACACCGTTGAGAAGAAATGATAATTGGTCTTGCTGATGTTGAAGTGATCGGATCCACTTGAAGAGAAACACGTCGGTTGAAAAGGATTGACATGACAATCTCGATTGTCAAGAAGGATTGGTATTCACGTCGGAGTATGAGAACACCATTTCGGAAAGGTATGGAATCAACACTTGACATTGAAGCAACTCGAATACCACAACTCAAAACAAAAACAAAGGACTGGCTTGTAGAATAAGCCGGAACAAACATATGATAGAGATTTCGTCCGAAGTTTTCGTGGTGGGGCCTACACGGGCTCGATCAGACAGCACCATCATGTACAAGGCAAGGCACATGACATCTGAAGCGTCCCCAAGTCGGCATAGCCAAGGACTCTTTAAGACACAACGAGACCACTGTAAAACCAACCGTGAATAGGCGGACCACTAGACGTCGAACCCCAATTTCATATCATACATCCGTCGAAAAGATATCCTAAGAGCTACTTGAATTCCCACCTATGAAACTCCCAAAATTTTCCGGTTATGCAATCAGGTGTTGGGGATACAGGGGAAGCAATATATCTCACCCAAACTAACAATCCCTACATCCAGCTGTATCCATCCGTCAACACATAACCAAGAAACCTTCGAAATCGTCTACCTCAACCTTCAAAAGCATCCGTTATACGAGTCATGGCAATACTCCGTACTCACCTCAAGATCGGGTTATCGGGTTATCTCACCAACAAGCGCATAAAAGAGATTTTCGATGTCGGCGTACTAAACTCGGTATTCCGAACTGCAACGATAAAATTATGACGACAACACCTCGAGCTCAACTCCCGGGACACTTCCACTAAACCCCTGACAGGAGGCACCAAGACAATGTTCTCATCATAAAACCATCGGAACGATTCCAAGATACCCGCGTGATCCTAAAAAAATTTTAGAGAAATTTGAGAAGAGAAGAGTCAAAACTCTATGTTAGGATGCCTTACCAGAGGGATGAAGAGACTAGGGAGTAAAAAGAATTCCTAACTCTCCGATATATATAATCCAAAATGACTCAAAACATTTTTCTAGACACAACTCGGCCGCTAAAAACGATCAAGCAGTGGGGCTCCTAAGGTCGGGGAAGGCTCTGATACCAACTTGTAACACCCTCGATGCGGCTATATCTCCCACGTGTCGAAGCACGACTTAGAGGCATAACCGCATTGAAAGCAATGTCGCAAGTGAGGTAATCTTCACACAACCCATGTAATACATAAGGAAAGAGATACATAGTTAAACACAATCGCCACTTCACACAATTACATGAATAAAGCATTACATCATCCAGATACAATCAAGGTCCGACTACGGAACCAAAATAAAAGAAGAACCCCAAATGCGACAAAGGTCCCCAATCGACCCCAACTGGGCTCCACTACTGATCAACTAGAACGAAACAACACAAAGGGCAAGATCTTCATCGAGCTCCTCCTTGAGCTCGGATGCGTCACCTGCACGGTTTCATGGGCACCTGCAAACTGGTTTTGGAAGTATCTGTGAATCACGAGGACTCAGCAATCTCACACCCGCGAGATCAAGACTATTTAAGCTTATAGGAAGGATGGAGTAATGAGGTGGAGCTGCAGCAAGCACTAAGCAAATATGGTGGCTAACAATCGCAAATGAGAGCGAGAAGAGAAGGCAAAGCACGGTCGACAACTAGAAATGATCAAGAGGTGATCCTGAACTCCTACTTACGTCAAACATAACCCAGAAACCATGTTCACTTCCCGGACTCCGCCGAGAAGAGACCATCACGGCTACACACGCGGTTGATGCGTTTTAATTCAGATCTGGTGTCAAGTTATCTACAACCGGACATTAACAAATTCCCATCTGCCACATAACCACGGGCACGGCTCTCGAAAGTTTATACCCTGCAGGGGTGTCCCAACTTAGCCCATGACAAGCTCTCGCGATCAACGAAGGAATAGACCTTCTCCCAGAAGACCCGATCGTCTCGGAATCCCGGTTTACAAGACATTTCGACAATGGTAAAACAAGACCAGCAAGACCTCCCGGCGTGCCGACACCACGATAGTAGCGCGTGTATCTCGTCTCGAGCCACGACCGGATGAGCGATCTGTACAACTAAAACCAGACCTCAAGTTTCACGAGGGGGCATGAAGCGCTCTAGTTTGGACCAACACTTAGACAAGCATTGGCCCCGGGGGGGCTGAATAAAGATGACCCTTGGGTTAATTACTCCCAAGGGAAATATAGGTGGTGGTGAGGCAAATGGTAAAACCAAAGTTGGGCCTTGCTGGAGGAGTTTTATTCAAAGCGAACTGTCAGGGGAGTCCCATAAATCACCCGACCGCGTTAGGAACGCAAAAATCCGGGAACATAACACCGGTATGACGGAAATTAGGGTGGCAAGAGTGGAACAAAACACCAGGCATAAGGCCGAGCCTTCCACCCTTTACCAAATATATAGATGCATTAATAATATAAGAGATATTGTGATATCCCAACCAAAATCCTGTCCACCATGGAGAAATCTTCAACTTCACCTGCAACTAGCAACGCTATAAGAGGGGCTGAGCAAAAGCGGTAACATAGCCAAACAACGGTTTGCTAGGACATGGTGGTTAGAGGTTTGACATGGCAATTTGGGAGGCTGACAAGCAAATGGTAGGCATCGTAGCATTGGCAAAGCAAAAGAGCGAGCAAACTAGCATAGCAAAGATAGTAGTGATTTCGAGGGTATGGTCATCTTGCCTGAAATCCCGCAAGGAAGAAGAACGAGTCCATGAAGAAGACAAATAGACGTAGTCGAATGAATCCTCACAACTCCGAAACGAAACCGAAGCTAACGAGAGAAGCAAACCGGAAAGAAGCAAGCAACATGGTAAACACACAAGCATAAACATGTCAAGATGCACAAACAAGTATGATGCATGACCGGTTTAATGAGGCATGGCATGGCAATATGCACAAACAACACTACAAGTTAAGTGGAGCTCAATATGCAACGAGTTGCATATTGAGGAAACACCACATCAATTATTTAGTTCTCTCTCGGTTATGAGCTACTCAACAATATTAAATGTTATTAAACATGGCAAGGGGTGAAGCAAAAGTAAACTAACTATTTAGGCAAGTTTAAATGAGGACGGAACAACAAATAACAATTCCGGAAAATCCCCATGTGCATATTTTAGAGTCGGTACTGTTCTGCCCTAAACCATATTTTATTGTTGTTAAACAGGAAAATAAAATGGACCATGTTAATCTAGGCATTTTCCACCCCATTTACATATAAAGAACATTTAAAACCGAGCTACGGTTATTTAGTTAAGAATTAAATCATTTTAGTATGACATTTAGCAAATTTAAACAAACAACATTTTAAATATTTTAAACATGGATGAAAGTGGCATATTATTAATCTACACAAAATTCTAAGCAACTTTCATATATTAAGTTTTTACATGTGATGCACGGTTGATGAGTTATTAAATGCATGAAGTTTAGGGTCCAAACTGTAAAACTGTAATTCACTGGAATATTAGGCAAATTCGTCCAGGAAAAAAAACATGACATGGGCCGAAATTGGCTAGCCCAACAGTGCACAGGAGGGGTTTGGCGGCTGCTCACCCTGGGCCAAGGCCCGGTTCGGTGGAGGAGCTGGCAGGCCGCGGCTGGAGAGGCCCAGGCAGCAGGGCGACGGGTCAACGACGCGGGCGAGCGGCCCAGGCGCGTGAAGCAGAGGGCGATGAGCGTCGTGCTCGTTCCCGAGTAGAGGATGACGGCGAGGGGCTTGGCGCGACGCGGCAGGAGATCCGGCGAGGCGGCCGTGGCTGGAAGAGGAGACGGATCCAGCCGGATCTGGGGCGGGGAAGGGCGCAGACGGCGGAGGGGCGGTTCCCGGCTGGTTCCCGGCGGACCAGCGACGACGGTGAGGGATCGGCCGGGAACGGCGCGGGGCAGCGGGACCTGAGCAGCTTGCCGACGAGGGGGCTCCATGGCGGCCAGGTTCACCTGAGAGAGAGAGGGGTCATGATGTGAGGGAGAGAGAAGAGCAGAGGAGGAAGGAAGGAGAAGGGCAGAGCGAGGGGCACGGCCTGCTGGTGTCGGGGACAAGCGGGAGGAGGGCCTCGGGCCTGCTGCTGCTCATTGGGTGGCCGGCGGCCATCTGCTAGGTTGCTGGCGCCGACCGGCGGCACGGCCGCGGCCAGGGACGAAGGGGCTGCGGGAGGCCGGACTTGTCCAGGAGGCAGGGGAGGCAGATGCCCGGTGGCGCTGGTTGGGCCATTGGAGAAAATGATGGAGGTTGGTGGTTGGATGGATCGGGAGGGGATCCCGATGTGGAGAGGACAAGGGGGGTGGCGGCGCGATGGAATGGGAAGGATGGGACAGGATCCATAGATCCTAGGGTTGGACCTATATATATAGCAAGTGGTTTAGATTAGGGGTATTTAGTCCCTCCGATCGAAATCAAACGACCGAGAATAAATAGGTTAGGGAGTCCAAATACGAAAACGGAGATGTTTTGTAGATATTTGGGGATGATTCGGAACCAACGGTAACGACAGAACGGGTCAGGTTCGGGACAGGTTTCGAACACGCGCTAGAGGGGGGGTGGTTGTGTAGAGAGGTTAGGCGGTCAGACAAGAGGGACTCGAAAAACCCAGCTGGTCTCAGAACGGTCAAAGGAGGCAAGGGGAACGCGGCAACTACGAACGGGTGCGAGTTTTATGAAAACATGCAGATGCAATGCGAATGATGCGATGATGAAATGCATGACATGAACAAAATGCAAAACGAAAGACAAAAACCCAACCACGGAGAAAATAATATATCGCATCTCCGGAAAAGGCAGGAGTTGGAGTTACGAATATGGAAAGCTACATCCGGGGCGTTACAGCAGCATCATATACTATATTCCTAAATAATTGAAACCTACTCCCTCCATTCCTAAATATTTGTCTTTTGGGAGATTTCAAATGAACTACCACATACGGATGTATATGGACATATTTTAAAGTGTAGATTCACTCATTTTGCTTCGTATGTAGTCACTTGTTGAAATCTCTAGAAAGACAAATATTTAGGAACGGAGGGAGTACTACTTATATTTTTCTATACATTCAATCATGCCACATCAGCAATCCACTATATTTTTCTGTTTGAGTTAACACATCTTAAGAATGATTTAACCATTGCATTTTCTGCCTTAATCTACCAACCCATGGATGATCTAGACATGGACAGACTCTCTACCATGCATCTTACATTAGTGCATCCTAAGTGAGTTTTAAATCCCCTTGCATTTAATTCTATCATGTTAAGTGTTTTATATTTTATTTCCTGAAATTTTACATATGCTTTGAATCTTAATGAATGAATTTATATCCAATTATAGAGATCAAATCTTCAATTTTGCGGCAACACATGGGATGTAAGGCCCCAACCAAACCCACTGGTTCCTAGCCGTTGCGCCTGAGATCTAGACTGGTCTCACATACCAACACTAGTCTTTTCTGCATACTTTGTCCTCACTCGTACGCACCTAGAAACAACTTCTTAGTCGGTCACCCATCTTCAAATTGCTCCAAACCAAGCACGCTTAACTTAGAGGTTCCTTTTGGATGGCCTTTTGGAAAAGAAGGTGCACCTTATTTACACGAATAGTTTATCATTCCTATTAAACCAGAATGTCACATGGGGTACCATCTAGTTTCACCAGGGCATGATACAAATATCATGTAATTGTTGGGAAATGTTGCATGGAAAACAAAAAAAAATCTACGCACACGCAAGATCTATCCATGGTGATGCATAGCTACCAGAGGGGGAGAACATCTACATACCCTTGTAGATCGCTAAGCGGAAGCGTTTATCAACGCGGTTGATGTAGTCGTACACCCACTACAAGAAATATGTCAACTTATGACCTTCTGTCAGTGACCCTCGAAGAATTGGTCATAAATTTATGACCATTTTAGACCAATTGGTCAAAAGCTGTTCAGGGGGCTCCAAACCCTAAACCATTGCGACCATTTTGGTCAGAAAGGTCGTAATTTCCTTACACGGAATGGTCACAAAGCAAACAGTGCTAGTCCGCTGCCTTATTTCTAGTTGTTAATGACCAACATAGATGGTCATAGCCTTGTAGATTGTGGTGCGTTGTGATGACTAGGCGCCATCTCATCAGTTTTGCCTATGTGTCATGTCCATGTGGCAGTTTTTGCCCTAGGTTGTGAAGCAACCTATATTTCTATCATTCCCAAAATTCCCAAAAAAATCTCATAAATTCTTTGGGGCATATCTTCATCAAATATGTAAAAATCCTTCCTTGCCTAGTTCAAAACTAATTCAACAATATGCATTTTCCTATTCTGTTCACAACAACACTTTATGAAGGAAGTGCTATTTATATATTCTTGATTGCCGTCGGAATTTTTGGGCACTCTTTCCTATCCAAATCATTACCGCATGACAAAATTCAGCTCCATTTGCCTAGCAAATCTTCCTCGGCAAATTTTCAAAGTTTTTGTCCACCTAGAAGCATTGTGAAGGAAGTACCTTTTTCATATCTCTAAATGACATGAAATGTATGCAGTTCCTTCATATCCCCAAATTATCACCCTCCTCCAAATTGCAGCTCAGTCGAATCATCTATGTGAGCCCAGGTTCAATTTATATTTTATGTCCAAATTGGCACGTTGCAAAGCAAGTGTTGTATAGACCCCTCCTATTACCCTCAAACTTTTCGGGCACTCTTCCATACCCAAATAATTTCCACATGGTAATATTCAGCTCAATTTTCCTAGTAAATCTTTCTCTGGAAATTTCCAAAGTTTCTACCTCGAGAGAAGCTTTGTGAAGTAAGTACTAGCTAGGCTTACCCAAATGATCGGAAAATTTGCGGTAGCATGACCATACCTAAGTAACTTACCTACACTAATTTTGAGCTCATTTCATTCATCCAATCTCTCTCACTAGTTTTCCCAAGTTTTCATCCATAGAAGAGCATTGTGAAGGAAGTACCACTTTGGCATGTCCAAATGGTATCAATTTTTACAATGTATCCCTATGCCCAAATAACCATCCTCCACCAAATGTCAACTCAATCCATTCATTATTTTGAGCCGAGCTTCAACATTCAGTATTTATGTCCAGTGTGGTGGTTTGCAAAGCAAGTACCACCTAGGCTCCTCCTTTTGAGCTCAAAATTTGTGAAAACGGTCTTCTGAGTAACTGATCATCCTCAGCCAAAACTCACGCCCATTAGCCATGTACATTTCCGTGCATCGCTAATCAAACACTTGGCTGCTAATTCATGTTTGAGCATCAATTGGTCTCCTCGTGAGAATCTCATGTTGTAATTTTCCTCCTAGCACCAACCTAGGGAGTGCCCAACCCACTAGACATGCCTAGGCCGCCCAGAACACATGGCAACGCCACGGTCACGCTGGTGACCACTTGGCGGGCATCATGAGTTCTGGCAGCTCTAGAGTTGGGGCCCTCGGCCACCGCCCAAACCTCGACATATCGCCACCAAACCATGTATTTATGATTAAATAGGTCCTTATGTAACTAGAAATGATTTTTGGAAAAAATAAATAGCAAACTATAAGGCAGCTGCAGTTCAAATTTGACCCGCTTCCAGCTGAATCAGCAGAAATTTGTCTTTTTCACGAGAGGTGGATCAAAACAATTTACACCGGACCATTTTGTCAATTGTGCATTAAATATGGCCTAGTATTTTATCAAAATGATTTGGTCCAATTTTGCAACAATTATTTGGTAGTTCCTTCACAAAAAAACCTCCTTTTGGGCACTCGAAAAATGGAAAATGGTTTTTTTGTCCAATGAAAATGAAAACTTCCTTAGGCAACATTGTTTGCTATTCCAATATGCACCCTTGTGCACAATATGAGATCATTTGAACAAACTATGCCATGAATGTGGCCATAAGATTGATCATTTGCCTTGAAAGCCATGAATCTTCACACTTCATAGCTCATTTCTGAGAACACTTTTTTAAAATAATTACCGTATTACAAGTTTATTATTTTTCCTGGAAACTTGGTCACATATAATGACACAATGCGAAGGTTTTCCAATTTTTTGATTTTTTTTGAATTTTTTATGCCCGTTTCAAAATGCGGTCAAAACGACGGGCTTGACCGTTCCTAGCTAGTGGTTGAATCTTGGAATTTTTTTGGTGTTTCTCTGATTAAATAGATACTTATCTACCTAGAAATGATTTTTGGAAAAAATAAATAGCAAACTATGAGGCAGCTGCAGTTCAAATTTGACCCGCTTCCAGCTGAATCGGCAGAAATTTGTCTTTTTCACGAGAGGTGGATCAAAATTTTTTACACCAGACCATTTTGTCAGTTGTGCATTAAATATGGCCTAGTATTTTATAAAAATGATTTGGTCCAATTTTGCAACAAATATATGGTAGTTCCTTCACAAAAAAACCTCCTTTCGGGCACTCGAAAAATGGAAAATGGTTTTTTCGTCCAACGAAAATGAAAACTTCCTTAGGCAACATTGTTTGCCATTCTAATATGCACCCTTGTGCACAATATGAGATCATTTGAACAAACTATGCCATGAATGTGGCCATAAGATTGATCATTTGGCTTGAAAGCCATTGATCTCCATACTTGATAGCTCGTTTCTGAGAACGCTTTTTTAAAATAATTGCCATATTACAAGTTTGTTATTTTTCCTGGAAACTTGGTCACATATAATGACACAATGCGAAGGTTTTCCAATTTTTTGATTTTTTTTTGAATTTTTATGCCCGTTTCAAAATGCGGTCAAAACAGCGGGAATGACCGTTCCTAGCTAGTGTTTGAATCTTGGAATTTTTTTGGTGTTTCTCTGATTAAATAGATACTTATGTACCTAGAAATGATTTTTGAAAAAAATAAAGAGCAAACTACGAGGCAGCTACAGTTCAAATTTGACCCGCTTCCAGCTGAATCGGCGGGATTTTGTCTTTTTCACGAGAGGTGGATCAAAACTTTTTACACCCAACCATTTTGTCAGTTGTGCATTAAATATGGCCTAGTATTTTAGAAAAATGATTTGGTCCAATTTTGCAACAAATATATGGTAGTTCCTTCACAAAAAAACCTCCTTTCGGGCACTCGAAAAATGGAAAATGGTTTTTTCGTCCAACGAAAATGAAAACTTCCTTAGGCAACATTGTTTGCCATTCTAATATGCACCCTTGTGCACAATATGAGATCATTTGAACAAACTATGCCATGAATGTGGCCATAAGATTGATCATTTGGCTTGAAAGCCATTGATCTCCATACTTGATAGCTCGTTTCTGAGAACGCTTTTTTAAAATAATTGCCATATTACAAGTTTGTTATTTTTCCTGGAAACTTGGTCACATATAATGACACAATGCGAAGGTTTTCCAATTTTTTGATTTTTTTGAATTTTATGCCTGTTTCAAAATGCGGTCAAAACAATGGAATGACCGTTCCTAGCTAGTGTTTGAATCTTGGAATTTTTTGGTGTTTCTCTGATTAAATAGATACTTATGTACCTAGAAATGATTTTTGAAAAAAATAAAGAGCAAACTACGAGGTAGCTACAGTTCAAATTTGACCCGCTTCAAATTTGAATCGGCGGGATTTTGTCTTTTTCACGAGAGGTGGATCAAAACTTTTTACACCCAACCATTTTGTCAGTTGTGCATTAAATATGGCCTAGTATTTTAGAAAAATGATTTGGTCCAATTTTGCAACAAATATATGGTAGTTCCTTCACAAAAAACCTCCTTCGGGCACTCGAAAAATGGAAAATGGTTTTTCGTCCAACTAAAATGAAAACTTCCTTAGGCAACATTGTTTGCCATTCTAATATGCACCCTTGTGCACAATATGAGATCATTTGAACAAACTATGCCATGAATGTGGCCATAAGATTGATCATTTGGCTTGAAAGCCATTGATCTCCATACTTGATAGCTCGTTTCTGAGAACGCTTTTTTAAAATAATTGCCATATTACAAGTTTGTTATTTTTCCTGGAAACTTGGTCACATATAATGACACAATGCGAAGGTTTTCCAATTTTTTGATTTTTTTTGAATTTTTTATGCCCGTTTCAAAATGCGGTCAAAACAGCGGGAATGACCGTTCCTAGCTAGTGTTTGAATCTTGGAATTTTTTTGGTGTTTCTCTGATTAAATAGATACTTATGTACCTAGAAATGATTTTTGAAAAAAATAAAGAGCAAACTACGAGGTAGCTACAGTTCAAATTTGACCCGCTTCCAGCTGAATCGGCGGGATTTTGTCTTTTCCACGAGAGGTGGATCAAAACTTTTTACACCCAACCATTTGGTCAATTGTCCATTAAATATGGCCTAGTATTTTAGAAAAATGATTTGGTCCAATTTTGCAACAAATATATGGTATGTCCTTCACAAAAAATCTCATTTTGGGCACTCAAAAAATGGAAATTGTTTTTTCACGAGAGGTGGATCAAAAGCTTTTGTCATGCAACTATTTGGTCAATTTTATATAAAATGTGGTCTAATATTTTTGAAAAAAATGGAGTGGTTCTATTTTGGAACAAACATTTGGTAGGTTCTTCACAAACAAAATCATTTATTCACTTGGAAAATAGAAAAAGATTTTTTTGTGCAATAAAAATTAAAGCTCTATTTGGCAACATTGTTTGCCATTTCAAGATGCACACTAATGCAAATACGAGATTATTTTGACAAACTATGCCATTGTTATGTTAAAAAAGTCGAGATTTGAGTCCAATTTTTGAGATTCAAAAGCGAGACAACCGCCAATGAGACGTGAGGAACCACCTTCACGCGGATCATCAAATTGGACATAATATGAGCCGTCTATCGTGCATCCATCCAACGGTGGAACCTCTCCCGAGTAACAAAAACCCTAACCCACCCACCCACCCTCATCGATCCCCCGCCGCCACCCACCCACTCCCGACCCACCTCTCGGCCTCTCCCCTCCCTCGATCCCTAGATCCGATCGAGGCATGCCCGCCGCCACCCCCACCCACCCGCCGATCCACCTCGCTCGGTAGCGCCGCCCTCCTCCTTCTCTCTAGAGTCCATGGCGGCACCGCAACCTCGTCTCCATGGCTGCTCTGCAGCGCCTCCGACGACCGCGGCCGGAGCGCGACGGCGGCTCCGTTCCGAGCACTTGACGCCACGCTCCACCGCGGCTCCTTCACCGTCCGACGCTCCTCCAGGCTCTGCATCTTGCCGACTTCCCCCTTCGTCACGGCCTCTCGTCCATGCTAGAGACAGCCACATCCTCGATGGTTGCTGCTGGACTCTACTCCTCCAAGTTGCCCGGACGCCTCCCCAACTCTCCCTCGTCCCCGACATGGCGCGATGGCGGACCAGCCAGTAGGTGCCCTCGTCCCGCTTGTTTTTCCCCTCCGATCTGATCGATCCGCACGGGTAGGATGTAGCTGACCCCCTCTCTCACTTCGCCTTGTGGATGCAGATCCGTCGAGGGATACACCATCGCCGGCCGCCGGTCCTTCGTGCCTTCCTCATTCTCGAGTTTCCTCCGTCTTGTTGTGCGAGATGGCGATCGTGAAGAAGGGGGTGAAGCACTTCACGAGGGTGCACAACGAACGCTACATCGGCCTCAAGGTGAGACCCCTAGCTTGCTTGCTCTCGCTCTCGCCGTCGCTCGCTGGGCTTCTGTTCCAGAAACGCGCCAATTTCTAGATGGATTACCCTTGCTTTGTTCATGTGGGGTTCTGGCAGCTGTCCCGACCTCCTCTGCTAGCTCTCGTCGTGGATCTGGTTTACATGTCGCGTTAGTTTAGCAAAGTCGCCTATGTAATCATCGCTACAAAGTTGGGCCTGGGTGCTGGTGTTTAGTGAGCACAGTAGGGGTTGGTTTAGTTTTTGTATGAACCTGTATATATTTTGTGTACACACCACTGATTCGTATGGTGCACTGTGAGGCTGGAAATTTCCTTTTAAGCTATGGTGTGTTTGTTCTTGAGAGCTACTCCCTCCGTTCGGAATTACTTGTCTTGGAAATGGATGTATCTAGAACTAAAATACATCTAGATACATCCATTTTCGCGACAAGTAATTCCGAACGGAGGGAGTAGTTGTGGAAAATCCCCCTTGCTGTATGGAATCCACTGAAAAAAATTCGAAATGGTTCGATATCCCACCACACACTAGTTGGGCCTAGTGATATTGATGAACTATAGTGTTTCATTGTTGATTCATATGGTGCACTGTGATGCTTCAAATTTTGTTTTTAAAGCTGTGGTGTGTTTGTTCATGAGAGTTCACTGTGTATGTTGCGTGCAGCCTTGTGAATCAAGTTATGCATGCCTGCTGCATTTAGCATGACATAAAATAAAATTCCATGAAAGCTTATTACTACATCAGTGCTTGCTCCCAGTGTTTCCGTCTTGTAATTTATCCTGGTGTGCACTACACTCATGCGATATTTCTGGATAACAAAGTCAGATACCCTGGAATATTTGTATGATCGGATCTTGTTGGTTTCATCCATCTAATGATAATCTATGTATTTGTTTTGTATTTTTTATAAATGATGATAGGTTGTGCAAGATGTTCACATGTTATTTTATTTTTTGAATAAATTCTCTTATGCCCTTGACTTAGATTGACCCAAAACAGCAGCATCCTTGATGCGTACTGACCTTCACCTTGTTCTTTCTCTCGCAGACTCGAAGGAGACTATACGCAAGGCACCTCCTCTTCGGTTGTGAGAGTGTCCAGGGGTCGTGGGTGCGGCTAATGCCTATGTCTGTGGCCGCACTTGACACTGCCCACTCTTTAAGGGCACATATCATTTTTTTATAACTCTGCTATCTTTTCCCAAGTCTTTATTATCTTGCCTAGCCTTGTACTGATATGTATTGTTTGATGCTAATTACCCAAGTTAATGCATGATGTTAAGGATAACCTGAGAACACTTGCCCAAGTTTATAAGATATGCATGTGACAGTTCAAACCTGCTTTCTTTGCTCTTTCAATGCTTTTGCTGCTGTCTTGTGCTTCTCTAGTTGTCTAAATGCTTCGCTGCTAGCCTCGCTAGACTGCTACTAGCTTGAATAGGTGTGCACTTGTCTGGTGGTGGGGTTGCTTGTGTTGTTGCTGCTAATTTAATGCTTATACATGCTGCTGTTGATTAAATTCTTATGTTGTTGTTGCATGCTTATGCTCTTGATTCAATGCTTTAGAAATTGATTGAATTGAACCTGTTGTAATCCTTCATGTTATACTCGTATTTATTTTTGGGGTTTCTATTTGATTTTTTAGTCTGCTATATACTGTTCATCTTCAATTTCTTCTGTAACCTGCTTGGAGCTTAGAATACAGAGCCCAACTAGTCTCATATACAACTAAGACTAATGATTCATGCTCAATTCTGTATATGTATGTATGACCAGTAAAGTTGGAAGGCCCAAATCTTAACGTTAATATGCTCAATTTTGTACCATATTCATGCTCAATCTGTTGCATAAAAGTTGTTGGAAGTTTTGTTATGCCATGCTTAGTGTTTACTAAATTGGGGCATTTGGGCATGTATGTATAAATTTTAGCCTCATGAAAGAATATTATTTACTTCCAGTGTATTTCACTAATAGCTTATCTGGATCAGGATCTAATGTCGTCGAGGCTGCTGCTGTGATAGAAGATCGGAAGAAGCTTGGAGATGCGTGCCATAGTTTTAGTTGATGTTGCCACCAAGTTTTGGTGCTTGTGTATCTGTTTTTGAATGTATGTGCACTTGTTGGACGTGCAAACGTGTATGTGCTCTTGTGAGTATTTGACTGGATGATTTCTGTATTTAATCAGTTAATTGAGAGATTTATTATTTTGTTGTTCAAATGTGTAAATTGAAATCTGTGAATGAAAAAGACCAAATGTTCTACTTGACAAAATAATATTTGGGCTCTAAAAGGCTATGGCCCAAACTATAGTGGATCGTAACATTGTGTATTTTGGAAAAACCAGAAAAATAGGCTTAATGAAATGGTTTGCAAAAGGCCACGGCCGAGAAAATAAAAATGCTAAATTGTTGGGCTAGGCCCATGTAGCTAGCGTAAAATTAACAGAAAAAATAAATATTAAAAGGCGAATTGTTGGGCTAGGCCCATGTAGAAAACCGAATTGGACCGGCTGAATCTTGTGCCACATCGACTTGCCACGTTGGATGCCTACGTGGCACGGGAGGTTGCTAGTGACCAAAATTTTGGTCAAAGAACCAACGACCTTTTACATATCACAGAGAAGGTCGCTATAGTCAGTTTATGACGGCCAGCTTTTGACCTTCTATTTTTGGTCACAAAAAGGTCACAAATTGAAAACTATGACCTTTCAGTGACCAATAGTGGAGGTCATAAGTTGACATATTTCTTGTAGTGACCTTCACGACCCATCCCGATCAAGTACCGAACGTATGACACCTCTGCGTTCAGCACACGTTCAGCTCGGTGACGTCCTCGCCTTCCCGATCCAACAAGAGAGGCGAAGTAGTAGATGAGTTCCGACAGCACAACGGTGTGGTGGCGGTGGTGATGAAACTGTTCCGCAGGGCTTTGCCAAGCACTACGAATGTGGACAGGAGAGGAACTAGAACTAGAGGGAGAGGGGGCGCCGCACACGGCTTGGATCGTGGTGTGTGTTGCCCCCTGCCCTCCTCACGTATATATATAGGTGGAGGGGGAGAGGAGGCTGCCTAGGGCGCCCCCAAGGGGGACGGCGGCCAGCCCTAGGGAGCCTGCCCTAGGCGCCCCTCCCCTCCCTTCCTAGGCGCGTGGGAGAAGGGCAGAAGAGGAGCCGCCCCGTTCCTTTCCTTAAGCGAGGAGAAAGGCAGGAGGGGCTAGCCCCTCCTCCTTCCTTCCCCTAGGGCCGGCGGCCAGGAAGGAGGTGCGCCAACCCCCTTGTGGGCTGGTGTGCTCGATCCCCTTGGCTCTTTTAGGCCCAATAACTTCTGTGGCCTTCCCGGAACCCCTTCCGGTGATCCGACAAATACCCAGTGCATTCCAAAACCTTTTCGGAGACCAAATAGTATCATCCTATATATTAATCTTTACCTCCGGACCATTCCGAAGCTCCTTGTCATGTCTGTGATCTTATCTGGGACTCCGAACAACATCCAGTCACCAACATCCAGTCACCAAATAGTATCATCCTATATATCGTCAACGAACGTTAAGCGGGTGGACCCTACGGGTTCGAGAATGATGCAGACATGACCGAGACGCTTCTTCGGTCAATAACCAATAGCGGGATCTGGATGCCCATATTGGTTCCCACATATTCTATGAAGATCTTTATCGGTCGAACCTTTATGACAACATAGTAGTTCCCTTTGTCTGTCGGTATGTTACTTGCCCGAGATTCGATCGTCGGTATCTCAATACCTAGTTCAGTCTCGTTACTGGCAAGTCTCTTTACTCGTTCTGTAATACATCCTCTCGTAACTAACTCCTTAGTCACTTTGCTTGCAAGCTTCTTGTGATGTTGTATTACCGAGAGGGCCCAGAGAACCTCTTCGTCATACGGAGTGACAAATCCCAATCTCGATTCACGCCAACTCAGCATACACCTTTGGAAATACCTGTAGAGCACCTTTATGATCACTCAGTCACGTTGTGACGTTTGATAACACACAAGGTATTCCTGCGGCATCCGGGAGTTGCATGATCTCATGGTCGAAGGAATATGTATTTGACATTAAGAAAGCAGTAGCAAAAATTGAACGATCATATGCTATGCTAACGAATGGGTCTTTTCCATCACATCATTCTCCTAATGATGTGATCCTATTATCAAGTGACAAAACATGTCTATGGTTAGGAAACCTTAACCATCTTTTGATCAACGAACTAGTCTAGTAGAGGCTTACTAGGGACTCAGTATTTGTTTATATATCCACACATGTATTTAAGTTTCCAGTCAATACAATTCTAGCATGAATAATAAACCTTTATCGTGATTAAGGAAATATAATAATAACCATTTTATTATTGCCTCTAGGGCATATTTCCAACAGTCTCTCACTTGCACTAGAGGCAGTAATCTAGATTACATAGTAATGAATCTAACACCCTGAAAGCGCAACTAATCCCTAGGTGGTTTTGGTAATTCATAACAACATATAGCTCATTGAACTAATGATCATTCAAGTTTAATATTTCAGAAAGTTCAATGAATGGCATGGCATGGACTAGGAATGTGGACCCCTCGAAATGCTAAGGACACATATTGGCAAAAGCTCAAGACTCTTCATTTATATTTTAGTGAGATCACATTGAGTCCATAGGAAATCCAATACTATTAAAAGGGGATGAGGTGTTGCTTAATGGTCTACTTGCTCAAGTGCTTAGTGATATTGCTCCTAAACCCTCAACCACTTTCTCATTCCAAATATGTCCAAAACCCAAAGTCAAACTTTGCCCCACTAAAACAACCTATCCGGAGCCATCGAGTTCGTATGACATAGCCACTGCTAGAAACCCTAATAGTTCGGTCACATCGATACGGATCTCGGTCTCACCGAGATGGCCTTGCCGATTCCCTGTGACTTATTGCATTTATTTCAGTCTCACCAAGTTATGAAATCGGTCTCACTGAGTTGGCTTGACATTCGCTCTGTTGCTTGTTGCTTCACTTCGGTCTCATCGAGTTGATACAATCGGTGCCACCAAGTTGATGTTTGCCCTAAGCCTTAGCACATCGGTCCCACCGAGTTGTTCCAGTCGGTCCCACCGAGATTCCTAATGTTCACACTTTGAACTAAATTGGTCGCACCGAGTTCTTCTATTCGGTTTGACCGAGTTGGGTCAAATGTGTGTAACGATTGGATTTTGTGTGGAGGCTATATATACCCCTCAACCCCCTTCTCCATATGTGAGAGAGCCATCAGAACGTGCCTACACTTCCAGCATACATTTTCTGAGAGAGACCCACCTACTCATGTGTTGAGATCAAGATATATCTATCCTACCAAAAGAATCTTGATTTCTAGCCTTCCCCAAGTTGTTTTCCACTCAAATCATCTTTCCACCATATCCAAATCTGTGTGAGAGAGAGTTGAGTGTTGGGGAGACTATCATTTGAAGCACAAGAGCAAGGAGTTCATCATCAACACAACATCTATTACCTTTTGGAGAGTGGTGTCTCCTAGATTGGTCAGATGTCGCTTGGGAGCCTCCGACAAGATTGTGGAGTTGAACCAAGAAGTTTGTAAGGGCAAGAAGATCGCCTACTTCGTGAAGATCTACCCGAGTGAGGCAAGTCCTTCGTAGGCGATGGCCGTGGTGGGATAGACAAGGTTGCTTTTTCGTTGACCCTTCGTGTGTGGAGCCCTCCGTGGACTCACGCAGCCGATACCCTTCGTGGGTTGAAGTCTCCATCAACATGGACGTACGATAGCACCACCTATCGGAACCATGCCAAAAATCTCTGTGTCTATGTTGCATTTCACTCTCCAAACCCTTCCATTTACCTTCATATGCAATGTGTTACATTCTGCTGCTATACTCTTAGAATTGCATGTGTAGGTTGATTGATTGACATGTGCTAATTGCTAAAATCAGCCCACAACTAAAATTGGGAAAATGATATATTTTTATTTAGTAAAGTAGTCTAATCACCTCCCTCTAGACCTACTTTTGATCCTACACACCCATGGAGTCTTGCTAGGGCTGGAAAAAAAGCTTGAAGCTCGCGAGTTAAACGAGTAGCTCGTGACTCGGCTCGAATTGACTTGAACTCGAATAATAACGAGTCGAGATGAGCTTTTGTTTAAGATCATTTCTAGACTGAGTTAAATGAGACAATCTCACGAGTACTCGTGTAACTCGTTAGGCTCAGTAAAAAGTTAGTGTTTTTTAGGGGTAGTAAAAAACAACCACTAAACACCTTGTGTCCCAACACAATACCCAGCCGCTCAAGGCCTAGCCACCCAGGAGACTCACACATATATGAAAATATATGTAGATATTAAATTCCCAATTAATATTTTTATTGTATTTGTAAGGTTTTATGTTCGTACATTTAACGAGCTTAACAAGCTAAATGAGCTAGCTCGCAAGTTATACGAGTTGAGCAAATCTTGGATTTGAGCTAGTTATAGTAACAAGCTGAGTCAAGCTAGCTCACTAATGAAACAAGCTTTAGCGAGTTGAGTCAAGCTGGCTCGACTCGTCTTGAATTCCACCCCTAAGTCTTGGTGCTGATCATGTTTTGCTCGCGGAAGAAGTTTAGTCAACGGGTCTGCCACATTCAGATCTGTATGTATTTTGCAAGTTTCTATGTCTCCATCCTTGACCTTTTCACAACTGGAGTTGAAGTGTCTCTTGATGTGTTTGGTTCTCTTGTGAAACCTGGATTCCTTTGCTAAGGCAATTGCTCCAGTGTTGTCACAAAAGATTGTCATTGGACCTGATGCACTGGGTATTACACCCAGATCGGATATGAACTCCTTCATCTAGACTCCTTCATGCACTGCTTCTAAAGCAGCTATATACTCCGCTTCACACGTAGATCCCGCCACGACGCTCTGCTTTGAACTGCACCAACTGACAGCTCCACCATTTAATATAAATATGTATATTGTTTGTGACTTAGATTCATCTAGATCTGTGTCGAAGCTAGCATCGACGTAACCCTTTACGACGAACTCTTCGTCACCTCCATAAACGAGAAACATATCCTTGGTCCTTGATGTCTACTACGCAAGCTTCTTCTTGTAGACTCGTGTTGGGCCTCCAAGCGTAGAGTTTTGTAGGACAATAGCAATTTTCCCTCAAGTGGATGACCTAAGGTTTATCAATCCGTGGGAGGCGTAGGATGAAGATGGTCTCTCTCAAACAACCCTGCAACCAAATAACAAAGAGTCTCTTAAGTCCCCAACACACCCAATACAATGGCAAATTGTATAGGTGCGCTAGTTCAGCGAAGAGATGGTGATACAAGTGTAGTATGGATAGTAGATATAGGTTTTTATAATCTGAAAATATAAAAACAGCAAGGTAACTAGTAACAAAAGTGAGCAAGAACGGTATTGCAATGCTTGAAAACAAGGCCTAGGGTTCATACTTTCACTAGTGCAAAGTCTCTCAACAATGATAACATAATTAAATCA
Organism: Aegilops speltoides; assembly: GCA_021437245.1. Classification (NCBI taxonomy): domain Eukaryota; kingdom Viridiplantae; phylum Streptophyta; class Magnoliopsida; order Poales; family Poaceae; genus Aegilops; species Aegilops speltoides. The sequence goes on along the minus strand of CM038143.1, from coordinate 87,109,035 downwards.
TATGGCAATCCCTCAACGTGCGACAAGGAGTCACTTGAAAGTTCCTATTGCGGAGAACGTAACGTGAAATTTCTTGTAGGGTACGAAACCACCTCAAAGTTATTCTTTCCAATCAATCCATTGAGCTATTCCTATAAGTGTCACAAACAGCCCTAGAGTTCATAACAAAATAACACCATATGACACAAATCAATCAACCCTAATGTCACCTAGATACTCCAATGTCACCACAAGTATCCGTGGGTCAATTATATGATATGCATCAAACAACTTTAGATTCATAATATTCAATCCAACGCAAAGAACCTCAAAGAGTGCCCCAAGATTCCTACCGGAGAAATAAGGATGAAAACGTGCATCAACTCCTATGCATAGATTACCCCAATGTCACCTCGGGAATCCGCGAGTTGAGTGCCAAAACATGCATCAAGTGAATCAATAGAACACCCCATTGTCACCACGGGTATCCCATGCAAGACATACAACGAGTGTTCTCAAAATCCATAAAAGTATTCAATCCGATAATAGTGAAACCTCAAAGGCAAAACTCAATTCATCACAAGAAGATAGAGGGGAAGAAACACCATATGATCCAACTATAGTAACAAAGCTCGCGGTACATCAAGATCGTGCAAAATCAAGAACACGAGAGAGAGAGAGAGAGAGAGAGAGAGAGAGAGAGAACACATAGCTACTTGTACATACCCTCAGCCCCGAGGGTGAACTACTCCCTCCTCGTCATGGTGGCCGCCAGGATGATGAAGATGGCCTCCGGTGATGATTTCCCCCTACGATAGGGTGCCGGAACAGGGTGTTGATTGGTTTTTAGTGACTACAGAGGCTTGCAGCGGCGGAACTTCTCGTCTAGGGTTCTTTTCGGAGGTTTGGGTATTTATAAGAATTTTTGGCATCGGTCTCACGTCAAGGAGGTGCCGAAGGGGCCCACAAGCCTTAGGGGGACGCCCTGGGGGGAGGGCGCGCCTAGAGGGCCTATGGCCTCCTCGTCCACTTCCTGGCCCAACTCTTGTGCTTCGGGGGTCTCTTTTGGTCCATAAAAATCACCGTAAATTTTCAGCCCATTCTGAGAACTTCTATTTCTGCACAAAAAACGACACCATGGTACATTACAAAAAATACACTTTCGTGATGATACGTGTTTGTCATAGTACGTCACATTTTTTGTCATGCATGTACATCCATGACGATTTTATGACAGAATCAAGATAGTCATATCTGTGCTGTCATAGAAGTGTTCCATGGCAATACCAAAATTATCATCATGAAAGTGTTCACTTCCATGACGATAAATGACGGGTCATGGAAGTGCTTTTGTCAAGGGTAACCGACACGTGGCATCCATCATAACGGGTCGTTGTTTATCTATCGGGTCTGGTTTTGGATCCAATAACTCGTTAAGCGTAACGACCAATGACTATTTTCCACGTGTAAAATTCTCATTAGCCAGAGGAAACACGTGTCAACTCGTCATTGGGTCAGATACGCGCCTATGATATGTCGACACATGTGACAGCCCAACACTGGCCCATTTAGCTTACAAAGGCCGCCCCATTTGACTTGGTCAAAAGATAGTGGGTCAGCCCATGAAAAGCCTGTTAACAGTCTATTCGCGTATAGCCCATTTTACGGCCCGATAACTCACCGCCTGTTATGGCGTTCCCGAAATCAGCCCAATAGCGTCATGTCGGCCGTCCATTATAATACCAGCCCATTTAATTTTCGGCCCATGTATGGCCCACGACGTCTTTCGGCCCATACGAGGCCTCTCGTATCTTTGGGCCCTTTAATGGGCCGTGGTGACTATGGCCCATAATAAACAGTAAATTTCTTTATGCCCAGTAATGGCCCATGATTCACATGGGCCATTTCTTGCCCATGTTAGCTTTCGGCCTACTGACAGCCCATACATTCTTAGGCTCCTTTCCGGCCTGTTATTCGCTTGTTCCCCTAATGGGCCAAATTTGTCCTGCGATTAGAATCGTCCCATTTGTGGCATGTTAACCCGTTGCGCTGTTTCCAGCCCGTCCTATATTCTGGCCCATTAATGACCCATTATGCCTGTGACATAATCAAGCCTTTGCTGTCTTCTGGCCTATTAACGGCCCGTTACCGTGCAGGCCCGATACCAATTATGCCCGTTTACTGCCCATATGGGCCCATTTATCTGATGGCCCAAGGCCCTGTGAATCTACGGGTCGTTGAGCTCATTTATCCGACGGCCCGTAGGAGGCCCATGGGTCCTACGACCCGTAGCAGGCTCAAGGTTACCATGGTACGTATATGGCCTATGGTTGTTGCGGCCACTAGCAAACCAAGGAAAAAGAAGACTAGGAAAATAAATAAGCCAGAAACTAGCGCTAGGCTATTAAGGCGATTCCACATATTACATCCACTGGGCATCAAAGTTTGCCACTAGTGCAAATATAGGGAACACCCTACACTATACAAAAATGGCTTGTTGTTTTATTCAGCCAGTCCGCTGCACGTTAAGAACAAATTTTGTATTGCAACAAAACAAATTACAACCATAAAACAAAAGGAAGGTTGGCATAAAAATTAACAGTCCAACAGATAAATGAACCACCAGAAGTTCAGAAGCTCAGTTCATTTGACATGACTGTTATGTTTTCATGTTGTACTATCCGATGGAGCACCAAAACCTTCGCCTTCATTTCTCCTGGGCTCCTGAACAACATAGCAAATGTCTGATAGTCTAGTTTCAAAACCATGCATATCTTGACAACATCGAACAATGGTTGTCCTTGTTTCACAAAGGGTCTCTGTTAGGGAATGGACTTGTGTCTGGAGCGCAAATATAACATTGTTTTGAGCTTGCATATCTTGATCATGAGGCAGTTTGGACGAGATTGCCTTAACAACCAAACAAGTATTACGCAGGAACGTGCTTTTGGCACTGTTAGTGGACAGGTACTGACCCACTGCGGCAAGAGGTGACATTGCGGTTATAGTTGCCTCGTCACCTTCAGAAGGTGGCGGTTCCACCATTTGTTCCATAGCTTGCTGAAAAGTTGAGTTTTTACATTAGTAGTACCAGAACTGAAGATATTAAGGAGGTAGCAAAACCAAACAAAATAGCTTTGGTTTATATACAGAACTTATTCTGGTGAACCCATGTAAATATTAGTTGTATTTTACTGCAAAGTAGATAATAAAACCAGGTTCCAAATATATGACCATGTACCATGGCTAATGTATTGTCTATTTCTTCACATTGTATTGACAACTAAGGATAAAGAGACAAAGTTTATAATACGGTAAGCATAGTATGACATCATTCATATCACAAAACAACTGAGAATAGACAAACATGCAATTTTAACATTGTGTAGACAAGTCCAGCACGGAACTATATTACATATCAAGATCAAAGGAACATCACTCCTCTCTTTTAAACTTTGTAAGGTGCAATGATACGCTAAGACAATTGTGTATAAAATTGAAAAGAGTAATACACATTGGCTGCAAACCATGTAGTTCAATGCACAAGTCAGAGTAAGTAGTAGTTAAAAGGCATGAGGATTACAACGGTGGCTTTGACTGGTGTAGTCATGCCCTTCGTCTTGCTGGTGTGACAGTCCTTGAAGATTTCCACAACATTTGGTTCAGGTACTTTTTGGTCCTTGCGGGCTTTCCTCTGCATTTGGGACAAGTCAATATAGATCTGATAATATGGCACAGCAAAAAGAGCGAAACAACAGCTAATTATAAGAGCCTCGCAGTGTGCAATGTAGCTACGAGATCCTGTTGTCTGTTGGAATTTCACTTTTGTATGGTTAGCCTTGTTCTTTGAACAGTTCACCTACAAGAAGATAGATTTGTGAGGCACATGCGTAAATAGGAGTTCAACATGTGATATGATCACATATATAGAACATACTTTATACTTTGGATCAGACCAGTGTTTAACGAGGCCTCTCCAGTCTTCATCTGATATATTTTCCGTTGGAGATGTTTGGGCAAGTCCACTGTTAGCCTTGCCTTCAAAGTGAGTTTCCTTAAGTTATACCGATACTGTCGCAGAGCAGACTTGAAAACATGGGTGCATGCTTGTCTGGTTGCATCATCTTGGCTATCCAACTTGAACCTCATTTGTTGAAAATTATGGGAGTCTCATTACCAGCAACCTAGAAAGTATGGTACAGACCAAGACGATATTACTAATTTCCATAGATAACCATACTTACAGATAAATTGTCGAGGAAGGTGTTGAACTTGGTTTCATCTTTGTCATTCCTGTACTGAATCCATGTTGGGAGGATACATGCATGACACCTAACGGCAACCGCTGCCTCTGATACTAACTTGGCTGACTCTGTAGCATCACGTGGCCTTTTTAAACCTGCCTCAAAACGGATCTCCATTCTTCCTCCTCTAGATTTAGTTAACCTATCAAGCATTATCCCTAATGTCTGTTTCCTCTTGCGTCTAGGTGCTAGTCCAACAACAAACATAGGAAGTGTTAGTGTACATTAAACTGTGAGACTACATATAAAGAAGCATGCAACTGTAACTTGACTCCAGCAAATACCTTCTTGCTGTTGAAGCTCACAAGGTTCATCTGATCTTGCCAACTCGTCTTGTGTCAAGAGTTCTTTGGAAGTAGTGTCAGGTGGCAAGGGAGCTTGGGAACATGCTACTAGCTGAGTTGACAAACGAGTAACTCGTGCAGCTGGTGGTACTGTGGAAGGTGTTGCAACAACTAGGGCTGTCACTGCTTGTTTGGTGGCAACTATTAGTTTCTGATTAGGTTGTTTTGCAGCTGGTGTAGCACACGATACCGTGTTTGTACAATTTTCCGGTGGACTTTGACTTTCTATTGCACCATCAGTACCAGCAGAATCAACATAATTCTTCCGCTTCCGTTTTCGTGGTCCAGAGTACTAACACCATCCCCTGCAACTCTGTGTTCCTTCCTCTTTCTCTATGCCATGTCAAGTCAAGCCAACAAGATAAAGGAATAAAAATTTAGTTCTTTAAAACAAATTGATGCGTGATACAGACGAACTGAACTTTGATGTTAGACAACCGCATGATAGGAGGATGTAATACGTACGAAAAACAGGACGGCATGAGATAATCAGAACTATGATGTGTAAACTAAGAAGAAGGCATTTCAATAAATTAGAAGCAATGCTATGGAAGGTAGAGACCATATGAAAGATGCTACAAGTATCACTCTGCCAAGTTAACAGTGTCTCGTCATAACTGGCATTTAAACAAATGTGAAGCAGTATAAGAAATAAATCATATGCAAGATGCAAACAATATCTAGCAAGTTAAAGGTCTCTTGTCATTAGTGCCATTGCATATTCAGGCAAAAATCACATATTTGACCTGTGGACGAAATCAAATCAAGATCTGAACTGCTTTTGTAAAAAATTCACAAACTGACCATTTTGTGTGGCGCCTGACACCCGGGCGCTGCACTCCACTATGCAGCGCCTTTGTCTTAGGCGTCGCACGCCCAGCCAGCGTGGCAGCCCGAGGCCAGGCATGACCCCACAACCAGCCGTGCAACGCCTAAGGCGTAGACACCACACTTGTAATGTGCAACGCCCAGCGCTTAGGCGCCACACATGCAAATTCCAATGCCCTGTCCTTAGGCGTTGCACTATCTGTTTATCACCTAGGCTGGCCCCACCACCTCACCCCACCCACCCCACCCCACATAGCCCCACCCCACCCACAACCCGAAGCTAAGCACCCCCCTCTCAAATCCTTCTCAAATCTTGCAAATCCGGAGTATTTGTCTGTAGATTTTGAAGCCAACCCCTCCCTTAAGGTAATCTCCTCCGATCCCCTCTTTTTCATCAATAGGAATTGTCACATTTGCTCAAATCTTGCTAGTTTGGGGAAACCCTGGTTGTGGCTTGGATTTGGAAATTTGTGTTGAAACATGTTATGTTTCTTTGCTAATTTGGTAGGGTTAGGCTTCATACTATGCTATGGTTAGGGTTATGTGTGTTTTTATGTTGGAGTTAGGGTTAGAGTTATGATATGGTTAGGGTTGTGGTTATTGTTAAGTGGCGGTTAGGGTTATTATTTCATATCTATGTTAGGGCTTATGTATTTTGTGCAAATATTCGGTTAAGTACTTACTTGATATATGTGTGTTTTTGATTATTGTAGGGATGGGAAGAACATGTGTTTACGTTCATCATGTGGATAAAGAGGCCTATTTGAAAGGCAATGTTGAGCCGGACCCCGATGAGCTTGACATGGTGTTTGAGAGTAGTCCTAGCTATGCGGATGTCTTGGAACAAGTGAGGAAGGATTTGAATTGGATGGACCCAAGTGACGTTGTTGAGTTCGAGGGAAGGCATAGTGTTGGTTTTGGAATGCACATCTATTGGAAGACAATGCGTGTGAACTCCGAGCAACGTTGGATTGCATACAAGGAGACGGTGGCCGAATCTCCGGACAAGGCTCTTGAGTTACTTGCCCCCAAGAAGAGTCTAGTTTGCATTTGGACTTGAATTGGAACCCCTCCCCGTTGGTTGCTAGTACTCCCCCACCCATGAACCAAGATCAAATGAGTGAACCTCATTTGACGCAACAAGTATGGCCAACATTGAGCCTGGTTTCAAACAACCAAAATGAAGCTTTTCAAGAGGAGAATGATGAGTACGAGCAGGATAACAATGAAGTTGACCTCCATGACAACAATGTGGGTGATCTCGACCAATATCATGTGCAAGAGACAATGGACCAATCCATCCCTTTTTCCCGTTCATATGCATCGGACTCGGATGACGATGGTCCCGATGAAGAAGTTGATGAGGAGGGGTTCACGGCGAAGGAGGCCGAAGCATTTAAGAAGGTATTCCAGTGGGATCAAAAGACACCATTGTTCAAGGATCTTAGTCGATGAAGCCGTTGTAGATGGTGGCAAATGTATATCTCTTGGAGCTAGCCCAAGTTCTCACCGTGATTTGGAAGACGGCAAGAACCAGATATATCCCGGTTGTGAGTTTGAATCCTTCTTGGAATTGAAGATGTGGCTCGACAACTATCGGTGCAACAAACCCTGGGTCTGTTGCCCGGACTGTGCACAAGCTCAAAAGAAAGATTACAACACCAAGAACAGGCCAAGCAAGGATGACCGACTCCTTTGGGAGACTCAAGTGCAGATCAAGAAGGCCAAGACGAGCCAGGGAAGCAAGATAATGCCAAGGAAAGAACCACCCTTGCCGGGCAGGCGAGCCTAGCGGGGTTGGGCTTTGCAACGGAAGCATACTTCCAGATCGTCCCAACAGGCCCTACCGGGACTTGTGGAGGCAACTACGCCACCGCTCCACCTCATGAGCGATGCAAGTCATAGGTCAGTGCGATGTCAAGCACCAAGATGACTAAGTGGCTGCTTTTCACCACATGGCAGCCACTTTCTACAGCAACACCTCCATGTGACACCCGTCCTGGGATGTGTCAAGCAAGCAGACATGAAGCTGGCAAAATACCCGGCAAGGGCTGCCAGGCATGCTATGATGTGACACTAGGCGGTGCATTTAATGCGCCCTGTCAGCCTACAGATTTAGGTATAATAGCACTGTTAACTATCTAATCAATATGCAAAAACTGATTTGCCACTGTGGTAACCCCTTGATCTGTAAAAGGAGGCCCATGGAAAACGTAAAAATGGTTTGGTCCATGAGGTTTCCAAGCTCAGGCCCTCACATACCCGTATGCACGTAGCCACTTCGCCTGAGGCAACCCTGCCGGGCAAAGTGCATTGCATCCACCACCACCTTTTCCACCATCAATCCACCAAAGCAGGAGTAGGGTTTTACGTCTCACGGCGGCCCGAAACTGGGTAAAATTGCCCACGTGATCCTCGGCGCACCACGTGATGCTTCTCCACTCTTTGTGCAACGTGGCCCCCCCGAACCAAAAGGGGCGGAAACGGGTGCTAGGGCAAAAAGCTAGGCGTCGCTGATTGGTGTAGGGGACCGGACCTGATTCCCTGAGCCGTTGAAGGTGTAGAGAAGCCGTATTGGAGGAGAGGGGTGGTTGCTCTCCGGATGAGAGGCCAGTCCTCTGCTCTGTTTCCCTATAAAAAGGGGTAGGAGTGGCGTGTTGGCTCACACACTCTCCTTCTCCCCCTCTTCTAGCTTTCTTGGCTCGCCATGACAAGAGGGCGAGGACATAGCGGTGCTTCATTGGTGGCGATGAGGGCTTCTGCTCGACAACACTTCCCTCCTCCTCCTGAGAGCGCAGAGGTGGAAACCGCTGCAAGAGGGGGAGGGAGAGGACGAGGCTGTGGTCGTCGCGGCGGTCGGGGAGGAGGAGGACGGGCGGCGCTCCAGCTGCGCCCCTACCGGAGGCTCCTGCTCCTCCGATGGAAGGTCACATCGGAGACCAGCCGCTGTAGTTCATCATCAGGCTGTACAAGCCCTGCATGGTCGCCTTCGTCTTCCTACCCCCTTTGCAAGGGTGATGGAGCTTGAGCAGCCGTGTGCATTGAGGCTGCACATGAGGGGTTGTGGGAATGGCAACATTCGTGTTGACGTATGATACGTCCATTTTGCATCATGTTTACCTACTGTTATTTATAATGTTTTTATGCATAATAATGCTTGGAGTAATTCTAATGCCTTTTCTCTCACAATATGCAAGGTACACACAAAGAGGGAGAATTACGGCAGCTGGAAATCTGGACCCGAAAAAGCTACTCCAGGCTACCTATTCTGCACAACTCCAAATGAGCTGAAACTTCACGAGGATTTTTATGGAATAAATAAGAAATACTGGAGCAAATAACTACTGGAGGGGGGCCACCTAGTGAGCACAAGACACTAGGGTGCGCTAGGCCCCCCACGCGCGCCCTGGTGGGCTGTGCTCAGCCCAGCCCACCTCCGGTGCCCCTCTTCTGGTATTGAAGTCATTTTGACCTAGAAAAAAATAAGGAGATTACTTTCGGGACAAAGCACCGCCGTCTCGAGGCGGAACTTGGGCAGGAGCACTTTTGCCCTCAGGCGGAGCAATTCCGTCGGGGGAACTTCCCTCCCGGAGGGGGAAATCATCGTCATCATCATCACCAACAACTCTCCCATCTTAGGGAGGGCAATCTCCATCAACATTTTCAACAACATCATCTCCTCTCAAACCCTTGTTCACGTCTTGTGTTCAATCTTTGTACCGGAACTATAGATTGGTGCTTGTGGGTGACTAGTAGTGTTGGTTACATCTTGTAGTTGATTACTATATGGTTTATTTGGTGGAAGCTTATATGTTCAGATCCATTATGCTATTTAATATCCCTCTAATCTTGAGCATGATTATCATTTGTGAGTAGTTACTTTTGTTCTTGAGGTCACAGGAGAAATCATGTTTCAAGTAATCATGTGAACTTGATATGTGTTCGATATTTTGATGATATGTATGTTGTGATTCCCTTAGTGGTGTCATGTGAACATCGACTGCCTGACACATCGCCATATTTTGGCCTAAGGGAATGCATTGTGGAGTAGTTATTAGATGATGGGTTGCGAGAGTGATAGAAGCTTAAACCCTACTTTATGCGCTATTTCGTAAGAGAGCGATTGGATCCAAAAGTTTAATGCTATGGTTAGAATTTATTCTTAATACTTTTCTCGTAGTTGCGGATGCTTGCGAGGGGGTTAATCATAAGTAGGAGGTTTGTTCAAGTAAGAACAGCACCTAAGCACCGGTTCACCCACATACCAAATTATCAAAGTAGCGAACACGAATCGAACCAACATGATGAAAGTGACTAGATGAAATTCCCATGTATCCTCAAGAACACTTCGCTTATCATAAGAGACCATTTTGGCCTGTCCTTTGCCTCAAAAGGATTGGGCTACCTTGCTGCGCTTTTGTTGCTACTACCATTACTTTCTCGTTACAAATTATCTTGCTATCAAACTACTATGTTACTTACAATTTCAGCACTTGCAGACATTACCTTGCTGAAAACCACTTGTCATTTCCTTCTGCTCCTCGTTGGGTTCGACACTCTTACTTATAGAAAAGGCTACAATTGATCCCATATACTTGTGGGTCATCAAGGCTCTTTTCTGGCACCGTTGGCGGGGAGTGAAGCGCTCTTGGTAAGGAAAAATTATTACTACGTGCTGAAATTTATTGTCACTTGTTACTATGGAAAACAATCCTTTGAGGGGTTTGTTTGGGGTATCTTCACCTCATCCGGAACCACAATTAGTTACCCCTCAACCTACTACACCTACTGAAAATATTGAATATGAAATTCCTTCTGGTATGGTAGAACAACTGCTAGCTAATCCTTATGCAAGATATGGAACTGAACATGCTGATAAGCACTTGATATATGTGGATGAAATTTGTGGATTGTTTAAGCTTGCAAGTTTACCCAGATATGAAGCTAAGAAGAAGGTTTTCCCTTTATCTTTGAAGGGAAAGGCATTGCCATGGTATAGGCTATGCGATGATATTGTATCTTGGAACTAGAATCGGTTGAAATTGGAATTCCATCAAAAAAAATTATCCTATGCATCTAGTTCATCATGATCAGAATTATATATATAATTTTTTGGCCTCATGAAGGAGAAAGTATCGCTCTAGCTTGGGGGAGGCTTAAGTCATTGTTATATTCATGCCCCAATCATGAGCTTTCGAGAGAAATTATTATTAAGAATTTTTATGCTCGGCTTTCTCATAATGATCAATCCATGCTCAATACTTCTTGTACTGGTTCTTTTATGAAGAAGACTATTGAATTCCAGTGGGATCTTTTAGAAAGAATTAAACGCAACTATGAAGATTGGGAACTCGACGATGGTAAAGAGTCAGGTATTGAGCTTAAGTTCGATTGTGTTAAATCTTTTATGAATATCGATGCTTTTCAAAAGTTTAGCACTAAATATGGACTTGACTCTGAGATAGTAGCTTCCTTTTGTGAATCTTTTGCTACTCATGTTGATCTTCCTAAAGAGAAGTGGTTCAAATATCACCCACCAATTAAAGAAGAAACTAAAGAACCGGTAAAAGCTAAAGATGAAAAGATCATTTGTAATGTTGATCCAGTTGTTCCCACTGCTTATATGAAAAAACCACCTTTCCCTGTTAGGATGAAGGAACATGCTAAAGTTTCAACTGTGGTCAACAAAAGTTATATTAGAACACCTAAACCAGCTGAACGAATCAAAGTAGAACCTAGTGTTGCTATGGTTAAAGATCTCTTGGTCGATAATATTGATGGGCATGTTATTTACTTCTGTGATGAAGCTGCTAGAATTGCCAAACCTGATGAAAAAGATACTAGACCTGCTGTTGGCATGCCTGTTGTCTCAGTTAAGATAGAAGATCACTGTTATCATGGTTTATGTGACATAGGTGCTAGAATGAGTGCTATTCCTTTTACCTTATAGCAAGAAATTATGAATGACATAGCACCCGCTGAGATAGAAGACATAGATGTTACTATTAAACTTGCTAATAGAGACACCAGCACACCACTTGGGATTGTTAGAGATGTGGAAGTCTTGTGTGGGAAAATAAAATACCCTACTGATTTTGTTGTTCTTGGTGACTTTTGTCCCATTATCTTTGGTAGACCTTTCTTGAACACCGTTAATGCTAAAATAGCTTGTGAGAAACAAACTGTCGGTGTTAGTTTTGGTGATGAATCTCATGAGTTTAATTTTTCTAAGTTTAGTAGAAAACCTCATAAGAAAGATTTTCCTAGTAAGGATGAAATTATTGGTCTTGCTTCTATTGCTGTACCTCCTACTGATCCTTTAGAACAATATTTGCTAGACCATGAAAATGATTTGCACATGCATGTAAGAAATGAAATAGATAGAATCTTGTTCGAACAACAACCTCTACTTAAACACAATCTGCCTATTGAAACTCTATGAGGTCCTCCTCCACCTGTGTTTGAATTAGAACAATTGCCAGACACTTTGAAATATGCTTATCTTGATGAGAAAAAGATATATCCTATTATTATTAGTGCTAACCCTTCAGATAATGAAGAGGAAAGATTATTGAAAGTTCTAAGGAAGCATCGAGCTGCTATTGGATATACTCTTGATGATCTTAAGGGCATTAGTCCCACTCTATGCCAGTGATACGTCTCCAATGTATCTATAATTTTTGATTGTTCCATGCTATTATATTGTCTATTTTGGATGTTTAATGGGCTTTAATAAGCTATTTTATATTATTTTTGGGACTAACCTATTAACCGAGGGGCCAGTGCTAGTTTCTGTTTTTCTGCCTATTTTAGAGTTTTGCAGAAAAGGAATACCAAACGGAGTCCAAACTGAATGAAACCTTCGCGATGATCTTTCTTGCACCGAAAGCAAACCAGAAGACTTGGAGATGAAGTCGGAGACGCAACGAGGCGTCCACGAGGCAGCAGGGCGCGCCCAGGGGGGTAGGCGCGCCCCCACCCTCGTGGGCCCCTTGTAGCTCCACCGACCTAGTCCTTTCGCCTATATATACTCTTATACCCTAAAAACATCAGGGGGAGCAACGAAACCACTTTTCCACCGCCGTAACCTTCTGTACCTGTGAGATCCCATCTTGGGGCCTTTTCCCGCGATCTGCCGGAGGGGGATTCAATAATGGAGGGCTTCTACATCAACACTATTACCTCTTCGATGAAGCATGAGTAGTTTACCACAGACCTTCGGGTCCATAGTTATTAGCTAGATGGTTTCTTCTCTCTCTTTGATTCTCAATACAAAGTTCTCCTTGATGTTCTTGGAGATCTATTCGATGTAATATTCTTTTGCAGTGTGTTTGCCGAGATCAGATGAATTGTGGATTTATGAACAAGATTATCTATGAATATTATTTGGTTCTTCTCTGAATTCTTATATGCATGATCTAATATCTTTGCAAGTCTCTTCGAATTATCGTTTTAGTTTGGCCTACTAGATTGATCTTTCTTGCCATGGGAGAAGTGCTTAGCTTTGGGTTCAATCTTGCGGTGTCCTTTCCCAGTGACAATAGGGGCAGCAAGGCACGTATTGTATTGTTGCCATCGAGGATAACAAGATGGGGTTTTCAGCATATTCCTTGAGTTAATTCCTCTACATCATGTCATCTTGCTTAATGCGTTACTCTGTTCTTTATGAACTTAATACTCTAGATGCATGCTAGATAGCGGTCGATGTGTGGAGTAATAGTAGTAGATGCAGGCAGGAGTCGGTCTACTTGACACGGACGTGATGCCTATGTTCATGATCATTGCCTTATATGTTGTCATAACTATGTGCTTTTCTATCAATTGCTCGACAGTAATTTGTTCACCCACCGTAATATATGCTATCTCGAGAGAAGCCACTAGTGAAACCTATGGCCCCCGGGTCTCTTTTCCATATTATTGAATCTCATTTACATCTTGCTAGTTTCCTATCTATTGTTTTGCAATCTTTAGTTTACAATGTATAAACCAAAAATACCAAAAATATTTACTTTACCGTTTATCTATCTCTATCAAATCTCACTTTTGCGAGTGATCGTGAAGGGATTGACAACCCCTTTATCGTGTTGGTTGCAAGTTCTTGATTTTTTGTGCAGGTATTCAGTGACTTGTGCGTCGTCTCCTACTGGATTGATACCTTGGTTCTCAAAACCGAGGGAAATACTTACGCTACTTTGCTGCATCACCCTTTCCTCTTCAAGGGAAAAACAACGCAAGCTCAAGAGGTAGCAAGAAGGATTTCTGGCGCCGTTGCCGGGGAGATCTACGCCAAGTCAAGCCATACCAAGTACCCATCGTAAACTCTTCTCCCTTGCATTACATTATTCGCCATTCACCTCTCGTTTTCCTCTCCCCCACTTATAAAACAATTTTCGAAAACCTTTGCCTTTTCTTTGCCCATCTTCCGTTCGTCTCTTTTTGCTTGCTTCTTGTGTGCTCGTTTGTTGCCTTCATGTCTGAAATTGGGGAGGTTATCGTTGAAGAGGATAGTAGTATCGATGGGGGGAACTTTGGTGCTTGTGATAATCCTCACAAAGAACCTACTATTTTGCACGGTTATTGTTGAAGAGGATAGTAGTAATGATGGGGGGAACTTTGATGCTTGTGATAATCCTCACAAAGAACCTACTATTTTGCACACTAAAAAGTTCCGCATTGGTAGTGGTAATATTATTGGAAAAGGGGTTATTCAAGATTTCTTTACTTGTGCTGGTGCTTTGCCCACTATGGGCAGCTCTATTCTTCATAAAACTAGTAGTCTTGCAGATGCTATATCTTTGCTCATAGTTGAACTTGAAAGGCAATTTATTCACATGCATCCTTGCATACAAAGGATTTTTCTAAAGTTTTCTAATATTGAGCATTCTTCTGTTAAGCGAGCCGCTACCATCTTTCTAGCACACGAGTTTAGATTTATAATGAAAGAGGCTAATGAAACTTTTGCGCATTATAGGGTGGATGCTGGTCGTCCTCCCATAGAAGCAATTCTTTTTAATCAAGAAGACATAATGCATTTACGATCCTTAGATCATGTTGCTTATAATGAAAATCTTAGAAAGAGGGTTCCTACCGATGTTCTAGTTGATAGAATTTCTGAACTTAATGATAATTTTGCTATTCAGAACAACGGGTTGGGTTTTCCTCTTGAACAAAGGCTCATGACTTTTTGCCAAAATAACGCTTACAATGATGAGTTGGTTGTACAATATGAAGGGCCAAAGGAGGAACCAATTCCTCCCGAGCTTGATCTTGGGGACTTTTGTCCCATTAAATTTAGCCCTTTTGATTACTTTTGCTTGCCTCAAAGAAAACTTGCTTCTGAATGTAGGGAGTACGAGATGATTTTTCAAGATTTGCCCTATCATTATTATGGCAATACATCTATTCTTGTTTTTATGCCTAGCTAGGGGCGTTAAACGATAGCGCTTGTTGGGAGGCAACCCAATTTTATTTTTGTACTTTACTTTTTGCTCCTGTTTAGCAAAAAATAATTTATCTAGCCTCTGTTTAGATGTGGTTTTATGTTTTAATTAGTGTTTGTGCCAAGTAGAACCTTTGGGAAGACTTGGGTGAAGTCAATGCGATCTTGCTGTAAAAAGCAGAAACTTTTGCGCTCACTATAATAGCTGCAAATTTTTACATAAGAGTGATTTTAGGTTGATTCTCTTTTCATAAGATTAATAGACAAATTCCTCACGTCCACAAATTTATTTCAGAATTTTTGGATTTACATAAGTATTCTAAAGTTACAGATTACTACAGACTGTTCTGTTTTTGACAGATTCTGTTTTTCGTGTGTTGTTTGCTTATTTTGATGAATCTATGAGTAGTATCGGGGGGTATGTACCATAGAGAAGTTGGAATATAGTAGGTTTTAAACCAATATAAATAAATAATGAGTTCATTACAGTACCTTGAAGTGGTGATTTATTTTCTTATACTAATGGAGCTTATGAGATTTTCTGTTGAAGTTTTGTGTTGTGAAGTTTTCAAGTTTTGGGTAAGGATTCGATGGATTTTGGAATAAGAAGTGGCAAGAGCCTAAGCTTGGGGATGCACAAGGCACCCCAAAGTAAAATTCAAGGACAACCAAAAGCCTAAGCTTGGGGATGCCCCGAAAGGCATCCCTCTTTAAATCTTAAATCTATCGGTAACTTTACTTGAGGCTATATTTTTATTCACCAGATGATATGTGTTTTGCTTGGAGCGTCTTGTATGATTTGAGTCTTTGCTTTTTAGTTTACCACAATCATCCTTGCTGAACACACCTTTTGGGAGAGATACATATGAATCATGATTTAATAGAATACTCTATGTGCTTCACTTATATCTTTTGAGCTAGACAATATTGCTCTAGTGCTTCACTTATATCTTTTTAGAGCATGGCGGTGGTTTTATTTTATAGAAATTGTTGAACTCTCATGCTTCACTTATATTATTTTGAGAGTCTTTTAGAACAGAATGGTAATTTTATTTGGTTATAAAATTAGTCTAATATGATGGGCATCCAAGATGGATATAATAAAAACTTTCATATAAAGTGCATTGAATACTATGAGAAGTTTGATTCTTTATGATTGTTTTGAGATATGAAGATGGTGATATTAGAGTCATGCTAGTAGAGTAGTTGTGAATTTGAGAGATACTTGTGTTAAAGTTTATGATTCCCGTAGCATGCACATATGGTGAACCGTTATGTGATGAAGTTGGAGCATGATTTATTTATTGATTGTCTTCTGATATGTCTCCGTCGTATATATAATTTTTGATTGTTCCATGCCAATATTATTCAACTTTTATATACTTTTGGCAACTTTTTATACTATTTTTCGGACTAACATATTGATCCAATTGCTCGATGCAGTTCACTGCTCATTGCATGTTTTTGTTTCGCAGAAACCCAATATCAAACGGAGTCCAAACGGGATAAAAACGGACGGAGATTTTTTTTGGACTATTTATGATTTTTGGGAAGTAAAATCAACGCGAAATGGTGTCTGGGGTGGCCACGAGATAGGGGGCGCGCCCTGGACTCTCGTGGGACGCCCGTAAGGCGGTTGACTGTCACACCCTGATTTTCATGGCACAACACTTAAGATGATAAATCATGATAAAGTGTGGTTTGAAAAAAACTTTTGTGTGTTTTGGACTTTGCCTTGATTGGATTTTGTCTGTTGTTTGCAAGTGCTCTAAAAATAAAATAAAATCCTCCAACTCTTATACTCGTTCTCCTTGATCCAAAAACCTTTCCCAATGAACATGCCATGTGTATAGCTCATAAAAATAATTTATTTCAAAAATAATTTGGCCAAATAGTATTCTCTAAAATTAGTTTTCCAAAAACCCCTGAATTGAGGTTTGCACTGCAAGTACTTGATTTGGGGTGTGAAAAATATTTCAAAAGGTATATTTGAATCCTATTATATATAGTACTCCCATAAACCACAAAAATATAATTTTAAAAGTTATTTTCCTATTTTATTTAAAAGCTTTTTCTTAAGGCCAGAAATGGTCTTTAATAGGGAAAAAACATTTTATTGTTTCAACAATATTTGAAAAAAACCTAGGGAAACTGAGTGGACATATATTGTCCATATATAAGAGTTTCAACACATGGTCATGTTCAAAATATTGGTCAAATCCCTCAAAAACCCTTTCTGGATATTTCAAGCTTTTGAAATATTTACAAAGGAAATATTCTCCAAAAACTCCAAGAAAATTCTATCATGTCACATATGACATGTTTGATGATCTTGACAAGTATCATGTCATGGATAATAGTATAACCCCATGAAATCCCCTCAAAACGATTTCTGTCCATTTTGAAGTTTGAGCAACTTTACATTGCCAAACATGTCCAAATACTCTCAAATCTTGTTAACATGCTCAAATGGTGTAATCATTCATCTAGACCAAATGGCACAAGTTGGAGAAAATGTTATATTGATCAAAGTGCCCCAAAACCCTTCCTGTCCAGAACCAAATTTTAACAACTCTACATTGGCAATTTTCTCCTGTTGATCTCAACTTTTGTGGACATGTTCATAACCTCAAATTATGACACTACACCAAGTGGTGCATCAAAGAGAACATATTTGCATGACTAAATCTTGGAAAGTCCAATTCTGCTGATTTCTTGGGTTTACCAAAGTTACATTGGCTACTTTGCCCAAATGTGCTCAAACTTGCTGGAACACCCTACTTCTATGTGCCATTCCATACTGTTAATTCTCATGGCAAGTGGAATTAATTTTCTTGCCCAAACCAACAACAAACACCTTCTGCCATTTTTCCAAAATCATCATTTTGACCTCTTCCACTAATCTCCATGAGCCCAAGTTTTTACCACAGCTGCCCCAGGTCACCCCCTACCTCCAGTAGCTCCCCTCTTCCAAAGTTCCATGATTGATGGGGTAAAACCCCATTTTCCCCCTCTGGACAGCCACTGTTCACCTCTCTCTCCACCTCCCCTCTCATCTATTGGCTCTCTAGGGCATCCAATGCCACTCCTACCTTGTTTACTCTCCCCCAAAACCCCCAGACACTATAAGACATGCCCATGGCACTATTAAAATGCCATGGCATGCCATGGACGCGCTCTGGGATGCGCTACAGTGCGCTCTGGCACTGCAGCCGCCCACGACCAAGCGCTTCCGGCCACCTTGAGACTCCCCCTCGCGCCAGTCGAGGTGCCTCGACGTCCGCAACACGCCACGCCCCTAGCCCCCTCCTCCTTCTCCCCCCTGCTGCCTCCTTTCGCACGCACGCCGGCCGCCCGAGAGCTCCAATGACTGAGCTCACACGCGCGGTGCTCTGGCCCTCCCCTGCTCCTTCTCTCCCTTCTTATGGGCGTGGACCTCCTCCACGAACGCCCCAGACATGCCCATATGGGCCCCCGTGGCTTGCAGCGATGGCAACATCCTCGCCGGCGCATGAGCTCATGCTGCACCATCGCCCCGCTATAAAAGTCCACCCGCGAGCCCTCTCTGCCCTCGGTTCGCTCTGCCTTCCCCCTGTGCATCACCCCGACCGCCTCACTCCTCTCCCCGTGCCCTCCTTGCACCTCCATGGCCGGAGCCGAGCCGCCGGACTTCGGTTAAATTCGTGCCAACCCGAGCCCCTCCTCTTCACCTCATGGCCTCAGAACATCTCCACCACCATCATGCATATCTCCCCCGCTTCATTTCGTCCTCTTCGCGGCTGCAGCGCCATGACCCATCATCACCGTCGCCTTCATCCACCGCGGGCGATGCACCGCTCGCATCCCGCCACCCCAGCCGTCGTGGCGTACCTCGGCGGGTGCGTCACGCTCTCCTGAATCCGTCGGCATGCTGGGCGTCGCCGGAGGTGGCCGGTACCGCCGGAGAGAACGCTGGCGCCGCTCGGCCTCGCATCCCCTGCCTCTGCTCTGTCCGAGCGGGAGGTAGGAGATGGCCTGAGTGTTGGGCCCCGCTCGTCAGTGACCCAGTGGGCGGGCCCCGCCCGTTTAAGTGGAGACAGGCCGGGAGTAAACCCGCTTCACGCGCAGCAAAGGCGTACTCCGCCCGGGCCGCCTTCGACGTCACCCCTGCCACCCGTGCAGCTGAGCCGTTGGGTCGGCCCACTGCTAAACTGCGCCCAGTGCACTGGATAAGGTTAAAACCCTTTCCCTTTCCTTTTTCTTTTTCTGTAAATTTGTAAAATCCACAAATAAATCAAATGAACTCCAAATTTGATGATTCAAATTTCCAGAGACTCCATAAATCAAGTCCTATTTAATAAACCATAGTGGACATTTTTGTTGTCCTTGGTTTTCACTGAACCTTTTAAAAAGGTCATTTATCCACATAAGTCCACTTCAAAAATCCATATTATATTCATTTCAATTCCAAATCCAGTGAAACCAATTTCTAAATGTTTCTAAAATCATGCCTGAATTAATGGGTACTTTTACTCATTTTTATAAAATGGCATTATATGGACAACTTGTGGATCCATCAAATCCATTGATTCCATCATATCGAAATGTTTAGAAATATCCATTGATCCACTTCCAATGAAATCACCTTGGTCATTCCTCATATGACCAGAGGTATCCTAGAAAAGTCCAACTCACATTTTTAGAGCACTTTTATTTTTGCCTGGTCGCGTTGCTTATTATGGTTGTTTTCGACGATAGTTGACGAAGTAGACGAAATGCTCGGAGTTGGACCAGAGATACTTGAAGACTATGAAGACCAACGCAAGCAGCCCTTTGACCATGTCTATGAAACCCTTTTTTATGCATGTCATATAGCACCATATTGTTGTTGCAACGAAATCATGATGAGGTGGTAACCACTTTGATGGTTTGCCACCGTACTTCCTCGTTGATACTTGCATTGTGCATGACCCTACCTTCTTATGAGGGTTATGCCGGTGGGAGTAGATAGGATGCTAAAGTAGATGCTACGCAAAAGGGACGGGAATATGCATGATGAAGGAGACAAAGTGTTTTCAAAGGACTTTTCGAAAACCCCGTCGGGTGCCACTTATGCCCGAGGGAGATGATGAGATGGGTAACCACTTGAAGACGACGTGGTGTACCGAGGCAAGTGTGTGTTGTTTTCGAAAACGGATTAGATTTAAGATTTGATGACTGTCCCAACTTTACATGCGCAACTACTCTACCCTTATATGGGAAAGGGCATTTTTGATTACCTAGGCCAATACTATCTTGGAGCCTGCATTATTAGTGACGGGGGAGAGTTGGTGCTCTCTCTCGGGACGGGGTCGTGTCAGGTAGGGCGGCCAAGAACATTTTTATGGGGCACCGGACACACCGTTGGTACCCCGTGCTTGTGATGAGAGATGATTATGGAGCGTGGCTCCATGAAAATGTTATGTGATAATGTTGGGCACGGGGGTTACTACCAATCGAGTGGACTCCTTGTTAGTGTCGTCTAGGGAAAGGTAGTGATCGGGTGCTTACCCCGGGTACTTGAGGTATCGCGGGTCATGGATGACACGGAAGTTCCCCGGATCTTGTGGGTACAGTGTGCAACCTCTGCAGAGTGTAAAACTATTCGAATAGCCGTGTCCATGGTCAAGGACAGTTGGGCGGTGCTACTTAAACTATGTCCAGAGTTTACAAACCAGTGTGTGCATTTGTATAACTACTTGGGTCAAGTCAAAGGACTTGACATGATTGAGTTGGGTTGGTGCCCACTCTATTTATGTTGATATCTGTAACCTGTCCTCATGGTTACTTGAATTCTCCTGATGCATGTCTTACAAGTTGTTGAACATGTCATTGCACTCAAAACTAGCTTTCTACAAAAATTTACCTATATCATGCATTGTTGTATCTTGAACCAAAACATGGGTTGCTTGCGAGTACATTCAAAGTACTCATTGGCTTGCCACTGGATATTTTATTGGCCAGGCATGAAAGAACAGTATATGATGAAGAATACTTCGGCGACGAACATGCGAGCTAGGACATTTTCCAGTCAGAATGCCTGTAGGGTTAATGCAGATGGCATGGGTCCAAGTTATCGACGAAGATTTCCGCTGCGATGTTATACTCAAGACTCGACCATAATGGTCCTACTTGTGTAATACGGTATGTATGGATGTAAGACTCTTGTTATTCAGCTTCTGTGTGTTCAGTGAGCATTGATCTCTGGGATCACTGTACACGTGCATTCGGTGATCACGACTAATGAGTCGGGGTCCCCACAGAGCTAGTATCAGAGCCATCCTGACTGTAGGAAGCCTTAGTTAGCATGGTCGTTAGTTAGGGTAAAACTATTTCCAAAACTACTACTAGTTTTCAAAACTATATGTACTTCTCTTCCCTTCTCAGTTTTTTTCAAAAACTAAGGTATACTTTCCTTATTGATCTCTTCCCCCTCAAAACCTTTGGTCACTAGAACCCTTATGCCCCTGACCACTGGATTCCTTGTAATCCTCGTGGATAATCTAGAAGGAAGATGCCTTGCCAGACATTCACCCACATCTCCTGAACACAAGATTGGCGACATCACAACAAGACGATACCAACAGAAGATATATCCTCGAGGAATAAGGACATGATGACCCAGGAGATGGTGACACCCTTGACACTGCCCCAAGATGATGCAACCTTAGACTACGATGATCAGGGCATAGAATATGCAAGATCATGATATACATCGCTAATAGAGTAACCCTGTCACTACCGTTGTTGTATCAGCAACCACTGATGGGTGAGAACCTAGCCATTTGGTCCGCCGCACCATAGTGAGCAAGAAAACGGTTCTCCTCATTCCCCGCTCTTGGTGTCAATGTTGTCATCAACGTAACTGACATGATGGACCTCTATTACACCCTGATAATGTCATTGCATAAAGGATTTGTTGGGGAACGTAGTAATTTCAAAAATTTTCCTACGCACACGCAAGATCATGGTGATGCATAGCAACGAGAGGGGAGAGTGTTGTCTACGTACCCTCGTAGACCCGAAGCGAAGCGATCACAACATAGAGGAAGTAGTCGACGTTCTCCTCGCGATCCGACCGATCCCGCCGTTACTCGGCGCCCGAGTTCTTAACACACGTACAGTTCGATGACGTCCCTCGTACTCCGATCCAGCCGAGTGTCGAGGGAGAGTTCCGTTAGCACGACGGCGTGGTGACGATCTTGATGTTTCACCGGCGCAGGGCTTCGCCTAAGCTTCGCGACGGTATGACCGAGGTGGAATATGGTGGAAGGGGGCACCGCACACGGCTAAGGAACGATCCGTAGATCAAACTTGTGTGTCCTAGGGTGCCCCCTGCCCCCGTATATAAAGGAGGGGGGGGAGGTGCGGCCGGCCTAGAGGAGGCGCGCCGGAGGAGTCCTACTCCCACCGGGAGTAGGACTCCCCCCCTTTCCTAGTTGGAGTAGGATTGGGGGAGGGGGAAGAGGAAAGGCGCCGCCCCCCCTCCTTGTCCTATTCGGACTGGGGGGGGCATGTGACCACCCTGGCCGGCCCCTCCTCTTCTCCCTCGAGGCCCACTAAGGCCCATTTAGTTCCCGGGGGGTTCCGGTAACCTCCCGGTACTCCGGTAAATTCCCGTTTTCACCCGGAACCATTCCGAACTCCAAATATAGGCTTCCAATATATAAATCTTTATGTCTCGACCATTTCGAGACTCCTCGTCATGTCCGTGATCACATCCGGGAATCCGAACTTCTTCGGTACATCAAAATACATAAACTCATAATAACTGTCATCGAAACCTTAAGCGTGCGGACCCTACGGTTCGAGAACAATGTAGACATGACCGAGACACGTCTCTGGTCAATAACCAATAGCGGGACCTGGATGCCCATATTGGCTCCTACATATTCTACGAAGATCTTTATCGGCCAGACCGCATAACAACATACGTTGTTCCCTTTGTCATCGGTATGTTTCTTGCCCGAGATTCGATCGTCGGTATCCAATACCTAGTTCAATCTCGTTACCGGCAAGTCTCTTTACTCGTTCCGTAATACATCATCTCACAGCTAACTCATTAGTTGTATTGCTTGCAAGGCTTCTGTGATGTGTATTACCGAGAGGGCCCAGAGATACCTCTCCGACAATCGGAGTGACAAAACCTAATCTCGAAATACGCCAACCCAACATCTGCCTTTGGAGACACCTGTAGTACTCCTTTATAATCACCCAGTTACGTTGTGACGTTTGGTAGCACCCAAAGTGTTCCTCCGGTAAATGGGAGTTGCATAATCTCATAGTTACAGGAACATGTATAAGTCATGGATAAAAGCAGTAGCAACATACTAAACGATCGTGTGCTAAGCTAATGGAATGGGTCATGTCAATCAGATCATTCTACTAATGATGTGACCTTGTTAATCAAATAACAAATCTTTGTTCATGGCTAGGAAACATAACCATCTTTGATTAACAAGCTAGTCTAGTAGAGGCATACTAGTGACATGTTGTTTGTCTATGCATTCACACATGTATCATGTTTCCGGTTAATACAATTCTAGCATGAATGATAAACATTTATCATGAAATGAGGAAATAAATAATAACTTTATTATTGCCTCTAGGGCATATTTCCTTCAGGATTACCTACCTGGTACCATCGACGGCTTAGAAGACAAAAAGGGATCGTCGTGATTAAGAAGATAATAGAAGACCAAGTCAATGCCAGTTATGAGGAGCCACCTTCACCCCATCACTTCAACAGGCAAGAAGTTGTTGAAGAATCTTCAGGCTCAACCCGGATTGTTTCATCGAACAACTACAAGAGACGTAGCAACACCTGAGGAAAACTTAGAAGACTGCATGAGGCACAAGGCACGACTATCGAGTCCGAGAACCCCTAGGGTAGGATGAGTCATGTACCCCCTATGCGCTGTCGAGTCCGTATGATAGTTCGAATAGAACCATGATTGTGTTTTGCTTGTTTTTATTTGTTTGTGTTTTGATATAGGTCGCACTTTTGCCCTAAGCGACAAGTATGCGACTATATCACCTTCCTCACCTTGTTTCTTTTGTTTGGCCCTCTTTGCACCTATTTGTTTGCACTAGCACTATAGAACCCCCTTTAGGCATTCCCCTCCTCTATGCTACCTCTCCCTCTCATCTCTCTCCTCAACTGAAGCCTAGCAAGACAAGATAAACCAAGGATTCTACTTTGACAACCAACTAGCAATAAAGACTTCTGCTACAATCTCCACGACCAAGTGCAACCCCGTAGAATTATGTTTAACCCTCAAGATTAGAGACCCATTCCTAGGCCCTTCAAGACTTCATAAGATACCCCAGCTCGAGTCCTTAACCATGTGCTTAACCCATAGAATTGCAAGAGGACCAATTAAGCCCCCGCAACCTTGCTTATCACTGGGTTCATTATGGAACTAGTGGACATAGTGAACGAGCACATTATCATCCTAAGATAGCACCAAAACTGACAATGCCATAGGGAAGACCAATTTAAGGATATAGGATCAGAGGACAAATGACTTGGTGAGTTTATATCAATGACTTGAGGAATTATTTGAGACTCTTCGGAGGATTATAAGGCTTTCATGTTGGTAGATGAACTTGGTGGGATCATGATTATAGAGTAGCATAGCTTTCATTACCCCTAAGTAAAATTGGATTTATAGGACAATTATGATCGCAAGCTGAAACTCCTGGAAGTGCAAGGATTTGACTTAATCAGATGATATTGATAGGAGACAATTGATATTACGTAAATAACTTGAGGGAAACATGTAGGATTCCTCGTTGGACAAGAGATTTGGATTTAAGTAGGTGATTCTAGTTGAATATAGGTGCTGAGTATGTCTACATGGTTCGGAGTAAATTGGATTCAGACTGATGATCTCGATCATGATACCATGTTTCTCGGTGGACGATAAACTAGGAGATTGGACTAATTGTCGGAGTTTATTTAGGCATCTTTGTGAGCTTGACCTTGGAGTATTACTAGATCACAATAACGGGAATTGGTGGACTGACTATAGTAAGGCAGCCCTTTCAAGTATTGGGGATTAAAAGGACTTTAGGAGATCATGTGGAACACCAGCATAGGCGTTGGATTTGTAGAATTAATGGATTATGTAGTGATTATTGGAAGTTAACAGGTTGTTGGAATTGATTCATAGAAAAGGAAACAGGACTTTGGAGTGGCATACAACGTGTTTCCTTAGGATAGAGATGCACTAGCATGGACCTTGGAGGAATAGGATGAGCACTTGGATTGTCCTGTTTTAATCCAGCTTGGAAGCTTGTATGCTCTACCCATGGATTTTTAGGGGTAGCTACACACATGAGTTCGGGGATCGTAGACATATATGATTTTGTTAGACCTCCTCTTGGGAGTCATGAGGATATGAATAGCATGAGTGATGATTGGAGTTGACCTATACGAAATGATGCTTTCAGCAGTATAAGGTGATCTGTTTGGAGGACTAGGTAGAACAATTGGCATCTCAGGAATTGTGCTCAAGGATAAACGTTCACTCGCACCCTAGAATCCTTGAAACCCTTAAGCCCTACCAAGCTACAACATGGTCGGATCAGGACCTTAGGGCCTTGACACTAGATCTAGAATCACCTTGGCCCACACTCAACAAGACCACCACTAATTCCCTAGCCTATTTTATGCACCCCATGAACAAATTCTTCATGGAGTGCTTAGACAAGATAGTTATCATCATCATTTGGTGACCTACTTGTTCACCCGAAGACGGAAGAAGAGCCGTTCAGCTAGTCCAGGAACATTTGAAGACTGCCATGCCAAGGAGGAAGAACTACCACCATCATCAAGAAGAAAACATCCGCGTCGAAGACCAGGTGTATCTGCAAGCCACTCCTCATAGTTACAGGAACATGTATAAGTCATGGATAAAAGCAGTAGCAACATACTAAACGATCGTGTGCTAAGCTAATGGAATGGGTCATGTCAATCAGATCATTCTACTAATGATGTGACCTTGTTAATCAAATAACAACTCTTTGTTCATGGCTAGGAAACATAACCATCTTTGATTAACAAGCTAGTCTAGTAGAGGCATACTAGTGACATGTTGTTTGTCTATGCATTCACACATGTATCATGTTTCCGGTTAATACAATTCTAGCATGAACGATAAACATTTATCATGAAATGAGGAAATAAATAATAACTTTATTATTGCCTCTAGGGCATATTTCCTTGATCTCCCACTTGCACTAGAGTCAATAATCTAGATTACATAGTAATGATTCTAACACCCATGGAGTCTTGGTGTTGATCATGTTTTGCTCGTGGAAGAGGCTTAGTCAATGGGTCTGCTACATTCAGATCCGTATGTATCTTGCAAATCTCTATGTCTCCCACCTGGACTAAGTCCCGGATGGAATTGAAGCGTCTTTTGATGTGCTTGGTCCTTTGTGAAATCTGGATTCTTCGCTAAGGCAATTGCTCCAGTATTGTCACAGAAGATTTTCATTGGACCCGATGCACTAGGGTATGACACCTAGATCGGATATGAACTCCTTCATCCAGACTCCTTCATTAGCTGCTTCCGAAGCTGCTATGTACTCCGCTTCACATGTAGATCCCGCTACGACGCTTTGTTTAGAACTGCACCAACTGACAGCTCCTCCGTTTAGTGTAAATACATATCCGGTCTGCGATTTAGAATCGTCCGGATCAGTGTCAAAGCTTGCATCAACGTAAACGATGAGCTCTTTGTCACCTCCATATCTGAAACATATCCTTAGTCCTTTTCGGTATTTCGGGATGTTCTTGACCGCTGTCGATGATCCACTCTGGATTACTTTGGTACCTCCTGCTAGGCTTATAGCAAGGCACACATCAGGTCAGTACACAGCATTGCATACATGATAGAGCCTATGGCTGAAGCATAGGAACATCTTTCATTTCTCTCTATCTTCTGCAGTGGTCGGGCATTGAGTCTTACTCAACTTCACACCTTGTAACACAGCAAGAACCCTTTCTTTGCTTGATCCATTTTGAACTTCTTCAAAATTTTGTCAAGGTATGTGCTTTGTGAAAGTCCAATTAAGCGTCTTGATCTATCTCTATAGATCTTAATGCCCAATATGTAAGCAGCTTCACCGAGGTCTTTCATTGAAAAACTCTTATTCAAGTATCCCTTTATGCTATCCAGAAAATCTATATCATTTCCGATCAGCAATATGTCATCTACATATAATATCAGAAATGCTACAGAGCTCCCACTCACTTTCTTGTAAATCTGAGGCTTCTCCAAAAGTGCATACAAACCCAAATGCTTTGATCACACTATCAAAGCGTTTATTCCAACTCCGAGATGCTTGCACCAGTCCATAAATGGATCGCTGGAGCTTGCACACTTTGTTAGCTCCCTTTGGATCGATAAAACCTTCTGGTTGCATCATATACAACTCTTCTTCCGTAAATCCATTCAGAATGCAGTCTTTACATCCATTTGCCAAATTTCATAATCATAAAATGCGCAATTGCTAACATGATTCGACAGACTTAAGCATCGCTACGGGTGAGAAGGTCTCATCGTAGTCAATCCCTTGAACTTGTCGAAAACCCTTTGCGACAAGTCGAGCTTTGTAGACGATAATATTACCGTCGGCGTCGGTCTTCTTCTTGAAGATCCACTTGTTTTCTATTGCTTGCCTACCCTCGGGCAAGTCAACCAAAGTCCATACTTTGTTTTCATACATGGATCCCATCTCGATTTCATGGCCTCAAGCCATTTTATGGAATCTGGGCTCACCATCGCTTCTTCATAGTTCGTAGGTTCATCATGATCTAGTAGCATGATTTCCGAACAGGATTACCGTACCACTCAGTGCGGATCTTACTCTAGTTGATCTACGAGGTTCTGCAAGTAACTTGATCTGAAGTTTCATGATCAACATCATCAACTTCCTCACTACTTGGTGTAGATGTCTCGAAACCGGTTTCGTGACGAACTACTTTCAAGTAAGGGAGAAGGTACAATTACCTCATCAAGTTCTACTTTCCTCCCACTCACTTCTTTCGAGAGAAACTCCTTCTCTAGAAAGGATCCATTCTTAGCAACGAATGTCTTGCCTT
The DNA here is from genome assembly GCA_021437245.1 of Aegilops speltoides. Classification (NCBI taxonomy): domain Eukaryota; kingdom Viridiplantae; phylum Streptophyta; class Magnoliopsida; order Poales; family Poaceae; genus Aegilops; species Aegilops speltoides. Next base: position 87,081,009 of record CM038143.1, on the reverse strand, counting down.
CGGATCTGTGATAGAAGGTGTACCCAACTGTCTCCTTTGGGTATCCTATGAAGACACATTTCTCCGATTTGGGTTCGAGCTTATCAGGTTGAAGCTTTTTCACATAAGCATCGCATCCCCAAACTTTAAGAAACGACAACTTTGGTTTCTTGCCAAACCATAGTTCATAAGGTGTCGTCTCAACGGATTTCGACGGTGTGAATGCGGCCGTCTCTAGAGCATAACCCCAAAACGATAGCGGTAAATCTGTAAGAGACATCATAGATCGCACCATATCTAGTAAAGTGCGATTACGACGTTCGGACACACCATTACGCTGTGGTGTTCCGGGTGGCGTGAGTTGCGAAACTATTCCGCATTGTTTCAAATGTAGACCAAACTCGTAACTCAAATATTCACCTCCACGATCGGATCGTAGAAATTTAATTTTCTTGTTACGATGATTTTCAACTTCACTCTGAAATTCTTTGAACTTTTCAAATGTTTCAGACTTATGTTTCATTAAGTAGATATACCCATATCTCGCTTAAGTCATCTGTGAAGGTGAGAAAATAACGATATCCGCCACGAGCCTCAACATTCATCGGACCACATACATCTCAGTATGTATGATTTCCAACAAATCTGTTGCTCTCTCCATAGTACCGAGAACGGGTTTTAGTCATCTTGCCCATAAGGCACGGTTCGCAAGTGCCAAGTGATTCATAATCAAGTGACTCCAAAAGTCCATCGTATGGAGTTTCTTCATGCGCTTTACATCGATATGACCTAAACGGCAGTGCCACAAATAAGTTGCACTATCATTATCAACTCTGCATCTTTTGGTTTCAACACTATGAATATGTGTATCACTACTATCGAGATTCATCAAAAATAGACCACTCTTCAAGGGTGCATGACCATAAAAGATATTACTCATATAAATAGAACAACCATTATTCTCGATTTAAATGAATAACCGTCTCGCATCAAACAAGATCCAGATATAATGTTCATGCTCAACGCAGCACCAAATAACAATTATTTAGGTCTAAAACTAATCCCGAAGGTAGATGTAGAGGTAGCGTGCCGACCGCGATCACATCGACTTTGGAACCATTTCCCACGCGCATCGTCACCTCGTCCTTTGCGAGTTAAGCAATCCGTAGTCCTGCTTTGAGTTGCAAATATTAGCAGCAGAACCAGTATCAAATACCAGTGCTACTACGAGCTCTAGTGAGGTACACATCAATAACATGTATATCACATATACCTTTGTTCACCTTGCCATCCTTCTTATCCGCCAAATACTTGGGGCAGTTCCGCTTCGGTGACGATGCGCTTGCGGTAGAAGCACTCGAGCCAGGCTTAGGTCCAGATTTGGGTTTCTTCTCTGAGCAACAACTTGCTTGCTGTTCTTCTTGAAGTTCCTTCTTCTTTCCTTTACCTTTCTTCTTGAAACTAGTGGTCTTATTGACCATCAACACTTGATGCTCCTTCTTGATTTCTACCTCCGCAGCCTTTAGCATTGCGAAGAGCCTCGGTATAGTCTTTACTAACCCTTGCATATTATAGTACATCACGAAGCCTTTGTAGCTTGGTGGCAGTGATTGAAGAATTTCATCAATGACACAATCATCCGGAAGATTAACTCCCAATTGTGTCAAGTGATTGTAGTACCCGGACATTTCGAGTATGTGCTCACTAATGAACTATTCTCCTCCATCTTGCAGCTATAGAACTTATTGGAGACTTCATATCTCTCAATCCGGGCATTCTTTGGAATATCAACTTCAACTCTGGAACATCTCATATGCTCCATGACGTTCAAAACGTCGTTGAATTCCCGGTTCTAAGCCGTAAAGCATGGCACATTGAACTATAGAGTAGTCATCGCTTTGCTCGCCAGACGTTCACAACATCCGGTGTTGCTCCAAGAAGAGTCTGGCACCTAGCGGTGCATCCAGACGTAACTCTTACGTGCAGCAATGAGGATGATCCTCGTTACGGACCCAATCCGTGTAATTGCTACCATCATCTTTCAACTTTGCTTTCTCAAGGAACGCATTAAAATTCAACGGAACAACAAAGACGAGCCATCTATCTACAATCAAACATAAACAAGCAAGATACTATCGGTACTAAGTTCATAATAAATTTAAGTTCAATTAATCATATTACTTAAGAACTCCCACTTAGAAAGACATCTCTAGTTATCTAAGTGATCACGTGATCCAAATCAACTAAACCATAACCGATCATCACGTGAAATGGAGTAGTTTTCAATGGTGAACATCTTATGTTGATCATATCTACTATATGATTCACGCTCGACCTTTCGGTCTCCGTGTTCCGAGGCCATATCTGCATATGCTAGGCTCGTCAAGTATAACCCGAGTATTCTCGTGTGCAAAACTGGCTTGCACCCGTTGTAGATGGACGAGAGCTTATCACACCCGATCATCACGTGGTGTGCGGGCACGACGAACTTTGGCAACGGTGCATACTCGGGAGAACACTTCTTGATAATTTAGTGAGAGATCATCTTATAATGCTACCGTCAATCAAAGCAAGATAAGATGCATAAAGGATAAACATCACATGCAAATCAATATAAGTGATATGATATGGTCATCATCATCTTGTGCTTCGTGATCTCCATCTCGCAGCACCACCATGATCACCATCGTCACCGCGCGACACCTTGATCTCCATCGTAGCATCGTTGTCGTCTCGCCAAACTTATGCTTCTCGACTATCGCTACCGCTTAGTGATAAAGTAAAGCATTACGAAGCGATTGCATTGCATACAATAAAGCGACAACCATATGGCTCCTGCCGATTGCCGATAACCGGTTACAAAACATGATCATCTCATACAATAAAATATAGCATCACGTCTTGACCATATCACATCACAACATGCCTGCAAAAACAAGTTAGACGTCCTCTACTTTGTTGTTGCAAATTTTACGTGGCTGCTACGGGCTTAAGCAAGAACCAGTCTCACCCACGCATCAAAACCACAACGATACTTCGTCAAATAGACTCCGTTTTAACCTTCTCAAGGACCGGCGTAGCTACACTCGATTCAACTAAAGTGAGAGAGCAGACACCCACCAGTCACCTTTAAGCAACGAGTGCTCGTGGCGGTGAAACCAGTCTCGCGTAAGCGTCGGCGTAATGTCGGTCCGGGCCGCTTCATCTCACAATACCGCTGAACCAAAGTATGACATGCTGGTAGGTAGTATGACTTGTATAGCCCACAACTCACTTGTGTTCTACTCGTGCAAAACATCAAACCATAGAAAAACCTGGCTCGATACCTTTGTTGGGGAACGAGTAATTTCAAAATTTTCCCACGCACACGCAAGATCATGGTGATGCATAGCAACGAGAGGGAGAGTGTTGTCTACGCACCCTCGAGACCCGGCGAAGCGATCACAACGTAGAGGAAGTAGTCGACGTTCTCCTCGCGATCCGACCGATCCGGCACCGTTACTCCGGCGCCCCGAGTTCTTAACACACGTACAGCTCGATGACGTCCCTCGTACTCGATCCAGCCGAGTGTCGAGGAGAGTTCCGTCGACGACGGCGTGGTGACGATCTTGATGTTTCACGGCGCAGAGGCTTCGCCTAAGCTTCGCGACGGTATGACCGAGGTGGAATATGGTGGAAGGGGCACCGACACGGCTAAGGAACGATCCGTAGATCAAACTTGTGTGTCCTAGGGTGCCCCCTGCCCCGTGATATAAAGGAGGAGGGGGAGGTGCGGCTGGCCTAGAGGAGGCGCTGGGAGGAGTCCTACTCCCAGGGAGTAGGACTTCCCCTTCCTAGTTGGAGTAGGATTGGGGGAGGGGAAGAGGAAAGGGGCGCCGCCTCCTTGTCCTATTCGGACTGGGGGGGGGGCGCGCCACCCCTGGCCGGCCCTCCTCTTCTCCCTCGAGGCCCACTAAGGCCCATTTAGTTCCCGGGGTTCGGTAACCTCCGGTAGATCATAAATTCCGTTTTCACCGGAACCATTCGAACTCCAAATATAGGCTTCCAATATATCAATCTTTATGTCTCGACCATTTCGAGACTCCTCGTCATGTCCGTGATCACATCCGGGACTCGAACTTCTTCGGTACATCAAAATACATAAACTCATAATAAGCGCCATCGAAACCTTAAGCGTGCGGACCCTACGGTTCGAGAACAATGTAGACATGACCGAGACACGTCTCGGTCAATAACCAATAGCGGGACCTGGATGCCCATATTGGCTCCTACATATTCTACGAAGATCTTTATCGGTCAGACCGCATAACAACATACGTTGTTCCTTTGTCATCGGTATGTTTCTTGCCCGAGATTCGATCGTCGGTATCCAATACCTAGTTCAATCTCGTTACGGCAAGTCTCTTTACTCGTTCCGTAATACATCATCTCACAGCTAACTCATTAGTTGTATTGCTTGCAAGGCTTCGTGATGTGTATTACCGAGAGGGCCAGAGATACCTCTCCGACAATCGGAGTGACAAAACCTAATCTCAAATACGCCAACCCAACATCGCCTTTGGAGACACTGTAGTACTCCTTTATAATCACCCGATTCGTTGTGACGTTTGGTAGCACCAAAGTGTTCCTCCGTAAACGGAGTTGCATAATCTCATAGTTACAGGAACATGTATAAGTCATGGATAAAAGCAGTAGCAACATACTAAACGATCGTGTGCTAAGCTAATGGAATGGGTCATGTCAATCAGATCATTCTACTAATGATGTGACCTTGTTAATCAAATAACAACTCTTTGTTCATGGCTAGGAAACATAACCATCTTTGATTAACAAGCTAGTCTAGTAGAGGCATACTAGTGACATGTTGTTTGTCTATGCATTCACACATGTATCATGTTTCCGGTTAATACAATTCTAGCATGAATGATAAACATTTATCATGAAATGAGGAAATAAATAATAACTTTATTATTGCCTCTAGGGCATATTTCCTTCAGGATTACCTACCTGGTACCATCGACGGCTTAGAAGACAAAAAGGGATCGTCGTGATTAAGAAGATAATAGAAGACCAAGTCAATGCCAGTTATGAGGAGCCACCTTCACCCCATCACTTCAACAGGCAAGAAGTTGTTGAAGAATCTTCAGGCTCAACCCGGATTGTTTCATCGAACAACTACAAGAGACGTAGCAACACCTGAGGAAAACTTAGAAGACTGCATGAGGCACAAGGCACGACTACTGAGTCCGAGAACCCCTAGGGTAGGATGAGTCATGTACCCCCTATGCGCAGTCGAGTCCGTATGATAGTTCGAATAGAACCATGATTGTGTTTTGCTTGTTTTTATTTGTTTGTGTTTTGATATAGGTCGCACTTTTGCCCTAAGCGACAAGTATGCGACTATATCACCTTCCTCACCTTGTTTCTTTTGTTTGGCCCTCTTTGCACCTATTTGTTTGCACTAGCACTATAGAACCCCCTTTAGGCATTCCCCTCCTCTATGCTACCTCTCCCTCTCATCTCTCTCCTCAACTGAAGCCTAGCAAGACAAGATAAACCAAGGATTCTACTTTGACAACCAACTAGCAATAAAGACTTCGCTACAATCTCCACGACCAAGTGCAACCTCAGAGAATTATGTTTAACCTCAAGATTAGAGACCCATTCCTAGGCCCTTCAAGACTTCATAAGATACCCCAGCTCGAGTCCTTAACCATGTGCTTAACCCATAGAATTGCAAGAGGACCAATTAAGCCCCGCAACCTTGCTTATCTTTGGGTTCATTATGGAACTAGTGGACATAGTGAACGAGCACATTATCATCCTAAGATAGCACCAAACCGACAATGCCATAGGGAAGACCAATTTAAGGATATAGGATCGGAGGACAAATGACTTGGTGAGTTTATATCAATGACTTGAGGAATTATTTGAGACTCTTTGAGGATTATAAGGCTTTCATGTTGGTAGATGAACTTGGTGGGATCATGATTATAGAGTAGCATAGCTTTCATTACCCCTAAGTAAAATTGGATTTATAGGACAATTATGATCGCAAGTGAAACTCACGGAAGTGCAAGGATTTGACTTAATCGATGATATTGATAGGAGACAATTGATATTACGTAAATAACTTGAGGGAAACATGTAGGATTCCTCGTTGGACAAGAGATTTGGATTTAAGTAGGTGATTCTAGTTGAATATAGGTGCTGAGTATGTCTACATGGTTCGGAGTAAATTGATTCGATCGATGATCTCGATCATGATACCATGTTTCTCGGTGGACGATAAACTAGGAGATTGGACTAATTGTCGGAGTTTATTTAGGCATCTTTGTGAGCTTGACCTTGGAGTATTACTAGATCACAATAACGGGATTGGTGGATGACTATAGTAAGGCAGCCCTTTCAAGTATTGGGGATTAAAAGGACTTTAGGAGATCATGTGGAACACCAGCATAGGCGTTGGATTTGTAGAATTAATGGATTATGTAGTGATTAATGGAAGTTAACAGGTTGTTGGAATTGATTCATAGAAAAGGAAACAAGACTTTGGAGTGGCATACAACGTGTTTCCTTAGGATAGAGATGCACTAGCATGGACCTTGGAGGAATAGGATGAGCACTTGGATTGTCCTGTTTTAATCCAGCTTGGAAGCTTGTATGCTCTACCCATGGATTTTTAGGGGTAGCTACACACATGAGTTCGGGGATCGTAGACATATATGATTTTGTTAGACCTCCTCTTGGGAGTCATGAGGATATGAATAGCATGAGTGATGATTGGAGTTGACCTATACGAAATGATGCTTTCAGCAGTATAAGGTGATCTGTTTGGAGGACTAGGTAGAACAATTGGCATCTCAGGAATTGTGCTCAAGGATAAACGTTCACTCGCACCCTAGAATCCTTGAAACCCTTAAGCCCTACCAAGCTACAACATGGTCGGATCAGGACCTTAGGGCCTTGACACTAGATCTAGAATCACCTTGGCCCACACTCAACAAGACCACCACTAATTCCCTAGCCTATTTTATGCACCCCATGAACAAATTCTTCATGGAGTGCTTAGACAAGATAGTTATCATCATCATTTGGTGACCTACTTGTTCACCCGAAGACGGAAGAAGAGCCGTCCAGCTAGTCCAGGAACATTTGAAGACTGCCATGCCAAGGAGGAAGAACTACCACCATCATCAAGAAGAAAACATCCGCGTCGAAGACCAGGTGTATCTGCAAGCCACTCCTCTCTAAGGAACCAAGCATTTCCGTGACAAGGAGACCCACACCAAGATTCATCGGCCCCCTTCGAGATCACTCCAAGATTTAACAACCCCCTCTGAGATCAGTACGAGGTGAAGAGATGACAGTTACCAGCTGGAGTTGCCACCTGAGTTACCTCATGTGCACAATGCTTTCCATGCATCACAACCCCGGAAGTGTTTCCAGCTTCCTAACTTGCCCGATCTCTATGAGGGCATTAACCACCACGCCATCGACCTCCAGCCCAACCGGACCTACGTGAGAAACCCCTTAGCAACCTGGATCAAGCCGAATGTCATACACGGAGCCACACCATCAAGAACTTCAAGGTTCAATGGAGCAGTACACGGAAGCAGAAGCAACATGAAGACTTGAAGACTACCCCGGATCCAGTTTTCATATTCCTTTCCACGCCTAGTTTGGGAATCTCGGGGACGAGATTCTTGTAAGGGGGGTAGGTCTGTCACACCCCGATTTTCATGGCACAACACTTAAGATGATAAATCATGATAAAGTGTGGTTTGACAAAAACTTTTGTGTGTTTTGGACTTTGCCTTGATTGGATTTTGTCTGTTGTTTGCAAGTGCTCTAAAAATAAAATAAAATCCTCCAACTCTTATACTCCTTCTCCTTGATACAAAAACCTTTCCCAATGAACATGCCATGTGTATAGGTCATCAAAATAATTTATTGCAAAAATAATTTGGCCAAATAGTATTATCTAAAATTAGTTTTCCAAAAACCCCTGAATTGAGGTTTGCACTGCAAGTACTTGATTTGGGGTGTGAAAAATATTTCAAAAGGTATATTTGAATCCTATTAGATATAGTACTCCCATAAACCACAAAAATATAATTTTAAAAGTTATTTTCCTATTTTATTTAAAAGCTTTTTCTTAAGACCAGAAATGGTCTTTAATAGGGAAAAACATTTTATTGTTTCAAAAATATTTGACAAAAACCTAGGAAAACTCAGTGGACATATATTGTCCATATATAAGAGTTTCAACACATGGTCATGTTCAAAATATTGGTCAAATCCCTCAAAAACCCTTTCTGGATATTTCAAGCTTTTCAAATATTTACAAAGGAAATATTCTCCAAAAACTCCAAGAAAATTCTATCATGTCACATTTGACATGTTTGATGATCTTGACAAGTATCATGTCATGGAGAATAGTATAACCCCATGAAATCCCCTCAAAACCATTTCTGTCCATTTTGAAGTTTGAGAAACTTTACATTGCGAAACATGTCCAAATACTCTCAAATCTTGTGAACATGCTCAAATGGTATAATCATTCATCTAGACCAAATGGCACAAGTTGGAGAAAATGTTATATTGATCAAAGTGCCCCAAAACCCTTCCTGTCCAGAACCAAATTTGAACAACTCTACATTGGCAATTTTCTCCTTTTGATCTCAACTTTTGTCGACATGTTCATAACCTCAAATTATGACACTACACCAAGTGGTGCATCAAAGAGAACATATTTGCATGACTAAATCTTGGAAAGTCCAATTCTGCTGATTTCTAGGGTTTACCAAAGTTACATTGGCTACTTTGCCCAAATGTGCTCAAACTTGGTGGAACACCCTACTTCTATGTGCCATTCCATACTATTAATTCTCATGGCAAGTGGAATTAATTTTCTTGCCCAAACCAACAACAAACACCTTCTGCCATTTTTCCAAAATCATCATTCTGACCTCTTCCACTAATCTCCATGAGCCCAAGTTTTCGAGGTGCCTTGATGTCCGCAACATGCCACGCCCCTGGCCCCCTCCTCCTTCTCCCTCCTGCTGCCTCCTTTCGCACACGCGCCGGCCGCCCGAGAGCTCCAATAACTGAGCTCACACGCGTGGTGTTCTGGCCCTCCCCTGCTCCTTCTCTCCCTTCTTATGGGCGTGGACCTCCTCCACGAACGCCCCAGACACGCCCATACGGGCCCCCGTGGCTTGCAGCGATGGCAACATCCTCGCCAGCGCATGAGCTCACGCTGCACCATCGCCCCGCCATAAAAGGCCACCCCCGAGCCCTCTTTGCCCTCGGTTCGCTCTGCCTTCCCCCTATGTATCACCCCGACCGGCTCACTCCTCTTCCCGCGCCCTCCTTGCACCTCCATGGCCGGAGCCGAGCCGCCGGACTTCGGTTAAATTCGTGCCAACCCGAGCCCCTCCTTTTCACCTCATGGCCTCAGAACATCTCCACCACCATCATGCATATCTCCCCCGCTTCATTTTGTCCTCTCCGCGGCTGCAGCGCCATGCCCCAACCCCACCGTCGCCTTCGTCCGCCGCGGGCGATGCACCGCTCGCATCTCGCCACACCAGCCGTCGTGGCGCACCTCGACGGGTGCGTCACGCTCTCCTGAATCCGTCGGCATGCTGGGCGTCGCCGGAGGTGGCCGGTACCGCCAGAGAGAACGCTGGCGCCGCTCGGCCTCGCCTCCCCTGCCTCTGCTCTGTCTGAGCGGGAGGTAGGAGATGGCCTGAGCGTCGGGCCCCGCTCGTCAGCGACCCGGTGGGTGGGCCCCGCCCGTTTAAGTGGAGACGGGCCGGGAGTAAACCTGCCTCACGCGCAGCGAAGGCGTACTCTGCCCGGGCCGCCTTCGAGGTCACCCCTGCCACCCGTGCAGCTGAGCCGCTGCGCAGGCCCACTGCTAAACTGCGCCCAATGCGCTGGATAAGGTTAAAACCCTTTCCCTTTCCTTTTTCTTTTTCTGTAAATTTTTAAAATCCAAAAATAAATCAAATGAACTCCAAATTTGATGATTCAAATTTCCAGAGACTTCATAAATCAAGTCCTATTTAATAGGCCATAGTGGACATTTTTGTTGTCCTTGGTTTTCACTGAACCTTTTAAAAGGTCATTTATCCACATAAGTCCACTTCAAAATTCCATATTATATTCATTTCAACTCCAAATCCAGTGAAACCAATTTCTAAATGTTTCTAAAATCATGCCTGAATTAATCGGTACTTTTACTCATTTTTATAAGATGGCATTATATGGACAACTTGTGGATCCATCAAATCCATTGATTCCATCATATCGAAATGTTTAGAAATATCCATTGATCCACTTCCAATGAAATCACCTTGGTCATTCCTCATATGACCAGAGGTATCCAAGAGAAGTCCAACTCACATTTTTAGAGCACTTTTATTTTTGCCTGGTCGTGTTGCTTATTATGGTTGTTTTTGGCGATAGTTGACGAAGTAGACGAAATGCTCGGAGTTGGACCAGAGATACTTGAAGATTATGAAGACCAAGGCAAGCAACCCTTTGACCATGTCTATGAAATCCTTTTTTTATGCATGTCATATAGCACCATATTGTTGTTGCAACGGAATCATGATGAGGTGGTAACCACTTTGATGGTTTGCCACCGTACTTCCTCGTTGATACTTGCATTGTGCATGACCCTACCTTCTTATGAGGGTTATGCCGGTGGGAGTAGATAGGATGCTAAAGTAGATGCTACACAAAAAGGGACGAGAATATGCATGATGAAGGAGACAAAGTGTTTTCAAAGGACTTCTCGAAAACCCCGTCGGGTGCCACTTATGCCCGAGGGAGATGATGAGATGGGTAACCACTTGAAGATGAAGTGGTGTACCGAGGCAAGTGTGTGTTGTTTTCGAAAACGGATTAGATTTAAGATTTGATGAATGTCCTAACTTTACATGCGCAACCACTCTACCCTTATATGGGAAAGGGCATTATTGATTACCTAGGCCGATACTAGGTTGGAGCCCGCATTACTAGTGACGGGGGAGAGTTGGTGCTCTCTCTCGGGACGGGGTCGTGCCAGGTAGGGCGGCCAAGAACATTTTTATAGGGAACCGGACACACCGTTGGTACCCCATGCTTGTGATGAGAGATGATTATGGAGCGTGGTTCCACAAAAATGTTATGTGATAATGTTGGGCACGGGGGTTACTACCAATCGAGTGGACTCCTTATTAGTGTCGTCTAGGGAAAGGTAGTGATCGGGGGCTTACCCCGGGTACTTGAGGCGGGTCGTGGATGACACGGAAGTTCCCCGAATCTTGTGGGTACAGTGTGGAACCTCTGCAGAGTGTAAAACTATTCGAATAGCCGTGTCCACGGTCAAGGACAGTTGGGCGGTGCTGCTTAAACTATGTCCAGAGTTTACAAACCAGTGTGTGTGTTTGGATGACTACTTGGGTCAAGTCAAAGGACTTGACATGATTGAGTTGGGTTGGTGCCCACTCTATTTATGTTGATATCTGTAACCTGTCCTCATGGTTACTTGAATTCTCCTGATGCATGTCTTACAAGTTGTTGAACATGTCATTTCACTCAAAACTAGCTTTCTGCAAAAAATTACCTATATCATGCATTGTTGTATCTTGAACCAAAACATGGGTTGCTTGCGAGTACATTCAAAGTACTCATTGGCTTGGCACTGGTTATTTTATTGGCCAGGCATGAAAGAACAGGATATGATGAAGAATACTTCGGCGACGAACATGCGAGCTAGAACGTTTCCCAGTCAGAATGCCTGTAGGGTTAAGGCAGATGGCATGAGTCCAAGTTATCGACGAAGATTTCCGCTGCGATGTTATACTCAAGACTCGACCATAATGGTCCTACTTGTGTAATACGGTATGTATGGATGTAAGACTCTTGTTATTCAGCTTCTGTGTGTTCAGTGAGCATTGATCTCTGGGATCACTGTACACGTGCATTCGGTGATCACGACTAATGAGTCGGGGTCCCCACATTGATGCTCTTCTTTTGGCACAAGAAAGCTAATTTTATGAGAAAGATCTGGGCAAAAGATTCACCCCGATCGGAGTTATGGATCTCCGGATATTAAAGAAACGGTGAAGGGGTAGAATTCCAGAACGCAGAAACAGAGAGATAGATCCAATCTCGGAGGGGCTCTCGCCCCTCCCACGCCATGGGAGCCATGGACCAGAGGGGAAACCCTTCTCCCATCTAGGGAGAAGGTCAAGGAAGAAGAAGAAGAAGGGAGGCTCTCTCCCCCTTGCTTCCGGTGGCGCCGAAACGCCACCGGGGGCCATCATCATCACCGCGATCTTCACCAACACCTCCGCCATCTTCACCAACATGTCCACACCTTCCCCCCTCTATCTACAACGGTCCACTCTCCCACAACCCGTTGTACCCTCTACTTGAACATGGTGCTTTATGCTTCATATTATTTTCCAATGATGTGTTGTCATCCTATGATGTCTGAGTAGATTTTCGTTGTCCTATCGGTGATTGATGAATTGCTATGATTGGTTTGAGTTGCATGTTTTATTATTGGTGCTGTCCTATGGTGCCCTCCGTGTCGCACAAGCGTGAGGGATTCCCGCTGTAGGGTGTTGCAACGCGTTCATGATTCGCTTATCGTGGGTTGCGTGAGTGACTGAAACACAAACCTGAGTAAGGGGATTGTTGCGTATGGGATAAAGGGGACTTGATACTTTAATGCTATGGTTGGGTTTTACCTTAATGAATCTTTAGTAGTTGCGGATGCTTGCTAGAGTTCCAATCATAAGTGCATATGATCCAAGTAGAGAATATGTTAGCATATGCCTCTCCCTCAAATAGAATTGCAATAGTGATTACCGGTCTAGTAACATAGTCAATTGCCTAGGGGCAATTTCACAACTCCTACCACCACTTTTCCACACTCGCTATATTTACTTTATTGTTTCTTTATCTAAACAGCCCCTACTTTTTATTTACTTGTTCTTTATTATCTTGCAAACCTATCCTATCACACCTACAAAGTACTTCTAGTTTCATACTTGTTCTAGGTAAAGCGAATGTCAAGCGTGCGTCGAGTCGTATCAGTGGCCAATAGGACTTGAGAGAGTATTTGTTCTACCTTTAGCTCCTCGTTGGGTTTGACACTCTTACTTATCGAAAGAGGCTACAACTATCCCGTATACTTGCGGGTTATCATCTTCCTTATGAGTGGCGGTCAGGGACAAGCGATGGTCTTTTTCTACCAATCAATCCCCTAGGAGCATGCACGTAGTACTTTGTTTCGATAACTAATAGACTTTTGCAATAAGTATGTGAGTTCTTTATGACTAATGCTGAGTCCATGGATTATACGCAATCTCACCCTTCCACCATTGCTAGCCTCTCTTGTGTCGCGCAACCTTCGCCGATACCATACACCCACCATATACCTTCCTCAAAACAGCCACTATACCTACCTATTATGGCGTTTCCATAGCCATTCCGAGATATATTGCCATGCAACTTTCCACCATTCTGTTTATTATGACACGCTCCATCATTGTCATATTGCTTTGCATGATCACGTAGTTGACATTGTATTTGTGGCAAAGCCACCGTTCATAATTTTTCATACATGTCACTCTTGAATCATTGCACATCCCGGTACACCACCGGAGGCATTCACATAGAGTCACATTTTGTTCTAAGTATTGAGTTGTATTTCTTGAGTTGTAAGTAAATAAAAGTGTGATGATCTTCATTATTAGAGCATTGTCCCATGTGAGGAAAGGATGATGGAGACTATGATTCCCCCACAAGTCGGGATGAGGCTCCGGACAAAAAAAAGAGGCCATAAAAAAAGAGAAAATGCCCAGACAAAAAAAGAGAGAAAAAGAGAGAAGGGGCAATGTCATTATCCTTTTTTCCACACTTGTGCTTCAAAGTAGCACCATGATATTCATGATAGAGAGTCTCCTATGTTGTCACCTTCATATACTAGTGGGATTTTTTCATTATAGAACTTGGCTTGTATATTCCAGTGATGGGCTTCCTCAAAGTGCCCTAGGTCTTCGTGAGCAAGCAAGTTGGATGCACACCCACTTAGTTTCTTTTGTTGAACTTTCATACACTTATAGCTCTAGTGCATCCGTTGCATGGCAATCCCTACTCACTCACATTGATATCTATTGATGGACATCTCCATAGCCCGTTGATACGCCTAGTTGATGTGAGACTATCTTCCTCCTTTTTGTCTTCTCCACAACCACCCTTCTATTCCTCCTATAGTGCTATATCCATGGCTCACGCTCACGTATTGCGTGAAGATTGAAAAGTTTGAGAACATCAAAAGTATGAAACAATTGCTTGGCTTGTCATCGGGGTTGTGCATGATTAAATACTTTGTGTGATGAAGATAGAGCAACAGCCAGACTATATGATTTTGTAGGGATAGCTTTCTTTGGCCATGTTATTTTGAGAAGACATGATTGCTTTGTTAGTATGCTTGAAGTATTATTGTTTTTATGTCAATATTAAACATTTGTCTTGAATCTTTCAGATCTGAACATTTGTGCCACAATAAAGAAAATTACATTGATAAATATGTTAGGTAGCATTCCACATCAAAAATTCTGTTTTTATCATTTACCTACTTGAGGACGAGCAGGAATTAAGCTTGGGGATGCTTGATACGTCTCCAACGTATCTATAATCTTTGATTTCCATGCTATTATATTATCTGTTTTGGATGTTTAATGGGCTTTAATAGGCTATTTTATATTATTTTTGGGACTAACCTATTAACCGAGGGCCCAGTGCCAGTTTCTGTTTTTTTGCCTATTTTAGAGTTTTGCAGAAAAGGAATACCAAACGGAGTCCAAACGGAATGAAACATTCGCGATGATCTTTCTTGGACCGAAAGCAAACCAGAAGACTTGGAGATGAAGTCGGAGACGCAAAAAGGCGTCCACGAGGCAGGAGGGCGCGCCCAGGGGGTAGGCGCGCCCCCACCCTTGTGGGCCCCTCGTAGCTCCACCAACCAAGTTCTTTCGCCTATATATACTCTTATACCCTAAAAACATCAAGGGGAGCCACGGAATCACTTTTCCACCGCCGCAACCTTCTGTACTGGTGAGATCCCATCTTGGGGCCTTTTTTGGCGATCTACCGGAGGGGGATTTGATCATGGAGGGCTTCTACATCAACACCATTACCTCTCTAATGAAGCGTGAGTAGTTTAGCATAGACCTTCGGGTCCATAGTTATTAGCTAGATGGCTTCTTCTCTATCTTTGATTCTCAATACAAAGTTCTCCTCGATGTTTTTGGAGATCTATTCGATGTAATATTCTTCTACGGTGTGTTTGCCGAGATCCGATGAATTGTGGATTTATGAACAAGATTATCTATGAATATTATTTGGTTCTTCTCTGAATTCTTATATGCATGATTTGATATCTTTGCAAGTCTCTTCGAATTATCAGTTTAGTTTGGCCTACTAGATTGATCTTTCTTGCCATGGGAGAAGTGCTTAGCTTTGGGTTCAATCTTGTGGTGTCCTTTCCCAGTGACAGTAGGGGTAGCAAGGCACATATTGTATTGTTGGCATCGAGGATACAAAGATGGGGTTTTCATCATATTGCTTGAGTTAACTCCTCTACATCATGTCATCTTGCTTAATGCGTTACTCCGTTCTTTATGAACTTAATACTCTAGATGCATGCTGTATAGCGGTCGATGTGTGGAATAATAGTAGTAGATGCAGGCAGGAGTCGGTCTACTTGACACAGACGTGATGCCTATGTTCATGATCATTGCCTTAGATGTTGTCATAACTATGTGCTTTTCTATCAATTGCTCGGCAGTAATTTGTTCACCCACCGTAATATATGCTATCTTGAGAGAAGCCACTAGTGAAACCTATGGCCCCCGGGTCTCTTTTTCCATATTATTGAATTTCGTTTACGTCTTGCTAGTTTTCGATCTATTATTTTGCAATCTTTACTTTCCATACCAAAAATACCAAAAATATTGACTTTACCGTTTATCTATCTCTATCAGATCTCACCTTTGCGAGTGACCTGAAGGGATTGACAACCCCTTTATCGCGTTGGTTGCAAGTTCTTGATTGTTTGTGCAGGTATTCGGTGACTTGTGCGTCGTCTCCTATCGGATTGATACCTTGGTTCACAAAACTGAGGGAAATACTTACACTACGTTGCTGCATCACCCTTTACTCTTCAAGGGAAAACCAACGCAAGCTCAAGAGGTTGCAGCTAGCACAAGATTAATATGGAACCTGATGCTAAACCCGTTGTTGATCACCAACATCGGTTAAATCGGAAGATGAAAGAAGTGGTAAGAACATAAATATTGAAACTTCTGGAAGTAGGTATAATCTACCCTATTCCTATAGCTGATAGTAGATGGGGAAGTCTTGTTCATTGTGTCCCTAAGAAGGGAGGTATTACTGTTGTCCCTAATGATAAGAATGAACTTATTCCATAAAGAAATGTCACATGCTATAGAGTGGTAATTGATTTTAGAAAATTAAACAAAGCAACTAGAAAAGATCATTACCCTCTTCCTTTTATTGACCAAATGCTAGAAAGATTATCTAAGCACACACATTTTTTCTTCCTTGAGGGGTATTCTGGTTTTTCACAAATACCTGTTTCTCAACCTGATCAAGAAAAGACCACTTTTACTTGTCCTTTTGGAACTTATGCTTATAGACGTATGCCTTTTGGTTTATGCAATGCACCTGCTACCTTTCAAAGATGTATGACTGCTATATTATCTGATTTTTGTGAAAAGATTGTTGAGGTTTTTGATGATTGTTTAAGCAATCTTGATCGAGTTTTGCAGAGATGTGAGCAAACAAATCTTGTCTTGAATTGGGAGAAGTGCCACTTTATGGTTAACAAAGGTATTGTTTTGGGCCATAAAATTTCTGAAAGAGGTATTTAGGTGGAAAAAGCCAAGGTTGATGCAATTGAGAAAATGCAATGTCCTAAAGATATCAAAGGTATTCGTAGTTTCCTTGGTCATGCTGGTTTCTATAGGAGATTTATCAAAGAATTTTCTAAAATTTCTAGGCCTCTTACAAATCTTTTGCAGAAGGATATCCCTTTTGTTTTTTATGATGATTGTTTGGAAGCCTTCGTAACACTAAAGAAAGCCTTAATTTCTGCACCTATTATTCAACCACCTGATTGGAATTTGCCTTTTGAAATTTTGTGTGATGCTAGTGATTATGTTGTTGGTGTTGTCCTAGGACAAAGAGTTGATAAGAAACTGAATGTTATTCACTATGCTAGTAAAACTTTAGAAAGTGCTCAACGAAATTATGCTACTAGTGAAACAGAATTCTTAGCAGTGGTGTTTGCTTGTGATAAATTTAGATCCTACATTGTTGATTCCAAGGTGACTGTTCACAATGATGATGCTGCTGTAAAATATCTTCTGGAAAAGAAAGATGCTAAACCTAGACTCATTCGATGGGTTCTCGTGCTACAAGAATTTGTGCATATCACTGATAGAAAAGGAGCGGAGAACCCTGTGGCTGATAACTTGTCTAGGATTGAAAATATTCTTGATGACTCACAACCTATTAATGATAGTTTCCTTCACTGGTGCAGAGACCTGCTATACAAACGGTTTTTAACCCCTTTCTGTGTCCACATTTGGAACCGTCGCCAAGTGAGTGTGGGCGATAGGGGGGTTGAGAGAGTCCTAGACTAGGGGGTGTCCGGACAGCCGGACTATCATTATCCGCCGGACTCCAAGACTACGAAGATGCAAGATTGAAGACTCCGTCCCGTGTCCGGATGGGACTTTCCTTGGCGTGCAAGGCAAGCTTGGCGATACGGATATGTAGATCTCCTACCATTGTAACCGACTCTGTGTAACCCTAGCCTCCTCCGGTGTCTATATAAATCGGAGGGCTTTAGTCCGTAGGACAACATACATTACAACAATCATACCATAGGCTAGCTTTAGGGTTTAGCCTCCTTGATCTCGTGGTAGATCCACTCTTGTACTACCCATATCATCAATATTAATCAAGCGGGACGAGGGTTTCACCTCCATCGAGAGGGCCCGAACACAGGTAAAACATCGTGTCCCTCGTCTCCTGTTACCATCCGCCTAGACGCACAGTTCGGGACCCCCTACCCGAGATCCGCCGGTTTTGACACCGACATTGGTGCTTTCATTGAGAGTTCCTCTGTGTCGTCACCGATAGGCTTGATGGCATCTGCAACCAACGACGCTGTCCAGGGTGAGACTTTTCTCCCCGGACAGATCTTCATATTCGGCGGCTTCGCACTGCGGGCTAATTCGCTTGGCCATCTGGAGCAGATCGAAAGCTACGCCCGCCGTCAGTCGATTCGAAGCCTAAACTTCACGGGCGATGTCCGCGGAGACTTGATCTTCGACGGACTCAAGCCACAGCCAAGCGCGCCGCACTGTTGCGATGGGCATGACCTAGCTCTGTCGCCGAACAGTGCCTTGGTGGCCGTACATGAATCCGCTCCGGCCATTAGTCCGGAGCCGATTGCCTAGATAGAGGATCGGTGGATGGAGACCGCCTCGGGGGCTTCAACCTCCACGGCGATGGAGCCGAACACTAATCTTGTCCCCCGCAAAACTCGTGATTCCGAGGCGCCGGACTCCTTGCCGGACTCCGAACCTCCCACGCCCCTACCAATCGATTCGGATTGGGCGCCGGTCACGGAATTCACCGCCGTAGACATCTTCCAACACTCGCCCTTTGGCGACATCCTAAGTTCACTAAAGCATCTCTCGTTATCGGGAGAGTTCTGGCCGGACTATGGCCGGGACGGTCGGGATGCGGACGACGAAGAAATTCAGAGCCCACCCACCACCCACTTTGTAGCCACTGTCGACGATCTAACCGACATGCTAGACTACGGCTCCGAAGACATCGACGGTATAGACAACGACGCCAGAGACGAACAAGAAACAACGCCTATAGGGCACGCGAGGACCACCTCGTCATATGACATATACATGGTGGATACCCCAAAAGAGAGCGATAACGAGGACCAACGGGCCACGGCAGAAGATAACCCCGCCAATAAACAACCAAAACGGCGGCGCAGGAGCCGCCCTAAGCCCCGCCTCGACAACAACAACGCTCCTAAGGACCCCGCAACACAGCAGGGCACAAAAGTGGACGACGAACATGCAGATAAGCAACCGTCCGAACAGGACGAGTCAGATAATCAGTCCAGGCCTGGCGAAAACGACGGTTCGGACAATCTCACGCCGGACACGCCGCCGGAAGGTAAAAACCTTCGGAAAAGACTCGTCAACACTGCAAGAAGCTTGAAGAAGGAAAAGCGGAAACTCAAAACAGCGGAAGACACACTCAGAATGAGGTGGAGCAAAGTACTCAAAACCGCGGATAAATACGGCAATGGCCACCAATCAAAGAGCTACCCGAAGCGCAAGATGCTGCCAGAATTCGACGATGAGGCCATAGAGCCCCCACAGTCAAAAAATAAAGAGGCTGCCTGGTCGGATAGACGGCCGGATGACAGGCCAAATTCTGAAAGCGGCGCCACACATAAACCAACCACTGAACTTGGAAGGACAGATGGCCCATCCAGGTCCATCTACGGGCCAAAGAAGAAGGCCCCGGGAAGCAAGGCAACACGTCAAGTGTCCAAAGATAGCGGCACACCCAAATATAGGGGCGCCGCCCACCCACTATGTTTCACCAATGAGGTGCTGGACCATGAATTCCCAGCAGGATTTAAACCAATGAACATAGAGGCCTACGATGGAACAACAGACCCTGGAGTCTGGATAGAAGATTATATACTACATATACACATGGCCAGAGGAGATGATCTCCACGCCATAAAATACCTACCCCTCAAGCTCAAAGGGCCAGCCCGTCATTGGCTTAAAGGCCTCCCAGAAAACACTGTGGGAAGTTGGGAAGAGCTCGAGGACGTGTTTAGAGCAAATTTTCAAGGGACTTATGTCCGCCCTCCGGATGTAGATGATCTAAGTCACATAACTCAACAGCCCGGAGAGTCAGCGTGCAAATTCTGGAACAGGCTCCTCACTAAAAAGAACCAAATAGTCGACTGTCCGGACGCCGAAGCCTCAGCAGCTTTTAAACAGAACGTCCGAGACGAATGGCTTGCCAGACACCTTGGCCAAGAGAAACCGAGGACAATGTCCGCGCTAACAAGCCTCATGACCCGCTTCTGTGCGAGAGAGGATAGCTGGCTAGCAAGATGCAGCACCAGCGACCCAAGTACATCCGAGATAAGAGATGGAAACGGAAAATCACGGCGCAGAAAAGAGCAGCGCCGGAATCAAGAGAAAAGCCCAAAGAGCATGGCAGTCAACGCTGGATTCAAAAGCTCGCGGCCCAACAACAAAACACCGCCTCTTAAGGATGATGGCGATGAGCTGTCCAACTTAAACAAGATTTTGGGTCGGATATGTCAAATCCACAGTACCCCCGGAAGGCCTGCAAACCATACCCATCGAGACTGTTGGGTTTTCAAACAGTCCGGCCGACTAAACGCCGAACACAAGGGCTCGACGCGTCAGCTTAAGATGATAAACCCCAGCAGCAGAGCACCGGAAAACAAAAGACTTTCCCACAAGAGGTCAACGCAGTAAACTCACTTCATGTGATAATACGGAAAAATAGTGCGTCACTTCCTAAAAACAGCCTCACACGGTCCAACCCAGCAGACCATAGAGATTGGATATCAAAACCAATCACTTTCGACCACCTGGACTACTCCAGAAGCGTTCGAAACGCGGGACGGACTGCCCTGATATTGAATCCCATAATCGACGGATTACAATTTACTAAAGTCCTAATGGACGGAGGCAGTGACTTAAACCTACTGTATTCAAACACAACCCGTAAGATGGGGATAGACCCTACCAAAATTCGACACAGCCGTACTTCCTTCAAAGGAGTGACGCCAGGCCCTTATGCCAAGTGCACAGGCTCCCTATTACTAGAAGTCGTGTTCGGATCACCGAACAACTTTTGGCGCGAAAAACTAATTTTTCATATCGTCCCATTCAAAAGTGGATATCAAGCACTCTTGGGACGAAAGGCTTTTGTCCGTTTCAACGCCATACCACATTACGCGTCTCTTACACTCAAGATGCCCGGTCCGCGTGGCACCATCTCAGTGCGAGGGTCACCCAAAGACCCCGGACACGGATAGACGAGTCCGGCATTAGTAGGCTAGGGGCTCCCTAGCCGCACACCCCTTCACAAGGGGCTGCGCGCACAAACAACCGCGGGTTCATTCAAACCCTGCTTTGCTTATTCATATTTTTTCTTTCACACATACCTTTTTTTCGCACGAATTATTTTCAAACTAAGCGTTCCTCTCTTTTTACAGATGAACAACGTGCATACCCGTCCAGGATAACGGCACAATGGAGACACAGGCGCAGACGTGCAGTAGGGACCCGTTGCGAGGATTCTTTTCAGATTAAGACCCTGCGTAAACCTTTTTTTACTGTCTCTTGTTGTTATTCTCCTTGGTTTCTTCCTATAACCAAAGCGGAGCTTGACGTTTTGGCATCGGCGCGTCAGAAGACCATGCCCGTACCTGGACACTAGGGCTTAGGGCATTACTCGCCCATTATCATAAAGACCGAACACCTTAGGGAGTGTTCGCGTCTCGAGTTAGGTAGTATATGCATCAGCTCGAATCATGTCTTTGGTCAAATGTTGGGTTTGCCGGCTCCGTGTTTTGCTGCCTTACGTTCAGATCATCGGCTAACGCGACACCGGAGAACTATCGTGATTGTGCCCAGTTAATTTGGGTGAGCACCTCAAGAGAGAAAGCCGAAAACTGACTGTCATGATATAGCGAGAGACTGGTCAACCACTCGATCGACTACCGGAATGCTTAGAATTCCCCGCTTTAACGAAGGACCGTTTCCCGGTTAGGCACACACGCGCCCCGAAATCGGAGAAGTGTGGTGCCCCCAGGGGCTATATCGTAGCCCCACCCTCGAACTCCACTGGCTAAGTGAAAGTGATAAAGCATTATAGTCCGGATTGCCTCGTTTGCTACGCTACCACCTCCTAAACAGGACCAAGACGTCGGATTAAGTGTGAACACGCGCTATTTTTGCGAACACCCCCGCACCTTGTGCGTGGGGACTGAAGCCGAAGACTGCAATCTTTCAGGTTATACAAATGTATACGTAAACGACCGCATAGGAGAAGTTTTACTAGTTGGGACACACAAGTATAAAAAGCAGTTATAGCATAATCATCGTTTTACAAGCTAAAACATTCATTTGAACGTGACATTTTTCGAGCACTGCGACTCTATTACACAAGCACCATGCATAACTTCCCCGAAATAGTGCTCGGCGGGGAGCCGGCTTTCATTCGAACCCTGGGCGGCAACAGTGGTGGCATCCATCTCTGTCCAATGCGCCTTCACGCGGGCAAGAGCCATCTGCGCGCCTTCGATGCAGCCGACCGCTTCATCTCCTTGATATGCGGCACCGCCCCAAGTAATTGCTGCAGTAAGCCGAAGTAGCTCGTCGCCTTGGGCCTCTCTGTCCAGACATGAGCCACGATGTCAGTCATGGCAAGTCCGGATAATCTATTTAGCTCGGCCCATTCGGCCAACCGGTCGGTCAACGGAAGTGAGCGATCCGGACTATGGAATTGAGACCAAAATAGCTCTTCCGTCTTGTGATCCTTCTGGCTCCGGAAGTGCTCAACGGCATCAGCCGCACTTGCCGCTAAGTCCATATAAGGATCCTCCGGACTCCACTGCCGATCAAATTGAGCATATTTTTGATCCATAAACCAGCGACGCAGCAGAAAAGGCTTGCCAGCCACGATATCTCCGGCCTGGCGCAGCTCCTCCTTAATGGCCCGAATTGCAGAGCGGGCATCCTTGGCTCGGCGGTGGCCTTCCTCAGGTCTTCCCGCTCCGATAAGCGCTCCTTCTCAAGAGCCTCATTGCGGTCGGCAGCATCTTTTACTTTCACGGCCAATTCGGCCACCTCTTCCCTACTTAGGCAGTGTGCAGCCCTTTCGGCTTTCAACTCCTCGGCCGCCCTTGAGGCATCCGCGTCACTCCTTCGGGCTTGCTCCTTAGCTTGAGCAAGTTCGGCCCGAAGGCTCTCCACAGCAGCAGCACCGTATGTATAACAACATTTAATTTATCAGAGGAGGGCTTTGACCCCCTTAATAAAGCGACTGTGGAGAACTCATTTACCTTGCGACTCGTCAAGTCGCCGGTTGACAAGTGCGATGTCCGCATCCACCACGTCAAGTTGCCGCATTAACTCGGCAACCCAACTAGTCCGGCTAGCCCTCGGACTATCCGCCACCTGCATAGAAACGACGACATTCATTACTTGAGATTTCGATCCTCGGCACGCTGTCGCTTTCGGCAGCCTACCGAGTCTCAGGGGCTACTACCTATACAGGGCGCACTTTTATGTGCAAAACGGCAAAAAAAACAGGTGCGTCATTTTCGCGTACCTCAAATCCCGCCAGCAAACTCGTAGTGGTATCACGCAATCCGCTCTCGGTGGACGAAATCCTTCCAATCACCATACGCATCAACGCACGGTGATCTTCTGAGATGGACGCCCTCTCCAGCAGATTCTTCAGTTCTCCCGGCCGGACACTAGCGGGCGCCGAACTCCACGGCCCCTCCGGACTCGGGGACACCCTCCGTGATGATACTTCAGGCTCGTCTGCCCTATCTGACGGCGTAGCAGACGAGGGCGTTTCGCTCTCCATCATCTCCGGAAGAAGGTCCCCTGAAGACGAACTCATCTGCGAAGGCGGCAAATCCGAACTGCAAGATAAAAATTTCGGTCACCCACAGAAGCACAAATGGAGGTATTTTCTTAACTAATGAACCCCCTTTTCATACTCACGGCTCGTTGGAGGGCTGATCCTTTGGTGATGATTGTACGTCCGGATTCTCCCCGGACGCCGGACCCCCCGGTGAAGATCCCTTCCCCCGTTTAGGGGCTTTGGCCTCCGGATCTTCGGAGGCGGTCCTCTTCTCCCCCTGGAAGGAGGAGTTTTTGATTCCCCCCTCTTCAGACGCCCCTTTGGGCAAAGTAATAGCTCCTTTATCTTTCCCATCGCCCACTTTTACGGGCGCGACCTCCAACATTCTGACCAGCACGGGCTCTAGTGCGGTCTCTGGGAGGGGAGCCGGACACCTTATCAGCTTCGACCGCGCTACCCACTCCTGTGAAAAGTTATGGGTCAGGAGGCGAACCCTAGAAAAGCAGATAAATAAAACACCCGGATTCTGAGCTATTTACCTGAGTATCCGAGCGATTGCGGCTTAGGCCTGCGTCCTCGGTCAATTCCGGACACGCCACCTGCGGTCCGAAGAACAACTTGTACATCTCCACGGGTGTTGTACCCATGAAGTGTTGGAGAATTAGAGGTCCCTCCGGGTTGAACTCCCATAGACGGAGAGGACGACGTTTGCAGGGCAGGAGATGCCTGGTTAGCATTACCTGCATTACCACGACCAGATTGATCTCCCTCGCTTGGAGGTCCCGAATCCGGCCCTGCAGTGAGGGCACGTCTTCGGACGGCCCCCAATTGAGCCCTTGGTTGACCCACGACATCAGTCGGCGTGGAGGTCCCGGGCGGAATGAAGGCGACGACTTTTGCTTGCTGCCCTTCGGAGCGGTGATATAGAACCACTCCTGTTGCCATAGTCCGAGTTCCTCTTGGAAGGAACCCTCAGGCCACGGGGCATCGGCCCTTATGCTTATGGCCGCCCCGCCGCACTCCGCTTGACGCCCCCCGATCATCTTCGGCTCCACATTGAAGGTTTTCAGCCACAGGCCGAAGTGGGGGGTGACGCGGAGGAAGGCCTCGCAGACGATAATGAATGCGGAGATATGGAGGATGGACTCCGGAGCCAAATCGTGAAAATCCAGCCCGTAGTAGAACATGAGCCCTCTCACGAAGGGGTCCGTCGGGAAGCCTAAACCCCGACGGAGGTGCGGTACGAAGACAATGTACTCACCGGGCTCGGGGGCGGGCACGGCCTGCCCTTGGGCAGGCAACTGTCGAAATCTCAGAGGATGTACTTGGCCTCCCGCAGCTTTGACACGTCCTCCTCCGTGACGGAGGAGGGCATCCACCGACCATGGAGGTCGGAGCCGGACATGGTTGAGAATCCGAAGCGCTCGAATCTGGGGCTCTGGGTGCTAGAACTAGGAGCGAGAAGGAGATTCGATGCGAGATTGAAGAAACGGAACGGTCCTTGGTCCTCTTATAAAGAGGAAAAATACCAAGGGTCGTCTCCGTGACCGTTCGGGATTCACCTTCGATGGAGGAGGCGTGGCGACGGGAACGATTGGGTTACCCACGCACGTATTGATGAGAATCACGGAATAAGGGAACACGATCTCGCTCGACAAGACGTGCCAAGGAAATCGCCGCTAAACGTCTTTGAGGTGGTATAGTAAAAACGATTCAAACAAGGGCTTGGTAGCGGTGTGATGTCACGCCGCATAATACGCCGCCAGATTGGACTGGTGTACATTTTATTCTCTACGGTGGAATGTGGAATTTATTTTGCAAAGCCGGACACTATCCTGGTGTTCATGATCTTCTCTGGATTATTCAAGGGAGGAACCCGCCTTGCAATGCCGAACATTATGAGCGCCGGACTTATCGTCATTGAAGCCTGGTTCAGGGGCTACTGAGGGAGTCCTGGACTAGGGGGTGTCCGGACAGCCGGACTATCATTATCCGTCGGACTCCAAGACTACGAAGATGCAAGATTGAAGACTCCGTCCCGTGTCCGGATGGGACTTTCCTTGGCGTGGAAGGCAAGCTTGGCGATATGGATATGTAGATCTCCTACCATTGTAACCGACTCTGTGTAACCCTAGCCTCCTCCGGTGTCTATATAAACTGGAGGGCTTTAGTCCGTAGGATAACATACATTACAACAATCATACCATAGGCTAGCTTTAGGGTTTAGCCTCCTTGATCTCGTGGTAGATCCACTCTTGTACTACCCATATCATCAATATTAATCAAGCGGGACGTAGGGTTTTACCTCCATCGAGAGGGCCTGAACCTGGGTAAAACATCGTGTCCCTCGTCTCCTGTTACCATCCGCCTAGACGCACAGTTCGGGACCCCCTACCCGAGATCCGCCGGTTTTGACACCGACAGGGGTCCTTCCCACACGATCCAAAAACCGTTAGGGATAGGCCCTCCTGGCACATAGGCTGGGGCAAAATGAGCTCGTGTGTGATCTGGCGGGGCATCGAAACCCAATTGTTTCCGTTCATATGTACATCCCACACGGTGAATCCCAGAAAAACATTTCCATTCGTATGTATATCACACACAGTTTTTTGTGTGGAAACGTTTGTGCAAGGTGGCCTAACGCAAACAGTTCTCTGCCGGTGTGATTGCTAGTTGATCGAACACGCCTACTTTGTAGAAACCATGTGGGTTGTTTGAGTTCATCGCCCACGGTGCTGTCTGAGTAACCGTCTGCAATAGAAAACCCCAATAAGCAGGGTAATTAGCCTATTATTGATAATCCATGTACTAATCAAATTGATATTTCTTATAAAAACACACCAGATATTTCATATCCGTATAACAGCAACCAGGATTTCATAATCCAATTACATCAGATAGCTTCGGCACTCAGTTCTGCCATTACACAACAACACCAAGTTTCACATGCAACATCAAAAACCTTTGGAAAGTAGCATCATACACGATAAATATACAAATGAATCTCATCCGGGAAACTGGAGAAGCGGCCGCCCAACCTTCATCCTCTTCAACAAGACTTCAATATTGGTGGGTGTTGAATGAATACATTCCTCGCCTCTTGACCATGTAGGTGGTTTGAGAGGTAATCATCACTAAACTGCTTTGCAAAGTACTGAAAACAAAGATATGCATAAATTGCTGCTATAAATTTTGAAATGGCGCAAGGGGTAGAAACAAGGTAAAGGAGTTAGTACCATCCTATAGTTGATTGATGTCTTCTTCATTGTGCAAACAAAGATCTTGCTGTTATTCGTCGCAAGTTTCTTCAACCTAACAATCTTTTTGAGTTTCTTAACTTGACTGATATTCATGGACATCTCATTTCCCCATATGCAAAATGGGCTGAACAGTGGGTCTAAGCCTCTGACAGCAGGACCTACATGTGCAAGCACAAATTGTAAGAAACCTAAATATTAGAATGATTCCTGCAACTGCACAATAATGTGCTATTAGCCAAAGGGCCATGCTTGAACAAACCTCGATGGTAAACCGCGATGTCTCCCATTGTTTCCTTGCAACGCACATAAGGAAGATCTTGATCAGGTTAACTCAGAGTTGTCATACTATCAGTAGAATATGTATTGAGTACAACCAAATTCGATTTATTTCACATGTGTAACAATACAAAATTGTACCCACAACAAATGAAAATCAAATTGCAGAACTGAACCAAACAGTTAAATGGACAACAGACCAAATGAACCAAAATAGTTAACTGAGCACGACATTGCATAATAGAAACATGTACTAGAAGATAATACAGTTAACAAAACAAAGAATGCTTGAGAACACTACTACGAAATGTAGCAGTTGTTGGACCAAACTGTTAACTGAACATTACATTTCAGAGGAACAAAGTGTTAACTGAACATTACATTTCAGATGACCAAACTATAAACTGAACATCAGATTGCATATTAACATTACAGAGGACAAATCACTAGAAGACATTGGCGGTGGCCTCGAGAAAACAACATGAACTATATTTTAAAGTAGACAACCGTGTGGCGGTGTCGACGGTGGCCTCGAAGACGAGGTGCTCCTCCAAGATCTGGCGATCGACACACATGGCAGCCATAGCGACCTCATGCGCGTGTGTGGCCGCGATTTGCTTCTCCGCTGCCAGATGCTACTGAGCTCCACGTTATACTGCGTGCAAAATTGCTGTGGGCGGTGCTACATCTTGAGCTTGCGTTGGTTTTCCTTGAAGAGGAAAGGGTGATGCAGCAAAGTAGCGTAAGTATTTCCCTCAGTTTTTGAGAACCAAGGTATCAATCCAGTAGGAGGCTCCTCAAAAGTCCCACACACCTACACAAACAAACAAAGAACTCGCAACCAACGCAATAAAGGGGTTGTCAATCCCTTCACGGCCACTTGCGAAAGTGAGATCTGATAGAGATAATATGATAAGATAAATATATTTTTGGTATTTTATAATATATATGCAAAAGGTAAAAACACAAATAAAAGTAGATTGAAAGCTTATATGATAAAAGATAGACCCGGGGGCCATAGGTTTCACTAGTGGCTTCTCTCAAGATAGCATAAGTATTACGGTGGGTGAACAAATTACTGTCGAGCAATTGATAGAAAAGCGAACAATTATGAGATTATCTAGGCATGATCATGTATATAGGCATCACGTCCGCGACAAGTAGACCGACTCTTGCCCGCATCTACTACTATTACTCCACACATCGACCGCTTTCCAGCATGCATCTAGAGTATTAAGTTCATAAGAATAGAGTAACGCATTAAGAAAGATGACATGATGTAGAGGGATAAACTCAAGCAATATGATATAAACCCCATCTTTTTATCCTCGATGGCAACAATACAATACGTGCCTTGCAACCCTTTCTGTCACTGGGTAAGGACACCGCAAGATTGAACCCAAAGCTAAGCACTTCTCCCATGGCAAGAAAGATTAATCTAGTAGGCCAAACTAAACTGATAATTCGAAGAGACTTGCAAAGATAACTCAATCATACATAAAAGAATTTAGAGGAGATTCAAATATTTCTCATAGATAAACTTGATCATAAACCCACAATTCATCGGATCTCGACAAACACACCGCAAAAAGAGATTACATAGAATAGATCTCCACAAGAGAGGGGGAGAACATTGTATTGAGATCCAAAAAGAGAGAAGAAGCCATCTAGCTAATAACTATGGACTCGAAGGTCTGTGGTAAACTACTCACAACTCATCGGAGGGGCTATGGTGTTGATGTAGAAGCCCTCCATGGTCGATTCCCCCTCCGACGGAGCGCCGACGAAGGCTCCAAGATGGGATCTCGCGGATACATAAGGTTACGGTGGTGGAAATTGTTTCTCGTTGTCTCCCTAGATATTTTCGGGGTACGTAGGTATATATAGGAGGAAGGAGTACGTCGGTGGCCACCTGTGGGGCCCAAGAGACAAGGGGGCGCGCCCAGGAGGGGTGGGCACGCCCTCCTATCTCCTGGCCGCCTCGTTTGCTTCTTGACTTGCACTCCAAGTTCTCCGGATCACGTTCGTTGCAAAAATTATGCTCCTGAAGGTTTCATTCCGTTTGGACTCGTTTGATATTCCTTTTCTTCAAAATACTGAAATAGGCAAAAAACAGCAATACGGGCTGGGCCTCCGGTTAGTAGGTTAGTCCCAAAAATGATATAAATATGTAAAATAAAGCCCATAAACATCCAAAAGGGGTAATATAATAGCATGGAACAATGAAAAATTATAGACATGTTGGAGACGTATCAAGCATCCCCAAGCTTAATTCCTGCTCGTCCTCGAGTAGGTAAATGATAAAAAGAGATTTTTTGATGTGGAATGCTACCTAGCATAATTCTCAATGTAATTTTCTTTATTGTGGCATGAATGTTCATATCCAAATGATTCAAAATAAAAGTTCATATTGATAAAAGAAATAGTAATACTTCAAGCATACTAATCAAAGTAATCATGTCTTCTCAAAATAACATGGCTAAAGAAAGTTATCCCTACAAAGTCATATAGTCTGGCTGTTGCTCTATCTTCATAACACAAAGTATTTAATCATGCACAACCCCAATGAGAAGCCAAGCAATTGTTTCATACTTTAATAATCTCAAACTTTTTCAACTTTCACGCAATACATGAGCGTGAGCCATGGAAATAGCACTATATGTGGAATAGAATGGTGGTTGTGGAGAAGACAAAAAGGAGAAGATAGTCTCACATCAACTAGGCGTATCAACGGGTTATGGAGATGCCCATTAATAGATATCAATGTGAGTGAGTAGGGATTTCCATGCAGCAGATGCACTAGAGCTATAAATGTGTGAAAGCTCAACAAAAGAAACTAAGTGGGTGTTCATCCAACTCACTTGCTCATGAAGACCTAGGGCATTTTGAGGAAGCCCATCATTGGAATATACAAGCCAAGTTCTATAATGAAAAATTCCCACTAGTATATGAAAGTGACAACATAGGAGACTCTCTATCATGAAGATCATGGTGCTACTTTGAAGCACAAGTGTGGTAAAAGGATAGTAGCATTGTCCCTTCTCTCTTTTTCTCTCATTTAATTTTTCTTTTATTCTTTTTTTTGGCCTTTCTTCTTTTGGCCTTTCTTTCTTTTGTAAAGTCCGAAGTCTCATCCCGACTTGCGGGGAAATCATAGTCTCCATCATCCTTTCCTCACTGGGACAATGCTCTAATAATGAAGATCATCACACTTTTATTGATTTACAACTCAAGACTAGAACAAAATATGACTCTATATGAATGCCTCCGGCTGTGTACCGGGATATGCAATGAATCAAGAGCTACATGTATGAAAATTATGAAGGTGGCCTTGCCACAAATACGGTGCCAACTACATGATCATGCAAAGAGTAATATGACAATGATGATGTGTGTCATATAAACGGAACGATGGAAAGTTGCATGGAAATATATCTCGGAATGGTTATGGAAATGCCATAATAGGTAGGTATGGTGGCTGTTTTGAGGAAGGTATATGGTGGGTGTATGGTACCGGCGAAAGTTGCGCAGCACAAGAGAGGCTAGCAATGGTGGAAGGGTGAGAGTGCGTATAATCCATGGACTCAACATTAGTCAAAAGAACTCATATACTTATTGCAAAATTCTACAAGTCATCAAAAACAAATTATTACATGCATGCTCCTAGGGGGATAGATTGGTAGGAAAAGACCATCGCTCGTCCCCGACCGCCACTCATAAGGAAGACAATCAATAAATAAAATTGTGCTCCAACTTCATCACAAAGCGGTTCACCATACGTGCATGCTACGGGAATCACAAACTTCAACACAAGCATTCTTTAAATTCATAATCACCCAACTAGCATGACTTTTAATATCACTACCTCCATATCTCAAAACAATTATCAAGTATCAAATTGATCATAGCATCCAATTCACTTCCTATGATAGTTTTTATTATACCCAACTTGGATGCCTACCATTCTAGGACCAATTTATAACCATAGCAAATACCATTCTGTTCTAAAAGACTCTCAAAATAATATAAGTGAAGCATGAGAGACTAGCAATTTCTACAAAATTAAGCCACCGCCATGCTCTAAAAGATATAAGTGAAGCACTAGTGCAAAAACTATCAAGCTCAAAAGATATAAGTGAAGCACATAGAGTATTCTAGCAAATTCAAATCAAGTAGGCTTCTCCTAAAAAGGTGTGTACATCAAAGATGATTGTGGAAAACTAAAAGCAAAGACTAATATAATACATGACGTTCCAAGCAAAACACATATCATGTGGCGAATAAAAATATAGCTCCAAGTAAAGTTACCAATGAACGAAGACGAAAGAGGGGATGCCTTCCCGGGGCACCCCCAAGCTTAGGCTTTTGGCTATTCTTGAATATCTTGGGGTGCCATGGGCATCCCCAAGCTTAGGCTCTTGCCACTCCTTATTCCATAGTCCATCAAAGCTTTACCCAAAACTTGAAAACTTCACAACACAAAACTCAATAGGAAATCTTATAAGCTCCGTTAGTGAAAGAAAACAAAACCACCACATAAGGTACTGTAATGAACTCATTCTTTATTTATATTGGTGTTAAACATACTTTATTACAAGTTCTCTATGGTTCATACCACTTAATACTAGCCATAGATGCATCAAAATAAGCAAACAACACACGAAAAACAGAATCTGTCAAAAACAGAAGAGTCTGTAGCAATCTGTAACTAACGCAAACTTCTGGAACTCTAAAAATCATACAAAAATAGGAAATCCTGGAAAATTTGTCTATTGATCAGCATCAAAAATAATCAACGCAAAATCACGTTTCTGTGATTTAACAAAACTAAATTCGTGCGTGCAAAGTTTCTGTTTTTCAGCAGAATCAAATCAATTATCATCATAGGTTATCCTATAGGTTCTACTTGGCACAAACACTAATTAAAAGATAAAAACACATCTAAACAGAAGGTAGATGCAAAATTTATTACTAAACAGAAACAAAAACAAAAGACACAAATAAAATTGGGTTGCCTCCCAACTAGCGCTATCGTTTAACGCCCCTAGCTAGGCATAAAAGCGAAGATAGATCTAAGTAGTGCCATCTTTGGCACTAAATTCATAAGTAGCTCGCATGATAGATTCATAAGGTAATTTGACTTTCTATCTTGGAAAGTGCTCCATGCCTTTCTTTAATGGAAATTGGAATCTAATATTCCCTTCCTTCACATCAATAATCGCGCCAATCGTTCTAAGGAAAGGTCTACCAAGAATAATAGGGCAAGAAAGATTGCAATCTATATCAAGAACGATAAAATCCACGGGCACCAAATTTCTATTTGCAACAATGAGAACATCATTGATCCTCCCCATTGACCTTTTAATGGTGGAATCCGCAAGGTGCAAATTTAAAGAGCAATCATCAAGATCATGGAAACCTAGAATATCACATAAAGTTTTCGGAATCGTGGAAACACTAGCACCCAAATCACACAAAGCAAAACACTCGTGATCTTTAATTTTAATCTTTATAGTTGGTTCCCACTCATCATTAAGTTCTCTAGGTATAGAGACTTCCAAATTATTTTTTTCATCATAAGATTGCATCAAGGCATCAACGATATGTTTGGTAAAAGCTTTATTTTGACTATAAGCCCGAGGAGAATTAATAACGGATTGCAACAAGGAAATACAACCTTCTAAAGAACAATTGTAATAATCAAATTCCTTGAAATTCGAGATAGTGGGTTCAATACTATTTAAAGTCATGACCTCTCCAATCCCACTTTTACCAAATTTAGCATCAACATCTAAAAACTCCGAATTCTTGGGACACCTTCTAAATAAAGTTGACTCATCTCCAGTCCCATTATTATCAAGATTCATATTGCAAAACAAAGATCTAATAGGAGACACATCAATAACTTTAAGATCTTCATCATTATTTTCACCTAACTTTTCTGGTTTGGCAGCCATCTTATTGACTAAGGTAGCTTGCTTATCAGAAATTTTGGCTATAGAATTTTCATGTAATTTGAGAGTTCAAACCATAAGATTCTTTAGACATATCATCAAGCTCCTTATTCATAAACCCCCAAAAAACTTTTTGTTCTTTAAGCTCTTTTCTGAAGAAATTATTATGCTCAAATTGAAAATTCATAAAGCTTCTAATATTTGATTCAATCTCTTCCAACCTTCTAAGAAGGTGGTCAGTACTCGTAGGCAAAGCCATAAGGACAAACAGGCACACAAACAAACAAAAAAAGGCAAGCGAAAGAGAAAGGAGAAGATTGGGATAGAGAGAGCAAATAAACGGCAAGGGAGAAGTGGGGGAGAGGAAAGCGAGAGGCAAATGGAAAATAATGTAAATGCGAGGGAGATGAGTTTGTGATGGGTACTAGGTATGTCTTGACTTGAGCGAAGACCTCCCCGGCAACGGTGCCAGAAATCCTTCTTGCTATGTCCTGAGCTTGCGTTGGTTTTCCTTGAAGAGGAAAGGGTGATGCAACAAAGTAGCGTAAGTATTTCCCTCAGTTTTTGAGAACCAAGGTATCAATCCAGTAGGAGGCTCCTCAAAAGTCCCACGTACCTACACAAACAAACAAAGAACTCGCAACCAACGCAATAAAGGGGTTGTCAATCCCTTCACGGCCACTTGCGAAAGTGAGATCTAATAGAGATAATATGATAAGATAAATATATTTTGGTATTTTATAATATATATGCAAAAAGTAAAAACGCAAATAAAAGTAGATTGAAAGCTTATATGATAAAAGATAGACCCGGGGGCCATAGGTTTCACTAGTGGCTTCTCTCAAGATAGCATAAGTATTACGGTGGGTGAACAAATTATTGTCGAGCAATTGATAGAAAAGCGAATAATTAGGAGATTATCTAGGCATGATCATGTATATAGGCATCACGTCCGCGACAAGTAGACCGACTCCTGCCTGCATCTACTACTATTACTCCACACATCGACCGCTATCCAGCATGCATCTAGAGTATTAATTTCATAAGAATAGAGTAACACATTAAGAAAGATGACATGATGTAGAGGGATAAACTCAAGAAATATGATATAAACCCCATATTTTTATCCTCGATGGCAACAATACAATACATGCCTTGCAACCCTTTCTGTCACTGGGTAAGGACACCGCAAGATTGAACCCAAAGCTAAGCACTTCTCCCATGGCAAGAAAGATCAATCTAGTAGGCCAAACCAAACCGATAATTCGAAGAGACTTGCAAAGATAACTCAATCATACATAAAAGAATTTAGAGGAGATTCAAATATTTCTCATAGATAAACTTGATCATAAACCCACAATTCATCGGATCTCGACAAACACACCGCAAAAAGAGCTTACACCGAATAGATCTCCACAAGAGAGGGGGAGAACATTGTATTGAGATCCAAAAAGAGAGAAGAAGCCATCTAGCTAATAACTATGGACCCGAAGGTCTATGGTAAACTACTCACAACTCATCGGAGGAGCTATGGTGTTGATGTAGAAGCCCTCCATGGTCGATTCCCCCTCCGACGAAGCACCGGCGAAGGCTCCAAGATGGGATCTCGCGGATACAGAAGGTTACAACAGTGGAAATTGTTTTTCATTGGCTCCCTGGATGTTTTCGGGGTACGTAGGTATATATAGGAGGAAGGAGTACGTCGGTGGCTGCCTGTGGGGCCCAGGAGACAGGGGCGCACCCAAGAGGGGTGGGCGCGCCCTCCTATCTCCTCGCCGCCTCGTTTGCTTCTTGACTTGCACTCCAAGTTCTTCGGATCACGTTCGTTCCAAAAATCACGCTCCCGAAGGTTTCATTCCGTTTGGACTCCGTTTGATATTCCTTTTCTTCAAAATACTGAAATAGGCAAAAAAAAACAGCAATACGAGTTGGGCCTCCGGTTAGTATGTTAGTCCCAAAAATGATATAAATATGTAAAATAAAGCCCATAAACATCCAAAAGGGGTAATATAATAGCATGGAACAATCAAAAATTATAGATACGTTGGAGACGTATCAGGCGGCGCTTAATTGGAGGAGGGGGACAGTGATTTCGGCGGAAGGTGTCGAGCCGTCGGTCGGGGCATGTGGGACGGGAAATGCGGAGGATGGTGTGGGTGGGGTGTGGATTACCTGACCATATCGACGAGGCCGTGCAGCAATAAGAAGGGTCGGCGGCGAGGAGGCGGCGCTGTGAGAAGAAGGGTCGGCTGCGAGGAGGCGGCGCTGCAAGAAGAAGGGTCGCCAGCAAGGAGGAGGCAATGCAAGAAGAAGGGTAGCCGGCAAGGAGGCAGCGCTGCAAGAAGAAGGGTCGCCGACGAGGAAGCTGAGCTACCAGTAAGAAACAATGAAGGTTTGAACTTGGAAAGCAAGGAGGAATAGTGGAAATGTGGCCTTTGGTGGGAGGGAGGGGTGGGGAGATAGATAATTCCGCGGTGGCAGAAAAAATTCGCTCAGTGCCGCGAGAAATTCGCGCACAAATGTGGTTCAAGCGGGGCGGTGGACTGTAGACAACGAAGCTTCCTGCGTAAGCCAGACAATACGATGCGCCAAGATATTTTATATCGCATACCACACGCTTCTTTCTAGTAAACTGTTTGTGGTGTACCTGATTTTTTTTCATTGTGTTTTGAAATAGAAAATGGTGTTATAGAGGGAAAGGGTGGTGTTTGAATTGCTAGAACATTTATGTATAGTGAACATGCAACTAAATGAGTGTCGTGTTTAAATTTGGAATTATTCCGGGTTCGTTTGGCATTTTTATGGATTAATTGAGTTTCTCGGCATTTAATGTGCATAATTCAAATTTGAACTACAAGCACATGCTCTAGTGCACCAAAGTTTGTTGAAAAATCACATGTGTGTCTTTGGGTGAATTTATAGGTCCCATGCAAGAAATGGGAATGAAATTCAAACATCTGGGTCTTGTGGCTCGGTCGGGAACATTGAGAAACTTGGTTTTTAACTTCCTGGAAATTCAAAACTCACCTGAAAAATCATGAAACTTGGCATGGTGTCATTTCATGGCACCAACATGCTGTGGTAAAAAAATTGGCCGCATTTGGACAAGTTTTTGGTATAAGCTTCTTGCAAACTAGAGCTTCTCTCGAAGACTCGTGGTTCTCGAGGGGGAACGTGTCACCTTTGTGTTCAAAACAATATACGCTGCGCCCCCCCCCCTTGTTTTTTACAGAGGCCACATAGAACAATATGAGTGCCATGTTAAAATTTGGAATTATTCTGGGTTCGTTTGGACTTTCTTATACATTAATTGAATTTCTGGTCATTTAATGTGCATATTTCAAATTTGAACTACAAGCACATGCTCCAATGCACCAAAGTTGGTTGAAAAATCACATGTGTGTCCTTGGGTGAATTTCTAGGTCCCATGCAAGAAATGGGAATGAAATTCAAACATCTGGGCGTTGTGGTTCGACCGAAAAGATTGAGAAACATGGTTTTTTTAATTCATGTAAATCCAAAACACGACTGAAAATCATGAAACTTGGCATGGTGTCATGACATGGCACCAACATGCTGCGGCAAATTTTTTGGACGAATTGTGACAAGCTTTGGTATAAGCTTCTTGCAAACCGTAGCTTCTCTCAAGAAGGCTCGTGGTTCCGAGAGGAACGTGTCACCTCCGTGTGCGAAACGACATATGGTGAAGGTGGCGCCTGACGCCCCATCTTCATCTACTGGTACTTGCTTCATCCTGGCTCGGTCTTGGGAAAATAGTTGCTTCTTCTTGGGTAGGGCTGCCCCTAGAGCCTCAGGGCCCCCTCTCTCGCTCGGCTGAGCGGAGGCCGCAGTCCTGAAGAGAAGCTTTAGGGCCTGCAGCGCGTCCTTGGTGTCCCCTGCCACCGTGAGGACACCGCTGCTACCTGGCATCTTCATCAGGTTGTAGGCTGGGTGAGTTGCCGCCATGAACTTGGCTAGGGCTGGGTACCCAAGGATGGCGTTATATGGCAGGTCAATCAGGGCGATATCCAAGTCGATGAGCTTGGTGCGGTAGTTGTCGTGTGTCCCGAAAGTGACGGGGAGGTGGATTTGCCCCAGGGGGCTGGCAGAGCCATCGCCGACCCCGGAGAAGGGCTTGGTGGGGCGGAGTCAGCCGTGGGGCACATGAAGCAGGCCGAATGCCTCCACGAAAAGCATGTTGAGGTCGGCTCCGCCATCGATGAGGGTCTTGGTGACGGCCACGTTGCAGATGGTGGGGGTCCAGAGCATTGAGAGTGTAAATGCATCTAGTGCCACCCCTAGTTGGTTTTGGAGTATTGACGACAAAGTTGGTTGAGGGACTAATGCGTTTGTGAGAATTGCAGGATAATGCAGGTAGTGTCCCTCATTGATTCGATTTACCTACCGGAGATGACCCCTAAAAATGCATGCAGACATTGAAGACAATGGTGGTATGAGAAGATATTCATATTGAAGACTATGACATGAGAAGACATTGCGTGAGGACTTTGGAGCGCGAAGACTGTGTGGTTTCGTTGTTTCCTTTTCTTCTTTGTTGAGACATAGGAACCACCGTACTGTTAAGTGGGGTCCAAGTGAACTAAGTCAGAGTGACTGAAGTGATGCTCAACCCAAATCCTATGTCTTCGAGCGAAGACAATGAGAGCAAATCTTATCCAGAGCTGGATGAGTCAGCTTTACTTGTAGCCCAAGTAAAGTTGCCGCATGTGTTTGAAATCTGACCGTTGGAACACGTCTCAGTTCCTTAGTGACCTAGGGTCAGTTTGGACAAATCAGGTCGGGTTGCCTAGTGGCTATAAATATCCCACCCCCTACACCATAAATTGGTGGCTGCTCAGAGTTTGTGCACGGCTTTTGTCGTTTGAGAGCAACCCACCTCGAAGCATTTGAGAGAGAGAAATCCTTGCGAGGACAAAGCCCAAACACCCGAGCCAAAGAGTGTTAGGCATCACCGAGGTCTTTTCGTCTGTGTGACTCAAGACTTATTACACTTGAGGACTGTGAATCCTCCGGCCAGTTAGGCGTCGCGCTCGAAAGGCCCAAGAGTCATTGTGGATTGCCGGTGAACGAAGTCTGTGAAGGTTTGGAAGTCTCCTTGAAGACTTTACAGAGTGATTGGGCGAGGACTGGGTGTCCTTAGCCCAAGGGGAATAAGGTGAAGACACGGTCTTCGAGTTAAATCTCAGCCTCCCTAACAGACGTCATATTGACACAAAGAATCGAACTGGTCCAACAAATCCGTGTCTTCAACAAGCAACCGGTTCTATCCTTCCAACCTTACTTAAGTTTGTCTTCATGAAGTCATTGCTTATCTGTTCATCTGTTTGACTTCATTGCTTGACTACTGTTGTTGATTGGCTTCATACTATCTTCCATCTTGATCCTTACTGCCTAACTGCAATTAGTCCTGTACTCTCATATCATTACATACTTGACTATGGCTTGTTTAGGTTAGTTTATCTTCCGCTGCATATCAATTAGGTTGTTTTCGTGTTTGTCTTGAAACTTCCAAGTTTTGAAGACTTTCATAAAATCGCCTATTCACCCCCTCTAGTCGATACTAGCACTTTCAATTGGTATCGAGCAAGGTACTCCTTGTTCGTGTGATTCGGTTTAACCACCGGAGTTTCAGCTATTTCGATCGCAGGATAATCAAAGTCTCGCTGCTTGCCCGTGTTCGATGGAACTGAATATCCCACTTGGAAGAATAAGATGTGCATGCATCTTGAAGCCATTGATGTCGACCTCGGTATGTCGTCAAGAATAGCGTTCCCAAAACTGGTGAAGGTGTCACCCCATCGACGCCAAGAAGTTCATTCAATGGACTCTCTGCGAAGAACATCATCTCGTGGTCATCGACCAAAGGACAAGATGGCCGTGTGAGTGCTCGAAACGTCCGGCTAGTCGGGACTGGCTATCCAAGGTCAACGAAGGCGTTTCAACCCAGCGAGATCAAAGAATCAGTGTTCTTCACAACCTCTTCAACCGCTTCAAGAGAAACGACAATGAGAATGTCCAGCTCACGTTTGATCGCCTCACTGATATCACAAATGAACTTCAAGCTCTTGGCGAATCGAGATTACCAAGCATGAAATCGTCAAGACACTGCTGAGATCACTTGACAGCTCCTTTGACACCCTTGCCCTCATGATACAAGAACGTCCTGACTTCAAGACACTCGATCCGTCTGATATACTTGAGAGGCTCAACACACATGAGTTCCAGCTATCTGAGAAAAGAGATATCTATGGTCCAAGCTATGGTCGAAGTCGTGCTTTGAAGGCAAAAGTTGTTTCCTCATCTGCAGAAGAATCTGACTGCAGTTCTGAAGATCCTGAAGACATTGGAAGGGAACTTGCTATGCTTGTGAAGAAGTTCCAGAAATTCACAAAGAAGAAAGGCTTCAAAAAGTCTTCATGATCTAGCTCAAGGAATGATGAAGCTTCCACTCATGATCACAAGAAGAGAACCTGCCACAAGTGCAAGAAACCTGGTCACTACATATCTGAGTGTCCACAGTGGGACAATGAGAAGAAGAAGAAGAAGAAAAGCAAGGAATATGATTCTGATGACAAGAAGAAGAAGAAATCCTCGAAGTCTTCTAAGTCTTCTTCCAAGTTTTCATCATACAAGAAGAGCTCATCTGGCAAGGCTCGTGCTTTTGTTGGCAAGGAAATGGATTCAGAGGAGGAGTCTGCTTCGAGGAGGCGGAGGTGGAGTCCGAGAGGAGTCGACCTGGCGTTGCAAGCCCGGCTCTAGCCACGCCTATGTTGCCAAGTCCATCTTCAACATCAAGACAATGACTTCCACACCAACGCTGAAGCTAATGACGAAGACGATCCTACTCCCACCTACTGCTTCATGGCACGCGGTGCCAAGGTAAAATCACGTGATGCTTACTTTCAAACTTCAAGTGAAGATGACTCTGATTGTGAATCCAAACCCAGCTACAAAACACTTGCTAAAATTGCAACTGAACAACAAAAGGCTATGGAACATACTCAAAAACTATTAGACAAAAGCGATGACCTATTGGACGCTGAAATGACACATTCACAGTCCTTAGTTGATGACATAAAAAATCTTCATGCTAAGTACCAAGAACTTGAAGGTCGTCATGAATCGCTCTCAACAACGTATGAAAGGCTCTCCTATGATTATCTTCAAAGGAAACAAGAGCTTGAGAAATTGAGAGCGGCTCATGAAGATCTTCAAAAGGTGAATGAGTCACTTGGCTCAATGCACCAGTTCCGCCAGAAGGATTTGAACCACCATGTCTAAAATGCATTGAGCGTGATAACGCTACATCTTCTGTGAATGTTCCATCGCTGCCACTGTTTCATTGTCTTCACCTACCGATGTGGTCACTAACCCCTCTGCGGAGGATACCACCGCTGTTGTCGATGAAAATGCTATGTTGAAGACATTGCTTGAAACAGGATGTACAAAAGTTTGAAGGGACATCGACTCTCTGCGATGTCCTCAAAAGCGATTCTCGAACCGAAACCCTAGGAAAGGGGTGTTGGGTTCGAGAGGAAAATGAACGTTGATGGCTCATATCGAAGCCCGAGCAAAGACCCCAAAACCACATGGGTTCTGCAAAGGGACCTTCAATAGATCCATCTACCTTATGTGGCTTTACCTGTGCTAATCCTATTATCATTGATGAATCCTTTGATGCAAACTATAAGCTGTTCAAAAATCAGAATGGTGAAGTGTTTGCCAGGTACATTGGTACTAACTGCAGGAATGGACCACCAATGAAGAAAATCTGGGTACCTAAGCGGTACATTGAGAGTCTTCCTGTGAATGTCGTCATGACACCACCAAGGAAGAAGACAAACCCCAGACCAATGGCTTCATATGGCCCAAAGGCTTCATACAGATACAGGACTCACATGAGTCACCCTAACGCCAATGTTTTGCAGGGAAATCATGCTCAGACTTATGAATATGAGCGTGTATCCTCAAACCGCTATGTTCATAGGACTAAGAACTTTTCTACTTATTCATATGAGTATCATTCATCTCCTGCAAGGCTATTTGCTAGGGCTTCAAAGCCAAAATTCTCAGATGCTGCACTTAGACTCATCGCTTCTAAGCCCCCACTGAAAATGTGGGTGGCAAAGAAGAACTAACTCTCTTTTGTAGAAAATGGTCTCCAGCCAGCAATCAATGGCGTCCGATACTATTGCTGGGGACCTAAAACTCACTGAGGACGCACGTTAACATGTCATCCTATATGCTTCACATCTGAATTTTTCATCAGTCTATGTCCTAACTTTGATATAAGCTATGACTGTCCCTATATGTATCAAATGCATATGCTTCACAACACTTGTGTGAAGCCTATCCTCCTAACTGCACTGTAGGGTACATCACCAAAAGCTTCAGAATGGATTATGGACAGTGGATGCACAAATCATATGACTGGTGATCGAAGTCTTCTCATGGACTCAACCTTACGTCCATCTGACAAGAGTCACATCACGTTTGCTGACACTGGTAAAAGCAAAGTATTGGGGTCTAGTCTTTGAAGGATATCGAAAAGATGATCTGTACATGGTAGATTTCTCAGCAGGTCCACAGCTTGCCGTTTGTCTTCTCACAAAAGCTTCAGAATGCTGGCTCTGGCATCGAAGGCTGGGACATGCTGGCCTGAGGAACTTACACTCACTAGTCAAGAAGAAGCATGTCATAGGCATCGAAGATGTCAAGTTCAAGAAGGATCATCTGTGTGGTGCCTGTGAAGCTGGAAAGATGACAAGGGCAAAGCACCCATCGAAGACAATCATGACAACATCTCAACCCTTCGAGCTGTTACACATGGACTTATTTGGACCCACGCACTACTCCACCCTCACAACAATCTGCGGTTCAGATGGCTTCGTCATTGTTGATGACTACTCAAGATACACATGGGTTCATATAATTCTGTACAAGACTGAAGTGCAAGATGTCTTCAGGCGCTTCGCAACTCGAGCAATGAACAACTATGGTGTGAAGATCAAGCACATCAGAAGTGACAATGGCACTGAATTCAAGAACACTGGACTTGATCTGTATCTGGATACAATGGGAATCACTCATGAGTTCTCTTCTCCATACACACCTCAGCAAAATGGCATTGTTGAGCGCAAGAACAGAACCCTCATTGAAATGGCTCGAACAATGCTAGATGAGTATAAGTCACCAAGAAAGTTCTGGCCTGAAGCTATTGATACAGCATGTCACATCATCAACCATGTATACATTCATAAGCTTCTGAACAAAACATCATATGAGCTGCTTACTGGCAAGAAGCCAAACGTCAGTTACTTCAGAGTATTTGGACCAAGATACTGGATAAAGGATCCCCATCACAAGTCAAAATTTGCACCTAAGGCTCATGAAGGCTTCATGCTTGGCTATGGAAAGGATTCACACTCCTACAGAGTCTTCAACCTTTATCTCTACAAAATCGTTGAAACTGTGGATGTGAAATTTGATGAAACCAATGGTTCACAGAGAGAAATTCTGCCAAGTACATTGGATGAAGCACCTTCAAACGAGGCAATCAAGCTGATGGGAACTGGTGAAATCATGCCCTCTGAAGCACAGCTTGAAGAGGAACTTATCATCTCTGCACCAAATCAACCTGAAGACAATGCTCAGAACGAAGACAATCCTCCCGATGATGACAATGATCAGCCAGAGCAAAATCTTTGTCCTGTTCATCCTCGTGTCGCAAATGAAGTTCAAATAGAGAGGATAATTGACAGCATTAATGCACTTGGTCCGCTCACTCGATCAAGAGCAACACATCTAGCAAACTTCTGTGGGCACTTTTCATTTGTGTCAATATCAGAACCCAAGAAAGTTGCTAAAGCTTTTATGGAACCTGAATGGATTCAAGCCATGCAAGAAGAACTTCAACAATTCAAGCTAAATAATGTCTGGGAACTTGTCAAGCGACCTGATCCTCGCAAGCATAACATTATTGGAACAAAATGGATATATTGAAACAAGCAAGATGAGCATGGTCAAGTCGTCAGAAACAAAGCACGTCTTGTGGCTCAAGGATACACCCAAGTGGAAGGAATTGACTTCGATGAAACATTTGCTCTAGTTGCTAGGCTCGAAGCTATTCGCATACTGCTAGCCTATGCTAATCACCACAATATCTTGCTATATCAAATGGATGTAAAGAGTGCATTTCTCAACGGCAAGATTGAAGAAGAAGTATATGTCGCACAACCACCTGGCTTTGAAGATCCAAAACATCCTGATATGGTGTACAAGCTAAACAAGGCAATCAGATGGCCTCAAACAAGCCCCTCGCGCTGGTATGATACAATCAAGACTTTCAAGAGCAAAGGCTTCAAACCCGATCCCTCGATCCCACTCTCTTCACGAAGACATATGATGGTGAACTGTTTGTGTGCCAAATATATGTGGATGACATTATCTTCGGGTGCACCAACCAGAAGTACAATGATGAGTTTGGGTACATGATGCAAGAGCAATATCAAATGTCCATGATGGGTGAGCTGAAGTTCTTCCTTGGTCTTCAAATTCGTCAGCAGAGGGATGGCATCTCATATCTCAAGAGAAATACCTCAAAGATTGTCTGAAGAAGTTTGGAATGGAAGACTGCAAAGGCTACACGATGCCAATGCCAGCCAAACACCATCTTGGTCCCGACGACAATGGTAAAGAGTTCGATCAAAAGGTATACCGCTCCATGATTGGTTCTTTGCTTTATTTATGTGCATCTAGGCCAGATATTATGCTTAGTGTTTGCATGTGTGCTCGGTACCAAGCGGCACCAAAGGAATCGCATCACTTAGCTGTGAAGCGAACTCTTCGATATTTGGCTTACACCTCAACACTCGGATTATGGTATCCCAAGGGCTCAAGATTCGATTTGGTTGGATTATCTGATGCTGATTATGCTGGTGACAAGGTGGATCGCAAGTCTACTTCTGGCACATGCCATTTTCTTGGTCGATCACTTGTCTGTTGGTCTTCAAAGAAGCAGAACTGTGTATCACTCTCAACTGCTGAATCTGAATACATTGCTGCTGGATCCTTTTGTGCTCAGCTTCTATGGATGAAGCAAACTCTCAAGGATTATGGCATCAACCTGACACAAGTACCTCTCTTCTGCAACAACGAGAGTGCCATCAAAATAGCCAACAATCCAAATAACACTCAAGACAAAGCACATTGAAATTCGCCATCACTTTCTCGAGATCATGTTATGAAGAAAGATATCGATATCATTCACGCCAACACCGATGAGCAATCGCGATATCTTCACAAAGCCCTTGGATGAGAAAAGGTTTTGCAAGTTACGGTGTGCGCTAAATATCTTGGAATCCTCTAATGTCCTGTGATCAGGCATACATCCTAACACTTATGCATGTTGATGACTTAGATGTGCAACACACAAAGTAATGTATATCTTCAATAAATGAAGATCTACACTCTGAGTGTGAATACATTAACATGGAATTTGACTTCGGAGCGCCAC
Source organism: Aegilops speltoides (assembly GCA_021437245.1). Taxonomy (NCBI): domain Eukaryota; kingdom Viridiplantae; phylum Streptophyta; class Magnoliopsida; order Poales; family Poaceae; genus Aegilops; species Aegilops speltoides. Next base: position 87,036,211 of record CM038143.1, on the reverse strand, counting down.
GATAATTGTGCGCCGTGTCTGGGTCTAATACTTCCTATACGGTGGGTAACGCCACCACCAACTTTTCTTGTTTGAAGTGTTTCACTCAAGGCGTTATATTGCAATGTCTTCGCATTTGGTTTGTCTTCAGTTTCAATTTGTCTTCATGACTTTTTGCACTATGATGATTTGATTGATTTTTGATATATATATATATATATATATATATATATATATATATATATATATATATATATATATATATATATATATATATATATATAGACACACACACACACACTAGTGTTCTGTCCTCTACATCATTCACTTATAGCTATGTCTTCAAGATTGGATCTTTTGAACTAAGTGAATGTGATCGGACCCTAACCTCTCTATGCTTACTATCTCAAATCTATCTGTCCAAATCATATGCATTCTGTTGAAACTGTCGAATGTCTTCTCTGCGTCCTAGTCAGCAGAAGGCAAAGAGACAAACATTAAATCTGTTCTTAATGGATTATCTTGGAATCCTCTAATGTCCTGTGATCAGGCATACATCCTAACACTTATGCATGTTGATGACTTAGATGTGCAACACACAAAGTAATGTATATCTTCAATAAATGAAGATCTACACTCTGAGTGTGAATACATTAACATGGAATTTGACTTCGGAGCGCCACGATAATTGTGCGCCGTGTCTGGGTCTAATACTTCCTATACGGTGGGTAACGCCACCACCAACTTTTCTTGTTTGAAGTGTTTCACTCAAGGCGTTATATTGCAATGTCTTCGCATTTGGTTTGTCTTCAGTTTCAATTTGTCTTCATGACTTTTTGCACTATGATGATTTGATTGATTTTTGATATATATATATATATATATATATATATATATATATATATATATATATATATATATATATAGACACACACACACACACACACACTAGTGTTCTGTCCTCTACATCATTCACTTATAGCTATGTCTTCAAGATTGGATCTTTTGAACTAAGTGAATGTGATCGGACCCTAACCTCTCTATGCTTACTATCTCAAATCTATCTGTCCAAATCATATGCATTCTGTTGAAACTGTCGAATGTCTTCTCTAGGCCCTAGTCGCCAGAAGGCAAAGAGACAAACATTAAATCTGTTCTTAATGGATTATCTTTACTGTTGAAATCCGGAGAAGCCGGAACAACTCTCCGACATGCCTGGCGGGCGTGGGAACGTGGGACAACCCTGGGTGTGTTGCATGCTTGCCACGTACCCCTCAGATATGAACCAGCAGGGGCACCAACGTAATTGCGCTGTCTCTCTCACCTACTTATAAATACCTGTCCCCCTGCGGTAAAGAAATACTTCTTCCACCTCTCCACCTCCGTCAAAACCCTAGCGCCACCGCTAGCTCGAGACGACGCCGACGACGAAGCGCTTAGCTGCCGCGACTTCTCCGACGCCGTCCTCACGCCGGCCGCGGACATTGTCCTCTCCACCGTCGCCGTAGGTGTCCTCCGTCGCCAAGTTAGGGCACGGTGGGCTGAACTGCTCGGTCTCCTATTCTTCTCCATCTAGCAGTTCTTCGTGCGGTAATTATAACTCTATTTTTACCACCTTTTTGATCTTCAAAATTCATCCTATTTACCGAAAGTAGTTTTTGTCTATTGAAAGCTAGATCTATTCCATCTGCATCTCATACTGCCTAGTCGATTAACTTAGATTTCTACTAGCTTGATTCCTCACTTGTACTTATTCACGGATTGGTACAAATCTGGAACCAACTCATCGATATAAGTGAATGTCTTCGCAACATGAGGTCAATGTCTTCAAACTGATTTATCTTCAAAATCTTCTGAGAATGCATATGACCTCTTCCCCTTCCCTCGCATCTCTAATGCTGTCACAGGTACATGTCCGTGGGAGAATCCCTTGGTTCTCATAGTCTGCATTCGTTTGCAGAATACTTGCAGCACCATATAAATTCTCCTGAAGCCGCCTCTGTCGACGAAAGCAAACGCAGACCTCTGAACCTTTGAACGTACTGAAGCCTTTCAGCTTGAAGTTCATGGCAACAGAGAAATCAGCAAGGAAGGGTGGCAGACAGCGCAGAAGTGGCACATCTAAAGATCTGCCTGATGACTTAGCAGAACTGTACAAAACAGATCTCAAGAGAATTATCATCGAGGAAGACGCGAACCCAATGGATTCGATGCTATTGGGCTGAGGAGTGGTTCAAGTACAGATTTGTGACAAAGGAATATGCAGAGAAGCATGCCATCAAGAGCCCATGGGGTGATATCCTCTATCGAGGGCTGCAACCCAAGAGCTGAGCTGAAGCCATTGAACAAGGCTTCTATCCATGCATGGTCCGTGGGCCACAGCCAGCAAACGCAGATCCCACTTCACTTCTATGGTGTCGTGAAGATTCGCTCTTCAAGCGCAACTATCAGTTTGCTGTGGCTTCGGCCAAAGAGAACAAGAAGACCTTGGGTTTGGACTTCAATCCAGGTCCCTCTGCTCCACGTGCTGATGGCTCCCGAGAAGCTAATCCCAATGTCATTGGCCCATATGCCAACCTTGACGGCCTCATCACCTATATCATGGTCCAAGGCACCAGAGTAGATCATTCTGATGATGGTGCTGAATCTGATGAAGCCCCTGCTCCTCCTCCTCCCAAGCCGCAGAAGCAAAAGAAGTCCAAAGCTTCAACCTCAGCTGCAAAGCCACCTCCGAAGACTTTGCGTGCGGGCCATCGCCATCGCACCTCCTGAAGCCGCAGTAATCTGAAGATCTGTCCCGTGTCTCCGTGGAGAACGGACAAGAAAAAGTAGCTTGTTAGACCATCCGATCAGCGAAGCTTTGACTCGCCGCCATTCTGCGTGAAGAACCCATTGATCTATCAAGTGATGAAGATCTTATGGATGATGCCCTTGAGCAGCTGATCAAGAGCAAAGAAGAAGCGAAATCTTCAAGAACCTGCCTCTCTTTGATGTGGCCATCATTCACAATTTCATTGATGAGTGGTTCGACACCCCAACGTCGACTTTGAAGATTTACAGCTCCCAATTGGCCTCGGCGTCGCCTTCAATGGCGCCATTGCTTCGAGCTAGCTCTTGCTCAACAGATCGTTGAGCTCAAAAACAAGATTGATTTTGAGAAGGCTCAATTCAAGAAGCATGTGGCCAATCTGATTGTTCAAGACGTCCGAATCGCAAGGTCATGCTCCATGAGCTCAAAGAAGCTTTTCTGCAAAAACGCCAAGAAGCTCAGGGCTCTCGAGAACGCATGAAGCTTTTGGCTGATAAGTGTGTGCTTGCCTACAATGAGGCTGAGAAGCACAAGTCCCTTGGCCGTCCAGGCATTGATCCCAGGAAGGCTGCAAAGAGGAAGAAGAAGCACCCTGCTGAACAGCCTGAGCCTTCAAGCCAAGAAGCCCCTCGCATTATCTTCCCGAGTAGCATGACTGGCTCGAAGCCAAAGGTCACCACAACCGCTTCAGAACGGAAGAAGACAAAGGCTGCTAAGGCTGATGCCAGAAAGAGAAAGCATGCAGAAGCTTCTAATGCCGCTCCCTCCAAGAAGAAGCGCAAGACCAAGAAGACTAGGGCTGCTTCCATAGAGCCCTTAGTCATTGAACCCATTTCCGTTGCTCGCCCTGTGTCTGTTCATCAAGAAAGAAGGATGGTTGTCCATGAGCCTGCTACCACAGAGGCTCATGAGACTGAAGATATTCCAGCAGCTGAACCCAACACTGCTGAAGACATTGGTCAAGATGACAATGTGAATGATGATGAAGTTCTTCCTCAGATTGAACATCAAGTGGTATCATCGCTGCTCGCATTTAACAATGAAATCATCAGCATTGGTCGTCCATTGACGCCAGTTGCTCAGGATGCTTCATGGGCTGATCACCCACAACAACACCAAGACTCCCCCAATACTCCCCAGCAACAACAACAACGAGCTACACCCCCAGTGCAAGAAGAGGATGAAGACTTTCAGGCTCAGCCAAGTCCACTCCTAACTTGAAGCCAGCGTTTCGTAGGCTTCGAAGAGGATAAAGGCCTGAAGTCCCTCTGTTGAGCGTTCCTGAAGGAGATGTGCAACGTTCACCTGTTGCACGGCAAGTATTCTCTAAACCAGCTCCTACAGTGAACATCTCCATGTCTGAAGGACATGCTGCTGAAGACATTCCGGCTGCTTCAGCCAAAGAAAAAGAAGAAGAAGTACGTGTACCAACTCCCCCTGCTATTGAAGAATAAGTTCGTGTACCAACACCCCCTGTGATTGAAGAAGAAGCAGTTCATGATCTGAACGCGTTCGCGCCCGACCCTCCCCTTTCGTCAAGAGGAGGTTGAAAATGTTGAGGCTGCCACCACCAATGCCAATGAAGCCAATGACGTGGTCATGGCTGACGCCAATGTGGAGCCTGCACCAACCAGCGTGCCTGAAACCAATGAGGCAATTGTGCCCGAAGCAAATGTGGCCACTGAATCTGACGCCAATGAGGCTGCTGCACCTGACGCCAATGAGGAAGCTGCACCTGGAGCGAATATGACAAATGCTCCTGAAGCACCTGTTGTGCAGCCTGGACCCTCTGATGTTGCCCCTGCTCCTGTTCCGCCACCAAGGACTCACACTATTGAGCAAGCATACGATCACGGTCAGCTTGTCACTGTCAGATGGCCCATTCTGGTGCCTTTGCCTGCTGCCTCCGGCCCCCAATTTGACTATCATGTTGAGCATCGGCCTCAGGTCCAAAAGCCAAAGCCGAGATTGCCAAGGTTTCCAGGTACTGCCAACTCGCCAGGATCATTCAATGCCAATGGCTTCAAGAGCCACAATACCTTCTTTGACAGCGCCAAGAACCCCTACTCCAAGCCAAGGATTTCATCAGATCGGTTCTGGAGCTATCCGCAGTGAAGCTATTACTCATGCGTGCTATATGATCAAGGGCGCATTTTCCCTCATATGCGTCTTGACACTGAAGGTATTGCTGGACTGTCGTGCTTGGAAGAAGCACTTGACTGCTTTCGCAATGCTGGCCTGCTTCATTTTGTGACAGACAAGGAACATTGGAATGAAGAGCTATTGCTTCAATTCTATGCCACTCTGCACATTCGCGGCTACAACAGAGACATCAAGACTTGGGTTCTCGAGTGGATGACTGGCAATGTTCATCATGAAGCCAAAGCTATGGACATAATCGAGCTTACTGGGCTAGCCACTCCTGGAGAACTCTATGAGCCTAACTGTCAGCTACACCGCAATGCTATGGAGAGCATCTTTCATAAGCCAAAACCAAATATGAGCCAGATGCTGAGTATGATGAAGCCTTTGCCATCTGATGCTGAGTACCCCACACATTTCTTTGTTGAAGACCTTGAGTATCTGCCTCGCACTATATATCATATCATCAGGCGAACTCTATGGCCAGTCAAGGGACACTCATCATCGGCCAAGCTTGAAGGAGCCATGAAGACTTTGGTCTTCTATATTCTCAATGGCATCAGCTTCAACACTCAGGACTTCTTCATCAGGCAACTTGCTGCTTCCGGTTCTGACCTGTTTGGTCTGAAGTTTTATGCTCCCTGGGTCATGCGCCTCGTCAAGCGGCACTCATCTGTCAACTATCAGCCCTCTGCTCGCAATCACATCATATTTCTGCCAGAGGTTGATATGTCAGTTGATGCTGTATACTCTGACCCTGCCAAGACGCCACTTAGTCTTCAGAACATTGAGCACCAAAGCTTCACTCAGCCTATTTAAGGTGTTCATGCAGCAACAAGATTCTATCCACTTCTTTGGTAACACCCGTCGCCTCACAGAGCGCCTGAATCGGCTACCGAAAGTACCATTGCGCAAAGGCCTCCTAAGCGTTCTCGTGTTCTTAATGACCGAGAGCTTCTTGTGGCTCTTCATCGAAGCAGGATAAGCATCATTTCGCCAAGCGCCAAATGCAAAGCCTCTTGGTGGATGTCAACCGCATTCGCAACCTTGCCACCAAGAATGCCTTTGTTGCTCATGAAACTTGTCAAGATCATGGAAGAGTTTGACCACCTTTCAAGGTCAAGCCGATCTTCAAGATGATGGCTTCAATGAAAGATTCCAGTTCGACTCCACTCCTCCAAGGACTGCTACCCTGCGTCGAACTCCATCTCTTGAAGACTCTGAATATTCCTCTTCCACGGCAACAGTTAATGCCAGAGTGATCGATGATGAAGATGACGCTACTTCACCACCTCCAACTACTACTATGCGCATCGACACTGCACCAAGCTCGTCTGCACCGCCAACCAACGATGACAACCCTGCTGCTTCACCTACTCATGATGACGAGTAGATGCTCTATGTCTTCAAACCTTTTTGGTCATTACTGACAAAAGGGGGAGAAGCGTATGAGTTGATAGTCTTCAAGCGGGTTCATATGGGCGGTTGCATTATATTTTGCTGCGTGCTTACAACTCTTGCGTTTTGAAACATTTGGTTCTTTGAGTTGTAACACCTAAACTTGATGGTCGTCTGCTACTTCTGCTACTTATTTGCTTTGCGATGATAAATTCCGCATGTGCGATGATAACTTCTGCACTTAGATCATTCTGCAGACGTCCATCTTTCATTATGCATGTCATTCTTATTGCTATATCATTTCATGCATGATAAATTATCTTCATAAGTTGAAGTGGATCTCCACAAGTACAACCTTCCATGTGCATTTGCATTCCAAAAGCAAATTACTTATATGCACATCTTCAGGGGGAGCCCTTGCAACTTATGAAGAAAAATTACCCTTACAATTTCACATACTTTATCCCCGTTGACAACTTCAACCAGTTTGTCATCAATCACCAAAAAGGGGGAGATTGTAAGTGCATCTAGTGCCACGCCTAGTTGGTTTTGGAGTATTGACGACAAAGTTGGTTGAGGGACTAATGCGTTTGTGAGAATTGCAGGATAACGCAGGTAGTGTCCCTCATTGATTCGGTTTACCTACCGGAGATGACCCCTAAAAATGCATGAAGACATTGAAGACAATGGTGGTATGAGAAGATATTCATATTGAAGACTATGACATGAGAAGACATTGCGTGAAGACTTTGGTGCATGAAGACTGTGTGATTTCGTTGTTTCCTTTTCTTCTTTGTTGAGTCATAGGAACCACCATACTGTTAAGTGGGGTCCAAGTGAACTAAGTCAGAGTGACTGAAGTGATGCTCAGCCCAAATCCTATGTGTTCGAGCGAAGACAATGAGAGCAAATCTTATCCAGAGCTGGATGAGTCAGCTTTACTTGTAGCCCAAGTAAAGTTGCCGCGTGTGTTTGAAATCTGACCGTTGGAACACGTGTCAGTTCTATAGTGACCCAGGATCATTTTGGGCAAATCAGGTCGGGTTGCCTAGTGGCTATAAAAAGCCAACCCCCTACACCATAAATTGGTGGCTGCTCAGAGTTTGTGCACGGCTTTTGTCGTTTGAGAGCAGCTGTCACAACCCCAGAATACCTGAGTGAAATAGTTGCAACTGAACTCATGCATCATGTCTAAATTTCTGAAAGTTGAATTGAGGTTTGTTGAAACCCTCAGAAATCAGTTCAAAAATAACCAACTTTAAAATCTTCTCAAATGAGTCTAAGAAAATGTTCCTGTTATTCTATAAAAATATTGGCAAGAGGAAAAATTCAAACCAATATTTTTAGGAGCTCAGAAACATTTATTTTAGCCATTTGAGTTCATCCAATAATTATTTGCTTTGGATTTATATTTAATATATATTAAATATAACTCCAATAATTCTGGAAGTTTGTGAGTGGCTTTGCGTATATTTTAGCAAGCCATATAATAACCTACAAAATTTATTAAAATGATTTAGTGGATAAACTAAATCAGAACACAGAAAATGAAATAGAAAAAGAAAAACAGGAAAAGAGAGAGAGAGAGAGATAGTTAGTACCTGGCGCTTACCTACAGCCCAGAGGCCCACTATTGTGCGGCCCAGCCCACCAGGGGCATACCTGTCTTCAACCTCTCGCCATCGGCAGAGGCAAACCGAAAGCACGGCACACCCAAGATGTCGGGCACGCAGCTGCTTGCCTGGCCTCCCCTGGCCAGCGCGGTGCCGCCCACGACACCCTGGGCCCCCTCTACTTCTCCCTCGCTCTCTGGACCTCTCTTCCCCTCGCTCCTCTGTTTTCTTTCTCGAGCGGAGCCCGTCGCCGCTGTTCGCCATAGCCGCAGCCACCGCCTCCCTCCCGCCTCTCCGACGTGCCCCTGTGATCCGCGAAGACTCCCTCGTCCTCTCCACCGAGTCACGCAACGTCGGGTGCCCGGGAACGCCGCCACCACCGTCGTCTTCAACTCCGGTCTCCGAGATTGCCGGCAATGCCCCGACATCGTCCGACCTTCCCCGAGCCCACTGAGATGCGTGCTGCAACCAATGTGAGCTCACGAACCGATCCCCCCTCCTCCCCTGCTCGCACTCATACTCTAGCTCCGTTTCCCACCTCCGCCGAAACTTGCCGCCGCCGCGAATGTCGCCGTCGTCGTTACGGTGGGCCAACGTCGCGTATGAGCACCTGGTTGAGTTCCTGCTGCCCCGTAGCCTCTGCCCGTGCTCTTCGTTCGCTCTAAATCGAGCTGCAGCCCCGCGCCCGTGCTGGCCCGAACTCCGGCCACCGCCGCGAGCTTGCCTCCGGCGAGCTCGGGCCACCTCAGCCCCTGCCGCTTGCACAGATGGATGCGGGCGAGTCCCAGCTCTGTGTAGATGCCCTCATCCGCTCCTTCGGTCGCCTGAGATGCAAATCCGAGCACCTCCGCCGTGTTTGACCCCGCCGGCGGCTAAACGCCGGTGGGTTTGACCCACTTTGACCACGGCGGGACCCCCCTGTGTCCATGACATGTGGGGCCGACCTTTGACCGAATTAGTGTAGGGTTATAATTAGTGCTAATCGCCCCTGTTTAGCTTAGGTGTTAGTTAGTTAGCTCTAATTAACTTAGTTAATTAGTTGGCTCACTGACAAGTGGGCCCAGGCCCTAGCTAACCAAGGTTAGTGCTGACTTAACACAAACTAACTCTGTTAGTTAGTTATTACACTGACATGTGGGTCCCCGTCGTCAGGTTTGACCTGGGCTGGCGCCTTTGACCTGCAGACATCACCCTGACGCATTAATTCAATTACTGGAATTATTCTTATACAGGAAATTCCAGAAAATAGTCAAAACTTCTAAAAATCATAGAAAATAAACCATAACTCCAAATGAAATAATTTATATATGAAAAATGATCAGAAAAATCCAATCTATCCATATGTACCATTTTAATGCATGTTATAACAACTTATAGCTGCTGTTTAGGACAAATCATATTAATGTCATTTAAACCATCACATATGGAGTTTGAATTTGAATCTTTGATTCAAACCAACTTCATTTAACCTGTTGCTAGTTGCATTAGCTCAAATCACAACATGTTGCCATGTCATGATCATGCATCATATTGTGCATTGCATTGATTGTGTTTCTTCCTTGTTTGTCGGTGTTTGTCCCCTCTCGATAGACGTGGTACCGACAATGAGATCGATGACACCGATGAAGAACTATTACTATCTTCAGAAGTGCCAGGCAAGCAAAACCCCCTTGTTCATTCCGATACAATCCTACTCTCTCGCCCCTGCTCTATTTTACTGCATTAGGACAACAACGATTCATCTGTTACTTGCTGCGGTAGCTGAACCCCTTTATCCTCTGCATGACTGTCATTGCCACAAGAATAGATGAAACCCACTAGCATGAGTAGGAGTTGTTTGAGCCCTGATGTGCCTACTCATTCATGCTTGTTTGTCATGCCTGCTATTCCTTAGAGTTGTGTCAGGTCTGATTCATCAGAGATGAATCGGAGGTGTGTGAACATGTCCTACTGTGTGTGAGCTAAGTGTGTGAACACGATTTGGTAAAGGTAGAGGTGAGAGGCCATGTAGGAGTACATGGTGGGTTGTCTCATTGCAGCAGTCCTCAAGAACTGAGTTCTGTGTTTGTGATCCATGAACAGCTACTACCACTCATTGGGAGCCTTAATTGACCCTCTCGGCTTCTTAATCACCCTTGTTCTCTGTCCAGGAGTTGCAACTAGTTTCTGGTGTTTGTAGGTAGTGTTAGTAGTCTACCAAGTGGCACCCGGTACAGGTGGGCTTGGGACCGACTAGGCACAGTGGCCTGGTGTACCAAGTGGCACCCGGATGGTGGGCTTGGGAACCCTGCACACATCGTTTGGGGCCGTGAGCGACACCTCGGCCGGATCTCCTTGCGGATGGAACCCGAATAGGCGATAAACCTAGACGAGAGACTTGAGTGTTTAGGTCGGACGTGGCCGACTCCCTCGCCCGGCTTCCGCTTGAAGGTTGCCGAGGTACATGACGTGTACAGGGCGATAAGTGGCGAGAGCGTGTGTGAAGAAGTACACCCCTGCAGGGTTATCATTATCTATTCGAATAGCCGGATTCCTCGGATATGGAAACTTGGACCCCTTGCATAGTTCATAGACAAGTGAAAGTGGATACTCTAAAATGCGCAAGATAAGCGTGAGTGCTATGGATGGCATTCTCGTAGGGAGACAGGAGCGGATCCATAGTGGTGTATTGATATGGTGAATATATGGACTCGTGTGCGCCACCTCAAAGAGTTACATTGCAGTCGTAGTTCAGGATAGCCACCGAGTCAAAGCTGGCTTGCTGCAGTTAAACCCCACCATCCCCTTTGTTGATAATGATGCATATGTAGTTAGTTCTGATGTAAGTCTTGCTGGGTACATTTGTACTCACGTTGCTTAATTTATGTTTTTGTAGAGAGACTTCAGTCTCGCTAGTAGTTCCACGTGGACTTCGACGTTTAGCTTGTTACCTCAGCTACGATCTTGTGCCCTCGGCAGGATCTGGTAGATAGTCAGGCTTCTCAGCCTTTTTCATTTCTAGATGTCTGTACCCAGACATGTTAATCTTCCGCTTGTGCTTTGACTTGTATGCTCTGAATGTTGGGTCGTGAGACCCATGTTTGTAATATCTCGCTCCTCGGAGCCTAATGAATAAATACTTGAGTCGTAGAGTCATGTTGTGATGCCATGTTGAATTTACACATATCAAGCATATTGTGTGTATGTTATTGAAATGCTTGGTATGTGTGGGATCTGACTATCTAGTTGTTTATCTTTAGTAGCCTCTCTTAATCGGGAAATGTCTCCTAGTGTTTCCACCGAGCCATGGTAGCTTGCTACTGCTCTGGAACACTTATGCTGGCCGGCATGTGTCCTTCTTCATTCCTGTGTCTGTCCCTCCGGGGAAATGTCACGCGATGGATACCGGAGTCCTGTTAGCCCGCTACAGCCCGGTTCACCGGAGTCCTGCTAGCCCAGTGCTACAGCCTGGATTCACTCGTGATGACCGACACGCTCGATCTTTGGGTCATGGATGCTGTCCTGTAAGTTTGTGCCACTTTGGGTTTACGACTAGCCATGTCAGCCCGGCTCCTTATCATATGGATGCTAGTGACACTATCATATACGTGTGCCAAAAGGCTAAACGGTCCCGGCAAAGGTAAGGCGACACCGTGGGGATACCGTGCGTGAGGCCGCAAAGTGATATGAGGTGTTACATGCTAAATCGATGTGGCATTGAGTCGGGGTCCTGACAGTTTTGGTATCAGAGCTTGATCGCTCAGAGGATTACCAAGCCAAACTGGTCGAAGTTGAGTCTAGAAATTCTTTAGTTATATAAGGGAATTGATTGTGGGATGGAACGTAAGGCTCTTTTTACTCCTTATACCTTATGCCTTCTGATCTGAGTCATCCTATCTTTTCTACGGGGTTAAGGAACTAGGCCTTCTCTTCTTTCTATCAGAATCACGTGTTACTAATCCGTAGACTTATAGGATTGATGGATTTAAGCTTCAGTTCAGTTCCTATTACTTCCGTATGTTAACTATTGATCTCGAAACCTTGATATTGTGCTTTTGAGTGGCTATGCCACCATTTTTGCAGTATGTCTCAAATCCGTTGAGCATTTACAGCTGTTATGCTATCCAAGTCATCCCAGGTTTCTAAATAGTCTGAAGCATTTGCAAAATCCCTTCCTCCGTTCCGATGTCCTTTGGGCCAGATTAACCACACTAATCGGTGAGTTGAGGTACTCTATTGCCTTAACATATAAGTCGGAGTTATTATTATGACCCTAGGTGTCTAGAGTATCACCTAGTAATCTAGCCACGTTTTGTGTCCCATTGTGATGATTCTGGCCTTCATTCTCGAAAGCATCCCGTGATGCAACTTAGTAGTAGGTATTCTACTCCTGGGTTTCTGAACCCGAGATTTCCCTACTTACCTCGTGTTGATAGTGTTGCTAGTTCCTTTAGGATATTAGTAACCTTTGCGATAGTCCTCGAGGTCCGTGGTATATCGTTCTTCCAAATACCATGAACCATTCTTGGCAGGAGTTCTTTTGAACCAAAAGATCACAACCAGAGTGCTCTTGATGAGTTCTCTGTTCTATATTGTGAATCTCTCAGTTCTACCTTCTGCATGGGTTATCCGGAAGAAATGTTGAGTTTTGCTCGACATACTAATCTATGCATCCACAACTCAGAAAGTTATATGCTCCTTTGAGTTGTCCCTCTTCAGTCATATTCTGATCTTCGTCTATCAATTGATAGTCAGGAGTAGTTATGCATTCGTGTTCATCGATGCCACTACTTTTGTGGTCCGTCAAGCCATTCTATTTCGGAATGACTAGGAGAAACAAACTCCAGTACCTCATCCATATCCAGGATTGGGTCAAAGTTGTTGTGTTCCGCAGATCAAAATGCTAATCTAGCTCTTGCTCTGCTCTACCTTGGAGTATTACCATCTTTTATATCAAGAATGTCATGGGAATTGCACACCATCTTATGAATTCTTGATACAGTGATACCTCTCGCCATCGTTGTTCATTCCTCGGTTTCCATGTTGCTGCGACCGGAATACCGACAAGTGAATCATGATGTGTGAAATCAATACTCCTAGCAGCTGGTTGCTTGGTAGTAAATGGACAATGTTCTCATTCTTAGCGTGTTGGTTATTGGATCATCACCCTAAGGTTGATCGTGCTACCTAGTCCACTTTCCCGGTGCACTCCTCGATTGATGAGTTAGGATTTTGTTAAGTCCTCGCTTATTTAATCTTATCATCTTGCCCTGAAAAGCAAGCTTGTTCTCGAGCTTAGTGACATATCTGTGGTTCGTGATTTTCCGTATATCTTCTCGGAAGTATTACCAGGTTGTCACCTGACCGCTATGTTGAGCTCGTGATCAAGTTGGTTTCTTGTAAACCACCCCTTCTCCAAGAATCCGTGTTGTATACCCCTGAGCTAGTTGGTTAAGCTAAACGACAACTTGGAGGGTTGGAAGATAAAAGCTTACCTAACCTAGTTCGTTTCAAAGGGATATCCTGGTGTTGGTGTGTTAGTTGAAGAAAGATGATATCTTCATCGATTGGTCCCTGCGATCAGTTGTTGGACCTATTATCTTATAAAAACTTCGATTTGAGTATGGGCTATCGTCAAATCAAATCAGAACCAACGATATTCGTAATGTTGTCTTACTCGTGGTTTTTCCTCGAGCATACACCATTATATCCTTTGGTCTGGCCAATGCTATCACCGTGTTCACTTAACTATGGAATTCCTCTTATATGGAAACCTGGATGAATTGTTGTTGAGCCCATCGACAACATCCTTATCTCCCCATGATTTTTTTGGACATTAAGCTGGTATTGGAAACTTTTATAAGCATTATCTTCATGTTCCGTTCATGAGGTATATGTTGGATGAAATAAGTGACTTCCTCTAATTCATGTGTGTTCGGTGTAAGTTGCCGCCGTGGATCCGAGAAAGTTTGTTTTGCTTCCTCTGGAATCATCCCAAGTCAGTCATGCATGTGTGAGGTATACTGTGGTTTGGTAGATTAATTACCTCCACTCCATATGTATCACGTAGCACACCAAGCCACTGATTGACTTGTTCAAGGAATAGAAGTCTATGCTTGGGATCTAATCCATGGACTTGCGTAAAGACTTCGATATCCTCGACGAGGGTTCTCCACCTGAACCTGGTAGTGTTTCGTTGTAAGACTACCATGTGATCATGCTTGTCTAGGACAACGTGTTCACATGCTTGTAGCAGAACCAACTCATGTTTTGGAGCTTGCTATCGTAGTTCATCCCCCGAGAATCATGCAACGTCATCTCGTCGATTTGTGTTGCAAACTTTCGTTTTCCTTCTAGACTTGATGAGTCTTGAATATTCTGACACCAACCGGATCTGAATCTCAGGCAGATATGATGGTTGGAACCTCTTCCAAGAACTATGATATAGGTTCCAGTGAAGTGGACGCACCTAGCTGGAAGCACTATTGTTGTAGTATCTTGATTAAGCCGTTTGGTCACCTCCCATGAGGATCTCGCATGACTTATTCTACAAATTGATCCTTATGGATTTTGTGCTCCCGAAGTCCGACCTTTACTTGATGGCCATGTCGATGCTTTTAAGCATGATCGTGGTAGCTAGCACATCAAGGAGAACATTAGAAGCAGAGTGCTAAATGTCTCTCAGTCGATTATCCAGATTTTGGTGACCTTGGCATTGCTAAGGTCAAATCTGAGAAGGTGTTATCTTCCTTTGCATCTGCATCATCCATCACTATTCATCATGGTAGTATGTTGTGTTGCCAGGATCCTTGGCACGGATATTGGTAAAACCCTGATGAATATGGAAATGCTCAAGTTCTTGAGGGCAGGCGCAAGCAAAATCATTCCTTGCGCTGCCTTCAACAAGGTAGTCCACATCATCCATTCTAAGTCCGGGTATGCCATTCTACCGAACCCGTCCAAACGATCGCTCGAGAATTGCCTTAGGTTGGTATAAAGAGTTTCAATGATCTCTGAATCAAAGGTAATTCTTTTTGTCACTTAAAGAGGATATTTCTACGAGTCATTTTTCCTAAGGTGCCCCGTTGGGGTATCATGGTGGTTAACTCCTCGCTACGTCGTGATCAAGTGTGGATTTGTTACCTACCTAGTGAACTTTCGTCATCTGTTACACCCCATCCCTCTGAATGTGTGTTTCGTGTCTCATCTCAAGAGATGTTTTATATCTCACCCCATGAGCTGATCCTAAGTTGTTCGGTCTTCGAGAAGATCGATTCTTCTAGAGTTTTCCTTTCCTCTTCTTGTCATGTTAGTTCGAGTTCTTAGAGGAAGACATCGAGTCAAAGATGGTGATCGATTCAACATCTTCAAGAAGTGCAAGTTGGATCATGAGGATCGTGTTAGCTTTGTGTCCCCTCTGTCTTCTTACCTCATGTCTTGAATCTCGGGACGAGATTCTTGTTTAGTGGGGTTGAGCTGTCACAGCTCCAGAATACCTGAGTGAAATAGTTGCAACTGCACTCATGCATCATGTCTAAATTTCTGAAAGTTGAATTGAGGTTTGTTGAAACCCTCAGAAATCAGTTCAAACATAACCAACTTTAAAATCTTCTCAAATGAGTCCAAGAAAATGTTCCTGTTATTCTATAAAAATATTGGCAAGAGGAAAAATTCAAACCAATATTTTTAGGAGCTCAGAAACATTTATTTTAGCCATTTGAGTTAATCCAATAATTATTTGCTTTGGATTTATATTTAATATATATTAAATATAACTCCAATAATTCTGGAAGTTTGTGAGTGGCTTTGCGTATATTTTAGCAAGCCATATAATAACCTACAGAATTTATTAAAATGATTTAGTGGCTAAACTAAATCAGAACATAGAAAATGAAATAGAAAAAGAAAAACAGGAAAAGAGAGAGAGAGAGATAGTTAGTACCTGGCGCTTACCTACAGCCCACTACTGTGCGGCCCAGCCCACCAGGGGCATACTTGTCTTCAACCTCTGCCTACTGGCAGAGGCAAACCGAGCACGCACTCACAAGATGTCGGCACGCAGCTGCTCGCACAGCCGCCTCCCAGCAGTAGCGGTGTCGCCCACGACACCCTGGGCCCCCTCTGCTTCTCCCTCGCTCTCTGGACCTCTCTTCCCCTCGCTCCTCTGTTTTCTTTCTCGAGCGGAGCCCGTCGCCGCCGTTCGCCATAGCCGCAGCCACCGCCTCCCTCCCGCCTCTCCGACGCGCCCCTGTGATCCGCGAAGACTCCCTCATCCTCTCCACCGAGTCGCGCAATGCCGGGTGCCCGGGAACGCCGCCACCATCGTCGTCTTCAACTCCGGTCTCCGAGATCACCGGCAATGCCCCGACGTCGTCCGACCTTCCCAGAGCCCACTGAGACGCGTGCTGCAACCGATGTGAGCTCACGAACTGATCCTCCCACCTCCCCTGCTCGCGCTCATAATCTAGCTCCGTTCCCCACCTCCGCCGAAACTTGCCGCCGCCGCGAATGTCGCTGTCGCCGTTACGGTGGGCCAACGTCGCGTATGAGCACCTGGTTGAGTTCCTGCTGCCCCGTAGCCTCTGCCCATGCTCTTGGTTCGCTCTAAATCGAGCTGCAGCCCCGCGCCCGTGCTGGCTCGAACTCCGTCCACCGCCGCAAGCTTGCCTCCGGCGAGCTCGGGCCACCTCAGCCCCTGCCGCTTGCACAGATGGATGCGGGCGAGTCCCAGCTCCGCGTAGATGCCCTCATCCGCCCCTTCGGTCGTCGGAGATGCAAACCCGAGCACCTCCGCCGCGTTTGACCCCGCCGGCGGCTAAACGCCGGTGGGTTTGACCCACTTTGACCACGGCGGGACCCCCCTGTGTCCATGACATGTGGGGCCGGCCTTTGACCGAATTAGTGTAGGGTTATAATTAGTGCTAATCGCCCCTGTTTGCTTAGGTGTTAGTTAGTTCGCGCTAATTAACTTAGTTAATTAGTTGGCTCACTGACAAGTGGGCCCAGGCCCTAGCTAACCAAGGTTAGTGCTGACTTAACACAAACTAACTCTGTTAGTTAGTTATTACACTGACATGTGGGTCCCCGCCGTCAGGTTTGACCTGGGCTGGCGCCTTTGACCTGCTGACATCACCCTGACGCATTAATTCAATTACTGGAATTATTCTTATACAGCAAATTCCAGAAAATAGTCAAAACTTCTAAAAATCATAGAAAATCAACCGTAACTCCAAATGAAATAATTTATATATGAAAAATGATCAGAAAAATCCAATCTATCCATCTGTACCATTTTATGCATGTTATAACAACTTATAGCTGCTGTTTAGGACAAATCATATTAATGGCATTTAAACCATCACATATGGAGTTTGAATTTGAATCTTTGATTCAAACCAACTTCATTTAACCTGTTGCTAGTTGCATTAGCTCAAATCACAGCATATTGCCATGTCATGATCATGCATCATATTGTGCATTGCATTGATTGTGTTTCTTCCTTGTTTGTCGGTGTTTGTCCCCTCTCGATAGACGTGGTACCGACGATGAGATCGATGACACCGATGAAGAACTATTACTATCTCCAGAAGTGCCAGGCAAGCAAAACCCCCTTGTTCATTCCGATAAAATCCTACTCTCTCGCCCCTGCTCTATTTTACTATATTGGGACAACAACGATTCATCTGTTACTTGCTGCGGTAGATGAACCCCTTTATCCTCTGCATGACCTGTCATTGCCACAGTAAATAGATGAAACCCACTAGCATGGGTAGGAGTTGTTTGAGCCCTGATGTGCCTACTCATTCATGCTTGTTTGTCATGCCTGCTATTGCTTAGAGTTGTGTCAGGTCTGATTCATCGGGGATGAATCGGAGGTGTGTGAACATGTCCTACTGTGTGTGAGCTAAGTGTGTGAACACGATTTGGTAAAGGTAGCGGTGAGAGGCCCTTTAGGAGTACATGGTGGGTTGTCTCATTGCAGCCATCCTCAGGAGCTGAGTTCTGTGTTTGTGATCCATGAACAGCTACTACCACTCATTGGGATCCTCAATTGACCCTCTCGGCTTCTTAATCACCCTTGTTCTCTGTCCAGGAGTTGCAACTAGTTTCTGGTGTTTGTAGGTAGTGTTAGTAGTCTACCAAGTGGCACCCGGTACAGGTGGGCTTGGGACAGACTAGGCACAGTGGCCTGGTGTACCAAGTGGCACCCGGATGGTGGGCTTGGGAACCCTGCACACATCGTTTGGGGCCGTGAGCGACACCCCGTCCGGATCTCCTTGCGGATGGAACCCGAATAGGCGATAAACCTGGACGAGAGACTTGAGTGTTTAGGTAGGCCGTGGCCGACTCCCTCGCCCGGCTTCTGCTTGAAGGTTGCCGAGGTACATGACGTGTCTGAGGCGATAAGTGGCGAGAGCGTCTGTGAAGAAGTACACCCCTGCAGGTTATCATTATCTATTGAATAGCCAGATTACTCGGATATGGAAACTTGGACCCTTGCATAGTTCATAGACAAGTGAAAGTGGATACTCTAAAATGCGCAAGATAGCGTGAGTGCTATGGATGGCGTTCTCGTAGGGAGACGGAGCGGATCCATAGTGGTGTATTGATATGGTGAATATGTGGACTCGTGCGCCACATCAAAGAGTTACATTGCAATCGTAGTTCAGATAGCCACCGAGTCAAAGCTGGCTTGCTGCAGCTTAAACCCCACCATCCCTTTGTTGATAATGATGCATATGTAGTTAGTTTCGATGTAAGTCTTGCTGGGTACATTTGTACTCACGTTGCTTAATTTATGTTTTTGCAGAGAGACTTGATCTTGCTAGTAGTTCCACGTGGACTTGACGCTTAGCTTGTTACCTCAGCTACGATCTTGTGCCCTCGGCAGATCTCGGTAGATAGTCGCTTCTCAGCCTTTTTCATTTCTAGATGTCTGTACCGGACATGTTAAACTTCCGCTTGTGCTTTGACTTGTATGTCTCAATGTTGGGTCGTGAGACCCATGTTTGTAATATCTCGCTCCTCAGAGCGTAATGAATAAATACTTGAGTCGTAGAGTCATGTTGTGATGCCATGTTGTATTTACACATATCGAGCATATTGTGTGTATGTTATTGAAATGCTTGGTATGTGTGGGGTCTGACTATCTAGTTGTTTATCTTTAGTAGCCTCTCTTACCGGGAAATGTCTCCTAGTGTTTCCACTGAGCCATGGTAGCTTGCTACTGGTCTGGAACACTTAGGCTGGCCGGTATGTGTCCTTCTTCGTTCCTGTGTCTGTCCCTCCGGGGAAATGTCACGTGATGGATACCAGAGTCCTGTTAGCCTGCTACAGCCCGGTTCACCGGAGTCCTGCTAGCCCAGTGCTACAGCCTGGATTCACTCGCTGATGACCGACACGTTCGATGCTGGGTCATGGATGCCTGTCCCTGTAAGTTTGTGCCACTTTGGGTTTACGACTAGCCATGTCAGCCCGGGCTCCTTATCATATGGATGCTAGCGACACTATCATATACGTGTGCCAAAAGGCGCAAACGGTCCTGGGCAAAGGTAAGGCGACACCCGTGGAGATACCGTGCGTGAGGCCGCAAAGTGATATGAGGTGTTACATGCTAGATCGATGTGGCATTGAGTCGGGGTCCTGACAGCAACCCACCTCGAAGCATTTGAGAGAGAGAAATCCTTGCGAGGACAAAGCCCAAACACCCAGAGCCAAAGAGTGTTAGGCATCACTGAAGTCTTTCTATCTGTGTGACTCAAGACTTATTACACTTGAGGATCTGTGAATCCTCCACCGGTTAGGCGTCGCGTTCTGAGCATCCAAGAGTCATTGTGGATTGCCGGTGAATGAAGTCTGTGAAGGTTTGGAAGTATCCCTTGAAGACTTACCAGAGTGATTGGGCGTGGACTGGGTGTCCTTAGCCCAAGGGGAATAAGGTGAAGACATGGTCTTCTGAGTTAAATCTCAGCCTCCCTAACCAGACGCATAGCTTGTCACAAGAATCGAACTGGTCCAACAAATCCTGTGTCTTCAACAAGCAACTGGTTCTATCCCTTCCAACCTTACTTAAGTTTGTCTTCATGAAGTCATTGCTTATCTGTTCATCTGTTTGACTTCATTGCTTGACTACTATTGTTGATTGGCTTCATACTATCTTCCATTTTGATCCTTACTGCCTAACTGCTATTAGTCCAATACTCTCATATCATTACATACTTGACTATGGCTTGTTTAGGTTAGTTTATCTTCCGCTGCATATCAATTAGGTTGTTTCTGGTGTTTGTCTTCGAAACTTCCAAGTTTTGAAGACTTTCATAAAAATCGCCTATTCACCCCCCCTCTAGTCGATACTAGCACTTTCAGACAGCGCACCTGCTCCCACCGTGGTAGCTGGATGATCTTCTGGGCCGAAGGTTAGGTCGGCCTTAGGCGACGCCCAGCCCGAGGGAGCCCGTGAGCTCACCTGGGCGGCGATTAGTTGGTGGTAGAACTGCTTGATGTGGTGGTCAGAGGGTGGCGCCTACGAGCCACCCAAGAGAGCTGCGATAATGGGGGGCACCGGCGCCGCGAAGTGTGGAATGAAGAGGCCGCACAACTCCTCCCAGGAAGCCACAGAAGACTCTGGTAGGTTGATCAGCCAGGCGCGCGGTGTGCCTACGAGGGCCATGGGAAGCCAATGGGCCATCACCTTGTCGTCTCCACCGTCCGCCCAAACTGCCTCCTCATACGCCTAGAGGAAGCCAGTGGGATCCGCCGCACTGTCGTAGCGGGGCGGCATACCCGGCCTAAACTTGGGTGGCCAGTCCACCTGTTGCAAGGCGGGGGTGAGAGCACGGAGGCCCATGGCACCCCCAAAGGTGCGCGATGGCCTAGTCGACGAGGGAGCGCCTGCCATCGGAGCCGGCGGCGGAATGCGGCGAACGAAGCAGCGGATCTCCGACGTACCCCTACTTGGCACGCCAAATGTCGGATTTAGGGTTCCGCAAACCCTCGAGAGGTTCAAACTCTGGGGTGCGTGTGGAGATCTTAGCCTACCTAGTCTGCCTACTCGCGATCCTCACAGCCTAGCACGTCGAGCTCAAAGGGACAGAGAGACACAACAGTTTATCCTGGTTCGGGCCACTGATAACCCACAAGTGTAGGGGATCGCAACAATTTTCGATAAGTAAGAGTGTCAAACCCAACGAGGAGCTAAAGGTAGAATAAATATTCCCTCAAGTTTTATCGACCACCGATACAACTCTACGCACGCTTGACGTTCGCTTTACCTAGAACAAGTATGAAACTACAAGTACTTTGTAGGTGTGATAGGATAGGTTTGCAAGATAATAAAGAGCATGTAAACATAAACTAGGTACTGTTTAGATAAAGATGCAATAAAGTAAATATAGCGAGTGTGGAAAAGTGGTGGTAGGAGTTGTGAAATTGCCCCTAAGCAATTGACTACGTTACTAGAACGGTAATCACTATTGCAATTCTATCTGAGGGAGAGGCATAAGCTAACATACTTTCTCTACTTGAATCATATGCACTTATGATTGGACCTCTAGCAAGCATCCGCAAATACTAAAGATTCATTAAGGTAAAACCCAACCATAGCATTAAAGTATCAAGTCCCCTTTATCCCATACGCAAACAACCTACTTACTCGGTCTGCAGGCTTCACACCACGCCACCCACCATAAGCAAATCATAAACATATTGCAAACCCTACAGCGGGAATCCCTCACGCTTGCGCGACACGGAGGGCACAACAGGACAACACCTTTAATAAAACATGCAACTCAAACCAATCATAGCAATTCATCAATCACCGATAGGACAACGAAAATCTACTCAGACATCATAGGATGGTAACACATCATTGGAAAATAATACGAAGCATAAAGCACCATGTTCAAGTAGAGGGTACAACGGGTTGCGGGAGAGTGGACTGCTGGATATAGATGGGGGAAGGTGATGGAGATGTTGGTGAGGATGGCGGAGGTGTTGGTGAAGATCGTGGTGATGATGATGGCCCCCGGCAGCGCTCCGGTGCCACCGGAAGCAAGGGGGAGAGAGGCCCCCTTCTTCTTCTTCTTCTTCCTTGACCTCCTCCCTAGATGGGAGAAGGGTTTCCCCTCTGTTCCTTGGCTCCCATGGCGTGGGAGGGGCGAGAGCCCCTCCGAGATTGGATCTATCTCTCTGTTTCTGCGTTCTAGCATTCTGCCCTGGCACTGTTTTGTTTATATCTGGAGATCCGTAACTCCGATTGGATTGAAACCTTCGCCCAGATCATTTTCCAAAAATTAGCTTTCTTGCGAATAAAGAAGGGCATCAACCGCCTTACAGGTGGCCCACGAGAGTGGGGGGCGTGCCCACCTGGAGTGGTGTCGTGGGCCACTCTCGTGGCCACCTCGGGCACCGTTTCGCGTTGATTCTTCCTCCCAAAAATCACAAATATTCCAAAATAATTCTCTGTCCGTTTTTATCTCGTTTGGACTCCGTTTGATATTGAGTTTCCGCGAAACATAAAACATGCAATGCATGTGAACTGCACTGGCAATCGGATCAATATGTTAGTCTCAAAAAATAGTATAAAAAGTTGCCAAAAGTATATAAAAGTTGAATAATATTGGCATGGAACAATCAAAAATTATAGATACGACGGAGACGTATCAGCATCCCCAAGCTTAATTCCTGCTCGTCCTCGAGTAGGTAAATGAAAAAGATAATTTTTGATGTGGAATGCTACCTAGCATAATCTTGATCATATGTCTAATCATGGCATGAATATTAATACACGAGTGATTCAAAGCAATAGTCTATCATTTGACATAAAAACAATAATACTTTGAGCGTACCAATAAAGCAATCATGTCTTTTCAAAACAACAAGGCGAAAGCAAGCTTATCCCTACAAAATCATATAGTTTGGCCATGCTTCATTTTTGTAACACAAAATGGCCCCATCATGCACAACCCCAATGACAAGCCGAGCAATTGGTTCATACTTATTAACGCGCTTCAGCTTTTTCAACCCTCATGCAATACATGAGTGCAAGCCATGGATATAGCACTATAGGTGGAATAGAATATAATGATGGAGGGGTTTATGCGGAGAAGACAAAAAAGGAGAAAGTCTCACATTGACGCAGCTAATCAACGGGATATGGAGATGCCCATCAATTGATGTCAATGCGAGGAGTAGGGATTGCCATGCAATGGATGCACTAAGAGCTATAAGTGTATGAAAGCTCAACAAAAGAAACTAAGTGGGTGTGCATCCAACTTGCTTGCTCATGAAGACCTAGGGCATTTGAGGAAGCCCATCATTGGAATATACAAGCCAAGTTCTATAATGAAAATTCCCACTAGTATATGAAAGTGATAACATAGGAGACTCTCTATATGAAGAACATGGTGCTACTCCGAAGCACAAGTGTGGAAAAAGGATAGTAACATTGCCCCTTTTCTTTTTATTATTTTTCTTTCTTTCTTTTTCTTTTTTTCTTTTTGGGTGGGCTTCTTTGGCCCCCTTTTTTATTTAGGCTTAAATGGCCTTTCCTTTTTTTTCTTTTTTTATGGGGCAATGTTCTATAATGATGATCATCACACTTTTATTTACTTACAACTCGATATTACAACTCGATATTACAACTCGATACTGGAACAAAGATATGACTCTATATGAATGCTTCCGGCGGTGTACCGGGATGTGCAATGATCTAGCGTAGCAATGACATAAAAAACGGACAAGCCATGAAAACATCATGCTAGCTATCTTACGATCATGCAAAGCAATATGACAATGAATGCTCAAGTCATGTATATGATGATGATGAAAGTTGCATGGCAATATATCTCGGAATGGCTATGGAAATGCCATGATAGGTAGGTATGGTGGCTGTTTTGAGGAAGATATAAGGAGGCTTATGTGTGATAGAGCGTATCATATCACGGGGTTTGGATGCACCGGCGAAGTTTGCACCAACTCTCGAGGTGAGAAAGGGCAATGCACGGTACCGAAGAGGCTAGCAATGATGGAAAGGTAAAAGTGCGTATAATCCATGGACTCACATTAGTCATAAAGAACTCATATACTTATTGCAAAAGTTTATTAGCCCTCAAAGCAAAGTACTACTATGCATGCCCCTAGGGGGATAGATTGGTAGGAAAATACCATCGCTCGTCCCCGACCACCACTCATAAGGAAGACAATCAAAGAAACACCCCATGCTTCAAATTTGTCACACAACGGTTACCATACGTGCATGCTTAGGGACTTGCAAACCTCAACACAAGTGTCTCTACAATCCACAACCACCCACTAGCATGACTCTAATATCACCACCTTTATATCGCAAAACTATTGCAAGGAATCAAACATATCATATTCAGCGATCTACAAGTTTATGTAGGATTTTATGACTAACCATGTGAATGACCAATTCCTGTCATCTCTCTAAAAAGATATAAGTGAAGCAAAAGAGTTTAATTATTTCTACAAAAGATATGCCCACACTCTAACAAATATAAGTGAAGCAAAAGAGCATTCCACAAATGGCGGTTTTCTATGTGAAGAGAAACAGGCAATCCAAACTTCAAATGATATAAGTGAAGCACATGAAGCATTCTATAAAGCCACACTCAAAAGATTTAAGTGAAGTGCAATGAGCATTTTATAAATCAACCAAGGATTATCTCATACCAGCATGGTGCATAAAAGAAAAGTGAAAACTAAATGCAAAAGACGCTCCAAGACTTGCACATAATGCATGAACGAAACGAATACGAAAACATACCGATACTTGTTGAAGAAAGAGGGGATGCCTTCCAGGGCATCCCCAAGCTTAGACGCTTGAGTCTCCTTGAATATTTACTTGGGGTGCCTTGGGCATCCCCAAGCTTGAGCTCTTGCCTCTCTTCCTTTTCCTCATATCGAGACATCCTCGATTAGACACTTCATCCACACAAAACTTCAACAGAAACTCGATAAGATCCGTTAGTATAATAAAGCAAATCACTACTCTAAGTACTGTAGCAAACCAATTCATATTTTGTTTTTGCATTGTGTCTACTTTAATATAATTTTTCCATGGCTTAATCCACTAATATAAATTGATAGATTCATCAAAACAAGCAAACTATGCATCAAAAACAGAATCTGTCAAAAACAGAACAGTCTGTAGCAATCTGAACATACACCATACTTCTGCTACCCCAAAAATTCTACCAAAATTAGAAAAAATAAAAAAGTTGTATAGCAAGACAGTGCAAAAGGAATCAGAACCAATTGACGTTCAGGTTAAAAATTTAAAATCGCGCACTACAGCCAAAGTTTCTGTCCTGCACCGTACAAACCAACAAGCATTGTAAACATTCTAAAGGAAAACCTTAGCACATTATTTTTATAATACAATGGAAATATACAAGGGGATAATTATTTTGATGAAAAGTTTCTGTAATCAAAATTCACAAAGTTTATATGAGCATGAACAAAGTTCAAGGAGCTCTCCCACTTCAACAATGCTTGTCTTTCTCACTTCCACTTTTCTTTTTTGAAAAGTTTTAGGTTCCCCTCTTTATTTTTTTGTTTTTAAACAATATGAAAGCACTCAACATAAATAAATGACTCTCTAAAACTTCCGGGTTGTCTCCCTGGCAGCGCTTTCTTTAAAGCCATTAAGCTAGGCATATAGTGCTCAAGTAATGGATCCACCCGGATCCCAAGGTATATCAAAGCCAATTTTAATTAACAATGATTTGTAATTTAGTAGTGAGCACAAAGTAACATATATCATGTAATCATGAAGTCTAACTCTCTTCCTATGCATCGGCATGTCATAAAAGAACAATTCATGCACACATAGTAAAGGCCAATGCTTAGTACAAACAGTTTCTTGCAATTCTATCGTGTTGGAAACATAAAGAGGCGGAGATGTAGTTCCTCTCTTATAATAATTGCAAGTAGGAGCAGCAAGCACATGCATATTATATCTATCAAAATTATCATATGCAACGGTAAAAGGGAACCCAACAATATAATCCTTAATAAGCACAAACTTCTCCGATATAGTGTAGTTTGGAGAATTCAAAAAGATAATAGGACTATCATGTGTGCGTGCAATAGCAACAATTTTATGTTTAACATAAGGAACTATATCAAGTTCATCTCCATAAGCATAATTCATATTGGCATCTTGTCCACATGCATAGCAAGCATCATCAAAAAGGGATATTTCAAGAGAATTAATGGGATCATAGCAATCATCATAGCAATCATCCTTCGGTAAGCACGAAGGGGAATTAAACAATGTATGAGTTGAAAAGTTACTCTCATTAGAAGGTGGACACGGGTGATCAATCCGCTCTTCCTCCTTTTGTTCTTCACTCCCCTCCTCATCTTTTTCATCCAATGAGCTCACAGTTTCATCAATTTCTTCTTGCATAGCTTCCTGCAAAATATTAGTCTCTTATTGGACAGCGGAGACTTCCTTAATAAATGCATTAATATTGTAACTTTATTCATAATTTTCATAGCAATATCTAAGTATATCAAGATTTTTAGGCCTATAAACATCATCATCTAAAGCTTCATACTTTCCAAACAAAGATTCAATTTCATAAGCAGCCTTAAAAGCAACAGATTCTTCTATTTGTTCCACATCATAGTAATCATATCTACCATTAGCATAAGAAGCTAAGGTTTCATTATCAATGAATTTGCATGAAAAGGGAAGGTGTGGAGCCTTCATCCTAGAGCAACAAATAATATCATATCTCAAGCATAGTTGACGAGCATACCAACGCAACATATTAATTTGATCCCATAATAGTTTCCCTTTTTGTGTAAAGCGATAATCCCTAAAGTATTCACGTTGATCCAACGTGTCTCCCATTATAAAGTTGAATGGGGTTTTCTCAGGATTATCAAAGTAGTACATAATATCTCTCACATAATGAGAGTCGAGGGTTTTAGGAGTTACCCCATCTCCATGAGTAGCAAGTACACCTAATTATTTTGGTATTTCGTGTTCCATATCCATAATGAAAGATAGAGAACAACTTAGAACAGCAAATAAAAATTACTTAGTGATAAAGCAAACAAGCACACACAAGAATATTCACCCCACGCTATGACTCCCCGGCAATGGCGCCAGAAAAAGGTCTTGATAACCCACAAGTGTAGGGGATCGCAACAGTTTTCGATAAGTAAGAGTGTCAAACCCAATGAGGAGCTAAAGGTAGAATAAATATTCCCTCAAGTTCTATCGACCACCGATACAACTCTACGCACGCTTGATGTTCGCTTTACCTAGAACAAGTATGAAACTAGAAGTACTTTGTAGGTGTGATAGGATAGGTTTGCAAGATAATAAAGAACACCTAAACATAAACTAGGGGCTGTTTAGATAAAGATGCAATAAAGTAAATATAGCGAGTGTGGATAAGTGGTGGTAGGAGTTTTGAAATTGCCCCTAAGCAATTGACTACGTTACTAGACCGGTAATCATTATTGCAATTCTATTTGAGGGAGAGGCATAAGCTAACATACTTTCTCTACTTGGATCATATGCACTTATGATTGGAACTCTAGCAAGCATCCCCAAATACTAAAGATTCATTAAGGTAAAACCCAACCATAGCATTAAAGTATCAAGTCCGCTTTATCCTATACGCAAACAACCTACTTACTCGGGTCTGTGCTTCTGTCACTCACGCCACCCACCATAAGCAAATCATAAACATTTTACAAACCCTACAACAGGAATCCCTCACGCTTGCGCGACACGGAGGGCACAATAGGATAGCACCAATAATAAAACATGCAACTCAAACCAATCATAGCAATTCATCAATCACCGATAGGACAACAAAAATCTACTCAGACATCATAGGATGGCAACACATCATTGGAAAATAATATGAAGCATAAAGCACCATGTTCAAGTAGTGGGTACATCGGGTTGCGGGAGAGTGGACCACTGGATATAGATGGGGGAAGGTGATGGAGATGTTGGTGAAGATGGCGGAGGTGTTGGTGAAGATCGCGGTGATGATGATGGCCCCGGCAGCGCTCTGGCGCCACCGGAAGCAAGGGGGAGAGAGAGGCCCCCTTCTTCTTCTTCTTCTTCTTCTTCTTCTTCCTTGACCTCCTCCCTGGATGGGAGAAGGGTTTCCCCTCTGGTCCTTGGCTCCCATGGCATGGGAGGGGCGAGATCCCCTCTGAGATTGGATCTATCTCTCTGTTTCTGCGTTCTGGCATTCTGCCCTGGCACTGTTTCCTTTATAGCTGGAGATCCATAACTCCGACTGGATTGAAACCTTTGCCTAGATGTTTTTCCAAAAGTTAGCTTTCTTGCGGGCAAAGAAGGGCATCAACCGCCTTACAGGTGTCCCACGAGAGTGGGGGGCGCGCCCACCTGGAGTGGTGGCGTGGGCCACTCTCGTGGCCACCTCGGGCACCATTTCGCGTTGATTCTTCCTCCCAAAAATCACAAAATATTCCAAAATAATTCTCCGTCCGTTTTTATCCCGTTTGGACTCTGTTTGATATTGGGTTTCTGTGAAACATAAAACATGCAACAGATAGGAACTGGCACCGGGCACTAGATCAATATGTTAGTCCCAAAAAATAGTATAAAAAGTTGCCAAAAGTATATAAAAGTTGAATAATATTGGCATGGAACAATAAAAAATTATAGATATGATGGAGACGTACCAGCCACCTTGCGGTGTAATACCTACTCCAGCTTTGTGGTGGATTGCCTCGAGGGGCGGAGGATGAACTAGCACAGTGGATGAACAGCCTCAGGAGGTGAGGTGTTTGATACGTCTCCAACGTATCTATAATTTTTGATTGTTCCATGCTATTATATTACCCCTTTCGGATGTTTATGGGCTTTATTTTACACATTTATATCATTTTTGGGACTAACCTACTAACTGGTGGCCCAGCCCGTATTGCTGTTTTTTTTGCCTATTTTAGTATTTCAAAGAAAAGGAATATCGAACGGAGTCCAAACGGAATGAAACCTTCGGGAGCGTGATTTTTGGAACGAACGTGATCCAGAGGACTTGGAATGCAAGTCAAGAAGCAGCCGAGGCTCCCATGAGATAGGAGGGCGCCCCCCCTATAGGGCGCGCCCCCTGTCTCGTGGGCCCCTCGGGCGTCCACCGACGTACTTCTTCCTCCTTTATAAGCCTACGTACCCCAAAAACATCCAGGGAGCAGACGAAACACAATTTCCACCACCGTAACCTTTTGTATCCGCGAGATCCCATCTTGGAGCCTTCGCCGGCGTTCTGCCAGAGGGGGAATCGACCACGGAGGGCTTCTACATCAACATCCTTGCCCCTCCGATGAGTTGTGAGGAGTTTACCACAGACCTACGGGTCCATAGTTATTAGCTAGATGGCTTCTTCTCTCTTTTTGGATCTCAATACAATGTTCTCCCCCTCTCTTGTGGAGATCTATTCGATGTAAACTCTTTTTGCGGTGTGTTTGTCGAGATCCGATGAATTGTGGGTTTATGATCAAGTTTATCTATGAATAATATTAGAAACTTCTCTGAATTCTTTTACGTATGATTGATTTATCTTTGCAAGTCTCTTCGAATTATCAGTTTGGTTTGGCAACTAGATTGATCTTTCTTGCCATGGGAGAAGTGCTTAGCTTTGGGTTCAATCTTGCGGTGTCCTTAACCAGTGACAGAAAGGGTTGCAAGGCACGTATTGTATTGTTGCCATCAAGGATAACAAGATGGGGTTTATATCATATTGCTTGAGTTTATCCCTCTACATCATGTCATCTTTCTAAATGCGTTACTCTGTTCTTATGAACTTAATACTCTAGATGCAGGCAGAAGTCGGTCGATGTGTGGAGTAATAGTAGTAGATGCAGGCAGGAGTCGGTCTACTTGTTACGGACGTGATGCCTATATACATGATCATGCCTAGATAATCTCATAACTATTCGCTTTTCTATTAATTGCTCGACAGTAATTTGTTCACCCTCCGTAATACTTATGCTATCTTGAGAGAAGCCACTAGTGAAACCTATGGCCCCTGGGTCTATCGCGTTGGTTGCGAGTTCTCAGTTTGTTTGTGTAGGTGCGTGGGACTTTTGAGGAGCCTCCTACCGGATTGATACCTTGGTTCTCAAAAACTGTTGGAAATACTTATGCTACTATTGCTGCACCACCCTCTCCTCTTTGAGGAAAACCAACGCAAGCTCAAGACGTAGCATTGTTCTTGAGCTCAATTGAGCTGGTGAGTGTGGAAGGGATTCGATAAGTCTGGGGTCCCTAATGAGTTCGGGATCCCCTCTCTATGGTTGTGGCTAGGTCCTATTTATAGTGGCCTTGGTCCTCTTCCCTAATGTTGGCAGGAAGGGATCCCACAACAGTCAGATTTGAAGGGAGACAACAAGTACATCCGATCCTGACTAAAGTGGTCTTCGCCTGCAAAAGCCTCTGGTCGTGATGCTGTGGTGGGGTCGACGATGACCTCCGTCCTGCCGTCCTGGCGGTCTTGGTCTTGTTGCACCAGAATGGAAACCTTTGGCTGATTCCTCGGGACTCCGCGCCTACTGCTTGCCTCCTTTGCACAGAAGGGGAAACTGGTACACTGCGCCCGCCTGGCCTTGGTTGTCAGGCTCACGTCAGCTGAGCCTCGTGAGGTGCACCTTGCATAGATATCTCCGCTCCTCAAGAGCTAGCCTGGGGAGGCCGATCCCCTTGGAGGTCTTGGTGTCGTCCGCCTCGCAAGGCTTGGCCCCTCGCGAGGGTATTGAGTTGTTGGTGCTGAAGGTGGGCCGCACCAAGATGCTGATGGAGCCACGTAGTGGGCCGCAGGCAGGCAAGTCTGGGTACCCCCATATCCAGAACACCGACAATCATGACAAATTAATTAACACAAGCAATATTTATTTAAACAATCATATCCAGAATGCCGATAATCTCATAACTATTCGCTTTTCTATCAATTGCTCGACAGTAATTTGTTCACCCTCCGTAATACTTATGCTATCTTGAGAGAAGCCACTAGTGAAACCTATGACCCCCGGGTCTATCTCTTATCATATTTGCTTCCAATCTACTTTTATTTGCATCTTTACTTTTTGCATCTATATTATAAAATACCAAAATTACATTTATCTTATCTTACTATGTTTATTAGATCTCACTTTCGCAAGTGGCTGTGAAGGGATTGACAACCCCTTTATCGCGTTGGTTGCGAGTTCTCAGTTTGTTTGTGTAGGTGCGTGGGACTTTTGAGGAGCCTCCTACTGGATTGATACCTTGGTTCTCAAAAACTGAGGGAAATACTTACGCTACTATTGCTGCATCACCCTCTCCTCTTCGAGGAAAACCAACGCAAGCTCAAGACGTAGCAAGAAGGATTTCTGGCGCCGTTGCCGGGGAGGTCTTCGCTCAAGTCAATACATACCAAGTACCCATCACAAACCCAGCTCCCTCGCATTTACATTATTTGCCATTTGCCTCTCGTTTTCCTCTCCCCTCCTTCACCTTTGCCGTTTTATTTACCCTCTATTTCCCAATGTCCTCCTCTCTTTTCGCTTGCCTTTTTCTGTTTGCTTGTGTGTTGGATTACTTGTTGCCATGGCGCAAGATAATACCAAATTGTGTGATTTCTCGAATACCAATAATAATGAATTCCTTAGTACTCCGATTGCTCCTCTTAATAATGTTGAGTATTGTGAAATCAATATTGCTTTGCTGAATCTTGTTATGAAAGATCAATTCGCCGGCCTTCCTAGTGAAGATGCCACTACTCATCTAAACAACTTTGTTGATTTGTGTGATATGCAAAAGAAGAAAGATACGGATAACAATATTGTGAAATTGAAGTTATTTCCGTTTTCATTTAGAGATCGTGCTAAAGTTTGGTTTTCGTCTTTGCCTAAAAATAGTATTGATTGTTGGAACAAGTGCAAAGATGCTTTTATCTCTAAGTATTTTCCTCCCGCTAAGATTATCACTCTTAGGAACGATATTATGAATTTTAAACAACTTGATCATGAGCATGTTGCCCAATCTTGGGAAAGAATGAAATTGATGCTTCACAATTGCCCTACTCATGGTTTGAATTTATGGATGATCATACAAAAATTTTATGCCGGTTTGAACTTTGCTTCTAGAAATCTCTTAGATTCGGCCGTGGGAGGCACGTTTATTGAAATCACGCTAGGAGATGCTACAAAACTTCTTGATAATATTATGGCTAATTATTGTCAATGGCACACCGAAAGATCTTCTAGTAAAAAAGTGCATGCTATAGAAGAAATCAATGTTTTGAGTGGAAAGATGGATGAATTTATGAAATTGTTTGCTACTAAAAATACTCCACTTGATCCCAATGATATGCCTTTGTCTTCCTTGATTGAGAATAATAATGAATCTATGGATGTGAATTTTGTTGGTAGGAATAGTTTTGGAAACAATGCTTATAGAGGAAACTTTAATGCTAGACCGTTCCCTAGTAATTCCTCTAATAATTATGGAAATTCCTACAATAATTCTTATGGTAATTTTAATAAGATGCCCTTTGATTTTGAGAATAGCGTGAAAGAATTTATGATTTCTCAAAAGAATTTTAATGCTTTGCTTGAAGAAAAATTGCTCAAAGTTGATGATTTGGCAAGGAACGTTGATAGACTTTCGCTTGATGTTGATTCTCTTAAACTTAGATCTTCTCCTCCTAAGCATGATATCAATGAGTCTCTCAAATCAATGAGAATTTCCATCGACGAGTGCAAGGAAAGAACCACTAGATTGCGTGCTAAAAAAGATAGCTTTATAAAAGCGTGTTCTTCTAGTTTCCATGAAAATAATGATGACGATCTTAAAGTTATTGATCTGTCTCCTATTAGATCTATGTTTTGCAATATGAATTTTGATAATTATGGGACTGATGATGAATCAACTTTGCCTAGAAGGCGTCCCAAGAATTCGGAGTTTTTAGATCTTGATGCTAAATTTGGTAAAAGTGGGATTGGAGAGACCACAACTTTAAATAGCGTTGAACCCACTATCTCGGATTTCAAGGAATTTGATTATGATAATTGTTCTTTATAGGGGTTTATTTCCTTGTTGCAATCCGTTGTTAATTCGCCTCATGCTTATAGTCAAAACAAAGCTTTTACCAAACATATTGTTGATGCCTTGATGCAATCTTATGATGAAAAACTTAATTTGGAAGTTTCTATACCTAGAAAACTTAATGATGAGTGGGAACCTACTATAAAGATTAGAATTAAAGATCATGAGTGTTTTGCTTTGTGTGATTTGGGTGCTAGTGTTTCCACGATTCCGAAAACTTTATGTGATATTCTAGGTTCCATGATCTTGATGATTGCTCTTTAAATTTGCACCTTGCAGATTCCACCACTAAAAAGCCTATGGGAAGGATCAATGATGTTCTTATTGTTGCAAATAAAAATTTGGTGACCGTAGATTTTATCGTTCTTGATATAGATTGCAATCTTTCTTGCCCTATTATTCTTGGTAGACCTTTCCTTAAAACGATTGGCGCGATTATTGATATGAAGGAAGGGAATATTAGATTCCAATTTCCATTAAACAAAGGCATGGAGCACTTTCCAAGAAAGAAAGTCAAATTACCTTATGAATCTATCATGCGGGCCACTTATAAATTTAGTGCCAAAGATGGCACTCGTTAGATCTATCTTCGCTTTTATGCCTAGCTAGGGCCGTTAAACGATAGCGCTAGTTGGGAGGCAACCCAATTTTATTTATGTTTTTTTGTTTGCTCCTGTTCAGTAATAAATCTTGCATCTACCTTCTGTTTAGATGTGTTTTTATCTTTTAATTAGTGTCTTTGCCAAGTAGAACCTATAGGATAACCTATGATGATAGTTGATTTGATTCTGCTGAAAAACAAAAACTTTGCACGCATGAATATAATTTTGTTAAATCATAGAAACGTGATTCTGCGTTGATTCTTTTTGCTGATGATCACTAAACAAATTGTCCAGGACTTCCTATTTTGGTATGATTTTTAGAGTTCAAGAAGTTTGCCTTAGTTACAGATTGCTACAGACTGTTCTGTTTTTGACAGATTCTGTTTTTCGTGTGTTGTTTGCTTATTTTGATGCATCTATGGCCAATAAAATAGTTTATAAACCATAGAGAAGTTGGAATACAGTAGGTTTAACACCAAAATAAATAAAGAATGAGTTCATTACAGTACCTTATGTGGTGGTTTTGTTTTGTTTCACTAACGGAGCTTATAAGATTTCCTGTTGAGTTTTGTGTTGTGAAGATTTCAAGTTTTGGGTAAAGCTTTTATGGACTATGGAATAAGGAGTGGCAAGAGCCTAAGGTTGGGGATGCCCAAGGCACCCCAATATATTTAAGAATAGCCAAAAGCCTAAGCTTGGGGATGCCCCGGGAAGGCATCCCCTCTTTCGTCTTCGTTCATTGGTAACTTGGAGCTATATTTTAATTCGCCACATGATATGTGTTTTGCTTGGAGCGTCGTGTATTATATTAGTCTTTGTTTTTTAGTTTACCACAGTCATCCTTGCTGTACACACCTTTTGGGATAATCCTATTTGATTAGAATTTGCTAGAACACTCTATGTGCTTCACTTATATCTTTTGGGCTTGATATTTTTGCTCTAGTGCTTCACTTATATCTTTTAGAGCACGGTGGTGTCTTAATTTTGAAGAAATTTCTAGTCTCTCATGCCTCACTTATATATTTTTGAGAGTCTTTTAGAACAGCATCGTATTTGCTATGGTTACAAAGTTGGTCCTAGAATGATGAGCATCCAAGTTGGGTATAATAAAAACTATCATAGAAAAAGATCTGGATGCTATGATCAACTTGATGCTTGATAATTGTTTTGACATATAAAGGTAGTAATGTTAGGGTCATGCTAGTGGGTAATTATGAAATTGAGAAATACTTTTGTTGAAGTTGGCAAGTCCCATAGCATGCACATATGGTAAAAGTTGTGTGACAAATTTGTTGCATGAGGTGCTCTTTTGATTGTCTTCCTTATGAGTGGCAGTCGGGGACGAGCGATGGTCTTTTTCTACCAATCTATCCCTCTTGGGGCATGCATAGTAGTACTTTGCTTCGAGGGCTAAGTAGACTTTTGCAATAAGTATATGAGTTCTTTTTGACTAATGTGAGTCCATGGATATATGCACACTCATCCTTCCACTTTGCTAGCCTTTATTATTACCGCGCAACTTTCGCCGGTATCATGAACCCCTTATTTACCTTCCTCAAAACAGCCACCATACCTACCTATTATGGCATTTCCATAGGCATTCTGAGATATATTGCCATGCAAATTTCCACCGTTCCGTTTATTATGACACGTTCCATCATTGTCATATTGCTCTTTGCATGATCATGTAGTTGGCATCGTATTTGTGGCAAGGCCACTTTCATAATTTTCATACATGTCGCTCTTGATTCATTGCATATCCTGGTACACCGCCGGAGGCATTCATATAGACTCATGTCTTGTTCTAGCTTTGAGTTGTAATTCTTGAGTTGTAAATCCATAAAAGTGTGATGATCTTCATTATTAGAACATTGTCCTAGTGAGGAAAGGATGATGAAGGCTATGATTCCCCCACAAGTCAGGATGAGACATCGGACTTTACAAAAAGAAAGAAAAAAAGGAGAAAAAAAGAGAAAGGCCAAAAAGAAAAAAAGAAAGGCCAAAGAAAAAAAGAAGAAAAAAAAGAAAAAAAGGGGGGGAACAAAGAAAAAAATAATAAAAAAATGAGAGAAAAAGAGAGAAGGGACAATGCTACTATCTCTTTTTCCACACTTGTGCTTCAAAGTAGCACCATGATCTTCATGATAGAGAGTCTCCTATGTTGTCACTTTCATATACTAAGTGGGAATTTTTCATTATAGAACTTGGCTTGTATATTCCAATGATGGGCTTCCTCAAAATGTCCTAGGTCTTCGTGAGCAAGCAAGTTGGATGCACACCCACTTAGTTTCTTTTGTTGAGCTTTCATATATTTATAGCTCTAGTGCATCCGTCATGGCAATCCCTACTCACTCACATTGATATCTATTAATGGGCATCTCCATATAGCCCGTTAATATGCCTAGTTGATGTGGGACTATCTTCTCCCTTTTTTGTCCTCACAACCACCACCATATACCACCATAGTGCTATGTCCATGCTTGCGCTCATGTATTGCGTAAGAGTTGAAAAAGCTGAAGCGCGTTAAAAAGTATGAAACAATTGCTCGGCTCGTCATCGGGGTTGTGCATGATGGGAGTATTTTGTTTAATGAAAATGAAGCATGGCCTAACTATATGATTTGGTAGGGATAAGCTTTCTTTGGCTATGTTATTTTGATAGGACATGATTATATGTTAATATGCTTTGAAGCATTATTATTTTTATGTTTTATAAGCTTTTATTTTGAATCATTTGGATCTAAACATTCATGCCACAATAAAGAAAATTACATTGAGAATTATGCTAGGCAGCATTCCACATCAAAATTTTCTTTTATATCATTTACCTACTCGAGGACGAGCAGGAATTAAGCTTGGGGATGCTTGATACATCTCAAATGTATCTATAATTTTTGATTGTTCCATGCTATTATATTACCCCCTTTGGATGTTTATGGGCTTTATTTTACACATCTACATCATTTTTGGGACTAACCTACTAACCGGAGGCCCAACCCGTATTGCTGTTTTTTTTACCTATTTCAGTATTTCGAAGAAAAGGAATATCAAACGGAGTCCAAACGGAATGAAACCTTCGGTAGCGTGATTTTTGGAACGAACGTGATCCAGAAGACTTGGAGTGCAAGTCAAGAAGCAGCCAAGGCTCCCACGAGATAGGAGGGCGCCCCCCTATAGGGCGCGCCCCCTATCTCGTGGGCCCCTCAGGCGTCCACCGACGTACTTCTTCCTCCTATATAAGCCTACGTACCCCGAAAACATCTAGGGAGCAGACGAAACAAAATTTCCACCACCATAACCTTTTGTATCCACAAGATACCATCTTGGAGCCTTTGCCGACATTCTGCCGGAGGGGGAATCGACCACGGAGGGCTTCTACATCAACATACTTGCCCCTCCGATTAGTTGTGAGTAGTTTACCACAGACCTACGGGTCCATAGTTATTAGCTAGATGACTTCTTCTATCTTTTTGTATCTCAATACAATGTTCTCCCCCTCTCTTGTGGAGATCTATTCGATGTAAACTCTTTTTGCGGTGTGTTTGTCGAGATCCGATGAATTGTGGGTTTATGATCAAGTTTATCTATGAATAACATTTGAATCTTCTCTGAATTCTTTTATGTATGATTGAGTTATCTTTGCAAGTCTCTTAGAATTATCAGTTTGGTTTGGCCTACTAGATTGATCTTTCTTGCCATGGGAGAAGTGCTTAGCTTTGGGTTCAATCTTGCGGTGTCCTTACCCAGTGACAGAAAGGGTTGCAAGGCACGTATTGTATTGTTTCCATCAAGGATAACAAGATGGGGTTTATATCATATTGCTTGAGTTTATCCCTCTACATCATGTCATCTTGCTTAATGCGTTACTCTGTTCTTATGAACTTAATACTCTAGATGCAGGCAGAAGTCGGTCGATGTGTGGAGTAATAGTAGTAGATGCAGGTAGGAGTCGGTCTACTTGTTATGAACGCGATGCCTATATACATGATCATGCCTAGATTATCTCATAACTATTCGCTTTTCTATCAATTTCTCGATAGTAATTTGTTCACCCTCCGTAATACTTATGCTATCTTGAGAGAAGCCACTAGTGAAACCTATGGCCCCCGGGTCTATCTCTTATCATATTTGCTTCCAATCTACTTTTATTTGCATCTTTACTTTTTGCATCTATATTATAAAATACCGAAAATATATTTATCTTATCTTACTATCTTTATTAGATCTCACTTTCGCAAGTGGCCGTGAAGGGATTGACAACCCCTTTATCGCGTTGGTTGCGAGTTCTCCGTTTGTTTGTGTAGGTGCGTGGGAATTTTGAGGAGCCTCCTACTGGATTGATACCTTGGTTCTCAAAAACTGAGGGAAATACTTATGCTACTATTGTTGCACCACCTTCTCCTCTTTGAGGAAAACCAACGCAAGCTCAAGACGTAGCAGTGTTCTTGAGCTCAATTGAGCTGGTGAGTGTGGAAGGGATTCGATAAGTCTGGGGTCCCTAATGAGTTCGGGATCCCCTCTCTATGGTTGTGGCTAGGTCCTATTTATAGTGACCTTGGTCCTCTTCCCTAATGTTGGCAGGAAGGGATCCCACAACAGTCAGATTTGAAGGGAGACAACAAGTACATCCGATCCTGACTAAAGTGGTCTTTGCCTGCAAAAGCCTCTGGTCGTGATGCTGTGGTGGGGTTGACGATGACCTCCGTCCTGCCGTCCTGGCGGTCTTGGTCTTGTTGCACCAGAATGGAAACCATTGGCTGATTCCTCGGGACTCCGCGCCTGCTGCTTGCCTCCTTTGCACAGAAGGGGAAACTGGTACACTGCGCCCGCCTGGCCTTGGTTGTCAGGCTCACGTCAGCTGAGCCTCGTGAGGTGCACCTTGCATAGATATCTCCGCTCCTCGAGAGCCAGCCTGGGGAGGCCGATCCCCTTGGAGGTCTTGGTGTCGTCCGCCTCGCGAGGCTTGGCCCCTCGCGAGGGTATTGAGTTGTTGGTGCTGAAGGTGGGCCGCACCAAGATGCTGATGGAGCCATGTAGTGGGCCGCAGGCAGGCAAGTCTGGGTACCCCCATATCCAGAACGCCGACAATCATGACAAAGTAATTAACACAAGCAATTTTTATTTAAACAATTAAATGCATGAAAATAACTCATATTCAAGTTGGAAAATCATAGATATTGAAATGACAGCATACAAATGTTGGTGTGGCTTGCCTTAGCGCAGAGGAGGCTCACACTCCTCCTGGTTCTCTTCAAGAAAAGTTTCTTCTTCTAAAAACATTTAAAAATAGCAAAAAGAAATATCAAGAACTATTCTGAAAATCACCAGAAAATCTAAACAGTAGAGAAAATTCTCATTTTTCGTCTACTGCTAGATCTTTTCAATAAGAACACAATGCAAAAAGAATCAACTCATTTGGACTTATGGTTTACAAGTTATAGCTGGTCAAAGTTTTTGGTCAAAATTTGATTAAATTTGAATTAAAAGAAAATCCAGAGTGGGGTGACGTCGATGGCGTATTCCAGGAATATGCTACCACTCATACCGCTTTGGGTGGGAGCAGTGAGGCTGACAGCGGGCCCCACATGTCAGGTCGGGGGATAGGGAGAGTGAGGGAAACAGAGACGGCGGTGCTTCGTCGGCATGTTCTCTGACGAGGAGCGCTCAGCGGCCAGATCCAGAGGGATAGAAAAAGAGAGGGGGTCGAGGCGCACCTGCCTGTACCCGTGGTTTGGCTAGAGGTGGACGGACGGGGTTGGAACAAGCTTCTCTAGCGGCTACAGAACGCGGGGCTCGCCGGAGTTGAAGACGACGGCGACGTAGGGCTGCACCAGTGGCTCCAATGGGGTCGGACGGCACCAATGAACCACCAGAGGTCGCCTGAGGAGTGGATCGAGCTCGCGGGGCACTGGAGTGAGGAGGAGGGGCTGCTGGGATCGCCAGCGCGGGGCGACGGCCAGAGGCCTGCCCGGCCGGGCTACGGCTATGCTACGGGTTTGTGGAGGCTGGGCTATGAGCTGGGAGTGATTGGAGAGGCTGGAGGGGGTCTGAATTTATAGGCGGAGGGGGAGGGGGTCGTGGCTCCGCCGGAGCTCTCTGGAAGCGACACATGGCAACGAGGAGCGCCAGCGAGGAGGGGTAGAGCTTCAGAGCTCATGCGGGCACTGTGAAGCCCGAAGACGAGCATAGGAGGCGGTGGAGGAAGAAGACAGGGGCATGGGCGCACTGTGACTTTTGGCCGCGACGTGCCCATGCTTGCTACAGCTGCTCTGGTGTAGGCGAGTGGTAGGGAGAGGTCAAAGGAGATCAGACAAAGACGGTGGCACGGTGCGGCAGTTGTCGGTGAGCTCTGGAACGAGCACGCGTGAAACAGATGCACGGGCGCAGCACAGAGCGCGTCGGGCGCATTGCCAGAGCTATGTCTTCATGCGGTCACCACCCTGTTATGGTCAAGATGACGCCCACGCGATGCCAAACTATGTCTGGGTGTTGTTCAAGCAATGTTTGGTCAAAGAGGGGTGATGGCACACTGCCAGGCCGACCAGATGAGACTTGAGCTTCCTCGCAAGTTTCTAGACAGAAACTTGGTCGCCAAGTTTGGTAGCCTTCTAGAATGAGATTAGGGCTGATCTCCTGGGGATAAGCTTTACTTAGGAGGGTAATGAAGCTCAAGAAAAATCAGCCTCATAGGATCAAGGAAAAGGGTACTTGCTGTGCAAAGTGCATTTTGAGGCCAGAACAGAAATGATTTTTTGTAGCAAAAATATTCCAAAAAACTATGCAATATTTTTGCTCAGGAAGGTGGTCCAAGATTAAAAGAATATTTGGGAATTTTCTCAGGATTTTAGGAGCAATAGAAATGAGGGTTGCTTTGGAGGACAAGTTTCTGAATTGAGTTTCAGAGAAGAAAATGAATATTTTTTTATGAAAAATATTCCTTGGGTCATTTTGGGATTTTCAAAGAAAGAATGATGATTTAGAGATGGATGGGTCACTTGGGTGAAAATCAAGGACATGCCCAAGTGTTAAAGTCCATATGAATTGATTCAAAAACCCCAAATTCAAAGCAGAAGCAAATGAAGTGCGGAAAAAGAGAGAAGGCAAAAACTAGGTGTCGGTGTCAAAACCGGCGGATCTCGGGTAGGGGGTCCCGAACTGTGCGTCTAGGCGGATGGTAACAGGAGACAAGGGACACGATGTTTTTACCCAGGTTCGGGCCCTCTCGATGGAGGTAAAACCCTACTCCTGCTTGATTGATATTGATGATATGAGTAGTACAAGAGTGGATCTACCACGAGATCAAGGAGGCTAAACCTAGAAGCTAGCCTATGGTATGATTGTTGTAATGGTTATCGTCCTCTGGACTAAACCCTCCGGTTTATATAGACACCAAGAGGGCTAGGGTTACACAGTCGGTTACAATGGTAGGAGATCTACATATCCGATCGCCAAGCTTGCCTTCCACGCCAAGGAAAGTCCCATCCGGACATGGGACGAAGTCTTCAATCTTGTATCTTCATAGTCTTGGAGTCCGCCGATGATGATAGTCCGCTATCCGGACACCCCTAGTCCAGACTCCTCAAGTAGCCCTGTGCCAGGCTTCAATGACGATGAGTCCGCGCGATATTGTTCGGCATTGCAAAGGCGGGTTCCTCCTCCGAATAATTAAGTAGAAGATTGTGAACACGAGGATAGTGTCCGCTCGCAAAATAAATTCCACATTCCACCGTAGAGAGAATAATATGTACACAAGTTCAATCTGGCGGCGTATTTTGTGGCATGACGTCACGCCACTACCAAGCCTTTACTTGAATCGTTTTCATTATACCACCTCGGTAGCGTTTAGCGGCGGTTTCTTGGCACGCCTTGTCGAAGCAGAGATCGTGTTCCCCTTATTCCGGGATTCCCATCAATACAGACGTGGGTAACCCAACCGCGCCATTGACGGTGGCGCTTGGGAGATAAGCGAGTTTTACCAGGCCGGTGGGGACGCATAGTTTCCGTCCGCCCATATATAAGGGGATAAAGATCCACCTATTTTATCTACGCCTTCTTCCTCCTTTGCTTATCCATCTCCGCGCACTCGAGCTCCAGCGCCCAATCCCGCACACCTCGTCTCAACCTTCTCCAGCCATGTCCGGAGCGGGAGGCAAGTGGATGATCTCCTCCGTTACGGAGGAGCACGTCGAGAAGTTGCACGGCACCGGATACCTGTCCAGCGACATCGCGCACCGGCTGCCCGACAAGGGGCAGCTCATCCCCACCCCCAGGCCCCATGAGATGGTCGTATTCCTTCCCCACTTCCTCCGCGGACTGGGCTTCCCACTTCATCCCTTCATCCGGGGGCTCATGTACTACTACGGCCAGGATTTCCATGATCTGGCGCCAAACTTCATCCTCAACATCGCGGCGTTTATCGTCGTG
Organism: Aegilops speltoides; assembly: GCA_021437245.1. Lineage (NCBI taxonomy): Eukaryota > Viridiplantae > Streptophyta > Magnoliopsida > Poales > Poaceae > Aegilops > Aegilops speltoides. The sequence goes on along the minus strand of CM038143.1, from coordinate 86,994,158 downwards.
TGTGAGGCCTTCCTCTGCATCCAGCCCCACTTCGGCTTGTGGCTGAAAACCTTCAATGTCAAGCCGAAGGTAGTGAAGGGCGTCCAAGCGGAGTGCGGAGGCGCCATGGTGGGCAAGATGCCCAACATCCTCTGGCTCGAGGGCGCCTTCGTGGAAACCATCAAAGGGTGGCAATCAGGGTGGTTCTACATCACCGAGTCGCGTGACACTAAATGGGCTACGGCCCCCGAGTTCAGATCTGGTTCCCCCATGCAGCTCACCTCCTGGAAAGAGAAGGGCTTGCTATGGGGCAGTTCGGAGGAGCTGACCGGACTCCAGTCCTATCTCCAGACCTTGGTGAACAAGAAGCTCAAGCTTGTCAACGTGATCCAGGTCATGCTCGTCCGCCGGATTCTCCCCTGCCAACAACGGGCCTTCAACCTGTGGGAGTTCGCTCCGGCACAGCACCGGACCCTTAGCGGGCTCTTCGACACAATGTACGAAGCTGTCTGGAGGGTGCTGTTCAAGGGGGGAGAAGCCCCCGCATCCTCGACTGAAGATCGCGGATTCAGCACGAAACGCCCAGCCGGTGCGGTAAGTTATCCTTTATGGGACATGTATTTCTTCCATAGTTTGATTCTATGTGGGATCTAAAATTCCCAATGCCTTTAACAGGACTGGTAGAGGACGTCCGGACATGTTAACTGTCCGGCTCCCCTCCCCGAAGAACCAGCGGATGCCTGTTTAACGGGGCTGCTAGTCCTGGCACTTTATGTGGTGCCGGAGAAGAAGGCCATGAAGAAGGCCACGGGAACCCGAAGGAGTTCCCGGCGCCAGGTGGTATCGGACTCATCATCCGATGACTCCGAGGCAAACTCCTCCCCCGAAGGTGAGGAGGAGAAAGAAGACTCTCCCCAGGAGGGGGGAGAGAGGAAGAGGAAGGCTTCCCCAACGGGGGAGGCCGAGGGGTCCAAGAGGGGAAGGACCCTTCCTCTGGACAGCTCCGCCAACGCCAACAATGGCGACGAGGAATGGCCTTCAAGGGCCAAGCCCCTGGCAAGATCGTAAGTGTCCGGATTCCTGAGTGATTTGTAATTTCTCTTTTGTGCCGCGTAGTGTCCTTCTAATGCCGCATACTACCTGTAGCCCGGCCGAGGAGGATCTTCCCGCTTCATCCAGTGGGTCCTTGGCTCCGTCGGATGTAGATTCCATTCCGACCGCCTCCACCCCTCGCGATGCTGAGGACGCCGAGGTGGGATCCCAGAAGGGACCCGCCAGAGGGGAGGCCGGAGGTGCCACAAGGCAACCTCCGGACTTCGGCCGGACTCTGGCTTTGGAACCCGCAGTGGTTCCGAGTCCGGCAGTGACCCTTCGTAAGAAGGGCAAGATCATGACACCGGCAGCCTCCGCCCAACCGAGGCGCGGAAAACTTGTTGAGGCGCCAACGGCGCTTCCATCAGGAAGAACACCGCACTATTATGAGTGCGGTGATTGAAAGGTTCAGCTCGCCAAGAGCAGGCTGACTGAAAGCTGCGGTAGCCTTCTAACAGGCTTTGAGGTAAGAAGTTTTAAAATATGCAATGTAATACCGCATAGACAGTAGCCCCTTATGCTCGGTTCGGTGTTCGGAAAGAAAAGCCGGACTGAGGATCTAAAAAGATATAAACAGGAGTTCTAAAAATTATGTCAATATGGGTTTGCAGGCTACGCCGCTGACCTCTGCCGCATTGACTGCGGAAGTCGATGCTTTGAAGCAGGACCTCGAGCGGACCGAGAACGAGCTCGGTCTTGCCAAGAAGCAGCTCGAGGACAAAGAAGGTGAGGAACACCGTATTAAATTTGTACCTTACAGAAAAGGATTTTGGTTGCGATAGAAATAACAAGGATAACGTGGGTACTGCAGGGGCCACGAACGAGGTGGCGACCCTGAAGGAGGCCATGTCCATGACGAACATAATGCGGCCGCGAACGCAATGAGCGAGAGAAGCAGGAGGCGGGTGGCGGAGGTGCGGCAAGAGCTCCAGGCTCTCATGGAAAAGCATGAGAGTTTGGAGCGCGACTCGAAGACTCGAGAGTCCGAGCTTGCCTCGGCTCTTGAAAGTGCCAAAGCCGCTAAGGCCGAGGCCCATAAGGCCCTCCAGGAGATTGAGGCGGTGAGGAAAATAGCGGCGGGTAAGGCATTTTTCATGCAAAGCAAGCATGTGAATGTAAATTACCTGTTAGTTACCCAATTTCGGAGCTCTCCAGGGGCGTTTGCAGATCTGCCTCGCAGCATATCCGATGCCGCCGCATTCTACCGAGCCGAGGAGGGGAGTTCGACGGAGAAGGTCTTCTGGTCTTAGTATGCTGAGGCCGGACATCCGGTGCCCCCTAGCGACCAGCTAAAGCAGTTGGTCGAGCTCCACAAGGTAGCCGAGCAGGCCATGAAGGGCCTCATAGTCCGGCTGTGGCCTGGGGAGGCCATGCTTGGGAGCTACTTCGGCCTCGTGCGGCGGCTGGTGGATGCGTGCCCTTGGGTGGAGGTCATCAAGCGCTCGCTTTGCATTGAAGGTGCCGTCGGGCCTTGCCCGCGCAAAGGTGCTTTGGGCAGGCTGGATCTTGAGAGGCTTCGAGGGCCGCGCGCCGGCGAGCAAGGAGTATCGTCGCCCAAATGTACTATAAGACTGTCTGAAGGGTGCCCGCAAGATTGCGGATGAGTGCCCCGAGATGTAATTTTTAGTAGACTCGCAATATGTTATCTGCTGCGCTGAAAACTTTGTTCATATGCGCTAAGCAACACTTATTTGATTTAAAATATTACCTTCATGCGGCCGTTTATCAAATCGAGAGATGGCAAGTCGTCGGCTTCAGCCCCCATGCCACAGTCTTTGGGGTGTTGGGATAAACTTGAGCGCTCTTGTTCCCATTTTTGGGTCCATCTAGGGAGGCGCTCAACACAACGAACAAGGCAACCGGACTTATAATGCTTGAACACTCTCACTTAGCCATAGAATTCTATAATTTTAAATTTTGGCGAAGCCCCTAGTGGTCGGAAGACCGAATTCGGGGCGCTATCAACGCCTTGGCCGGACACAGCCGGTTCCTCGCTCTAAGCAGCATAAGTCTTTAAGGACTCGAAAAGATCTCTCGAACAGCGACCAGCTCTCGCCTTATCATGACGGTCAGTTTTAGCTTTCTCCAATGAGGCGCTCGCCCAGCTCAACCGGGGCGCAATTGCAGTGGTTCTCCTAGTGCTACCTTAGCCGACGGAATGGAACGTAAGGTACCAAAACATGGGAGCCGGGCAAACCCAACTATTGACCCAAGAAATGATTCGGAGCCGATGCATATAGTGCTATAAGTTCGGGGTGCCGCACTTGTGAAAGTGTTCGGACTTCACACCATGATGCGGGGAACATAAGCCCCTGGTGTATTCGGCCGTACCAAATTGTACGGATGCAAGATGTCATAAATGAACATATATATAAAGAAAAGGAATGCAATTATAAGCGAAAAATGATGCATTGTTTATTCAAGGAATTCTGCTATGAGTGCAGAACGATACAAATAGTGCGGTAAGCAAGGGTTTGGACTATTAGACATGTCCCCCTCCAGGGGTAGGCTGCGGAATGGTGTAATAAACAGATTTAATGCTCGTAATGGAGACCACCTGAGTGTTCGTCGTAGCCATTGTTCCTCCCTGGCTGTTGCATCGTGAGTTCGGCAGATCTATTGCCGGACAGGGCCTCTGGTGAACGGAGTCCTGTGGATAAAAAAAGGAAAAGAAAAAAAAGCGACACACTTGGGAGCCCCTGGTGTGGTTGAGCCGCACTCTGGGCCTGTCGTGGTCGTGCCCCTCCCCCTGTGCCCAAGGTATTTCCAGAGCATAATGATGTACGCGGAGAGCTTGTCTTGCAATCATGCAAGGGCTGGGGTTGGGGCCGCATTGCTACCCGTGCTCGGAACGTGCCAGGTGGTCTTGATGTATGTTACTCCGGGCGCGTTTAATCATGTCCGGTCTTTTAACGGCCGGACTCAAAAATTGCCTTAAGAGGCTGCTCTGTACTTCTGCCGCGAGAGCCGCTATGTGTTCCTCCGTTCGGAGGGAACGTTCAGTGTTTCTGTTGACCGTGATGACTCCATGAGGGCCTGGTATCTTGAGCTTGAGGTATGCGTAATGCAGCACCGCATTGAATTTTGCAAACGCGGTTCGTCCGAGCAGAGCGTGATAGCCACTGCGGAATGGGACTATGTCGAAGATTAACTCCTCGCTTCGGAAATTATCCGGGGATCGAAGGCCACTTCAGTGTGGTGAGCTGCACAATTGGCCTCAACACCTGGTATGATGGCTTTGAAGGTCGTCTTTGTAGGTTTAATCCTTGAGGGGTCTATGCCCATCTTGCGCACTGTATCCTGATAAAGCAGGTTTAGGCTGCTGCCGCCGTCCATCAGGACTCTAGTGAGGTGAAATCCATCGACGATTGGGTCTAAAACCAATGCGGCGAATTCACCATGGCGGATACTGGTAGGGTGGTCCCTTCGATCGAAAGTGATCGGGCAAGAGGACCATGGGTTGAACTTCAGGGCGACTGGCTCCATCGCATACACGTCCCTAAGTGCACCCTTCCGCTCCCTCTTGGGTATGTGGGTTGCGTATATCATGTTTACCGTCCGCACTTGTGGCGGAAAACCCTTCTGTCCTCTACTGTTCGGCGGCCCGGTCTCTTCCTCGTCATCGCTATGCAACCCCTTGTCATTGTTTTCAGCAATTAGCTTGCCTGCCTGCTTGAATACCCAACAATCTCTGTTGGTGTGATTAGCTGGCTTTTCGGGGGTGCCATGTATCTGGCAAGAGCGGTCGAGTATTCGGTCCAAATTGGGCGGACCCGGAGTGGTTCTTTTGAATGGCTTCTTCCGCTGACCGGGTTTAGAGCCTCTGAATCCGGCGTTGACTGCCGTATCTTCAATGTTATCGATGTTAACACGGCGTTTGTTTTTGCTGCGACGCGACCTGCCATTGCGGTCCTTGTTGTCCGGACTGCCAGAATTTTTGCTGAGGTTGTTACTGCGAGCTAGCCAGCTGTCCTCTCCCGCACAGAAGCGGGTCATGAGTGATGTGAGGGCTGCCATGGATTTCGGCTTTTCCTGTCCTAGGTGCCGGGCCAGCCACTCGTCGCGGATGTTATGTTTGAAGGCTGCAAGGGCCTCTGCATCCGGACAGTCGATGATTTGATTTTTCTTTGTTAAGAACCGTGTCCAGAACTGTCTAGCCGATTCGTCTGGCTGCTGAATTATATGGCTTAGGTCATCGGCATCTGGTGGTCGCACATATGTGCCCTGGAAGTTGTCAAGGAATGCGACTTCCAGGTCCTCCCAACACCCAATTGACTCTGCTGGCAAGCTGTTAAGCCAATGGTGAGCTGGTCGTTTAAGCTTGAGTGGGAGATACTTGATGGCGTGGAGATCGTCGTCGTGGGCCATGTGGATATGAAGGAGATAATCTTCGATCCAAACCGCGGGGTCTGTTGTGCCATCGTAAGATTCGTTGTTTACGGATTTAAATCCTTCAGGGATTTGATGATCCATTACTTCGTCTGTGAAGCATAGTGGGTGTGCGGCGCCTCTGTATTGAGCAATATCACAACGTAGCTCAAGAGAGCGTTGTCTGCTGTGTTCGGCCCGGCCGGAGTTGCGGTATCCGGCATGACACAGTCGTCATGGGTCGTCGGGCGCCCACGTGATCCGTAGATGGATCTTGATTGTCTTGCCTTATCCTCCAATATATCCCGCAAGTCTGGCGCGTTCCCCCGTGGCTTCGTGCTTTTCCAGCGGTGCCGGGGTACGGCTCTGGCGGAGGGCCTGGATGCCTCTCTGTGGCGGCCACGAGGTGGTCGATCTGCCGTATTATGCGCCGGTGATGAAGGTTTGTATGCTTCCCCCTCTAGTCGGGGGAGCAACTTGCGTTTTGGGTAGCTTTTGGAGGGGCGTTCGAGTTCATACTCCTCGGCCGCGAGGACCTCGGTCCATCTGTCGGCCAGCAGGTCTTGATCAGCTTGAAGCTGTTGCTGCTTTTTCTTTAGGCTATTCGCCGTGGCCATTAGCCTGCGTTTAAAACGCTCTTGTTCGACGGGATCCTCGGGCACGACAAATTCGTCGTTGTTGAGGCTTGCCTCGTCTCCGGAGGGAGGCATGTAATTGTCATCCTCTAACTCCTCGTCGCGCTCTCTCTTAAGGGCTGGCTTCCCGTCCTCTGTGCTGAATCTTCTTTGGAGGGGTTGTCTTGACACACACGGGGTGTTATTATCTCCGGTGCGGAATCTCCATTCTTGCTGTGGCGGGATTTAGAGTGGCGCCACGGCGTCGGGCGCTTGGGCTGTTTCTTAGAGGAATCTGCCTCTCCGCTGCTTCTTCGCCGTCCCCATCCTTTGGGGTGTCCACCATGTATATGTCGTATGACGAGGTGGTCTTCGGTGCCTCATGAGGCGCTGGTTCTTGATCGTCTCCAGCATTGTCGTCCATACCGTCGATGTCTTCGGAGTCGTAGTCTAGCATGTCGGTTAGATCGTCGACAGTGGCTACAAAGTGGGTGGTGGGTGGGCTTTGAATCTCTTCATCGTCCGCATCCCAACCATCCTGACCGCAGTCCGGCCAGGGTTCTCCTGATAATGAGAGATGCTTTAGTGAGTTCAGGATGTCGCCAAAGGGCGAGTGCTGAAAGATGTCCGCTGCGGTGAACTCCATGATGGGCGCCCAATTGGATTCGATTCGTAGGGGCGCAGGAGGTTCGGAGTCCGGCAAGGAGTCCAGCACCTTGGAGTCACGAGCTTTATAAGGGACAAGGTTGGTATTCGGCTCCATCGCCGTAGAGGTTGCAACTCCCGAGGCGGTGTCCAGCCACCCGTCCTTGATCTGCGCGGTCGGCTCCGAACTATAGGTCGGAGCGGACTCGTGTGCGTCCTCCAAGGCAATCGTCCGTGGCGAGCTAGATCATGCCCATCGTGATAAAGGCGGCACGCCGGTCGGTAGCTTCGAATCCGTCGAAGATCAAGTCTCCGCGGATGTCGGCCGTGAAGTTTAGGCTTCCAAATCTGACCTGATGGCCAGGGGCGTAGCTTTCGAGTTGCTCCAGATGGTCAAGTGAATTGGCCCGCAGTGTAAAGCTGCCGAACACGAAGATCTGTCCGGGGAGAAAATTCCCACCCTGGACTGTGTTGTTGTTGATTGAAGAAGCCATTGAGCCTATCGGTGACGACACAGAGGAACTCTGAATGAAAGCACCAATGTCGGTGTCAAAACCGGCGGATCTCGGGTAGGGGGTCCCGAACTGTGCGTCTAGGCGGATGGTAGCAGGAGACAAGGGACACGATGTTTTACCCAGGTTCGGGCCCTCTCGATGGAGGTAAAACCCTACTCCTGCTTGATTGATATTGATGATATGGGTAGTAAAAGAGTGGATCTACCACGAGATCAAGGAGGCTAAACCCTAGAAGCTAGCCTATGGTATGATTGTTGTAATGGTTGTGCATCCTCTGGACTAAACCCTCCGGTTTATATAGACAGGAGAGGGCTAGGGTTACAGTCGGTTACAATGGTAGGAGATCTACATATCCGTATCGCCAAGCTTGCCTTCCACGCCAAGGAAAGTCCCATCCGGACACGGGACAAAGTCTTCAATATTGTATCTTCATAGTCTTGGAGTCCGGCCGATGATGATAGTCCGGCTATCCGGACACCCCCTAGTCCAGGACTCCCTCACCAGGCTATCACACAATACAAGCTAGACATCATACATAACATGCAGCCACATATAACAGTGCCAAGTTAGAGGGAGCACCTATGATGCTGGACTAGGGAAGACGTGCTCATCATCAACACATCTATGTTGAGTGTCTATGCATGTGTTGTCTTGCAAATCTTCTTGGGGGGTGGCGCAGTAGAATCTGTAGAGGCCCTCCGTTTCACTTATTTGGAAGGAGCACATTTATCCACTGCCTTGCTAATTTCCTTCTGCTTTATTGATTTTGCATTATCAAGTAAAACCGACAAGAAAAAGCAGTAAAATTCAATCTTCAGAACTCATTCATGCATGATACTGAAAATCACTACTTTGATGTAAGGAAAACACATGATACCAGGATGGAATATGTACGAAAAATAGGACGACATGGCATATTCACAACTATTTGTGTAAACTAAGCAGAAGCCATTTCAACAAATTAGAAGCAATGTCAGCTAGACACCACATAAAATATGTAACCAATATGACTGCCAAGTTAAAAGTGTCCCATCATAAATGGCGTTTCAACAAATTTGAAGTAGTGCATGCTATAAATCATATGAAAGATGCAACCAATATCACTCTGCATTTACTAAATGTGTCTCAGCATAATTGATTGATGCGGGATACAAAAAAACAGTAGTTTTATGTAAGGAAATGCTTAATAGACAGGTGTACTATGTACCAAAAATAGGAAGGCATGTCACATTAACAGGTATAATGTATAAACTATGCAGAATAGCACATGCAATTTAACCAGATTGGAAGAATTACAATCTAGACACCATATGCAACATGCAACCACTGTAGGACCTTGAGAAGAGGTGTCTAGAGGGGGGGATTAGACACTAAGTACCAAAGTTGCAGTTCTTAAGTTCTTTAAGTTTAAGTGGAGTTTAGGCACAAGTTTAACATTCACAATACATAACAAGCAAGCATGCAAAGAGTATATGAGCAGCAGAGAGTAAAACATGCAACTTGCAAGAATGTAAAGGGAAGGGTTTTGGAGGATTCAAACACAATTGGAGACACGGATTTTTTTGTCGTGGTTCCGATAGGTGGTGCTATCGTACATCCACGTTGATGGAGACTTCAACCCATGAAGGGTAACGGTTGCGCGAGTCCACGGAGGGCTCCACCCACGAAGGGTCCACGAAGAAGCAACCTTGTCTATCCCATCATGGCCGTCTGTCACGCCCAAGATGCGACCCTATCCTAAAGGAACTCGAAGGTCCCACCAAGGATAGAAGCGCATCTTGAAGACGCTTTTGCAAGGTGGATATCATTACATCAACATTACATAATAGTGGGGATACATCCAATACATACAATGTCACAAGAATACAACAATACAACATACAAGAACAACATCCGACTACGGATGAATCATAAACAAAAACTCAAACAATATCCACCCTGCTAGCCCAGGCCGCCGACCTGGAACCTATCCCCTGATCGAAGAAGAAGCAGAAGAAGAACTCAACGCACGCAAGCATCGCTCTCGCGTCATGATCATCGAAAAACCTGTACCTGCAACTGTTGTTGTAGTAATCTGTGAGCCACGAGGACTTAGCAATCCCATTACCATGGGTATCAAGACTAGCAAAGCTTAATGGGAAAGGAAGGGGGTAAGTGGTGAGGTTGCAGCAGCGGCTAAGCATATATGGTGGCTAACCAACGCAAAAGAGAGCGAGAAGAGAAACAAAGGAACGGTCGTGAAGCTAACAATGATCAAGAGGTGATCCTGAACTCCTACTTACGTCAAACATAACCCAAAGACCGTGTTCACTTCCCGGACTCCGCCGAGAAGAGACCATCACGGCTACACACGCGGTTGATGCGTTTTAATTCGGATCAAGTGTCAAGTTATCTACAACCAGACATTAACAAATTCCCATCTGCCACATAACCGCGGGCATGGCTCTCGAAAGTTTATACCCTGCAGGGGTGTCCCAACTTAGCCCATGACAACCTCTCGCGATTAACGAAGGAATAGACCTTCTCCCAGGAAGACCCGATCAGTCTCGGAATCTGGTTTACAAGACATTTCGACAATGGTAAAACAAGACCAGCAAAGCCGCCCGATCGCCGACAATCCCGATAGGAGCTGCACATATCTCGTTCTCGTGGCAACACCGGATAAGTCAAGCTACGAGTAAAACCAGACTTGAGTTTCCCGAGGTGGCCCCAAGATCTGCTCGATTCGGACCAACACTTAGACAAGCACGGCCCGGGGGCTAAAATAAAGATGACCCTTGGGTTAATTACTCCCAAGGAAAAGGGTAGGTGGTGGTGAGACAAATGGTAAAACCAAGGTTGGGCCTTCTTTGGACAAGTTTTATTCAAAGCGAACTGTCGGGGGGTCCCATAAATCACCCAACCGCGTAAGGAACGCAAAATCCGGGAACATAACACCGGTATGACGGAAACTAGGGCGGCAAGAGTGGAACAAAACACCATGCATAAGGCCGAGCCTTCCACCCTTTACCAAATATATAGATGCATTAATAATATAAGAGATATTGTGATATCCCAACATAAACCCTGTCCACCATGGAGAAATCTTCAACTTCACCTGCAACTAGCAATGCTATAAGAGGGGCTGAGCAAAGCGGTAACACAGCCAATCAATGGTTTGCTAGGAATGGTGTCAAAGGTTAGAGGTTCATGGCAATTTGGGAGGCTTGATGAGCAAAAGATAGGTAACGCAGCATAGCGATAGAACGAAGCAACTAGCATAGCAATGTTAGTAGTGAGATCCAGGGTAGCGGTCATCTTGCCTGAAATCCCGCAAGGAAGAAGAACGAGTCCATGAAGAAGATGAAGCCACGAAGACGAACCACACGTAGACGAACGCATCCTCACGATCGCAACGAAACGGGAACTATCGAGAAGAAGCACACAACATAGGTAAACCCACCACACATGAACAAGGCATGATGCACAACAAGCATGATGCATGACCAATCTACATGAAGCTACTCATGGCAAGAGATGATGCAAACAAGAACAACACATCAAGGCAAGTTTAAATGAGGCCGGAAACAACATATAACAATTCCAGTAAGTCCTCATATGCAAATTTCGAAATTAGTCCAGAACTGAATAAACTTTATTTTCAAGTTGTTAGACAGCAAGTTAAGATGCACCAAGATGATCTACACGAAATTCTAGTCAAGTTACATATAAAGTTCATTAGATTCGGAGCTACGGCCTAGAAGATATGAGCAAAACAAGTTAAACATGGCATTGATGCAAAATGCACCCAAACAACAAGCAAACACACCAAAACATGGATGCAACATGATAATATGAAACTACATGCAAAATCAAGCAAGTTTCATATAGAGCACACTCAAAATGGAGCAACGGTTCAACACATGCACTCTATACAAGTCATAGCAACAATCTGTCCATAACAGCAACTAGGCATATTGCAAGCATCAAAACAATATGCTGCAGCACCCCAACATAATAACAAAAGGCATGGGCATGAAGTACAGGTAAAGCATAACAAAACATGAACACTGAGCTAACTCCAGAAACAACTAGAACATGCTCAAAAAGACATGGAGATATTGCAAATAATAACAGTTTCAGACTTATCAGGAAATAATATCAGGTTGCAATGTTTAGAGCTGTGAAACAACATGTTACAGGATCTTATCATGGCAAAAAAAGGCATGGCATGAATCTACTAAAAGCATAGATCAAAAGTCCCTTACTGACCATGAGCCAAAAAGGCACGGAAAATATGATGGCACCCATGTAAACATGGCAAGTTATATTACAGATTCAAACATGGCAGGAACAACAATAAGTAGGCATGTTGGTGAGCTTGAACCACTCACTACAGAGAAATACATGGCATGGCAAGGAAACCAATAGTAATAAGGCATGTTTATGAAGCTAAGCATGGCAAGAGCAAGTTCATAGGGCGCATGGATCACTAGGAAAACACATGGGAACAAGTGAACTTAATGTTAACAGGCTGACAGCAACATTATCAAGCAACTTTGAAGCAAGATAACAACATGTTCCAGCAGGCTATAATTGCAACCAAGGGCATGAATGGATAGAGCATGACATGTAGTTCAAAACATGCTTATAGGACATCTCCAGATTATGCATAGAATGATTAGTAGCAACATGTTTACATAGCACCAAAATATAACAGAATCTGTCAGGAAAACAGCAACAACAACTACCCTACTTAGCAAGCTTGATACACTCAGTACACAACTCACAAAAATACATGGTTGGCACCACTGGGAAGATGGCATGGCATAGATCAACATTCATGTAGAGCTCAACCTCATATGATGCACACATCAATCATGGCAAAAATGATAAAACAGCAAGTTATAACAGTTTCAGCAGATTAACATCAACATGCACTCTTCCAACAGCATTTCGGGCATCAAGATGATCTCAAGTGAAAATGATGCAATGGAATGAAATGAAGTACTCGTCGAGACGAACAATTTGACATACTATACGCACGAAACAGAGCTACGGATGCAGAGATGTGATGGCATGAACATGTCATGAAAATATTACAGAAATCCGGGGACTTGGAAGAATTTGGAGGTCAACCTCTAGCACGGATTTCGACGCACGCCGGAGAGCTCGCCGGAACTTCGCCGGAGATGCACGGGGAGGTCGGGGATGGCCGGATCTCGGGCTCCCTCGCTGGATCCGGCACCGGCGGAGGACGGGGCGGCGCTGGAGGGGCTCGGGGAGGCCGGGAGGCGGCTGGGGCGCCGGGCGGGCACGGCCAGGGTGTGGCGACGAAGCTCGGGGAGCTCGCTGGCGTGGTATGTGTGTGGGCGAGGCAGGAGTTGGAGCGGGGCCATGGGCGAGTGACGGCGGCGGAGGTCGGCGCCGGGTGGACCAGCCGGGCGTGGCGGGCAGGCGCAGGCCGGGCGGGCGCAGAGGCCCGGGCGGCGGCGCTGGGAGGCGCAGCCGCCGGGCGGCGGGGGCACCGGAGGGCACGGTGTGCGCGCGGGGGCCGGGCGGGCTGGATCTGAGCCCGCAGGCTGGCGTGGTGGTGGGGGCGGCGGCGGCGGTGTGGCGCGAGGCCGTTAGCTGCGGGCGGTGGCGGAGGTGACGTGGCGGCCTCCGATTCGTCGGAGCGACGTGGAGGCTGGGCGTGTCCGTGGGCGACGCTTCCGTGGCCTTGAGGAGGAGAGGGCTAGGGTTGGACTGCGAGAATTTCGGGGGAGGCCACATATTTATAGGTAGAGGGAGCTAGGAGAGTCCAAATGAGGTGCGATTTTTGGCCACGCGATCGTGATCGAACGAACGAGAGCATGGAGGGGAGTTAGATGGGTTTTGGGCCACTTTGGAAGGGGTGTTGGGCTGCAACTCAAAGAGGCTTCTACGGTTACCCGGTTAACCGTTGGAGTACCAAACGAACTCCAAATAGCACGAAACTTGACAGGCGGTCTACCGGTGCTATACCAAGGCCGCTTGGCAAGACTCGGTCCATTCTGAGAAAGTTTAACACCCGCACATGAAAAGAGGCAAAAGGGGACGCCGGAGGACATAGGAGTGCCGGATTGCAAAACGGACAATGGGGAAAAGGCTCGGATGCATGAGACGAACATGTATGCAAAATGAAATGCACATGATGACATGGCAAAATGCAACACGCAAGCAAATGACATGACAAAGACGACGAATAACTAGCATACACCTGGCGCATCGAATCCAGGGCGTTCAACACTCCTCCACTAACAAGAGATCTCGTCCCGAGATCTTCGGACCGAGACGGAAGGGAAAAAGGATGAGGCGAAAGAAGAACTCAAGAGAAGAAGCAAAGAATCGAGAGCACTCGAGAATAAGAGAGGAACGACGAGGATGACGAATCGAAAGCTCACGAATTCAGATAGACTATGAAACAACTCGTTCTAACCGGAGTGGTTAGAATGAGAAAAGAAACGAATAAGACTGAAAGGATTTAGGCAGCACTCCGGTTTAAACATGGAGGAATAGAACACGAACTTGAGAGGATGGAATGGTACTTGATGAACTCTTGCAGAAAGAATTGTCTCATGAAGAACCACCATGAAGAACTCCGTAGACAAAAGGATGATGAGATAAAATGAAGGATGAAAGAATAAGATTAGCCTTGCGATGATTTAGATGGAAGGTTCCGACGAAAAGACCGAGGAAATATGAACTCCGGAAAAGAAAAGATGAAAACATTTGGAACTAGAATTTATTCATCAAGAACAAACTCCGAAGGAAGGAATTACTCGCTTGGAGGAAATAAGAATAAGATTTATTGTATTCTTATCCTTCATCAAATTGAATTGATGACAAGCAATGGATTTTGCATATTACTTATTCTTCTTGAAAAGGGTTGAGAAGTGACATATCGCAAAGTTGAGAAGGTCTTCATGAACCACCGGTAGGATTGAAAGAATGAATGAATAAAATCGATGATCAAGGAAAAAGAATCTTGAACGAACCATCGTAAGAATTCGGAAATGACTGATGAAAGAGAATGGATCAACGGGAAGAATTAGAAGAACCAATATGCTAGAGGGGAATTTAGATGCAAAAGAACAGGAAGAACTCGAGCTGATTAAAGAACATTTCATCGAAGCGCCGGGATAAATAGAGAACATTAACAGGAATGATGGCCTCCGGTGAAAGAAACGGGAAAACAACTCCTGAATACTCCGGATGGATGAAAAGAATTCGCATGACTTGAAACAATTTGATAGGATAACATCGAGCTAGCACCGCGAATCTCTGGGGAACGGACAAGATTTAGAGGAAAAATCTTCTTCGGTCTTCAAATGACGACGAGAAAAACCACCAAAATTACTGAGGTACTCCGGGAGAATGAAAAAGCGAAGATGTTGAGCCAATAATGAAACGAATTTGAAATCGATCTTGGAAAGGCATGTCACTGATGGAATCCATTCTTACGTCACACTTGAAAAGAATTGAGAATAACTCCGGGGAATTAGAAGAGTCAGGTAAGATCCTGGGAAAAGACCTGTGGATTAGGGCCCATTGAAGAGATAACACCGTTGGAAAAGATTGTTGAACAGATAGACGACGCACTGGAATAATTGAAATATTTGAATGAGGTGACAACCTCGAATTAATTAGAACACAGACGAATCTCTTGAGATGTCATGAGTACTCCGGAAGGATAAACTGGCGAGAGGCGAACGAGAAAGGAAAACACTTGAACCGAGGAAAAGAATATGATCAACACCGAATACTTGAATTGAATCCACCAGAAAAGAAAAAGAGATGAAGAATGCCAAACGAGATGAGAATTCACCGGTTGAAATAATTGAGGGAAGACTGAAGAGGCTCCGTACAAATGAAATTGATGGTCGAAACAGACTCAAACTCCGGGAAGAAAAGGGTGGGAGGGCGGGAAAAATAAAGGCAACTTGGACGGGGAACCGACGAATATCTTGAAGAGAAAACACCGGTTAAAACATTGAGGAAAGAAAGCAAAGACTTCGCACGAGTAGGATGGATGCTCGATTACGGACTCCGGTTCCGAGAGGAAGAAGGGTGGGCGGGTGGGAAAAGAAAACAACTGAGGATTGATCTCGCAAAGAGAGAGAGGTTCGAATCAGCTTGACGAGAAATGCACCGGATGAAAAGAGGATAGACAACTCACGAAACTAACCACGTCATCCTAAAGAAAAATTTGAAGGGGAAGAGGATTAATTCAAAACACCTATGTCAAGATTCCTCACCAGACCGACGAAGGGGGCTGAGGAGTAAAAAGAATTCCTACTCTACGATATAACTAGACTCTGAAAATAGTTTTCTTCTAGGCACAACAACGGCCAAACTACACGATCAATCAAGGGGGCTCCTAGGGTCGGTCGAGGCTCCGATACCAACTTGTCACGCCCAAGATGCGACCCTATCCTAAAGGAACTCGAAGGTCCCACCAAGGATAGAAGCGCATCTTGAAGACGCTTTTGCAAGGTGGATATCATTACATCAACATTATATAATAGTGGGGATACATCCAATACATACAATGTCACAAGAATACAATAATACAACATACAAGAACAACATCCGACTACGGATGAATCATAAACAGAAACTCAAACAATATCCACCCTGCTAGCCCAGGCTGCCGACCTAGAACCTATCCCCTGATCGAAGAAGAAGCAGAAGAAGAACTCAACGCAAGCAAGCATCGCTCTCACGTCATGATCATCGCAAAACCTATACCTGCAACTGTTGTTGTAGTAATCTGTGAGCCACGAGGACTCAGCAATCCCATTACCATGGGTATCAAGACTAGCAAAGCTTAATGGGAAAGGAAGGGGTAAGTGGTGAGGTTGCGGCAATGACTAAGCATATATGGTGGCTAACCAGCGCAAAAGAGAGCAAGAAGAGAAACAAAGGAGCGGTCGTGAAGCTAACAATGATCAAGAGGTGATCCTGAACTCCTACTTACGTCAAACATAACCCAAAGACCGTGTTCACTTCCGGACTCCGAGAAGAGACCATCACGGCTACACACGCGTTGATGCGTTTTAATTCGGATCAAGTGTCAAGTTATCTACAACGGACATTAAAAATTCCCATCTGCCACATAACCGCGGGCACGACTCTCGAAAGTTTATACCTGCAGGGTGTCCCAACAGCCCATGACAAGCTCTCGCGATCAACGAAGGAATAGACCTTCTCCGGGAAGACCCGATCAGTCTCGGAATCTGGTTTACAAGACATTTCGACAATGGTAAAACAAGACCAGCAAAGCCGACCGATGCACCGACAATCCCGATAGGAGCTGCACATATCTCGTTCGTGGCAACACCGGATAAGTCAAGCTACGAGTAAAACCAGACTTGAGTTTCCCGAGGTGGCCCCTTGATCTGCTCGATTCGAACCAACACTTAGACAAGCAACGCCCGGGGGCTAAAATAAAGATGACCCTTGGGTTAATTACTCCCAAGGGAAAAGGGTAGGTGGTGGTGAGGCAAATGGTAAAACCAAGGTTGGGCCTTGCTGGACAAGTTTTATTCAAAGCGAACTGTCAGGGGGGTCCCACAAATCACCCGACCGCGCAAGGAACGCAAAATCCGGGAACATAACACTGGTATGACGGAAACTAGGGCGGCAAGAGTGGAACAAAACACCAGGCATAAGTCCGAGCCTTCCACCCTTTACCAAATATATAGATGCATTAATAATATAAGAGATATTGTGATATCCCAACATAAACCCTGTCCACCATGGAGAAATCTTCAACTTCACCTACAACTAGCAATGCTATAAGAGGGGCTGAGCAAAGCGGTAACATAGCCAATCAATGGTTTGCTAGGAATGGTGTCAAAGGTTAGAGGTTCATGGCAATTTGGGAGGCTTGATGAGCAAAAGATAGGTAACGCAGCATAGCGATAGAACGAAGCAACTAGCATAGCAATGATAGTAGTGAGATCCAGGGTAGCGGTCATCTTTCCTGAAATCCCGCAAGGAAGAAGAACGAGTCCATGAAGAAGATGAAGTCACGAAGACGAACCACACGTAGACGAATGCATCCTCACGATCGCAACGAAACGGGAACTATCGAGAAGAAGCACACAACATAGGTAAACCCACCACACATGAATAAGGCATGATGCAGAACAAGCATGATGCATGACCAATCTACATGAAGTTACTCATGGCAAGAGATGATGCAAACAAGAACAACACATCAAGGCAAGTTTAAATGAGGCCGGAAACAACATATAACAATTCCGGTAAGTCCTCATATGCAAATTTCGAAATTAGTACAGAACTGAATAAACCTTATGTTCAAGTTGTTAAACAGCAAGTTAATATGCACCAAGATGATCTACACGAAATTCTAGTCAAGTTACATATAAAGTTCATTAGATTCGGAGCTACGGCCTAGAAGATATGAGCAAAACAAGTTAAACATGGCATTGATGCAAAATGCACCCAAACATCAAGCAAACACACCAAAACATGGATGCAACATGATAATATGAAACTACATGCAAAATCAAGCAAGTTTCATATAGAGCACACTCAAAACGGAGCAACGGTTCAACACATGCACTCTATACAAGTCGTAGCAACAATCTGTCCATAACAGCAACTAGGCATATTGCAAGCATCAAAACAATATGCTACAACACCCCAACATAATAACAAAAGGCATGGGCATGAAGTACAGGTAAAGCATAACAGAACATGAACACTGAGCTAACTCCAGAAACAACTAGAACATGCTCAAAAAGACATGGAGATATTGCAAATAATAACAGTTTCAGACTTATCATGAAATAGCATCAGGTTGCAATGTTTAGAGCTGTGAAACAACATGTTACAGGATCTTATCATGGCAAACAAAGGCATGGCATGAATCTACTAAAAGCATAGATCAAAAGTCCCTTACTGACCATGAGCCAAAAAGGCACGGAAAATATGATGGCACCCATGTAAACATGGCAAGTTATATTACAGATTCAAATATGGCAGGAACAACAATAAGTAGGCATGTTGGTGAGCTTGAACCACTCACTACAGAGCAATACATGGCATGGCAAGGCAACCAACAGTAATAAGGCATGTTTATGAAGCTGAGCATGGCAAGAGCAAGTTCATAGGGCGCATGGATCACTAGGAAAACACATGGGAACAAGTGAACTTAATGTTAACAGGCTGACAGCAACATTATCAAGCAACTTTGGAGCAAGATAACAACATGTTCCAGCAGGCTATAATTGCAACCAAGGGCATGAATGGATAGAGCATGACATGTAGTTAAAAACATATTTATAGGACATCTCCAGATTATGCATAGAATGATTAGTAGCAACATGTTTACATAGCAACAAATTATAACAGAATCTGTCAGGAAAACAGCAACAGCAACTACCCTACTTTGCAAGCTTGATACACTCAGCACACAACTCACAAAAATACATGGTTGGCACCACTGGAAAGATGGCATGGCATAGATCAACATTCATGTAGAGCTCAACCTCATAGGATGCACACATCAATCATGGCAAAAATGATAAAACAGCAAGTTATAACAGTTTCAGCAGATTAACATCAACATGCACTCTTCCAACAGCATTTCGGGCATCAATATGATCTCAAATGAAAATGATGCACTGGAATGAAATGAAGTACTCGTCGAGACGAACAATTTGACATATTATACGCACGAAACGGAGCTACGGATGCAGAGATGTGATGGCATGAACATGGCATGAAAATATTACAGAAATCCAAGGGGACATTAGAATTTGGAGGTCAACCTCTAGCACGGATTTTGACGCACGCCGGAGAGCTCGCCGGAACTTCGCCGGAGATGCACGGGGAGGTCGGGGACGGCGGGATCTCGGGCTCCCTCGCCGAATCCGGCACCGGCGGAGGACGGGGCGGCGCTGGAGGGGCTCGGGGAGGCCGGGAGGCTCTGTGGGCGCCGGGCGGGCGCGGCAGCCAGGGCGGCGCGACGACGAAGCTCCGGCAGGAGCTCGCTGGCTGAAGGGTGGGCGCCTTGGGCGAGGCAGGGAGGTGGAGCGGGGCGCGGGGACGACGGCGGGCGAGGTCGGCGCTGGGCCGACCAGGCCAGCATGGTGGCGGGCAGCAAGCGCAGCCGGGCGCGTGAGGCCAGTGGTGGCAGCGCTGGGAGGCGGCAGGCCGGCACGGCGCGGCACCGGCGGGCGCAGTGTGTGTGCGGCCGGGCGGATCTGAGCCCTTGAGGACTGCGTGATGGTGGGAGGCGGCGGCGACAGGTGGCGTGAGCCGTTAGCTCTGGGCGGCGGCGGAGGTGACGTGTGACCTCGAGGTCGTCGGAGCGACGTGGAGGCTGGGCGTGTCCGTGTGAGCGACAGCGTCCGTGGCCTTGAGGAGGAGAGGGCTAGGGTTGGACTGCGAGAATTTCGGGAGGCCACATATTTATAGGTAGAGGAGCTAGGTGAGTCCAAATGAGGTGCGGTTTTGCCCCGCGATCGTGATCGAACGGCCGAGAGCATGGAGGGAGTTAGATGGGTTTTGGGCCACTTTGGAAGGGTGTTGGGCTGCAACTCAAAGAGGCTTCTCGGTTACCGGTTAACCGTTGGAGTATAAACGAACTCCAAATAGCACGAAACTTGACAGGCGGTCTACGGTGCTATACCAAGGCAGCAGCAAGACTCGGTCCATTCCGAGAAAGTTTAACACCCGCACATGAAAAGAGGCAAAAGGGGATGCCGGAGGACATAGGAGTGCCGGATTGCAAAACGGACAACGGGGAAAAGGCTCGGATGCATGAGACGAACATGTATGCAAAATGAAATGCACATGATGACATGGCAAAATGCAACACGCAAGCAAATGACATGACAAACACGACGAATAACTGGCATACACCTGGCGCATCGAATCCGGGGCGTTACATCATCGCCCACGAAGGACTTGCCTAACTAGCGGTAGATCTTCACGAAGTAGGCGATCTCCTTGCCCTTACAAACTCCTTGGTTCAACTCCACAATCTTGTCGGAGGCTCCCAAGTGACACCTAGCCAATCTAGGAGACACCACTCTCCAAGAAGTAACAAATGGTGCGTTGATGATGAACTCCTTGCTCTTGTGCTTCAAATGATAGTCTCCCCAACACTCAACTCTCTCTCATAGGATTTGGATCTGATGGAAAGAAGATTTGAGTGGAAAGCAACAGGGAAGGCTAGAGATCAAGATTCATATGGTAGGAATGGAATATCTTGGCCTCAACACATGAGTAGGTAGTTCTCTCTCAGAAAATGTAAGCTGGAAGTGTAGGTTCAGTCTGATGGCTCTCTCCACGAATGAAGAGGAGGTGGAGGGGTATATATAGCCTCCACACAAAATCTAACCGTTACACACAATTTACCAAACTCGGTGGGACTGAATCAACAAACTCGGTCGGACCGATTTAGTAAATCTAGTGACCATTAGGATTTTCGGTGGGACCGATATGCAACTCGGTAGGACCGATATGGTTAGGGTTAGGGCATAACGTAATCTCGGTGAGACCGATTACACAAACTCGGTGAGACCGATTTTGGTAATTGGCTAACCAGAGAGTTGGTCAGGAAAACTCGGTGGGACCGATTACTCAAACTCGGTGGAACCGATTTGGTAATAAGTTAACCAGAGAGTTTGCATTGTAATCTCGGTAGTACCGATTGCACAAACTCGGTGAGACCGATTTTGGTAATGGACATACACAGAGAGATTACAATCCCATCTTGGTGAGACCGAGATCCCTATCGGTGAGACCGATTTGCCTAGGGTTTGTGGCAGTAGCTATGACATCTGAACTCGGTGGCGCCGGATAGAAAGAATCGGAGGGGGGGGGGCGAGTTTGACTTTAGGTTTAGGTCATATGTGTGGAAGTGGGAAAGTAGTTGAGGGTTTTTGGAGCATATCACTAAGCACTTTGGAGCAAGAAACTCATTAAGCAACACCTCATCCCTTCTTGATAGTATTCGCTTTTCCTATAGACTCAATGTGATCTTGGATCACTAAAATGTAAAATGAAGAGTCTTGAGCTTGAATCTTGAGCCAATCCTTTGTCCTTAGCATCTTGAAGGAGTTCCCACATCTTTTAGTCCATGCCACTCCATTGTTGAACTTATCTGAAACATACTAGATAAAAGTGTTAGTCCAACAAGAGATATGTTGACATTAATTACCAAAACCACCTAGGGAGCACTTGTGCTTTCAACCACATATCACACTGCCAAGTTAGAGCAAGCACCTGTGATGGTGGTGTATGGGAAATGTGGTCATCAACTACAGAGCTACGTTTACTATCTTCATCTAGCCTTGCTATTTCTTGAGAATCGTGTGGGGAAGCTGACACTGCATTCTTTAAAAGAGCATATTTTCTCACAGTAACCAACTGTGGTGGCTGCCTCATCATAAGTGATTGATGTGGGATACAGAAGAACATTAGTTTGATGTAAGAACATGGTTAATAGAAAGATGTGCTAGTATGTACCAAGAACAGGAAGGCATGTCATATTCAAAGGTATAATGTGTAAGATAAGCAGATGCAATTTAACCAAATTGGAAGCAATATAAGCTAGAGACCCGGCTGGAGTGGTGAGCATGATCATCGAGGACCTGAGAGCCTGGGGGGAGGCGAGCTGCTTCGCCAGCATCGTGGCTTTTAGTTGGCTTGCAGGTGATGCATGTCTGTGTTGGGCTTGTCACTGGCTCGGCCAGTGCCCTGACTAGCTATTTGACTTCTGGTGCTCCCGAGATGGTGGTTCATGTGAAAAATATCTTTCCTTATCTTAATAAAGGCCGACTTAGGCCTTTCGAATACAAGCTAGACACCATATGCAACATGCAACCACATATGACACCGTGAAGTTAAAGCAAGCACCTGGGATGGTGGTTCATGGCGAGCAAGATCATCAACTCCAGAGCTTCGTTTACCGTCTCCACCTATTGAACATGCAACCTTTAAAGTGTCGACACGTGTCTTGCCTGCCCATGAAGAAAGCAGGAGCGACTTGGCTCTTTTATTTCATGCTTCTGTTAACATTTTGACAAAGTCTGAAATACCCATGCATAAAAAAACAATAGTGAGAGTATGGATGAAGTGTGTGTAGAACTAGTGCATTGTAAAAGCAGATAGCAGGTGGCTGAAAAATAAATGACAGGAGACATATGATAGCTCTACACCATTGCATGGCAAGCAAAATTACATTCTACTATGTATGATTTTGTAATATATGAGCACAGGGATGGCTGGGAAATGCAGGTACTCCTCCAGCACACCACTGCATGTGGTCCTATCAAATTAATAGTCGACTAAAAATAAATAGGTTAGTTGATTTTTTTATGAACTGTCCGATCTACAAGGAATGGGCAGATGGCCTTCGTCTACCTCCCGCCAGTCACTATTGACGATCTTTCTCGAACCGCTAGCGACCACCGGCCCAGAACCCTGCCTCCACCGCCCCGCCCTCCCCTCGACCACACACCACCATCGTGCTTGGTAGCGCCCCCGGCCATCCCTTTAAGCCCGACCGACCTCTAGATCGGGCGCCAGCAGCTCCTAGGTGCCACACACCCCTAAGATAAACACCGAGGCGCTGCTTCCCTGGCATAATAGGCGAACTAGCGCCTATTACGCCGGGAATGCTTCCTTTAATTGGGAATCAACTGACAAGGAATTGAAATCCAGGTGGCGACGGACCTCTAGCTAAGGTGAAATAGTATACGAGGAGAAACCTTGTGCATCACAAGTTACTAGGAACATCTAGTATCAGGAAGAAGGTGTAGGAAGATGCGGTGAACTAGTGTCTTCTGTGGGATGAATACCGTGCAAGCAGACACGTAAGATTTGCACAAATAAGAGAAGATGAGTATCAGATCCAGTTGCCAGTGTTGTGTCCTCCTGATATCACGACGATGTTCTTCTTTTTACTAGGGGAACCAATGTTTTGGAGGAGGGTGGAGCCTTGGATGAACCCATGGCCAAATTGTTGATTGTGTTGCGGTGGCCGTCTGTCGGCAGAGGGGAAGCAGATCCGAGGTGGCGAAGGATGATGTAGCGGGAACATCACCGGTGAAGGGGAATGTAGTAATTTCAAAAAATTTCCTACGAACACGCAAGATCATGGTGATGCATAGCAACGAGAGGGGAGAGTGTTGTCCACGTACCCCTGTAGACCGAAAGTGGAAGCGTTAGCACAACGCGGTTGATGTAGTTGTACGTCTTCACGATCCGACCGATCAAGTACTGAACGTACGACACCTCCGAGTTCAGCACACGTTCAGCTCGATGACGTCCCACGAACTCTGATCCAGCAGAGCTTTGCGGGAGAGTTCCGTCAGTACGACGCCGTGATGATGGTGTTGATGATGCTACCGACGCAGGGCTTCACCTAAGCACCACTACGATATTACCGAGGTGGAATATGGTGGAATGGGGCACCGCACACGGCTAAGAGATCAATGATCAATTGTTGTGTCTAGAGGTGCCCCCCTGCCCCCGTATATAAAGGAGCAAGGGGGGAGGCGGCCGGCCAAGAGGAGGGCGCGCCAAGGGGGGGAGTCCTACTCCCACCGGGAGTAGGACTCCTCCTTTCCTTGTAGGAGTAGGAGAAGGGAAGTGAGGGAGTCCTGGACTAGGGGGTGTCCGGATAGTTGAACTATCATCATCGGCTGGACTCCAAGACTATGAAGATACAAGATTGAAGACTTCATCCTGTGTCCGGATGGGACTTTCCTTGGCTTGGAAGGCAAGCTTGGCGATACGGATATGTAGATCTCCTACCATTGTAACCGACTCTGTGTAACCCTAGCCCTCTCCGGTGTCTATATAAACCGGAGGGTTTTAGTCCGCAGGACACAACAACAACAATCATACCATAGGCTAGCTTCTAGGGTTTAGCCTCCTTGATCTCGTGGTAGATACATTCTTGTACTACCCATATCATCAATATCAATCAAGCAGGAGTAGGGTTTTACCTCCATTGAGGGCCCGAACCTGGGTAAAAACATCGTGTCCCTGTCTCCTGTTACCATCCGCCTAGACGCACAGTTCGCGACCCCCTACCTGAGATCCGCCGATTTTGACATCAACATTGGTGCTTTCATTGAGAGTTCCTCGTGTAAATCACCGATAGGCTTGATGGCTCCTTGGTCATCAACAATGACGCTGTCGAGGTGAGACCTATTCTCCCAGACAGATCTTCATATTGGCGGCTTTTGCTGCGGCCAATCACGCAGCCATCCGAAAGCAGATTGAAAGCTCGCCCCGCCATCGGTCGATTGGAAATCTGAACTTCACGGTGACATCCGTGGAGACTTGATCTTGATGGATTCGAGCCACAGCCGGCGTGCCGCCTTTGTCACGATGGGCATGATTTAGCTCTGCTGCTAGGCGGTGCCACGAGGCCGCACACAAGTCCGCTCCGATCCTCAATTCGAGCCGGCTGCCCAGTCGAGGGCGGGTGGCTAGACACGCCTCGGGGATGCTACCTCTGGCGATGGGCGAATCGACCTTGTCCCTCGTGAAGCTCGTGACTCCGAAGTGCCGGACTCCTCGCCGGACTCCGAACCTCCCGCGCCCTCTCCAATCGAATCCGATTGGGCGCCGATCATGGAGTTCACCGCCGCGGACATCATTCAACACTCACCCTTCGGCGACATCCTGAATTCGCTAAAGTATCTCTTGTTATCAGGAGAGCCCTGGCCGGACTGCCGTCAGGACGGTTGGGATGCGGACGACGAAGAAATTCAAAGCCCACCCACCACCCACTTTGTAGCCACTATCGACAATCTAACCGACATGCTAGACTACGAGTCCGAAGACATCGACGGTATGGACGACGACGCCGGAGACGACCAAGAACCAGCGCCTAAGGGGCACTGGAAGACCACCTCGTCATACGACATATACATGGTGGACATACCAAAGGATGGGAATGGTGAGGAAGCAGCGGAGGAAGACTCCTCCAAGAAACAATAGCGCCCGGCGTCGTGGCGCCGCTCTAAATCCCGCCACAAAGAAGAATGGAGATTCCGCACGGAGATAATAACACCCCGAGAGTGCGAAGACAACCCCCTCCGGAAGATTCAGACAGGAGGACGGAGAAGCCAGCCCTCATGAGAGAGCGGCAGACGAAGAGGTAGAGGATGATAATTGCATGCCTCCCTCTGGAGACGAGGCAAGCCTCGACGACGATGAATTTGTCGTGCCCTAGGATCCCGTCGAACAAGAGCGTTTTAAACGCAGGCTTATGGCCACGGCGAACAGCCTAAAGAAAAAGCAGCAACAACTTAGAGCTGATCAAGACCTGCTAGCCGACAGATGGACTGAAGTCCTTGCGGCCGAAGAGTATGAACTCGAACGCCCCTCCAAAAGCTACCCCAAACGCAAGTTGCTCCCCCGATTAGAGGAGAAGGCATATAAACCTGCATCACCAGAGCACAATACGGCTGACCGACCACGTCGTGGCCGCGACAGAGAGGCATTTAGGCCCTCCATTAGAACAGTACCCCGGCATCGCTCGAAAAGCACAAAGCCACAGGGGAACACTCCGGACTTGCGAGATATATTGGAGGATAAGGCAAGACAATCAAGATCGATCTACGGATCGCGTGGGCGCCCCATGGCACGCGACGATAACCGTCGCGCCGGACACAACAAAGTCGGCGGCCGAACACAAGAGACAAAGCTCGTTTGAGCTACATCATGATATATGTCTGAGGCGCCGACACCCACTATGCTTCACGGATGAAGTAATGGATCATCAAATCCCGAAGGTCAAACCCGTCAATATTGAATCCTATGATGGCACAACAGACCCCGCGGTTTGGATCGAAGACTATCTCCTTCATATCCACATGGCCCGCGGTGATGATCTTCACGCCATCAAATATCTCCCACTCAAGCTTAAAGGACCAGCTCGGCATTGGCTTAACAGCTTGCCAGCAGAATCAATTGGGTGTTGGGAGGACCTGGAAGCCGCATTTCTTGACAAGTTCCAGGGCACATATGTGTGACCACCAGACGCCGATGACCTAAGCCACATAATTCAGCAGCCAAACGAATCGACCAGACAGTTCTAGACACGGTTCTTAACAAAGAAAAATCAAATCGTCGACTGTCCGGATGCAGAGGCCCTCGCAGCCTTCAAACATAACATCCGCGATGAGTGGCTTGCCCGACACCTAGGACAGGAAAAGCCGAAATCCATTGCAGCCCTCACAACACTCATGACCCACTTCTGCGCGGGAGAGGACAGCTGGCTAGCCCGCAGTAACAACCTCAGCAAAAATTCTGGCAGTCCGGATACCAAGGACCGCAATGGTAGGTCGCGACGCAACAAAAACAAGCGCTGCGTTAAAGGCGATAACACTAAGGATACGATAGTCAACGCCGTATTCAGAGGCTCCAAACCCGGTCAGCGGAAAAAGCCATTCAAAAGAACCACTCCGGGTCCGTCCAATTTGGACCGAATACTCGACCGCTCTTGCGAGATACACGGCACCCCCGAAAAGCTAGCTAATCACACCAACAGGTATTGTTGGGTATTCAAGCAGGCAGGCAAGTTAATTGCCGAAAACAATGACAAGGGGCTGCATAGCGATGACGAGGAAGAGACCTGGCCGCCGAACAATAGAGGACAGAAGGGTTTCCCCCCACAAGTGCGGACGGTGAAAATGATATACACAACCCACATACCCAAAAGGGAGGAGAAGCGTGCACTCAAGGACGTATACGCGATGGAGCCAGTCACCCCAAAGTTCAATCCATGGTCCTATTGCCCGATCCCTTTTGATCGAAGGGACCACCCCACCAGCATCCGCCATGGCGGGTTCGCCGCATTGGTACTAGACCCAATCGTCGATGGGTTTCACCTCACTAGAGTCCTGATGGACGGCGGCGAGCTTTGAACCTGCTTTACCGGGATACGGCGCAAGATGGACATAGACCCTCAAGGATTAAACCAACAAAGCGACCTTCAAAGCGTCATAACAGGTGTAGAGGCCAATTATGCAGGCTCGATTACTTGGAAGTGGTCTCGGATCCCGGATAACTTTCGGCGAGGAGTTAATCTTGACATAGTTCCGTTCATGATGGCTATCATGCTCGCTTTCGGACGGACGCGTTTACAAAGTTCAGCGGTGCCGCACTATGCATACCTCAAGCTCAAGATGCCAGGCCTCGAGGAGTCATCACGGCCAGCGAAACATGAGCGCTCCCTCCGAGCGGAGGAACACACAGCGGCTCTCGCGGTAATCTGAGCAGCCTCTTAAGGCAATTCTCGAGTTCGGCCGTTAGCGACGGACACGCTAAACGCGCCCGGAGTAACCTACAACAAGACCACCTGGCATGTTTCGAGCACGCGTAGCAATGCGGCCCCAACCCCTGCCCTTGCAAAATTGCAAGACTGGTCCTTCACATACATCATTACGCTCTGGAGATACCATGGGCATAGGGGAGGGGCACGACCACGACAGGCCTAGAGTGCGGCTCAACCACACCAGGGGCTCCCAAGTGTGTCATCTTTTTTCTTCTTTTTTCCCCATCCACAGGACTCCATTTACCAGAGGCCCTGTCCGGCAGCAGACCTGCCGAACTCACGATGCAACAGCCAGGGAAGGAGAAAGGCTACGATGAGTATCCAGGTGGTCTCCGTTACGAGCATTAAATCTGTTTTATACACCATTCCGCAGCCTACCCCTGGAGGGGGACATGTTTAATAGTCCCATCCCTTGCTTACCGCACTATTTGTATCGTTCTGCATTCATGGCAGTATTTCTTGAATAAACAATGCATCACTTTTTGCTTATAATTGCATTTCTTTCTTATACATATGTTCATTTATAACATGTTGCATCCGTACACTTTGGTATGGCCAAATACACCAAGGGCTTAAGTTCCCCACATTATGGTGTGATAAGTCCGAACACTTTCACAAGTGCGGCACCCCGAACTTATATCATTATATGCATCGGCTCCGAATCATGTCTTGGGTCAATAGTTGGGTTTGCCCGGCTCCCATGTTTTGGTACCTTATGTTCCGCTGTATCGGCTAAGGTAGCCTTGGGAGAACCAACGTGATTGCGCCCAGCTTGAGTTGGGCGGCGCCTCGTGAGAAAGCTAAAACTGATCGTCATGATAAGGCGAGAGCTGGTCGCTGTTCGAGAGGTTTTTTCGAGTCCCTAAAGACTTATGCCGCTTAGAGCGAGGAACCGGCTTTGTCCGCCCAGCGTGGATAGCGCCCGAACTCGGTCTTCGAACACTAGGCTTCGCCAAAATTTAAAATTATAGAATTCTATGGCTAAGTGAGAGTGTTCAAGCATTATAAGTCTGGTTGCCTCGTTCGTTGTGTTGGCGCCTCCTAGATGGACCCAAAAATGGGAACAAGAGCGCTCAAGTTTATCCCGAACACCCCAGCACTCGTGGCATGGGGGCTGAAGCCGACGACTTGCCATCTCTCAGATTTGATAAACGGCTGCACAGAAGGTAATATTTTAAATTAACAAGTGTTGCTTAGCGCATATGAACAAAGTTTTCAGCGCACAGGATAACAAAATGCGAGTCTACTCAAATATTACATATTTGGAGCACTCACCCGCAATCATGCGGGCACCCTTCAGGACGCTCTTATAATACATTTCGGGCGTGCGATACTCCTTGCCCGTCGGTGGCGCGTCCGTCACAAGCTTCTCAGCGTCCATCCTGCCCAGTGCACCTTTGCACGGGCAAGGGCCCGACGGGCACCTTCAATGCAGGCGGAGTGCCTGACGACTTCAACCCAGGGACATGCATCCACCAGCCGCCGCACCAGGCTGAAGTAGCTTCCAAGCATGGCCTCCTTGGGCCACAACCGAACTATGAGGCCCTTCATTGCCTATTCAGCCACCTTGTGGAGATCGACCAGCTGCTTCAGCTGGTCGCTAAGGGGCACTGGATGTCCGGCCTCAGCATACTGAGACCAGAAGACCTTCTCCGTCGAGCTCCCCTCCTCAGCCCGGTAGAAAGCGGCAGCATCGGACACGCTGTGGGGCAGATCTGCGAACGCTCCTGGAGAGCTCCAAATTCGGGTAAGTAATAGGTAATTCACATTCACATGCTTGCTTTGCATGAAAAATGCCTTACCTACCGCTATCTTCTTCAATGCCTCAATCTCCAGGAGGGCCTTGTGGGCTTCGGCCTTTGCGGCTTTGGCACTCTCAAGAGCCGACGCAAGCTCGGACTCTCGAGTCTTCGAGTCACGCTCCAAATTCTTGTGCTTTTCCACGAGAGCCTGGAGCTCTTGATGTACCTCCGCCACCCGCGCCTCCTGCTTCTCTCACTCGGCTTGTTCCGCGACCGCATTGCGTTCGGCCGCAGACACCGCCTCCTTCAGGGTTGCCACCTTGTTCGTAGCCCCTGGAGTACCCACGTTATCCTCGTTATTTCTCTTGCAACCAAATCCTTTTCTGTAAGGTACAACTTTAATACGGTGTTACTCACCTTCCTTATCCTCGAGCTGCTTCTTGGCACGGCCGAGCTCGCCCTCGGATCGCTCGAGGTCCTGCTTCAAGGTATTGACCTCCGCAGTCAGTGCGGCAGAGGTCAGCAGCGCAGCCTGCAATCCCATATTGACATATTTTTTCAGACACCTGCGTATATCTTTTTAGATCCTCGGTCCGGCTTTTGTTTCGAACACCGAGCGAGCATCGTGGGCTACTGTCTATGCGGTATTATATTACATATCTTAAAATTCTTACCTCAAAGCCTGTTAGAAGGCTGCTTTCAGAGGCTTCGGTCGACTGCTCTTGGCGGTGAACCTTACGAATCACCGCACTCATAACGGTGTGGTGTTCTTCTTCGATGGAAGCGCCGTTGAGCGCCTCCATCAAGTTATCCGGCACCTCCGGTTGGACGGAGGCCGCCGGTGTCACAGTCTTGCCCTTCTTACAAAGGGGCCGCCCGCCGGACTCGGAACCACTACAGTTCGGTCTGGAGTCGGTGCAAAGTCCGGAGGTTGCCTGCGGCACCTCGGAGCATCCTCCTCTGGTGGGTCCTTCCGGGATCCCACCTCGGCGTCGTCGGCGTCACGGGGTGGAGGCATCGGAAGAGAATCCATATCCGACGTGCCCAAGGACCCGCTCGACGAAGCGGGAAGATCACCCTTGGGCGGACTACAGGGTTGTATGCGGCATTAGAAAGACACCATGCGACAAAAAGGAAAATCATAAATCATCTAGGAGTTCGGCTACTTACGATCTCGCCAGGGGCTTGGACCTTGAGGGCCACTCCTCCTCGCCGTCGCCGACGTTGGTGGAACAGTCCGGGCGAAGGGTCCTTCCCTACTTGGACCCTTCGGCCTCCCTTGTTGGGGAGGCCTTCCTCTTCTTCTCTCCCCCCGCTGGGGGAGAGGCCTCTTTCTTCTCCTCCTCGTCCTCGTGGGAGGAGTCCGCCTTGGAGTCATCGGACGATGAGTCCGATACCACCTGACGTCGGGAACTCCTTCGGGTTCCCGTGGCCTTCTTCTTGGCCTTCTTTTCCGGCACCACGTAAAGTGTCGGGACCAGCAGCCCCGTCAAACGGGTGTCCGCTGGGTCTTCTGGAAGGGGAGCCGGACAGTTAACCTATCCGGACGTCTTCTACCAGTCCTGTTAAAGGTATTGGGAGTTTAGATCCCGCATAGAGTCAAACTATGAAAGGCAAGTGTCCCATAAAGGATAACATAGCTTACCTCGCCCGGTAGGACGCTGCGTCTTGAATCCGCGATCTTGATGGCGGATGCGGAGCTTCAGCGCCCTTGAACAGCACCCTCCGGGCAGCCGTGCGTAGTGTCGAAGAGCCCGCTCAAGGTGCAGTCTTTGTGCGGATCAAACTCCCACAAATTGAAGTCCCATTCTTTGGCGGGGAGAATCCGGCGGACGAGCATGACACGGATCACGTTGACAAGCTTGAGCTTCTTGTTCACGAGTGCGGAGACAGATGGAGTCGGTCGGCTCTTCGAACTACCCCATAGCAAGCCCTTCTCTTTCCAGGAGGTGAGCTGCATGGGGATGCCAGATCTGAATTCGGGGGTCGCTGCCCATTTAGGGTCACGTGGCTCGGTGATGTAGAACCACCCTGATTGCCACCCTTTGATGGATTCCACGAAGGCACCCTCGAGCCAGGTGACGTTGGGCATTTTGCCCACCATGGCGCCTCCGCACTCCGCTTGGCTGCCCTTCACAACCTTTGGCTTGATATTGAAGGTCTTTAGCCACAAGCGAAGTGGGGCTGGATCGAGGAAGGCCTCGCACCTGACGATAAGCGCCTAGATATTGAGGATGAAATTTGGGGCCAGATCGTGGAAATCCAGGCCGTAGTAGAACATGAGCCCCCGGACAAAGGGGTGGAGTGGGAAGCCCAGTCCGCGAAGGAAATGGGGAAGGAATACCACCCTCTCATGGGGCCTGGGGGTGGGGATGAGCTTCCCCTCGTCGAGGAGCCGATGCGCGATGTCGCTGGACAGATATCCGGCGTTGCGCAGTTTCTCGATGTGTCCCTCCGTAATGGAGGAGGCCATCCACTTGCCTCCCGCTCCGGACATGGCTGGAGAAGGTCGAGGTGAGATGTGCGGACTTGGGCGCTGGAGCTCGAGTGCGCGGAGATGGATAAGCAAAGGAGGAAGAAGGTGTAGGTAAAAAGGTGGATCCTTATCCCCTTTTATATGGGCGGACGAAAACTATGCGTCCCCACCTGCCTGGTAAAACTCGCTTATCTCCCAAGCGCCACAATCAATGGCGCGGTTGGGTTACCCACGTCCGTATTGATGGTAATCCCGGAATAAGGGGAACACGATCTCTGCTTCGACAAGACGTGCCAAGGAAACCGCTTCGCTAAACGCGCTGAGGTGGTATAATAAAAACGATTCAAGTGAAGGCTTGGTTGTGGTGTGACGTCATGCCATAGAATACGTCAGCAGATTGAACTTGTGTAAATATTATTCTCTCTACGGTGGTATGTGGAATTTATCTTACAGAGCCGGACACTATCCAGGTGTTCACTATCTTCTATGAATTATTCGGAGGAGGAACCCGCCTTGCAATGCCGAAGACAACATGCGCGCCGGACTCGTCGTCATTGAAGCCTGGTTCAGGGGCTACTGAGGGAGTCCTGGACTAAGTTCATGATAAATTAAAGTTCAATTAATCATATTACTGAAGAACTCCCACTTAGATAGACATCCCTCTAATCATCTAAGTGATCACGTGATCCAAATCAACTAAACCATGTCCGATCATCACGTGAGATGGAGTAGTTTTCAATGGTGAACATCATTATGTTGATCATATCTACTATATGATTCATACTCAACCTTTCGGTCTCCAGTGTTCCAAGGCCATATCTGCATATGCTAGGCTCGTCAAGTTTAACCTGAGTATTCTGCGTGTGTAAAAATGTCTTACACTCGTTGTATTTGAATGTAGAGCTTATCACACCCGATCATCACGTGGTGTCTCGGCACGAAGAACTTTCACAATGGTGCATACTCAGGGAGAACACTTATACCTTGAAATTTTTAGTAAGGGATCATCTTATAAAGCTATCGTCGAACTAAGCAAAATAAGATGCATAAAAGATAAACATCACATGCAATCAAAATAAGTGACATGATATGGCCATCATCATCTTGTGCCTTTTGATCTCCATCTCCAAAGCATCATCATGATCTCCATCATCACCGGCATGACACCATGATCTCCATCATCTTGATCTATATCAATGTGTCATCACATGGTCGTCTCGCCAACTATTGCTCTTACAACTATTGCTATCGCATAGCGATAAAGTAAATCAATTATTTGGCGCTTGCATCTTATGCAATAAAGTGACAACCATAAGGTTTCTGCCAGTTGCCGATAACTTCAACAAAACATGATCATCTCATACAACAACTTATATCTCATCACGTCTTGACCATATCACATCACAGCATGCCCTGCAAAAAAAAGTTAGACGTCCTCTAATTTATTGTTGCAAGTTTTACGTGGCTGCTACGGGCTGAGCAAGAACCTTCTTACCTACGCATCAAAACCACAATGATATTTCGTCAAGTTAGTGTTGTTTTAACCTTCACAGGGACCAGGCGTAGCCACACTCAATTCAACTAAAGTTGGAGAAACTGGCACCCGCTAGCCACCTGTGTGCAAAGCACATCGGTAGAACCAGTCTCGCGTAAGCGTACACGTAATGTCGGTCTGGGCCACTTCATCCAACAATACTGCCGAACCAAAGTATGACATGCTGGTAAGCAGTATGACTTGTATCCCCCACAACTCACTTGTGTTCTACTCGTGCATATAACGTCTACACATAAAACCTGGCTCCGATGCCACTGATGGGGAACATAGTAATTTCAAAAAAAATCCTACGCACACGCAAGATCATGGTGATGCATAGCAACGAGAGGGGAGAGTGTTGTCCATGTACCCTTGTAGACCGAAAGCGGAAGCATTAGCACAATGCGGTTGATGTAGTCGTATGTCTTCACGATCCGACCGATCAAGTACCGAACGTACGGCACCTTCGAGTTCAGCACACGTTCAGCTCGATGACATCCCACGAACTCCGATCCAGCAGAGCTTTGTGGGAGAGTTCCATCAGCACGACGGCATGATGACGGTGTTGATGATGCTAATGACGCCGGGCTTTTCCTAAACACCGCTACGATATTATCGAGGTGGAATATGGTGGAGGGGGGCACCGCACACAGCTAAGAGATCAATGATCAATTGTTGTGTCTAGAGGTGCCCCCCTATCCCCGTATATAAAGGAGCAAGGGGGGAGGCGGCCGGACAAGAGGAGGGCGCGCCAAGGGGGAGTCCTACTCCCACCGGGAGTAGGACTCCTCCTTTCCTTGTAGGAGTAGGAGAAGGGAAGGAAAAAGGAGAAGGAAGGAAGGGGCCCCCCTCCCTAGTCCAATTTGGACCAGTCCATGGGGAGGGGTGCGGCCACCCTTTGAGGCCTTTCTCTCCTTTCCCGTATGGCCCATTAAGGCCCAATACCAATTCCCGTAACTCTCCGGTACTTCGAAAAAATACCCGAATCACTCGGAACCTTTCCGATGTCCGAATATAGTCATCCAATATATCAATCTTTACGTCTCGACCATTTCAAGACTCCTCGTCATGTCCTCGATCTCATCCGGGACTCCGAACTACGTCGGTAGATGAAAACACATAACTCATAATATAAATCATCACCGAACGTTAAGCGTGCGGACCCTACGGGTTCGAGAACTATGTAGACATGACCGAGACACATCTCCGGTCAATAATCAATAGAGGAACCTGGATGCTCATATTGTCTCCCACATATTCTACGAAGATCTTTATTGGTCAAACCGCATAACAACATACGTTGTTCCCTTTGTCATCGGTATGTTACTTACCCGAGATTCGATCGTCGGTATCTCAATACCTAGCTCAATCTAATTACTGGCAAGTCTCTTTACTCGTTATGTAATGCATCATCCCGCAACTAACTCATTAGTCACATTGCTTGCAAGGCTTATAGTGATGTGCATTACTGAGAGGGCCCAGAGATACCACTTCGACAATCGGAGTGACAAATCCTAATCTCGAAATACGCCAACTCAACAAGTACCTTCGGAGACACCTGTAGAGCACATTTATAATCACCCAGTTATGTTGTGATGTTTGGTAGCACACAAAGCGTTCCTCCGGTAAACGGGAGTTGCATAATCTCATAGTCATAGGAACATGTATAAGTCATGAAGAAAGCAATAGCAACATACTAAACGATCAAGTGCTAAGCTAACGGAATGGGTCAAGTCAATCACATCATTCTCCTAATGATGTGATCCCGTTAATCAAATGACAACTCATGTCTATGGCTAGAAAACTTAACCATCTTTGATTCAATGAGCTAGTCAAGTAGAGGCATACTAGTGACACTTTGTTTGTCCGTATTCACACATGTATCAAGTTTCTGGTTAATACAATTCTAGCATGAATAATAAACATTTATCATGAAATAAGGAAATAAATAATAACTTTATTATTGCCTCTAGGGCATGTTACCTTCAACCGGTGCGGTGGACGGTGGTAACGTTGGAGCGGCAGCGGTGGTTGAACTGGCTCGGGTACGGCGCACGTCGACATCCTGGAGGCAGCTCGGCCTCGGCTTCAACTACTAGCTGTGGAGGGCGTTGTAGTTGTGGTTGCGGTGAACAATGGCGTCAGGGTATCGGCCCCGGCGTGATGGAGGAGGGTGGCGGTTGATGGGTGGGATTGGGTGGCGGATGGAGGACGCCGGGGTTTCATGGCTGGTGGAGAGGTAGTTTTGGCGCCCACAGAGTACGAACGGGGAATCAGACGCGGGGCGGGGGGGAGGTAAGGGGAATCATGTTTGAGTCCGGGACGCACTTGTTTTTTTAACAGATGGGATGTGCTTGTTTGAAATTTGGGGAAACTACAAACTTTGCCCCCTGAGGGAGTCCTAGACTAGGGGGTGTCCGGATAGCCGGACTATCATTGTCCGCCGGACTCCAAGACTACGAAGATACAAGATTGAAGACTCCGTCCCGTATCCGGATGGGACTTTCCTTGGCGTGGAAGGCAAGCTTGGCAATACGGATATGTAGATCTCCTACCATTGTAACCGACTCTGTGTAACCCTAGCCTCCTCCGGTGTCTATATAAACCGGAGGGCTTTAGTCCGTAGGACATAACATACATCACAACAATCATACCATAGGCTAGCTTTAGGGTTTAGCCTCCTTGATCTCGTGGTAGATCCACTCTTGTACTACCCATATCATCAATATTAATCAAGCAGGATGTAGGGTTTTACCTCCATCAAGAGGGCCCGAACCTGGGTAAAACATCGTGTCCCTTGTCTCCTGTTACCATCCGCCTAGACGCACAGTTCGGGACCCCCTACCGGAGATCCGCCGGTTTTGACACCGACATTGGTGCTTTCATTGAGAGTTCCTCTGTGTCGTCACCGATAGGCTCGATGGCATCTTCAATCAACAACGCTGTCCAGGGTAAGACTTTTCTCCCCGGATAGATCTTCGTATTCGGCGGCTTCGCACTGCGGGCTAATTCGCTTGGCCATCTGGAGCAGATCGAATGCTACGCCCCTGGCCATCAGGTCAGATTCGGAAGCCTAAACTTCACGGCTGACGTCCACGGAGACTTGATCTTCGGCGGACTCGAGCCACAGCCAAGCGCGCCACACTATTACGATGGGCATGATCTAGCACTGCTGCCGAACAGTGCCTTGGTGGCCGCACACGAGTCCGCTCCGGCTCTTAGCTCGGAGCCGATCGCCCAGATCGAGGACCAGTGGTTGGACGCCACCTCGGGGGCTTCAACTTCCACGGCGATGGAGCCGAACACTAGCCTTGTCCCTCGCGAAATTCGTGATTCCGAGGTGCCGGACTCCTTGCCGGACTCCGGACCTCCTGCGCCCCTGCCGATCGAATCTGATTGGGCGCCGATTATGGAATTCACTGCCGCGGACATCTTCCAATACTCGCCCTTTGGCGACATCTTAGATTCACTAAAGCATCTCTCGCTATCAGGAGAGTCCTGGCCGGACTATGGCCAGGATGGTTGGGATACGGACGACGAAGAAATTCAGAGCCCACCCACCACCCACTTCATAGCCACTGTCGATGATCTTACCGACATGCTAGACTACGACTCTGAAGACATCGACGCTATGGACGACGATGCCGGAGACGAACAGGAACCAGCGCCTCTGAGGCATCGAAGACCACCTCGTCATACGACATATACATGGTGGACACCCCAAAGGACGGGGAC
Organism: Aegilops speltoides; assembly: GCA_021437245.1. NCBI lineage: Eukaryota > Viridiplantae > Streptophyta > Magnoliopsida > Poales > Poaceae > Aegilops > Aegilops speltoides. Next base: position 86,957,117 of record CM038143.1, on the reverse strand, counting down.
GGCGAAGAAGTAGCGGAGGCAGATTCCTTAAAGAAACAGCCCAAGCGCCGACGTCAGCGGCGCTGCTCTAAATCCCGCCACAGCAAGAATGGAGATTCCGGCATAGGAGATAATAATACCCCAGAGAGTGCCGAAGATAATCCCCTCCAGCAAGACTCAGCGCAGGAGGACGCAGAAGCAAGCCCCCACGAGAGGGCGGCAGGCGAAGAGGTCGAGGAGTATAACTATATGCCTCCCTCCGAAGGCGAGGCAAGCCTCAACGACGACGAATTCGTCGTGCCAGAGGATCCCGTCGAACAAGAGCGCTTTAAACGCAGGCTTATTGCCACTGCAAATAGCCGAAAGAACAAGCAGCAGCAGCTTCAAGCTGATCAGGACCTGCTGGCCGACCGATGGACCGAGGTCCTCGCGGCCGAAGAGTTTAAACTCAAACGCCCCTCCAAAAGCTACCCTAGACGCAAGTTGCTCCCCCGATTAGAGGAGGAAGCATACATACCTTCATCACCGGCGCACGATACGGCCGACCGACCACCCCGTGGTCGCGACAGAGAGGCATCTAGACCCTCCATAAAGACCGTACCCCGGCATTGCTCCAAAAGTACGAAGCCAAGAGGGAACGCGCCGGACTTGCGAGACGTATTGGAGGACAAAGCAAGGCAATCCAGATCCATCTACGGATCACGAGGGCGCCCCACGACCCGCGACGAATACCGTCGCGCGGATACTAATAACCCGGCGGGCCGAACACAGCAGACAACGCTCTCTCGAGTTGCGTCGTGATATTGCTCAATATAGAGGCGCCGCACACCCGCTATGCTTCACTGACGAAGTAATGGATCATCAAATCCCTGAAGGGTTTAAACCCGTAAACATCGAATCCTACGACGGCACAACAGACCCCGCGGTTTGGATTGAAGATTATCTCCTTCACATCCATATGGCCCGCGGCGACGATCTCCATGCCATCAAGTACCTCCCACTCAAGCTTAAAGGACCAGATCGGCATTGGCTTAACAGCTTGCCTGCAGAGTCAATTGGGTGTTGGGAAGACCTGGAAGCCGCATTCCTCAATAATTTGCAGGGCACGTATGTGCGGCCACCAGACGCCGATGACCTAAGCCACATAATTCAATAGCGGAGGAATCGGCGGACAATTCGGACACGGTTCTTGACAAAGAAAAACCAAATCATCGATTGTCCGGGATCAGAGGCCCTTGCAGCCTTCAAACATAACATCCGAGACAGTGGCTAGCCCGGCACAGGGACAGGAAAAGCGAAATCCATGGCAGCACTCACATCATTAATGACCGCTTTTGCGCTGGAGAGGATAGCTGGCTAGCTCGCAGCAATAACCTCAATAAAAATTCGGCAGTCCGGATACTAAGGAACACAACGGCAGGTCACATCGAAACAAAACAAGCGCCGCGTGCTTGGCGATGATAAGGAGGATCTGGTAGTCAGCGCCGGATTCGAGGCTCTAAACCGGTCGCGGAAGAAGCCATTCAAAAGAACCACTCCGGTCCGTCCAACTTGGACCGAATACTCGACCGCTTATGCCAGATACATGGCACCCCCGAAAAGCCAGCCAATCACACCAACAGAGATTGCTGGGTGTTCAAGCAGGCAGGCAAGTTAATTGCCGAAAACAATGACAAGGGGCTAAACAGCAACGACGAGGAGGAGACCCGACCGCCGAACAATAGAGGACAGAAGGGCTTCCCCCCACAAGTGCGGACGGTGAACATGATTTACGCAACCCATATACCCAAGAGGGAGAGGAAGCCCGCACTAAGGGACGTCTATGCGATGGAGCCAGTCGCCCCGAAGTTCAATCCATGGTCTTCTTGTCCGATCACTTTCAATCGAAGAGACCATCCGACCAGCATATGCCATGGCGGATTCGCCGCACTGGTTTTAGACCCAATCGTCGATGGATTTCACCTCACGAGAGTCCTTATGGACGGCGGTAGTAGACTGAACCTGCTTTATCAGGATACAGTGCACAAGATGGGCATAGACCCCTCAAGGATTAAACCTACAAAGACAACCTTTAAAGGTGTCATACCAGGTGTGGAAGCCAATTGTACGGGCTCAGTCACACTGGAAGTGGTCTTCGGATCCCCGGATAATTTCTGGAGCGAAGAGTTAATCTTTGACATAGTCCCATTTCGCAGCGGCTATCACGCTCTGCTTGGACGAATCGCGTTTGCAAAGTTCAACGCGGTGCCGCATTATGCATACATCAAGCTCAAGATGCCAGGCCCTCGTGGAGTCATCACGGTCAACGGAAATACGGAACGCTCCCTCCGAACGCTCTCTCGCGGCAGAAGTACAGAGCAGCCTTTTAAGGCAATTTTCGAGTCCGGCCATTAAACGGCCAGATACAGCAAAATGCGCCGAAGCAATACCAACCAAGACAACCTGGCACGATCAGAGCACGCGTGGAAATGTGGCCCTAACCCCCGCCCTCGCATGATTGCAAGAACAACCCTCCGCGTACGTCATTAAGCTTTGGAGATACCATGGGCGCAAGGGAAGGGGCGCGATCACAATGGACCCAGAGTGCGGCTCGACCACACCAGGGGCTCGCAAGTGCGCCTCTCTTTTTTTATTATTATTTTCCTTTTTTGTATACACAAGACTCCGTTAGCCAGTGGCCCTGTCCGGCGGTGAACCTGCCGAACTCACGATGCAACAGCCAGGGAAGAAAGAAGGCTGCGACGAACACTCAGGTGGTCTGAATTACGAACATTAAATTCGACTATATACACCAAGTCCGCAGCTCACCCCTAGAGGGGGACATGTTTCATTAGTCCAAATCCCTTGCTTACCGCACTATTTGTATCAGTCCGCACTCATAGCAGACTTCCTTTAATAAATAATGCAGCACTTTTCGACTGCAAATACATTACTTTTTATATATGTGTTCATTACAGGACATCTTGCACCCGTATATTTTGGTACGGTCTAATACACCAGAGGCTTATGTTCCCCACATTATGGTGTTATAAGTCCGAACACTTTCATTAGTTCGGCACCCCGAACTTATAGCATTATATGAATCGGCTCCGAATCATGTCTTGGGTCAATAGTTGGGTTTGCCCGGCTCCCACATTTTGGTGCCTTATGTTCCGTTCTGTCGGCTAAGGTGGCACTGGGAGAACCACTGCGATTGTGCCCCGGTTGAGTCGGGAGAGCGCCTCAGTGGAGAAAGCTAAAACTGACCGGCATGATAAGGCGAGAGACTGGTCGCTGTTCGAGAGGTCTTTTCGAGTCCTTAAAGGCTCACGCCGCTTCGAGCGAAGTTCCGGATATTTGTCCGACGAAGGCGTGGATAGCGCCCCGGATTCGGTGTTCCGAATACCAGGGGCTTCGCCAAAATTTAAAATTATAGAATTCTATGGCTAAGTGAGAGTGTTCAAGCACTATAAGTCCGGTTGCCTTGTTCGTTGTGTTGAGCGCCTCCCTAGATGGACCCAAAAATGGGAACAAGAGTGCTCAAGTTTATCCCGAACACCCTAGCACTAGCGGCTTGGGGGCTGAAGCCAACGACTTGCCATCTCTCAGATTTTATACACGGCCGCACAGAAGGTAATATTTTAAATTAAACAAGCGTTGCTTAATGCGCATATGAACATAGTTTTCAGCGCACAGGATAATACATAGCGAGTTTACTCAAAAATTACATCTCTGGGGCATTCATCCGCAATATCGCGGGCTCCCTTCAGGACAGTTTTATAATACATTTCGGGCGTACAATACTCCTTGCCCGGTGGCGGCGGTTAAGTGAGAAGCCTCTCCGCATCCAGCCTGCCACAGTGCACCTTTGTGCGGGCAAGGGCCCGACGAGCACCTTCAATACAGGCGGAGCGCTTGATGACCTCCACCCAGGGGCACGCATCCACCAGCCGCCGCACGAGGCCGAAGTAGCTCCCAGGCATGGCCTGTCGAGCCACACCGGACTATAAGGCCCTTCATGGCCTCCTCGGCTACCTTAGGAGTTCGACCACTGCTTCACTGGTCGCTTGGGGCACCGGATGGCGGCCTCGGCGTCTTGAGACCGAAGACCTTCTCCGTCGAGCTCCCTCCTCGCCACGATAGAATGCTGGCGGCATCGGACACACTACATGACAGATCATGAACGCATACGAGAGCTCGAATGCGGGTAAGTGTCGGGTAGTTCACATTAACATGCTTGCTTTGCATGAAAAATGCCTTACCGCCGCTATCTTCTTTACATCTTCAACCTCCTGAAGGGCCTTACGGGCCTCGGCCTTGGTGTACTTGGCACTTTCGAGAGCCGAAGCAAGCTCGGACTCTCGAGTCTTGGAGTCACGCTCCAAGCTCTCATGCTTCTCCATGAGAGCCCGGAGCTCTTGCCGTACTTCCGCCACCTGTGCCTCTTGCTTTTCTCGCTCTGCCCGTTCCGCGGCCGCCTTCGCCATGACACAGACCTCCTTCGTGGCTGCCACCTCGTCCGTGGCCCCTGCAATACCCATATTATCCTTGTTAATTTTATTGCAACCAAAATCCTTTTTTGTAAGGTAAATATTCAAAGTGGTGTTACTCACCTTCTTTGTCCTCGAGCTGCTTCTTGGCATGGCCGAGCTCTTGCTTGGACCGCTCGAGATCCTGTTTCAACGCACCGACCTCCACAGTCAGTGCGGCAGAGGTCAGCAGCGCAGCCTGCAAACCCATATTGACATATTTTAAGCAACCCTGCATATATCTTATTAGATCCTCAGTCCGGCTTTTCTTTCCGAACACCGAACTGAGCATCAGGGGCTACTATCTATGCGGTATTACATTACATAATTATAACTTCTTACCTCAAAGCCTGTTAGAAGGCTGCTGCAGGCTTCGGTCAGCCCGCTCTTGGCGAGCTGAACCTTCTGAATCACCGCACTCATGATAGTGCGGTGTTCTTCCTCGATGGAAGCACCTTTAAGCGCCTCCAACAAGTTGTGCGGCGCCTCCGATTGGATGGAGGCCGCCGGTGTCACGGTCTTGCCCTTCTTTCGAAGGGGCCGCCTGCCGGACTCTGGAACCACTGCAGGTTCCGATGTAGAGTCCGGCGCGAAGTCCGGGAGGCTGCCTGGCGGCGCCTCCGGAGCCTCCTCCTGATGGGTCCCTCTCTGGGATCCCACCTCGGCGTCCTCATTGGTGCGGGGGGTAGAGGCAGTCGGAAGTGAATCCACATCCGACGGGGCCAACGACCCGCTCGATGAAGTGGGGAGATCATCATCGGCCGGACTACGGACAGTATGCGGCATTAGTAGGACGCTATGTGACACGAAAGAAATTGCATATCAGGGATCTGGATACTTACGATCTTGCTGGAGGCCTGGCCCTTGAAGGCCACTCCTCCTCGCCAACGTTGGTGTTGGTGGAGCTGTCTGGGGGGATAGCTCTCCCCCTCTTGGACCGTTCGGCCTCCCCTATTGGGGAAGCCTTCCTCTTCCTCTCTCCCTCCTCCGGGAGAGAGTCTTCTTCCTCCTCCTCGTCTTCGGGGGAGGAGTCCGCCTCGTCGTCGGACGCTTGATTGCGGGAGCTCTTTCGAGTCCCCGTGGCCACCTTCTTGGCGTTCTTCTCCGGCACCACGTGCGGTGCCGGAACCAGCAGCCCTGCTAGACGGGCGTTCACTGGGTCTTCTGGCATGGGAGCCGGACAGATGAGCTGCACGGCCTTCTCCATCCATTCCTGCCAAAGGAAAAGAGAGATTGAGACCTTCTTAGAATCAATGTATTTACCACAAGTGTCCCGTAAAGGGGTCGAATCACTTACCTCGTCAGCTAGATGCTGCGAGCGAAATCAGCGATCTTCCGTCGCGGATGCGGGGGCTTCGGCGCCTTAAACAGCACCCTCCAGGCGCCTTCGTACGTCGTGTCGAAGAGCCCGCTTAGCGCCTGGTGCTGTTCCGGATTGAACTCCCACAGATTGAATGCACGTTCTTGGCATGGGAGAATCCGGCGGATGAGCATGACTTGGACCACGTCGACGAGCCTGTGCTTATTGCTCACCAGCTTCTGGATATAGGCTCGGAGTCCCGTCAACTCTTTCGGATTGCCCCACAGCAAGCCCTTCTCTTTCAAGGAGGTGAGCTGCGTGGGGATGCCAGATCTGAACTCAGGGGCCGCCACCCACGTGGGCTCGCGTGGCTCGGTGATGTAGAACCACCCCGATTGCCACCCCTTAACGGGGTCCACGAAGGCCCCTTCGAACCAAAGGACGTTTGGCAAATCCAACATGGCGCCTCCGCATTCCGCTTGCGTGCCCTTCACAACCTTGACAGCGTTGAAGGTCTTGAGCCCTGAGCCAAAGTGGGGCGGATGCGAGAGGAAGGCCTCGCACTACCGACGATAAGCGCCGAGATGTTGAGGATGAAGTTCAGCGCCAGATCGTGGAAATCCAGGCCGTAATAGAACATGAGCCCCCGGACGAAAGGGTGCAGTGGAAAGCCCAGTCCGCGGAGGAAGTGGGGAAGGAAAACTACCCTCTCATGGGGCCCGGGGGTAGGGATGAGCTGCCCCTCGTCGGGCAGCCGATGCGCGATATCGCCGGAAAGGTATCCGGCGCTGCGCAGCTTGGTGATGTGCTCCTCCTTAACGGTGGAGGCCAACCATTTGCCTCCGCTCCGGACATGATCGGAGAAGGTCGGCGAGATCGCGAGCTTAGGCGTTGGAGCTTGAGTCGCGGAGATGGATAAGCAAACGAGGAAGAAGGCGAGGTGAGAAGGTAAATCCTTATCCCTTATATATAGGCGACGAAGACTATCGTCCCCACCGCCTGGTAAAACTCGCTTATCTCCCAAGCGCCACCATCAATGGCACGGTTGGGTTACCCACGTCCGTATTGATGAGAATCCCGGAATAAGGGGAACACGATCTCTGCTTTGACAAGACGTGCCAAGGAAACCGCTTCGCTAAACGTGCTGAGGTGGTATAGTAAAAAACGATTCAAGTAAAAGCCTGGTAGCGGTGTGATGTCATGCCGCATAATACGTCAGCAGATTGGACTTGTGTACATTTTATTCTCTCTACGGTGGAATGTGGAATTTATTTTGCAGAGCCGGACACTATCTTGGGGTGCATGATCTTCTCTGGATTATTCAAGGGAGGAACCCGCCTTGCAATGCCGAACATTATCGCGTCGGACTTATCGTCATTGAAGCCTGGTTAGAGGGCTCTTGAGGAGTCCTAGACTAGGGGTGTCCGGACAGCGGACTATCATCGTCCGCGGACTCCAAGACTACGAAGATACAAGATTGAAGACTCCGTCCCGTATCCGGATGGGACTTTCCTTGGCGTGGAAGGCAAGCTTGGCAATACAGATATGTAGATCTCCTACCATTGTAACCGACTCTGTGTAACCCTAGCCTCCTCGGTGTCTATATAAACCGGAGGGCTTTAGTCCGTAGGATATAACATACATCACAACAATCATACCATAGGCTAGCTTTAGGGTTTAGCCTCCTTGATCTCGTGGTAGATCCACTCTTGTACTACCCATATCATCAATATTAATCAAGCAGGACGTAGGGTTTTACCTCCATCAAGAGGGCCCGAACCTGGGTAAAACATCGTGTCCCTTGTCTCCTGTTACCATCCGCCTAGACGCACAGTTCGGGACCCCCTACCCGAGATGCGCCGGTTTTGACACCGACATCCCCTCTTAAATTTTGGACCTACTGTAGGTCGGGGGTAGGACACTAATCCCAGGTGTCCCGAAAAGTGGGCGGGAGTGATTTCGGCCGAGCGTATGTGTGTTTAGGCGGCCATGGTGTATGAATGTTTTTCGGAGGCGGTTGCGTCTAGATGAAGTTACAAACCTACCCCGGTTTAGATCTATAGACGTCGGGCTGGTAGGCTTCATGGGTCAGAGTTAGAGAAGTAATTTCCTTCTACCAAACATTGGTCTCATGCGGTTTTGGGTGAGTAGAGGCTCTTTTGGTGCTTAGTTCGAAATTTTGAAACAGAAGCATTCATGTTTAGAGTACTCTTGAACTTTGAGGATTGACCTAAATAGACAACGCTAAATTTGACCTTGTATGTTTGAAAACCTCATTAAATTATGTAATTATTTTTGAAATTTTGACACTTGAAAATCCTATAACTATGATTATTTTGGAATGGAGGAGGTAAATTTGAATCTATTTTGGACATGACTATATATGCTATTATGTACAAAAGCAGAGCAAAGATTGGTGCCCCCATAATTTAGGTATGATTTACAAATGCCATGATCTCGAATTCAAATAATTGAATGGACTTTATGTTGAATTCGAACTTTTTAAACCACCTTAAGTTGAATTCAAATGTATGCTAGTTCCTAGCTAGCTATTTATAATGTCCATTGTGTGACTTTTGTATGTATAATGTGCTTTACACACACAAAATGAACCATACTCACGTTTATATTCAAATTGCTAAAGCGATGCATTATCTGGGGTTCAAAATACTGACTCTGTGGATTAGTTATGTTGGATAATAACGTAGACATGCTCAAATTTGAGAGAATATATATGTCTGATGGATCAATTACCGTTCCTTACGCGAATTGCAAATATCATGATCCCATCCTAATATTTGGATACAATTTGTAATTTTCCTCAATGTGTACATCAGCCTTTTACGTGAGTTTCACTCTCCATAGGCTCCTCCTCACACATGCTCTGACTTTCTCTCTCACACATACGCGCACACAGTGTATATCCATCGGTGGTCTCTCACACATGCTCACACACTCTCTCTCGAGGTGTCTTTCTCGTAGACATGCTCTCGATATCACACTCCCTCCCTCTCGGAACCATTTACGACTGTTTTCACTAACCTTTATCACAAGCACTCTTCCTCTTAGATGCATACACACGCACAATACCCATCAACCCTTTCTATATACATAGACCCGCCTACATGTCTCCCGCACGCACATTATCTTTAGGCATGTCTCACACGCATTGTCTCCAACTCTCTTCCTAATTGACGAGTATGATTCTAGCAGAGCATTCTGTAGGGTGCCCCTTAAAGTTAGTTTGGATGAATGGTAATATTAGAGATAAGGGGTTACCTTAGTCCGAGGACCTAGGGTTACAAATCCTAGCCGGCTTTGTCAATGGACACAGAGTCCTTCATGACTCTGGTATCTTTGTCTTTTACGACTAGTCCTCCATGGGTCTCCCTGAATGCATCATAGGCCAACCAATGTGGCGCAGGACGGAACCGAACCAAGGGCCTCACCTCGGCCCACCAGACCTCACGTGGTGACACACCTTCTGCCGCGAGGTCTCGTTATCTTCTCACACCCACACATACCAACACAGACAACACACAAAATATTTTCTCCTCATGCCTCTATCCCCTCCCCCTTGCATATACACACTCAAGGGCATCTCTCGCCGTGATATCCTATTCATCTCTATCTATCTCTAGACCTCTCTCATTTCTCATGCTATTTCTCCAACATCGGCCCCTGCCGGCCCCTCTATCCATGCCTCTCTCAAATACGTAATACATACACATACCCTCTCTAGGCCCTGCCAAATACGTCAACTAAACATTCACACATGCTACATCACGTACCCCATTGATCTAAAAAGCCCTCTCTTCATGTTTATTTCACATACAACATTCCTTTTGAATAAAACCACACAAAGTGTGGCCAAAAAATTATTTTAGAATTTCTACATATATACAACATTACAAAGTTATATGGAGGAGTATGAACGTTAGTTTGCATTGCATGGTGCACCCAATGATAGTTATTCCGCATTGTGAATTTTTATGTTTTTATACTATATATAAAGTTATGAAGGCTTCATAAGGATCCTTGGGGCAAGCCTTGTTCAGGCTAGTGTAATCTATGCACATGCACCAGGTGTTGTTCTTCTTCAGGACAAGGACCGGGTTGGCCAGCCACTCGGGGGGAAACACTTCCATGATGAAGCCGGCCGCGAGTAGCTTGGCAACCTCTTCACCGATGGTTCTTATCTTCTCTTTCGAAAAGTGACGTAGGGGTTGACGGACGGGCTTCGCATCCTTGAGGATGTGTAGTTTGTGCTCGGCGTACTCCCTCGGAATTCCCAACATGTCCTTTGGGGACCATGCAAAGATATCTCGATTCTCATGGAGGAAGCCGATGAGCCCGCCTTCCTATTTGCTATCGAGGCGGGCGCCCACGACGACGTACTTGCTGCAGGTGGGGTCTTTTGGGTTTAGCTTGATCTTCTTGGTCTCCTTGGACGACTGGAACGAGGCCTCGCTAGCTGGCTCCTTGGCCGAAGCCGGTATAGCCGGCGTCTCATTGGCTAGCGCGAGAATCCGGTCGAGCTGGCGCCACTCCTCAGCTATGATCAGTGACTCGGCCAATCGGGCGCCGGCATGAGCGCTCTCCAAGGACTTGCGGTAGTCGCTGTCGACGGTGATGAGGCCCTTAGGACCCGGCAGCTTCATCTTCAGGTAGGCGTAGTGGGGAACCGCCATGAACTTGGCAAGCGTAGGCCGGCCCAGCAGCGCATGGTACGCACTGGACAGGTCCACCACCTTGAACCAGATCGGCTCGTGCCGGAAGTGATCGCTCATGCCGAAGAGGACACCGAGTTGGATTTGGCCAATCGGGGAGCAGGAGAGACTTGGCACAATGCCGTGGTAGACCGTTCGGGATGGCTCCAGGTCCTTGGCCTCAAGGCCGAGCTTGGTCATGGTGTCGCGATAGTGGATGTTGATGTTGCTGCTGCCATCAATGAGGACTTGCGAGAACTTGCAGGTGCGCCTTGCGGTGACTATGGTGGGGTCGAGGGCGAGGGCATAGCCACCCGGGTTCGCATGACGGCCGGGTGGTCCTCTCGGGTCCAGCAGATCGGGTGTTTCGACCAGTGCATGTACTCCGGCTTGGCCGGGATGATGGTTGAGGGAGTCCCGGATTAGGGGGTGTCCGGACAGCCGAACTATCATCTTCAGCCGGACTCCTGGATTATGAAGATACAAGATTGAGGACTTTGTCCCGTGTCCGGATGGGACTTTCCTTGGCGTGGAAGGCAAGCTTGGCGATACGGATATGTAGATCTCCTACCATTGTAACCGACTCTGTGTAACCCTAACCCTCTTGGTGCCTATATAAACCGGAGGGTTTTAGTCCGTGGGGCGAACAACAATCATACCATAGGCTAGCTTCTAGGGTTTAGCCTCTCGATCTCGTGGTAGATCTACTCTTGTACTAACCATATCATCAATATCAATCAAGAAGGAGTAGGGTTTTACCTCCATCGAGAGGGCCCGAACACAGGTAAAAACATCGTGTCCCTTGTCTCCTGTTACCATCCGCCTAGGCGCTGATTCGGGACCCCCTACCGAGATCCACGGTTTTGACACCGACATTGGTTCTTTCATTGAGAGTTCCTCTGTGCCGTCGCTATCGGGAAGGATGCCTCATCCCGTCTTTAAAGGCGGCCTTTGTTGCTAAAGGAGCTTTGGCTATCGGCCAAACTCTCTGGCTAGGCGGTTTCCTTATGACCGCCTGTCCGGCCGCCACGCCGACGATGACTTCTCGGGTCATCGAAAGAAATCTTCACATTGGATCCGATGGAGCTCTCTTCCTTAAACGAGCTCTTGGATCGCATCGCCGCCCTCGGAGTCGCTACAGACTACGATCAGATTGGGCCTAAACCCGATCTGAGAGAGATTAACTCTCCCCAAGTTACCCACCACGTTGCTGTGGTAGAGGAACAATACGACGACCCTTCTTCTATCTTAAGGACTAGCTATGTCCGGATTCCCGATCCCTCCATGCCGGATTCCCGCGGAGAGGAGGATGTCACTCAAGCCCTGAACCTAAAGTCAGGCAGCGGGCTAGACTCATTGGATAACATCCGAGTTCGGAAACTACTTGGCCCCTGAGTTTTAAAGTGGACAGGGTTCCGAATTTAATTCCACCCGCCCACCCAAACATAAGCGATCTATCCCAAATCCAGCAAGAGCCCACAGAAATAGTACACCATTACTGGGCCAGATTCCTCCTGGTTATGAACAAGATAAAGGACTGTCGCGAGGAGGAAGCAATTTCATTCTTCTACAATAATTGCACGGACAAGGGAATCCTCAACGCCGTAAGTCGTCGTGAAATTACACACTTCGCTGACTTAGCGTCCATAGTACGAAAGTACTGTGCGATGGAAAGCGCCTGAAAACCGAAATCAATTTTTGGGACAATCCGGCCCTGAATACAACCCCAGTCCAAAATAAAAGGGTGCATTATCGCCAGGCACCTGGGTTAAACACCAAAAAGCAAAAACCCTCTATAGGGCATGGAACCGCACTGGAAGGATGGCTCAATGGACCCTGCAAAATTCATAGTACAGAGGGTGCCACTCCAACTCACAACCTTAGAGCATGTCGGATACTACGGCAGGTGGCCAAAAGTGGCGAAGAGCTTCTATCTCCAGAATACCAGTCCAAGGATACCAGTACGGTATTAACAGTCTTCAAGACTTTCACATCAAATAATATGCGGAAATGAACACTCCGCAGCCTTGCCGAAGTCTACCAAGTAGCAACAATAAACCCATGGAGTGACACGGCTATTACCTTTAATGCCAGTGACGAACCTAAATTCCAAACAGCCAGAGCACCAGCCGCATTGGTCCTCAGTCCAATAGTGGACGGCTTTCGCCTTACCAAGGTACTCATGGACGGTGGCAGCGGACTGAACCTCATCTATGAGGAAACCCTCTGAAAAATGGAAATAGACTGGAGCCGCATTGAGCGAAGCAGCACAACCTTTAGAGGAATAATCCCCAGTCGGGAAGCATGTTGTACAGGAAAAATCACACTGGATGTGGTGTTCGGCACGCCGGATAATTACAGGTCCGAGGAGGTCACGTTCCAAGTGGCCCCGTTCAGCAGCGGATATCACGCTCTACTGGGGTGAGAGGCATTCACAATTTGTCAAGCTATACCCCATTACGGGTACATGAAGCTCAAAACGCCCGGCCCTAACGGAATCATCACTCTTGCTAGTAACCCGGACATAGCACTCCGCACTGAAAACAAGACAGCCGCACTGGCCCTGGAGGCACTATCCGAAGCCCTAGCAGCCGAGGAACTCACTATGCTACGCTCCACGGTGAATAGGGACGATGTGATACTCGATAAGAGATCCAAGTCCACCTCCTTTAAACCAGCGAACGAAATAGTCAAATTCCAAGTGCATCCAACGGACCCTACAAAAACGGCCTCCATTGGGGCACAATTAAACCTTGATGTAGACGCCGCACTACAAGAATTCCTACGCGAAAATTGGGACATCTTTGCCTGGCACCCTTCAGACATGCCAGGAATCCCACGCCGGCTGGCCGAGCACAGCCTAAACATCATAAAAGGATTCAAGCCAGTCAAACAGGCTCTTCGGCGTTTCTCCGAACCCAAGAGACAGGCCATGGGAGAGGAACTAGCCAAATTATTGGAGGCCGGATTCATCAGAGATATAAAACATCTGGACTGGCTAGCAAACCTGGTGATGGTACCAAAGAAGGACAAATCTTGGCGCCTATGCGTCGATTTTAAAGACCTCAACAAGGCTTGCCCAAAGGATCCCTTCCCCCTCCCCCGCATCGATCAAATTATCGAAGCTACCGCAGGACACGATTCATTGTGCTTCCTCGACGCATACTCCGGCTACCACCAAATTAAGATGGCAGAGCCCGACCCGGCCGCAACGACATTCATCACCCTATACGGCCCATTCTGCTTCAACACAATGCCCTTTGGGCTCAAAAATGCCGGTGCAACATATCAGCGCATGATTCAGACATGTCTTGCAAACCAGATCAGGAAAACAGTGGAGGCATACGTAGACGATGTGGTCGTCAAAACCAAGCACGTCGAAACTCTAGTAGACGACTTGAGGCTCACGTTCGATAATCTCCGAACATATGACACTAAGCTTAACCCGGAAAAATGTGTTTTCGGCGTACCAGTCGGAAAGCTCTTGGGCTTCATTGTATCCGGTAGAGGAATTGAAGCAAACCCAGCCAAGATCTGAGCTCTGTCACAATTGGACATCCCAAAGGACCTCAAACAAATACAAAAATTGATGGGATGTGTGGCGGCTTTAAGCCGCTTTATCTCCCGTTTAGGAGAAAAGGCATTACCCCTTTATCGCCTCCTCCGACGCACCGAACACTTCGCGTGGACGGATGCCGCCACGGCCGGACTCGAAGAAATAAAAGCCATATTGGCAACAAACCCAGACCTGGCCGCGCCCAACATAGGCGAACCAATGCTATTATATATCGCGGCAACTCATCAAGTGGTGAGCGCGGTGCTCGTTGTCAAACGAGAAACGGACGGACACAAGTTCCCCCTTCAAAAACCAGTTTACTACATGTCCACTGTCCTGACTCCATGCAAGTCATGGTACCCGCATTATCAGAAGATAGCGTACGCGGTGTTCATGGCATCCCGGAAGCTGCGACACTACTTTCAAGAGTGTTCGATAGTAGTAGCCTCCGAAGTACCTCTTAATGACATTATAAACAACCGCGACGCGACGTGCCGGATTGCCAAATGGGCCATTGAGCTCCTCCCGTTCGACATAACCTATAAGCCACGGCGAGCTATTAAGTCGTAAGTTTTGGCCGACTTCATCGCCGAATGGACTGAAGCTGAACTCCCTAAAGAGTACGGCGCATATTTCAACTGGATCATGCACTTCAACGGCTCCAAAATGTTGGCTGGTCTGGAAGCTGGCGTCGTCCTGGCGTCCCCAACCGGAGATACGGTTCAATACATACTCCAGATAATGTATACAGACTCCAACAACGCAGCCCAATATGAGGCCCTTCTACATGGCCTCCGAATGGCAGTCTCCATGGGCATTCAACGCCTAGAGGTGCGTGGGGATTCGAACCTCGCGATATCCCAAATAAATGGAGACTTCGATGCCAAGGATCCGAAAATGGCAGCTTATTGCAACGCCGTCCTAAAAATGTCAGCTTGGTTTGAGGGGCTCGATTTTCACCATATAGCAGGGATAACAACCAGCAGCAGACGCGTATTACGCATTGGCGCAAAAGCGATGCCGTCCTCCCAACATCTTCCTAGAGAGGCTGTTCAAGCCATCTCATACTATGGGAGGAATCCGGAAATAATAACCCGGACCCAACCGACCGCCCGACACGAACATTCTCGACACAATCGGCGGTTCGCCAACGCAGTAAGATCCTCATTACGTAATAATGGCAGTCATTGCCCGTGGGCGGAACCATTCCTAGCCTACCTAACCAGGCAGGAACTTCCCGAGGACCAAAACGAGGCCCGCTGCATAGTGCGGCGATCTAAAGCCTATAAGGTCCATGAGGGAGAGCTTTACAAGAAAAGCACAACCGGACTCCTTCAAAGGTGTATCTCCGAAGAGGAAGGGCGGAAACTTCTGGCTGAAATTCATGCTGGACTCGGCGGGCACCACGCCGCAGCCCGGGCCCTTGTAGGCAAGGCCTTCCGTATAGGATTTTATTGGCCGACGGCCCGGGCAGATGCCCAGGACTTAGTCCAACAATGCGTCGGTTGCCAGCTCTTTCCTAATCAAAGCCACATGCCACCCACCGCCCTCAAAATTATACCCATAACCTGGCCCTTTGCTGTCTGGGGGCTTGACATGGTTGGACCCCTTAAAGGAGGAACCCACAAGCAAAGATACCTACTAGTCATGGTGGATAAGTTCACCAAATGGATAGAGGCCAAGCCTGTCAAGACGGCTGAATCCGGACCGGTGATAGACTTCATATCAGGGGTCGTACACCGTTACGGCGTCCCCCATAGCATCATCACTGACAACGGCACAAACTTTACTGCCGACGAGGTTAAACTCTAGTGCAAAAACATGGGCATCAAACTCGACTATGCTTCAGTCTATCACCCTCAAACTAACAGTCAAGTTGAGCGAGCAAATGGTCTAATCATGAGCGGCATCAAACCCCGATTAGTGCGATCCCTTAAGGAATCTAACACGCACTGGCTAGAGTAACTCGACTCCGTACTCTGGTGGCTGTGGGCCACTCCAAATCGCACGACCGGATTTACACCATTCTTTATGGTATACGGCGCAGAGGCAGTTCTGCCCTGTGACATAATTCATGACTCACCTCGCGTGCGCATGTACGAAGAAAGAGAAGCTGAGCTCGATCAGCAGGACAGTTTGGACGCATTGGAGGAGGAGCATGACGTGGCAAAAGCCCGTTCCGCATTCTATCAACAGCAAGCTCAAAGATATCAAAGCAGAGAAGTACGGGCCAAAACTTACAACGTTGGCGAGTTAGTTCTACGCTTGCCGGACAAGAAAAAGGACAAACTCAAGCCGAAATGGGAAGGTCCCTTTATCATCGACCAAGTCCTGACCGGTGGAGCGTACCGTCTGCGAGATGCATCGGATAACCGACTCGAGCCGAACCCATGGAACGCAGCCCGTCTCCGAAGATTCTACGCCTAGCGTCGGATTCTGAGTTTGTCTCCTTCCTCCGTCTATATTTTACATATTAGCTGTCTTTTGTTTCTCTCCTTCTCCCCCCTTTTTCCTATTACAGCCTTTGAAAGCTTGTTCGCACACACTTGACGCACTATCCGTGCTCACTATACCTGGGGGCTTCTTTAACAGAAGCTTACTTATACGGGCTTCATGCCCAACACATGTGTCACACTTTCGCATGTACCTTTTATTCGCCATTATATGCATCGATATGACTTTAGTTTTGGCCAAGCTGGGTTGCCTGGCTCCTGTGCTTGCCCCTACATTCCCGATTGTTCGGCTAGGCGGTAAAGGGAGCACCTCTGCGATTATTCTTGCCGGTCGACGGATGTGTACCTCAGACTGGGTGAAGCCGAAAGCTAGCGTTCTTAAGGGAATATTCGGTCGGTGAACTAAAAGACAATTTCCTACCTATTTATTCATCTGCCCCCAGATGCTTTTCTGCTTTTTTCGCAGTCCGGACATGCACATTAGGGCATGCATCCCAGGGAAAGGAACCCCTAACGGAACTATTCTCCCTGGAAGATGTTTCTTACTAACCATGTAATACAACATAACTAGTTGGGCACTTGTCTGATAAAGCACTAATGACCCCTACGCCTGGTCTCCATGCATGCCCTGGTTCTTATATAACCGCGAGGGTACTCGGATACACTCCAGACTATTGGGTCCCGAGGTTGAAGCGAAAAGCTCCGCTATGACAAACGGTCTACAATCCGGCTGGAAGGCATTTTACATGTCATCTTAAATTACATAGTCAACTTGACTGGGCATATTCCTCTTCAATGCCATCCAGCAGGCTGTCTAGTTCTGATCCCCTTTGGGAATACTTTATGCCAATTCTACTTGGCCTTACACTAAGCTCACAGGGATCTCCTTCCCATCGGGCCCCGCAGGTCCGACCTCGGCCATGTGGTTTGGGTCAGCCTTCATGTACCGCGTCTTCACCATGGCCCAGGCCTCCCTGGCGCCTTGACGGCAGGCCGATATCTTCCATAAGCGGAAGCGCTGCCACGCTCCCTGAAGCCTCTCTGCAAGCTCTCCAAGACCTTCGGGCAGGGAGACAGATGGCCACAATGCCTGGGCGACGCCTTTCATCACCTGCCGAACTCGTTCGTGCAGTTGCAAGAGCTCAGGAAGAAGGTCACCCGTAGAACCGGGCATCTCCTCTGTAGGACGGCCTATGAGCATACCTACAGACATAACTATGTTAGACGACTTCCTCGCCAAACTCTTTTTCAAAGTCCGTTCAAGCACTTACTAAAAATGCCGCATCGAAGCCGCTGATTCTCCTGAACGGAGTCACATAGCTGGGCACAAACATCCTTTAGTTCCTCACCCAGCTGGGTGTTGGCATCTTGGAGATTATTTTTCTCCTGCCTCACCCTTGTAAGCACATTCTCACCGGCCTTTAACCGGCGCATGAGTTGTTGCTTGTCCGGATCTATCCCGGCGCCATCTGCAATATTATTGTCAGACTTAGGGTGCGTTCGGAGGCTCTCCAGCTCCACGCTTCACAAATTTCTAGAGGGGAGCTGAGCCGAATAAGTTTGGGCCAAGAAGCTAGAAACGAGAAGCTCGACCAGCCGCCAGTGTAAAAACATGAAGCACCAAAAGCCCAGCTCCACCGATTGAAAAAGGAGAAGTTCTCCCAAATTACATACAACTGCCACCGCCAAGTGAGGGCAGATCGAACCGGTACGCTCGCAGGAACATATCGCTCGATGGAATCGGTACCCTGTGCTCCTTCTCTCGCTGAAAAGCCAAGGTGGGCTGCCTCCAACCGTCCCATTATGGCGCTAAGGCAGGCCACCCATGCTGCCAGCCCATAGTGGCAATGGGAGAAGCCAGCGGTCGCTGCCGAACGAAGCTGTCTCGCTGCATGGAGTGAGAAGCTGGGATGGGAAGCTGGAATCGTGGAGTTCGTGGAGTTGGGAGGAGATCAGAACAGGCCCTTATACACACGCTGCACTTCACAAATTACTTATCTTTTGAAGCATATATTACTAGAGGGGGCCTCTTTGGCTTCCCCCACTACGGCTAGTGCGACCTCAAGTTGGGCTTTGCACTCCTCCAGCTCCTGGGGCAGTTGGGTATTCTTTTCGGTAAGATCCTGCACAACAAATGATCCTTAAATCAGTTATTCTAACTATTTTAAGTCTCGAGGGCTACTGGCATATATAACTGTCAAATCTTCTCACATGTATGTCTTTTACATACTGCTCCGTGGCTATGGCTAGACCATTTTGAGTGGCACGGAGGTGCGCATCTCCCGAATTAAAGGCATCCAATGTCTCTGGGGAGAAACACGCGTCAGGAAGAGCTGTCCGGCGGCGCCTGTGATTCATGGCACTCTCCACCTCGGAATTGGTGGCAGATAACCTGTCGGCATCCTCTGTCAGAGGAACATCTGACGCACACCCCGTGTTCGCCTCCACTTTTGGACCTGGCTTTGGAGCTTGGCGAGCGGAGGACTGATTAGCAACCTCTCTGGATACAGTCCGGCGAGCGCTCTTCTCCCTGAAAAGGCACGAGCGTTAGTATGCCTCCCAGGAATAAAGCCGGGGAGTAAGGTGACGCACTACACCATTGCGCCGGAGTTTCGATCCGGACCGCACTTCTTTAGCCTCTTTGGGCGTCTTGCCCTTGTTGGCCAGCCGCCGCGGGCTCGGCCTTCCGCCTCAAGGGCGCCCCCTGCAAAACACCATTAGTATACGGTGATCGAAAACATGCATGGATGGGTCATTTTCGAAGTATCGGGACTTCGGTCTCAGTTACCTACGAGGCGGGAAGTATTCCGGGGTAATCGGCCGTAATGGCGACCAAGGCATTATCGATGCTCAGTTGATGGAAAACCCCGTCGATCAGCTCCACCGATATGTCCGGATCCTCTTGGGAGGTCGGATCGAGGAACCGTTCCGGATCCTCGGGTTGTGGAGGTGGGCTGTTTATATCCTTTACGGCCCGGCGCAGTTCCTGCGCCAAAATCACAAAATGAGATACTTGACTATGGGAGTACGGATCGGATAGGCAAAAATGAATGTCCGCTTACCCAGCTTGGAGGATTGTTCATAGAAAATCTGCCCTGCGGATTGATGCGGATGAATTCCTCCTCTTCTCCCTTGTACAATGCGGACAAGATCTTCGTCAGATCGGCGACCGATCCCGGCCCCTTACGGCCGCAACGATTGGCATCATCCTCCCCGTTGAAATCCCACATTGGGTGGCCTCTATACTGGAGCGGCTGCACCCCCCGCATAATGCATATGGCCATGACTCCCATCATGGTCAGTCCGGAATGAGCTAACAACCTTATCCGGCTCATCAGGTAAATGACGCGTCCTGTCGTCTTCCCTCACGAGGGCTCGTGGGCGCTTGACTTAGGCGTTTCTTCAAAGGAGTGTTATTAAACTCGGGGAGGCCGACCCGAATAGGGTCCGGCAGGGGGACATCTTCTATATAAAACCATGCCGAAGGCCAGTCTTCGGACGCCTTCTTCGGGATTCTGGACAGATATCCGGTCCCGACGATGCGCCATAGTTCGGCTCCGCCCACTTGATATATCGACCCCTCTTGAGAACGGGGCACAAGACAGAACAGCTTCTTCCACAGTGCAAAATGAGGCTCGATGCCCAAAAATAGCTCGCAAAGGGCCACAAGGCCCGCGATATGCAAAATGGAGGCAGGCATAAGGTTGTGCAACTGGAGGCCATAGAACTCGAGGAGCCCCCAGAGAAACAGATGAATTGGAAATCCGAGCCCTCTTATCAAATAAGAGATAAGGGATACCCGCTCTCCTTTGGAGGGGCTGGGGACGTTCTCCACTTGCTTTCCGCCCTTGTAAGTGGCGAGTCCGGCTCGAACCGGGACCATGAAGGCTGGGGAAGAAATCCCTTGGTTTGGAGCGCCACTAGCTCACTGTGCGGGACGGAGCATCTCTCCCAATCTCCAGGCTGAGGGATGGGAGGGCGAGAGGAGGAGCCGCGTCGACTGTCCATGATGGAATGGATTTCTGTCAGATGCGCTCTGATGAATGCTCGCGGAGGGAGGATGGTGTGATTTGGATCTAGATCCTCGTCTCTTTTATAGACAGCTCATTTGCGCAGCTAGGGGGGTAAACGTAAAAATACCCTGACTTTTCACATTCGTTCAACATGTGGAAGACGGCCATTATTGGGCGTGGAAGCCGAGGAGCGCAATATTCATAGGAAGCCGAACGCTATTCAACAGGTACACAGGATTTGGAGAAGAACCCGCCTTGCAATGCCAGAGACAATCTACGCGCCGGACTCATTGCCATTGAAGCCTGGTTCGGGGGCTACTGAGTGAGTCCCGGATTAGGGGGTGTCCGGACAGCCGAACTATCATCTTCGGCCGGACTCCTGGATTATGAAGATACAAGATTGAAGACTTCGTCCCGTGTCCGGATGGGACTTTCCTTGGCGTGGAAGGCAAGCTTGGCGATACGGATATGTAGATCTCCTACCATTGTAACCGACTCTGTGTAACCCTAACCCTCTTCGGTGCCTATATAAACCGGAGGGTTTTAGTCCGTAGGACGAACAACAATCATACCATAGGCTAGCTTCTAGGGTTTAGCCTCTCTGATCTCGTGGTAGATCTACTCTTGTACTACCAATATCATCAATATCAATCAAGCAGGAGTAGGGTTTTACCTCCATCGAGAGGGCCTGAACCTGGGTAAAAACATCGTGTCCCTTGTCTCCTGTTACCATCCGCCTAGACGCACAGTTCGGGACCCCCTACCCGAGATCCGCCAGTTTTGACACCGACAATGGTGTTCACCTCTTTCCAGAACAGGCGCTCGCTACGCTTGTCATCGCCGAGGCTGGTGAAGATGACGTAGCTCACGTTCTGGTTGGGATAGACATCATCGCGCATCGCGCCGTTGGCCGAGGGCGGGGGCGGAGGAGGCGGAGCTGGTGGCCCTGCTCCCGGAGCGGGAGCCAGAGGCGGCGGGATGTCGCCCCTCATGATACGCTTGGTGATGGTGCACTGTCGGAGTGTGTGCGTGGACGACCTTGCGCCACCGTGGTGCTTGCATGGAGTGTAAAGCATCTCCTCGAAGCTCATGGTGGGTTGCCATGTCGTCTTGTTGGCCGGTGCTACGTCTTAAGCTTGTGTTGGTTTTCCTTGAAGAGGAAAGGGTGATGCAACAAAGTAGCGTAAGTATTTCCCTTAGTTTTTGAGAAACAAGGTATCAATCCAGTAGGAGGCTCCTCAAAAGTCCCACGCACCTACACAAACAAACAAAGAACTCGCAACCAACTCAATAAAGGGGTTGTCAATCCCTTCACGGCCACTTGCGAAAGTGAGATCTGATAGAGATAGTATAATAAGATAAATATATTTTTGGTATTTTATAATATAGATGCAAAAAGTAAAGATGCAAATAAAAGTAGATTGAAAGCTTATAAGATAAAAGATAGACCCGGGGGCCATAGGTTTCACTAGTGGCTTCTCTCAAGATAGCATAAGTATTACGGTGGGTGAACAAATTACTGTCGAGCAATTGATAGAAAAGCGAATAATTATGAGATTATCTTGGCATGATCATGTATATAGGCATCACGTCCGCGACAAGTAGACCGACTCCTGCCTGCATCTACTACTATTACTCCACACATCGACCGCTATCCAGCATGCATCTAGAGTATTAAGTTCATAAGAACAGAGTAACGCATTAAGAAAGATGACATGATGTAGAGGGATAAACTCAAGCAATATGATATAAACCCCATCTTTTATCCTCGATGGCAACAATACAATCGTGCCTTGCAACCCTTTACATCCTTTGGGTAAGGACACGCAAGATTGAACCCAAAGCTAAGCACTTCTCCCGTGGCAAGAAAGATCAATCTAGTAGGCCAAACCACACTGATAATTCGAAGAGACTTGCAAAGATAACTCAATCATACATAAAAGAATTCAGAGAAGATTCAAATATTTCTCATAGATAAACTTGATCATAAACCCACAATTCATCGGATCTCGACAAACACACCACAAAAAGAGTTTACATCAAATAGATCTCGACAAGAGATGGGGAGAACATGGTTTGAGATCCAAAAAGAGAGAATAAGCCATCTAGCTAATAACTATGGACCCGAAGGTCTGTGGTAAACTACTCACAACTCATTGGAGGGGCTATGGTGTTGATGTAGAAGCCCTCCATGGTCGATTCCCCCTCCAGCAGAGCGCCGACGAAGGCTCCAAGATGGGATCTCGCGGATACAGAAGGTTACGGCGGTGGAAATTGTTTTTCGTTGGCTCCTAGGATGTTTTCGGGGTACGTGGGTATATATAGGAGGAAGAAGTACGTCGGTGGCCGCTCGAGGGGACCAAGAGACAGGGGGCGCACCCAGGAGGGGTGGGCGCGCCCTCCTATCTGCTGGCCGCCTCAATTGCTTCTTGACTTGAACTCCAAGTCCTCTGGATCACGTTCGTTCCAAAAATCATGCTCCCGAAGGTTTCATTCCGTTTGGACTCCGTTTGATATTCCTTTTCTCCGAAACACTAAAAAAGGCAAAAAAACAGCAATACGGGCTGGGCCTCCGGTTAGTAGGTTAGTCCCAAAAATGATATAAATGTGTAAAATAAAGCCCATAAACATCCACAAGGGGTAATATAATAGCATGGAACAATCAAAAATTATAGATAAGTTGGAGACGTATCAAGCATCCCCAAACTTAATTCCTGCTCGTCCTCGAGTAGGTAAATGATAAAAATAGAATTTTTGATGTGGAGTGATACCTAGCATAATTCTCAATATAATTTTCTTTATTGTGGCATGAATGTTCAGATCCAAATGATTCAAAATAAAAGTTCATACTAAAAAAAGAAATAGTAATACTTCAAGCATACTAATCAAAGCAATCATGTCTTCTCAAAATAACATGGCTAAAGAAAGTTCATCCCTACAAAATCATATAGTTAGGCTATGCTTCATTTTCGACACACAAAAATGTTCCCAAATTCTACACCCCCGATGACAAGCCAAGCAATTGTTTCTTATTTAAATAATCTCAAACTTTTTCAACCTTCACACAATACATGAGCATGAGCCATGGATATAGCACTATGGGTGGAATAGAATATGATGATGGGGATTGTGTGGAGAAGACAAAAAAAGGAGAAAGTCTCATATTGACGAGGATAATCAACGGGCTATGGAGATGCCCATCAATTGATGTCAACATGAGGAGTAGGGATTGCCATGCAACGGATGCACTAGAGCTATAAACTAATGCTCAACAAAAGAAAACTAGTGGTTGTGCATCCAACTTGCTTGCTCACGAAGACCTAGGGCATTTGAGGAAGCCCATCGTAGGAATATACAAGCCAAGTTCTATAATGAAAAATTCCCACTAGTGTATGAAAGCGACAACATATGATACTCACTATATGAAAAACATGCTACTACTTTGAAGCACAAGATATGAGACTCACTATATGAAGAACATGGTGCTACTTTGAAGCACAAGTGTGGAAAAAGAGATAGTAACATTGCCCCTTTTTATTTATTTTTTTCCTTTTTTTTCCTTTTCCTTTTTTTTATTTGGCCTTTCTTTTTTTCTTTTTTTTCTTTGGGACAATGCTCTAATAATGATGATCATCACACTTTTATTGATTACAACATATGAACAAGATATGACTCTATATGAATGCCTCCGGCGGTGTACCGGGATGGTGCAATGAATCAAGAGTGACATGTATGAAAAATTATGCATGGTGGCTTTTCCACAAATACGATGTCAACTACATGATCATGCAATGGCAATATGACAAAAGTAATGTATGTCATGATGATAAACGGAACGGTGGAAAGTTGCATGGCAATATATCTCGGAATGGCTATGGAAATGCCATAATAGGTAGGTATGGTGGCTGTTTTGAGGAAGATATAAGGAGGTTTATGTGTGATAGAGTGTATCGTATCACGGGGTTTGGATGCACCGGCGAAGTTTGCACCAACTCTCAAGGTGAGAAAGGGCAATGCACGGTACCGAAGAGGCTAGCAATGGTGGAAAGGTAAAAGTGCGTATAATCCATGGACTCAACATTAGTCAAAAGAACTCATATAATTATTGCAAAAATTTAGAAGTCATCAAAAATCAAGCACTACGTGCATGCTCCTAGAGGGATAGATTGGTAGGAAAAGACCATCGCTTCGTCGGACCGCCACTCATAAGGATGCACAAGCGGTACACTTCATGTTTCAAATTTGTTACACAACTTTAACCATACATGCATGCTACGGGACTTGCTAACTTCAACACAAGCATTCTTTAAATTCATAATCACCCAACTAGCATGATTTAATATTACTACCTCCATATCTCAAAACAATTATCAAGTATCAAATTGATCATAGCATCCAATTCACTTCCTATGATAGTTTTTATTATACCCAACTTGGATTCCTACCATTCTAGGACCAATTTTATAACCATAGCAAATACCATGCTGTTCTAAAAGACTCTCAAAATAATGTAAGTGAAGCATGAGATACTAGCAATTTCTACAAAATTAAGCCACTGCCGTGCTCTAAAAGATATAAGTGAAGCACTAGAGCAAAAACTATCTAGCTCAAAAGATATAAGTGAAGCACATAGAGTATTCTAATAAATTCTAATCAAGTAGGCTTATCACAAAAGGTGTGTACAGCAAGGATGATTGTGGTAAACTAAAAATCAAAGACTAATATAATACATGACTCTCCAAGCAAAACACATATCATGTGGCGAATAAAAATATTTTTTGTTGCGGACACGCAAAAGGCTTGCGTGCCGATGTATTAGAGGAAGGAGAAATAGTACAGGGTGTCCAGCCGCAGGCCGCGTTTACATGGGACGATGCAACTGTGCCTGGCAGGCAAGAAAATGTCGCACTAAGGAAGACAACGCCCTACATAGGAGATGAAACTATTTCCAAATATGTGGCGAATAAAAATATAGCTCCAAGTAAAGTTACCAATGAACAAAGACGAAAGAGGGGATGCCTTCCCGGGGCATCCCCAAGCTTAGGCTTTTGACTATTCTTGAATATCTTGGGGTGCCTTGGGCATCCCCAAGCTTAGGCTCTTTCCACTCCTTATTCCATAGTCCATCAAATCTTTACCCAAAACTTGAAAACTTCACAACACAAAACTCAACAGGAAATCTTATAAGATCCGTTAGTGAAAGAAAACAAAACCACCACATAAGGTACTGTAATAAACTCATTCTTTATTTATTTTAATGTTAAACCTACTGTATTCCAACTTCTCTATGGTTTATAAACTATTTTACTAGCCATAGATGCATCAAAATAAGCAAACAACACACGAAAAACAGAATCTGTCAAAAACAGAACAGTCTGTAGCAATCTGTAACTAACGCAAACTTCTGAACTCTAAAAATCCTACCAAAATAGTAAGTCCTGGTAAATTTTTCTATTTATCAGAATAAAAAATAATCAACACAAAATCACATTTATGTGATTTAACAAAACTAATTTCGTGCGCGCAAAGTTTCTGTTTTTCAGCAGATTCAAATTAACTATCCCCATAGGTTATCCTATAGGTTCTACTTGGCACAAACACTAATTAAAACATAAAACACATCTAAACAGAAAGTAGATGCAAAATTTATTACTAAACAGAAACAAAAACAAAAAACATAAAGAAAATTGGGTTGCCTCCCAACTAGCGCTATCGTTTAACGCCCCTAGCTAGGCACAAAAGCGAAGATAGATCTAAGTAGTGCCATAATAATAAGCTAGATCTTGAAAACTCATCTCATATTCTCCACGTTCAGCAGCAAGTTTTCTTTGAGGCGAGAAAAAGTAATCAAAAGGGCTAAATTTAGCGGGACAAAAGTCCCCACGATCAATCTTAGGAGGAACGGGTTCCTCCTTTGGCCCTTCATAATGCACAACTAATTCATCACTATAAGCATTCTTTTGGCAAAATCTCGTGAGCCTATACTCAAGAGAGTATCCTAGCTCATTATTTCGAAGAGCAAAATCATTATTAAGTTCGGAAATTCTATCAACCAAGACATTGGTAGGGACCTTTTTTCTATGGTTTTCATTGAAAGCAACATAGTCCGAAGATTGAAAACGCCTAATTTCCTCTTGATCAAAGAGGACCGCCTCTTTGGGAGGACGACCAGCGTCCACCCTATAGTGCGCAAACATTTCCTTGGCCTCTCTTATTATAAATCTAAACTCATGAGCCAAAAAGATAGTAACAACACGCTTAACAGAAGGATGCTCAATATTGGAAAATTCTAGGAAAATTCTTTGTATGCAAGGATGCATATGCATAAATTGTCTTTCAAGTTCAACTATAAGCATAGCGATAGCATCCGCAAGACTACTAGTTCTATGAAGAATAGAACCACCCATGGAAGGTAAAGCACCGACACAAGTAAGTAAATCTTGAATAACACCTTTTCCAATAATGTTACCACTACCGATTCGAAACTTCTTAGCATGCAAGATAGGGGGTTCTTCAGCCGGAGCCTCAGAATTTTCCATGTTATCATTATTGTCCATATCGACGATAATCTCCCCAATTTCAGACATAATGGCAAACAAAAGCAAGGAGGAAGAAAGCAAGCGAAAGAGAGGGACGAGAAGATTGGGAAAGAGAGGGCAAATAAAACGGCAAGGGTGAAGTGGGGGAGAGGAAAACGAGAGGCAAATGGCAAATAATGTAAATGCGAGGGAGATGAGTTTGTGATGGGTACTTGGTATGTCTTGACTTGAGCGAATACCTCCCCAGCAACGGCGCTTGAAATCCTTCTTGCTACGTCTTGAGCTTGCGTTAGTTTTCCTTGAAGAGGAAAGGGTGATGCAGCAAAGTAGCGTAAGTATTTTCCTCAGTTTTTGAGAACCAAGGTATCAATCCAGTAGGAGGCTCCTCAAAAGTCCCACGCATCTACACAAGCAAACAAAGAACTCGCAACCAACGCAATAAAGGGGTTGTAAATCCCTTCACGACCACTTGCGAAAGTGAGATCTGATAGAGATAGTATAATAAGATAAATATATTTCTGGTATTTTATAATATAGATGCAAAAAGTAAAGATGCAAATAAAAGTAGATTGAAAGCTTATATGATAAAAGACAGACCCGGGGGCCATAGGTTTCACTAGTGGCTTCTCTCAAGATAGCATAAGTATTACGGTGGGTGAACAAATTACTCTCGAGAAATTGAGAGAAAAGCAAATAATTATGAGATTATCTAGGCATGATCATGTATATAGGCATCATGTCCACGACAAGTAGACTGACTCCTGCCTGCATCTACTACTATTACTCCACACATCGACCGCTATCCAGCATGCATCTAGAGTATTAAGTTCATAAGAACAGAGTAACGCATTAAGAAAGATGACATGATGTAGAGGGATAAACTCAAGCAATATGATATAAACCCCATCTTTTTATCCTCGATGGCTACAATACAATACGTGACTTGCAACCCTTTCTGTCACTGGGTAAGGACACCGCAAGATTGAACCCAAAGCTAAGCACTTCTCCGATGGCAAGAAAGATCAATCTAGTAGGCCAAACCAAACTGATAATTTGAAGAGACTTGCAAAGATAACTCAACAATACATAAAAGAATTCAGAGAAGATTCAAATATTTCTCATAGATAAACTTGATCATAAACCCACAATTCATCGGATCTCGACAAACACACCGCAAAAAGAGTTTACATCGAATAGATCTCCACAAGAGAGGGGGAGAACATGGTATTGAGATCCAAAAATAGAGAATAAGCCATCTAGCTAATAACTATGGACCCGAAGGTCTGTGGTAAACTACTCACAACTCATCGGAGGGGCTATGGTGTTGATGTAGAAGCCCTCCGTGGTCGATTCCCCCTCCGGCGGAGCACCGGCGAAGGCTCCAAGATGGGATCTCGCGGATACAGAAGGTTACGGCGGTGGAAATTGTTTTTCGTTGGCTCCCTGGATGTTTTAGGGGTACGTGGGTATATATAGGAGGAAGAAGTATGTCGGTGGCCGCTCGAGGGGCCCAGGAGACAGGGGCGCGCCCTCCTATCTCCTAGCCGCCTCAATTGCTTCTTGACTTGCACTCCAAGTCCTCTGGATCACGTTCGTTCCAAAAATCACGCTCTCGAAGGTTTCATTCCATTTGGACTCCATTTGATATTCCTTTTCTTCGAAACACTGAAATAGGAAAAAAAAATAGCAATACGGGCTGGGCCTCCGGTTAGTAGGTTAGTCCCAAAAATGATATAAATGTGTAAAATAAAGCCCATAAACATCCAAAATGGGTAATATAATAGCATGGCAAATCGAAAATTATAGATACGTTGGAGACGTATCAGCCGGCTCAGCCGCGGGGGCCTGCTCGGTGGCCGTGACGAGGCGGTTGTTGTAGCGGGGGTGCTGCAGATCGGCCTTGCGCTTGTTGTTGTGCTGGCGGCTGCTCTCGCCGGCCGGCTTGGGAGGCGGTGCCGGCTTCGTCTTGCCGGCTTCATCCAACACCACCTAGATCTTCATGGCAGAGTCGGTCTTGGCGTACTTGTCCGCGATGACCATGGGTGCGGGCATGGTGGTTGGTTCAGAGCGCAGGAGCTTCTGCTTGAGGAGGGTGCCATCCCGACAACCGTTCTTGAAGTACTAAATGGCTTGGACCTCGTGGGCATCCTCGCAGCTGTTCCGGAGGTCGGTCCAGCGCGCGAGGTACTCGCGGCCAGTTTTCGTCGGCCCATGCACGCACATGGTGAGTTGACTAGGGCGGCCGGGTCGCTTGTAGGTGCCGGTGAAGTTGCGGACGAAGGCCTGCTCAAAGTCGACCCATGCGTTGATGCTGCCAGCTGGCAGGCTATTCAACCTTGAGCAGGGCGTACCGCACGGCAAGGCGGTGATTGCCGCCTGCGATGCCGATGGCTGTGGTGTAGTCGATGAGATAGTCCTTTGGCTTGACGGTGATGTTGTACTTGGGGGGTGTCGCGAGGCAATGTGAACCCCTTGTGGAAGGGCTCATCCCGGATGCACGGGCCAAAACAAGTCGGCCCAACAACATTGTCTTCCTCCAGCTCAAAGGAGAGGGCAAGCTAGTCGAGGCGATGGCGAGCGTCGGCGTCGTTGATGGCGCGCAGGCCCAGCCGGCTTGCGACGAGACCGCGGGGCGTCGGTTTGGCCGAAGCCGAGTTGCCACATCGGCCGGATGGCGGAGGAGGTTCTTGCAGGCGCTGGCCTCTAGCGGTCGCCTCGTTGCCCAGGTCGTCTCCAGCCGTCATGGCGCGGGTGCACTGGGTTCACCTCTGGATGGATTGAACTTTGTTTGGGGGCGGAAAAGATGCCATGTCCCCCTGCCCGGGCTCCTTGGAACGCTGCAAGACGGATCCCGCGGGACGGTCGAGGCGGTCTTGCTGCGTGTTCTCGACGTCGAGGAGGTCGTTCATGTGCCGTAGGCACTCCTGCAGCTGCTCGCCCTGCAGCTGCTCCAAGCCAACGGCGGCCGCTTGCGCGGCACACATGTTCTTGTAGGGGGTGTCGTAGACAGCTACCGCACCGAGGGCGCGGCCAATGACGGCGCCACGGTTTTGCACCTCAGCAATCCAGCTGGGCTTGGCAGCGGCCGGCGTGAAGCCATACGCGGCGTCGCGCTCCTGCTGGGCGGACTCCAACCGGCGCTGCATAGTAGCGAGCGTTGTGGCCTCGTCTAGTAGGCGCTTGCGGCCCTTCTCAAGCTAGGCCAAGGTTTACGCGACGTTGGTGGCATTGGTATCGGTGAAGATGGGGACGCTGATGTTCTGCATCATGGCGCGTAGCGGGTCAGGCACATTGGTGCGCTCCGCTACGACCCTGGCAGCGGCGGCCATCTTCGCAGTGCTAGACGAGGTGGAGCCGGTGTCGGTGGTGAATACCTCCATCCGGATGCAAAGATCTGCCGCCCCGGCGGAAATGTCGTCGCTGAGGGGGACGGGCGAGTCGGAGACGTCGAGCACCCGCTGGGGTACTCGTCGGCCGCGGGCATCTCGGAGATGCGCAGCGCGGTGAAGGAGGTGGCGAGCGCATCGACGACATCGGCCGCAAGCCTAATGGGCTCGGGGGACATGCAACGCTCGATGTGCTTGTCGGAATCGGTGAAGGGCCCCGTCTGGAACATGGCTCCGGCCGGGACCTCAAGCTGCCCACGATGGGCATCAACTGTCATGGTGGGCGCACGGCAGATGCCAAAGGATGGCTACAGAGAGGGATAGGCTCGAGGGCACCAGTGGCCTCCAGAGGTGAGGTTGGCATGAGCGAGCATGGGACGCAAGACATACCCAGGTTCGGGGCTCTTCGGAGAGATAACACCCCTAGTCCTGCTGAGGTTTATGTATGGAGTATGTAATAGTACAGAGTTGCTCCTAGAGCTGTTTGGGGGAGGAAGGAAGGCAGGCCAGGGCTTACACTGCTCCTTCTCCTCGTGTGTGTTCTGCTAGTGGTCCGATCACGTGTCTAAGAGTCGACCCCTTGCATGGAGGCCTCCTGGGGGGTTTTATAGTTCAACCCCTAGGGTTACAATTGTAAAGTTACATGGCCGTGGGGCCGGGATGTCAGTGTCTGGGAAGCCGGTGCTGGGACCCGCCGGGTGCCAGGATTTGCCGGGTTCTCCGGACGCGGGCCCTGTGCGCCAGGGGGCACTGTTATCCGTCTTATTGTGCGTCGCAGAGTGGTTGGGCTAGCTCGACTATAGTGGTGCATCGCCTGGTCGCCATCGTCTTGCGTCAGCAGGACGAGGGAGGCACTGTCGCCATGCCGGCCCTGGTCAGCAGAGTAGGTGGGCCACTGTTGCCGCGCTCCTGCCGGTCAGAGGAGTGGGTGGGCCA
The DNA here is from genome assembly GCA_021437245.1 of Aegilops speltoides. Classification (NCBI taxonomy): domain Eukaryota; kingdom Viridiplantae; phylum Streptophyta; class Magnoliopsida; order Poales; family Poaceae; genus Aegilops; species Aegilops speltoides. Next base: position 86,925,738 of record CM038143.1, on the reverse strand, counting down.
CTGTAGCCATGCTCTTCTACTTTATGGGGACTTGACCAGCCGTACGCCTTGGATGGGACGAAAGCTGACCCGAGGCCGGGTTGAGGAAGCCTTGGCTTGGCAGAGGCAGCCGGCATGCGCCAGCGGGCCCGGCCTTGTCGCGGTCTTGGCTGGATTGCGGGGTTGGCCGAATTGCGGGGCTTGGCCGGGTTGAGGAACCCGGCCATGCGTAAGCCGGATTGAGGGGCGAAGCCGGCCCCGATGTTTTTGAAAAGTGTTCTGCTGCCTGCCCAGGGTTCATCCCCCCGACAATGTTCTCCTACTGGATTGATAACCTTGGTTTCATAACTGAGGAAAATAGTTATCTCTACTATACAACATCATCCCCCCCTCTTCGGGAAAATCCCAACGCAGCTCACAAGTAGCAAGGACGTGTTTCACTAGAACCTCACTACATCTGGATCCTTCACAGTTGACTCTATGTACTGTGTGCTTACACATTCAGAGGTTTCGGTGGATAATAACAAGAAAATTTGATGGTCAAAGATTCCACTAAAAGTTAAAATCTTCATGTGGTATCTTCAAAAGAGAGTTGTCGTAACCAAAGAGAACCTCTCCCGTCACTATTGGCATGGAAGCAAGAAGTGCATTTTTTGTACTCATGATGAGACAACCAAACACCTCTTTTTCCGGTGCAAGTTTGCGCGTTCTACGTGGTTAGTCATGCGAATAGTGTTCCATTTGCATCCGCCCACAAGTGTTGCCAATATTTTTGGCTACTGGTTGGATGGTATTCCAAATAGGTTCAAAACTCTAATAAGGGTGTGAGTGTATGCATTAATTTGGGGTTGTGGCTATGTAGAAATGATTTGGTTTTTGAGGGAAAAAACTCCTCTCATTTGGAGGTTATTTTTGGTTTTACGCACTTCCTTCGAATGTGGTCCACACTACACTGAATAGAGTACCTATTCAAGGTGGTGTGTATGTGGTTGGAGTGGGTGGCCAAGGAGGTTTCTAGCATACATTGGATGGCAACATAATCTCTGGATCGGTCCACCACCTCCTTCGACATAGGCATAGTGTCGATCTTATATGACTCTACTGTTGCCGATACGTCGTTTTTTTTTCTTTTGCCATTTTTTAGTATTTGGCTGTGTGCATCTTAGTCATGCAGAGGCCGGGTGCTTCTCATCATTCTTTGTATCTTCTTGATGCTACATTTTGAGTTAATAAACACGCCCTTTATCGAAAAATGTACAAGGGACATCTTTGAAAAGCCGTTTGTTCGCAAGGGGCGAGTGGGCGCGAGTTCGGCGGTTGCTAATTAGCGACCATCATTTTTTTGAAAGGTTGCCAACTGGGATTTTATTGAGAATTCAATAGGATTACATTAGGATTTAAACAATTTTGGAAGGTTATTGTGAGAAATCTTTTGTTGGTTTTTTAGGAAGGTGATCTCACATTAGGATTTAAACAATTTAATTAACACCTACCAAAGAAAGCACAAAAAAACCAAGTGGAATATTACAAGGAATTAATTTGATTTTTACTGGAAGGGTGAAAAAACCTGCGTGCAGGGGTGGTGGTTGGATGTGGAGGGGAAATAAATCGTGGAGGCGAAAAACCAACTGTGTATACCGGCCAATCAACTCTCATTTTAGGATTATGAGTAGAGATTTGGTAAGATATGAAAATATATGTGATTTAATAAGATAAAAAAAGATATGTTATTTTTGTTACATTAGAAAAGATTTGATTATCATTTAATAGTGGAGATAATGATAACAATAAATGGCAGCACATTAAGAAATATCTTAGTTTGTTTTGGAAGGTTATCGAGAAAAATCTTATGTATGTCTATTAGGAAGGTGATCTCACATATATTGTGTGACTTTTGAATTCTTAATTACCTATTATTTAAGTGATTGAATTGAATCCGCACCTGCCATAGCATGCATGAAACAAGATCTACCTTAATGAGAGTTGGTATTTTAATGGGAGGGAGAAAATAAACCAGTGAGAGGGGTGGTGGGAGGGGAGTCGGAAAAAACTGGACAAAAATAAACCGGTGAGGAGAAGCTACCAACTCCCCGTTTAGGAGTAGAGTAATCTCTGAATTCTTAATTACTTATTATTTATGTGATTGAATTGAATCAGCACCTGCCATAGCAAGCACGAAACAAGATCCCATTAATGGGATTTGGCCTTTTATAGGAGGGAGAAAATAAACCAGTCAGAGGGAGTGGTGGAGGTGAGGCGGAAAAATACGGGATGAAAATAAACCGATGAGGAGAAGCTACCAACTCCCCCCTTAGGAGTAGAGATAAGGTGTATTTTTCTGGCACAATGACCAAGGCACAAAATTATAGATAACTTAGAATGAAATTATCATTAATTAATTCATTGGTTAGCTGCAGGTAAATCAATAATGCAAGGAAAAGAAGAGATACAAGCAATCGAGAGAGAAGCTTTTTTTTTCAAGAGGGAAGATACATGCAATCGGAAAAGAGATACTTTTGATTTTTGGAGGACTACAAAGGAATTACGATAAATTAGAAAAGATGCAGTTTTATTATCACACTAAAAATGCAGACGCTCACATACATGCACATACACTCAACCCTATGAACGGGGAGACTAGTTAGGTAAGGTGAAATCAATGAGATCAACCACAAAAAATCATTAGACATTCCGAAAAGTTCTGAAATTATTTGACAACATACCCGCGGGGTGTGTCTACAACTCGAAAAAAATCAGCTCAAAATTCTATGTAAAGTTAGAGATTCAAAAAAGGAAAATTCAAATGTGAATAGTGGCAGCTTTGGGTGAATAGTATTTTGACATTATTCACATCCGATTTGTATTTTTTTTCTATTACTGTAAGTCGAATTAAGAGCTGAAACTTTTCGAGATTGTACATCATAGATCAAATATTGTTGTGTGTCTACAATTTTTTTTAAGAATGTTTGAACATGTTTTTTTAAATGATCTCATTGATGAGATGCTACACTAGTCTTCCTCACCCTATGAACGCACACGCACACCTTAACCATAGTCCCATATGAATGCACATGCGGGTTTTCTCGTTTTCTTTGTTTCCTTTTTTGCCCAAGTTTTTCTACGGTTTTCTTTTTCTCTTCGGTTTTCTTGGTTTTGCTTTGTTTTTTTATTTGTCAACACATTTCAACGTTTTTCTTACACATTATACATGCTTCGTATATATCAAAACATTTTTAATACACGCTTAACATTTTTCTAATATATGATTAAGAGTTTATTACATATATGTTTTCATGTCTACTGTTCTCAAATATATTGTTTTCACACATATCTAAAACAATTTTAAATACATCTAATACATTTTTAAATACAGGTCTAATATTTTCATATACATGATTAACATTTTTTCAAATATATGTTATGATGCCCATTTTCATACACATTGTACATTTTGTATTCATATAAATATTTTGTATACATGTTTTAACATTTTAAAATATATTATTAACATTTTATTCATATAGGTTTTACTGTCTACTGTTTTCATACAAATTGTACAGTTTTGGTATAGATCTAAAACATTTTAAATACATGTTTAGCATTTTTTAAATATATGTTTTGATGTCTACTTTTTTCGCGTGCATCATACATTTTCTTATACACCCAGAATATTTTTTATACATGTTTAACATTTTGTGTGAATTACACGGACATTTTTGTACATTGTATAATTTTTTAGAAACACGTGAACAATTGTTAAATGACACAAACATTTTTTTTAAAGCTATCAATATTTCCCTCCTTTTCCCGCTAGAATAAAAAATCCTGTATTTTCGGAAAACTTGCGAATCTCCCCGTCAACCCTCCAGCACCTAAAAGGAAGATGGAAAATTTTGGGATAATGTAACAAAAAATTTAAACTGCGTTAAGATTTTCAAATTCTCGATTTTATTTTTTGGAACTAAATATGATAATTTTTTAGTTCAAACATATAAATAGAAGTTACAGAAAAGAAGAAGAAAAAGAAGGACGAACAACTGAATGCAGCGAAGAACTAAATGGGCCGACCCACTACTACCTCTCTTCAGGCGATCGCGAACTAAATGGGACGAGTCATCAATTTTTTCGGTAAAGGTTGTCCAGAGAGTACTAGAGAGGTGGAAAAACTTTGTCTTAATGTGCATAATGTATCTTTGAATGAAAAATACTTGTGAATGCCTTCTGATGTTGGAAGATCAAAGAATGATACATTCAAATACTTAAAAGATAGAGTGTGGAATAAAATTCAAGGATGGATTGAGAAGCTTTTGTCTATGGGAGGGGAGGAAGTATTGATTAAATCAGTCGTGCATGCTATTCCAATATAACACTACTAGAAAAAGGGCTATAGATGGGATTGACACTAATGGCGCACCAGACAAGTGGTGCGCCATTAATATACTAATGGCGCACCACCTTCTGGTACGCCGTTAGTGTTGAAAGTACTAATGGCGCACCTGGCCCAAGGTGCGCCATTAGTATCAAATTTTGTTTTGAATTAGTGCGCCTGTCCAAACATACTAATGGCGCATCTAGGCGAAGTGCGCCATTATTAGTTGTAACAAGTAATGGCGCACCTGTCGGGAAGTGCGCCACTAACGTTGTTATTTTTATTATATTTTTTATTCCTATTTTTGCAAAACTACTAATGGCGCACTTTTCCACCGTGCGCCATTACTAGTTTAAACTAGTAATGGCGCACTGTGTAGCAGTGCGCCATTAGTATGTTTTTTTGTTTTTGCAAAACTACTAATGGCGCACCACCAGATGGTGCGCCATTAGTGACCTGGATTACTAATGGCGCATTTGTGGTTGGTGCGCCATTAGTAAGGGGGCAGCAACAAGATATTTTGGACAGCCTCTCCTCCCACACGCACTTTCTCCCCACTTCATTCTCTCCACCGCTTCCTCCTTGTCTCGGGTGCCTCCTCTTTTTAACCTCATTTCGACGATAGATTCATTCAAATTAAGTGGTTAAATTACCTTGTTTTGATAGGTAAGTAAGGGGGGAAGCTATATTTATGTTGTTCTGCCTACAACAATGTGCACATGCACTTTTTATGGCCTAGCTAGATCTATGTATGTTCGTGGTGTTGCATATGTTTGTGGTGTTGCATATGTGTTTGTGTTTGGAGGTGTACCGGTATTTGAAATGCGATAGTTGCCAATATTTTGCCGGAATGTTGATTCATTTCCGTTTCGGCGAGAATTTTGGCATTAAGGATTCTTTTTGGTCCTATTTTTAGGGAAAGTCATGCCAAATTTTTTTCTTGGTTCTAAAATATCATTTTGCTCTACCCCGCAGGCGACCATGGTCCGCACGATGATCGAAGGCATCGTGAATAGGTTTTTGAGGTCCGTGAAGGCCGAGATGCTTCAAAAGAACGAGACAGAGATAAGATGTCCGTGTCGAAGATGCAAGCTGAAGAGCCTTATTGCGGACCCGGATTCCGGGCAGGTGCGGGACCACGTGCTCTTGCGTGGTTTCATGGATGGCTATCGGTGACAAGGTGATCAAGATGACTACGAAGTCGTCCATGGGGGCCGGGCAAGAAATGAGGAAGGGCAGCAAGACAACCACCACGGCTCGGTCGGGCGAGAAGACGAAGAATCCCCAGGAGATGATCACGACGGTGATGCTGTACACAGTCATCATGTAGAAGATGCAGGACATGATGATGAGGAAGATGCCGGAGCAGACGACGGGCATGATCATGAAGATGATGATGCCGGCGGAGTAGACGACGTTGGACCATCGATGGGCTGGGTGCAGGACCCTCATATTCAATAGCTGCTTCTCAAGCAGACGGATAACGCAAGAGCTGCCGCCCAAGAGAAAGCCAAGATGGATCAACTTGAGTTAGACGCGGTTACTCCATTGTATGAAGGATGCAGGCCCGAGGATACCCGGCTGAAAGTAACATTAATGGCTCTGGAGATGAAGGTAAAACACAAAATGACCGACGCATGCTTCGACGAGAACATGTCATTCTGGCACGAACGTCTTCCCAAGGGGAACAAGTGCCCGACCAGTTTGGAGGAGGCGAAGAAAATCGTGTGTCCTCTGGATTTACCGCACGTGAAATACCATGTGTGCATGAACAATTGCATCATTTATCGGGACGAGCACGCGGAGTCTACCATATGTCCGATGTGCGGCGTCACTCGATACAAGAAGAGGAAGAAAGCTCCTCGAAAAGTGGTGTGGTACTTTCCGATCACTCCTCGTCTGCAGCGGTATTTCGCGGACCCTAAGGTAGCAAAGCTCCTGCGTTGGCACGCGGATAGGGAGGAGAAGAAGCGAGAAGATGACGCAAATGATCCGGAGATAGATAAAAAAGACAAGATGCTGAGTCACCCTAAGGATGCAAGCAAGTGGCAAGCGTTGAACTTCGAATACCCAGAATTTGGGAACGATCCAAGGAACATCGTGCTGGGCGCGAGCACCGATGGAGTCAATCCGTTTGGCAGCGAGAGAAGCACATATAGCACCTGGCCTGTGTTTGTGTGGATGTACAACCTTCCTCCCCTGGTTGTGCATTGAAGGGCCGAAACAACCAGGGAACGACATCAATCTGTATCTGGGGCTGCTGAAAGAGGAGCTTGACACGCTGTGGAGAACGCCAGCCAATACGTGGGACGCCACAGAGAAAGAATATTTCCCTATGAGAGCCGCACTGCTCACGACGGTGCACGACTATCTCGGTTACGGATATCTCGCGGGGCAGGTAGTCCACGGATTTTCTGGATGCGTAAGGTGAATGTATGACACAACGTATCGCCAGCTAGATAGAGATCACGGGTCTTCGAAAACCGTGTTCATGGGACATCGAAGGTGGCTTCGCGACGATGACCCGTGGAGGAAACGCAAGGATCTGTTCGATGGTGAAACCAAACCCCGAAAACGCCCGTGTACGAGGAGCGGCGAGGAAATAAACAAGCTGTTGAAAAATTGGAAAGACTGCCCACTGCCGGGAAAGAAGCAAAAGGCGCCAGAGCCGGGAAAGAAGCAAAAGGCGCCAGAGCCGCTGCTGAAGGTATGGAAAACGAGGTCTGTTTTCTGGGACTTGCCATACTGGAAGATCCACCGTGTGCCTCACAGCCTTGATGTCATGCATATCACGAAGAACGTGTGCGAGAGTCTGCTTGGTACCCTGCTCAACATGCCAGAGAGGACCAAAGATGGGCCAAAAGCAAGGGCAGACTTGAAATCAATGGGCATCAGGCAGGAGCTTCACGCTAATGATGATGATGATGATGATGATGATGGCGAAGCAGGACACAGAAAGTCATCGCAAAGGCAAAAAGGCCAAGAAGACCGGAAATGACTACCCTCCCGCGTGCTTCACTCTAAGTCAGGAGGAGATCGAGCAGTTTTTCACCTGCCTCCTAGGAGTAAAACTTCCTTACGGTTACGCGGGGAAGATAAGCAGATACCTAGACCCAGCGAAGCAGAAGTTCAGTGGGATGAAGTCTCACGACTGTCACGTGCTGATGACGCAGATACTTCCAATTGCAATCCGTGGGATCATGGACGCGCACGTCCGTGAAACGCTATTTGGCCTATGCAACTTTTTTGACGTCATCTCTCGGAAGTCGATTGGCGTGAGGCAACTCAGAAGGCTACAGGAAGAGATCGTGGTGATACTATGGAAGCTTGAGATGTACTTCCTGCCCGCATTCTTCGACGTTATGGTGCATCTGCTGGTCCATATAGTGGAGGATATCATCCAACTCGGGCCGACGTTCCTGCACAGCATGATGCCGTTCGAAAGGATGAATGGTGTCATCAAAGGATACGTTCGCAACATGTCATGTCCAGAGGAAGTATAGCGGGGCTTTCGATCAAGAGTGCATCTCCTACTGCACGAATTATCTAGGCATCGAGAACCCCGTTGGTCTGGCCGTCAATAGGCACCTCGGCAGGCTCGCTGGATGGGGTCACCGTGAGGGTCTCCGCGAAATGCATGTCGACTTAGAGGGTCGACTCGCCGACTTTGAAAGAGCAAACCTAGTTGCGCTACAACACATAGACGTGGTCGATCCTTGGGTGGTAGAGCACAAAACCTTTATTAAGAAGACATACAATGACCGTGGCCAAAAGAGGATGGACGGAGATATAATCAAAGAGCACAACTCATGTTTCACGCGTCGGTTCAAGCAGAAGCTTTTGTCGTACCCTTTACATGAGGATTCTTCCGCGGAAGAACAACTCATATTCGCCTTGTCACAGGGCGCCGAGCACAACCTCATGACCTATGAGGCGTACGATATAAACGGCTACACATTCTACACCGAGGCCAAGGACATGAAGAGCGATGGTTATCAGAACTCCGGGGTAACGATGGAATCCCACACCGGTAATGACAAGGACAGATACTACGGAAGGATCGAGGAGATCTGGGAGCTGAGCTACGCTGGAGAGAAGGTCCCGATGTTCCGTGTCAGATGGGCGAAGAGCGTCCTAGAAGAAGACCGGTATTTCACCACCATGGTTATTCCCGAAGCCAAATCCAAGACCGCGGGCGCAAACGTCACCGCGAAAAATGAGCCATGGGTACTGGCTTCCCAAGTTGACCAATGCTTCTTCATTACCGACCCATCAAAGCCCAGTCGTGTTGTTGTGAGGAGAGGCAAAAGGAAGATCATCAGAATGGATGGAGTAGCCAATGAGCAAGACTTCGACAAGTACGGCGACCCGAGGATCGAACATGACGACGATGATGAAGTAGCAGCATACACCACAAGAAGAAGCAGGACCACCCTACCTAAAGGACGTCCGTTCCATAGAAGAACTCCATTTGCAAAAAAGAAGGGCAAGAAGATTGTGAACAGATAGCTAGCTAAGATCGATTGTATTTAAATCGTAGCCTTCATTTCTCGATTGTATTTCATGGGCACTTTTTGAACTATCATGAATATTTTCAAATTTCATGGACACTCGATCTCGATCCCCCTCCATCTCGATCGCTATCCCACCTCGCCAGATCCGTCCCCTCCCTACTCAACCGCCTTGAGCACCCTCCCTACTCAACCGCCGCCGACCCCCACACCCTCCCTACTCAACCCACCGACCCCGACCCTCCCTACTCAACCGCCGCCGACCCCCGCACCCTCCCTACTCAACCGCCGCCGCCGACCCCCGCACCTCCCTACTAAACCGCCACCCCCCGCACCTCCCTACGACCCCCCACCCTCCCTACTCAACCGCCGCCGCCACCCCCGCACCTCCCGCTCCACCGGCATTCTTGTTTGATGATAATTTTTAAAAATTATTACTATCTTATAAAAAATATTACTGTTATGATTTAAACAAGTTTGAACATATTTAAACACAAATAAGTAACAAACAACATTTTAAATGCATAAAAAATTGTGGAGCACAGGAATCGAACCCATGACCTCTGGTGTGAGAACTAGCTCACGACGGTCGAGCTAGTAGAGGAGCTTGATGTGGATCAGGTCGTGGAATATAACCTGTTGGCTCGGCGAAATCAAAAAAAATTACTAATGGCGCACAGGTGAGGTGCGCCATTAGTGTGGATGTACTTATGGCGCACCGAGGGTGGTGCGCCATTAGTATTGTGCCGCCCCATCCATAGTCCTCCCGGCCCAAACCTATCTCGCCCTCTCTCTCTCTCTCCTCGCCCTCCCTCGATCCCTTCCCTCTCCTCTGCCCGCCGCTACCCGCCGCCTCGGCGCCGCCCGCCGCCGCCGCCGGCGCCGCCCGCCGCCTCGGCCTCGCGCCGCCCGACGCCTCGACGCCGCCCGATGCCCCGACACCGCCTCGACGCCCCGACGCCGCCTCGACGCCTCAACGCCGCCCCGACGCCTCGACGCCTCACCCTGGTGAGTTCCGGCCCTTTCATCCAAGGAGGAGAAGGTGTTGCTGCTGTGGATCCTTCTTGTACCTCCCGTCTCCATCTAGCTGACCCTCGTGTCGTCTCTGCTCTGCAGGTAGAGCGCGCCGGCGAGCGACTAGGATGAGGACGACGCCGGGAGAGGAGGGCCACGTCGCCTCGGCTCTGACTGGTGGTGCTTCAGCCTCGGCTACAGCAAACATAGGTGAGTCCCCCACCCCCTTCTATTCTTCCTCCTCTATGGTCCTCTATCAGTAGCTTTTGCAGTAGTTCTTGCATCGAATATGTATTCCTGTTCAAATACAGAAGCAACACCCGGCGAGTACACAAACAATTTAAACACTTGACTGAATTTAAACACTTGCAGTAGTACTTTGACGAGGCTCTGCTTGATCAACTGGAGCTTAAACACTTGCAGTAGTACTTGCAGTTGTACTTGACTGAATTTAAACACTTACAGTCTTTCTACTGCTGCTTGATCAAGTGGAGTACTCTGGACTTGATCAGTAGCTGTTTTGGTGTAGCAAGTGTAGGAGCTGTAGTACTCCATTTGGTACTCCATTTGGAGACTTTAACTTGATCAGATTAGGTACTCCATTTGCTGTAGTACTCCAGTTAACGAAAATAGTGACATCACTTGAAGCAACTTAAGTCTGAATAATCAAATTCATCATACACTATTACTTGAATCAAAGATCAGGTATTCCATTACAGTAGCAAGTGTACCAGTATTATTGGAGTAAAAAAATTCAGTTAAATTGTGCAGTAGTGTACTCCTTCTTGCTCTTCTCTGAAGCTTGTGAAATGATATACTTGCACTGATAAACTGAAAGAAATATTACATTTGGCTAAGTATTGAAACATAATACAATTCTGCTTATGTGTTGCATCTTTTGGAACTATATTTATCATTACCATTTCAAGGAATCTGCACTTCATGTGATGTTCGATCTCAACTTCGTCTTGAGAAAACATGTACTGATAAGCAAAATAACGGTTATCATGGTCCGACTCATGTTGAAGATTGTGCACCCCGGTTGAAAGCAGATTGCCTCAAGCAGGATATCACTAGGAATTGTGCTTCTGGATGTATTATGTGCCATTGGTCTTTTTTATAAGCAAAAACAATTGTTATCTTTTAGATGTTGTTGTGGTTCACTTGGGGGTATATTGTTTTGACTTACACTTGTTAGCTTTTTGATAAGCAAAAACAATTGTTAGCTTTTTTATAAGCAAAAAACAATTGTTAGCTTTTATAAGAAAAATGCAGACAAACACTTACTACATACATATGCTCAAGAAACACTTACTAACCAGAAAAGGTTTTGACTTGAAATGTTAATAGCACAGAGAGCACCACAAGTTAAACACCTCAATCTATTAGTATTTGTCTGCATTTTCTCACATTCTTCTTGTATCTGATCCAGTATTGCTTGTAGTGGTTTGTCCAAAATGTTGAATGATACTGCTTGGAGATGCATATATTGTTTCACCTCTTCACATGCCAATGTATTTTCCATGTTGTGATGGAGGACTTTTTTGCCTTGTCCACCCGAGAGGCCCTTGAGTTTGCTGGAATGTCGATTAACTTCCGTTCTAGCAAATTCGGGTACTCCATATGTCCTATTTTCAGCAAAGGTCATGCTGAAATTTTTCGTGAATTTTAGCATGACTTTGCTAAAAATAGGACATATGGGGTACTTGTGACTAATGCATGGGCCGGGTACTTGTGACTAATGATGAAAGCTTAGGCTTTTAGGGTGCCTCGGCGTCGAAAAACCCTCAATGATAAAAGCTTAGCTTTTAGGATGCCTCAGTGTCGACAAACCCTAAACAATAACCAACTTTTTGACCAAACATTGTTCCTATTTAGAGAGAAACATGGCCAACAACGATGAGGCCGGGGGTTCGGGTGGCAAGGCATTCTGGGAGCTGTCCTAGGAGATGGAGGACCAACCTCAGTTGTATGAGGACGCCGCCTTACCCACCGATCCTGAGACCACTGCTGGTACCGCCGAGGATGACCCCACTGATGCCAGCACTGATGGTGCCGCCGAGGATGCCACCACTGATGATGGCGGCGCACGCACAGATGGCAGCCAACCGAAGAGGCAACGGAAGGACCGGCGCCCGATCGTGCTCCTCACCCTCAAGGAGGAAGTTACTGAAGTGGACTCCAACGGGAATCCAACGGCGCCCGAACGAATAGTCAAGGGGTACTCGCTTCAGCTCGGGTGCATTCTCTGGAGCATCGTCTCGATCAACACTGAGAACCTGAGGCATCCTGGCCGAGGGAATTTGCGCAACCTCCTCTTCACGAAGCTGCACGAACGATACAAGTTCCCCGCTGAATTTGCAAACACAAGACTCAAAGGGAATAAAGTGAACGATGCTACCCTCACGAAGATGAGCAAGGCCCTGTCTACTTGGAAAAGCAATGTGAAGAGAATGATCGAGAAAGGTGAGAGTTATCAGAAGATCAAGGAGAAAAATCCTTCGATCACCGAAGATGACTACAACGACTTCAAGATCAATTGCTCGAGCACCGCAAACTCCCAATCAAGTGAGTGGGGGAAACAAATGCGGGAGCTGAACATATGGGAACACACACTCGGTCCCGGCGGTTACAGAGTGGCGGAGCCTATATGGGACAAGGAGGAGGCGGACCGTTCCGAGCAAGGCCTACCGCCCCTCTTCGATAAATACGGTGACAAGCAGACCAGGAACTTTGTCAGGGCCCGGTACAAGAAGGACCCGAAAACAAAGGAGCTTACCACGGATCCGAAGACCAGGAAGCTTGAGCTTGTTTTGGTAAGGAATACACCCCCGCGTAATTAGCTCCATATGCTTGCATTCTAATTAATGAAGCCAAATTTCTAAATGCTTCACATTCCTTCCGCAGGCGACTGAAAGCAGTAGCGCGGGGTCGACTAAGAGCAACCCTTGGGACACCACTCTAAATAGGGCGTTGAACGTAATGAAGAACAAGGATAAGCTCAGTAAGCCGACGTCAGCTGGTCGTGTGGCCGACAAAGGCTTGTCGACAAAATGGGGGTCATACTATACCGCTGGTGTGCGGAAGGAGAAAAAGACCAGCTAGGAAAGCCAGGCGCGCGAGGTTCAAGAACTCAAGGCACAGGTGGCGCGGATTCCGGAGATTGTCCAAGAGCAAGTGGAACAACGACTCGGAGCGACGATCACCGCCATTGTGCCTACCTTGATCTCGGGGTTGAGTGCGTGGATTGCGGGCGCCAACAGGGCCGCACCGATTCCTAGCTTCACGGCCAGCAACTCGCATAATGCGATGGCGGGGCCATTGGTGCCTCCGGCGGAGGCGGCATTGGTGTCTCCGACGCCGGCACGGGAGCTTAATGCACCCGGGTGTACGCCGGCCGGCACCTCTGCAGCAAGCGGCCCCTCCGTCAACTGCACGCCCGCCGTTGGCGGTGCCTCGACATTAGCCAAGCTCGACGCCATCATCACGGTAACTAATTAAGCCTCTCTCAGCCGAGGACTTCATCTCCTTGACTTTGACTGGGCATCCCTGACGCCCTACATGTTTTCGCAGGGCGCCACCGACGTTCCGTGCACACTCCTCCACTTCGTGAACAACGAGTTGGTCGATGTTGCCAAGGACAAAATCGTTCAACCAGGCAACCCCTTGTTCCACGGTACCCAGATGCCACCCAACTTGTTTAGGGTTCAACTGGTTTGGGTGCTGCCAGGCTGCGACGGGTTGTTACCTCCGATTCGACCCGTCAGGGCCGACGATGATGACGTGATGACCCTCAGCGCCTGCCTGAGCTGGCCCCTGCTTTGGCCGAAGAGCCAGATTCGTTTGGGGGCGGGGGACACCACCCCAAGACAACACCGCCAGTCGTGCCGGCGCCAAGTCGGCCCCATGGCAAGACCGCCGCAACGGTGCCGGACATCCCTATGCCACTGGATCCAAACATGCATATGGCACAGGATCACAACGACGATGACGACGATACATTTGGCAACGTCGATCAGTACTTTGCCGATCATGGGTACGATGGCGACTTCATGGGGCCTCCTTCTCAAGAACCCAACCCAACAAAAGACGTGTGCGATCTAGCTGGTACCGCGGAGAAGCCAAGTTGCAACAGGCGCCGTCTGGTGTTCAGCTCTTAGGAGACGCCTCCAGCTGCCGACTTCACCGAGCCTCAGATAGGCGAGGTGCGAAATATTATCAGCCCCAACACACTCAAGAAGGCGGTCTGTGAGCAGAACTCAGTCCCATTACAGGAGAAGAAGAAGGCACGCAAAATAAAGACTAAGAAGGGTGTGAGCCAGCCGGCACCGAGTACGATCCGTGCTCAGGACGGGCCACCTTCACCTAAGGATATCTCGAGGAGGGTGCATGTGGCGGGTAGGGCAATGCTACCGACAAATATGCTCAATGTTGCAACCGGTGCTATGCGGAGTCTGCATGACAGTGTTCTTTCTTTGGAGAAGCGGCGTCTCAGAGAGAAGGATGTGGCATACCCGGTTTTTGCGGCCAAGGTGCCAGAGGGCAAGGGCTTTGTGGATAACTCCATCGGGCGTACGATCGTCCTGCGGTTTGATGACATCCATGCTATGTTGAACCTTCATCCGCTGCACTACACCTTCGTTCGGCTATTTTCGCTGAGTATGGAGATGCGGATCATTCGCGACAAGACCCCGGACATCGTGATAGTCGACCCCTTCTACATGCGTGCCAAGATCTTGGGCAGCGCTGGGGACCGGCAAGTCGCGAGTTCTTACCTCGAAGGCGTCATTCTGGCAAACCAAGATAAGGATAACTTCCTCGTGCCTTACTTTCCCGAGTAAGTCCTCCCCTCAACCGGCCCGTAACATATGAATTCTTAGATTTCGATCGTTTTTCTTTTAACATTCCGTGTTTTCTGAAGTGACACACACTGCACGCTCATCCTCCTAAGCCCCAAATATTCCATGGCCACGTATTTCGACCCGGACCATCAGTCGAACGTAGACTACGCAAATGTCAAGAAGGTTCCTGATGATGTTCTCCCCGGCTTCGCCAAATCTGGAGGCACCTTCACCAAGCCTATTCGTAAGTACGGCAAGCACGTGTTCTCCCCAATCTGACGTTCGCTGCGTCAAGCAGCCGCTGGCGGTTAGAAGGGTGCCTACTCGCCATCCATCACATGCGGCGATCGTGCGGGACCATGATCAACTTCGCTACCGAGTAAACTCAAAGATTGGGCAAAGAGCGTGTCGGCAATCCGGGACGCGGACCTCCGACAAGAATTCTTTCGCATCCGATCGGAGTTTGCGGAAATCATCCATCAAGATGTCGCCGTACCTCGGGGCAGTTCTACCTCAACAATCAACCGTCCAACGGTGACATCGACACAATGCTACAAATGCAGGTGACAACGACCGTTATTTCATGACTCCCACGATGAGCGGCGGCTTCATCCACGCTCCGGTCCCTTGAGTCGAGTCGAAAGCGGTGATCTTGTGTCTAGTTCGAAACATCGATTGGCTCATGTTGTAATTAAACTTTAATGAACTTGTAGTATGTCTCTTTGGTTTCGAGAGTCGTTCAACTTAGATGTAATCGATGCTATTAATGTCTTACTTTTCTCTTCCGATCGTTCTGTTGCATACTTATATATTGCTTATGTATTGTCTGTGAATTGGTACTAACGTTTCGTTTGGCTAGTGCATAGCGATGCCGACGTATGTCGTGTACAAGGGTAAGGTTCCGGAGTCTCGACGATCGGGAGGAGTGTCGGAGACAGGTTCACCGATTCAGCGATAACAGATTACAAAGGGTACACCACTAGGGTCGAGGCCGAATCTAGATACGCCCGCTATCTAGCGGGAGAGGGGAGGGAGCGTTGGAGGAACCGGATGAAGACGAGTTTCATCGTGATGATGCTCATCGTGATGACCGCAGCTCTCTTCTATGTGATGGTAGTTTAAATGATCGATATCGACTTGTAATGTGAAGACAAACTCGCTACTCGCGGTCTCGAGACTTGTAATATAATGTTCTATCTTTTTTCGTTCTTTTCAATTCGGAGACTAATATGATGAATTGTATTCGGAGACTAATATGATGAATTGTATTCAAAGACTAATCTTCTATTGTATTCGATGAATCTGTTGTTGATGTGTGCTGTCTATATTTTGTCCAATTATACATTTTGTAACCTGTGCAAAAAACAGAAAATAAAAAATAAAAAAACCTAATATTCATAGTAATGGCACATCACATCACAGTGCGCCATTAGTATGACAAAGTATACTAATGACGCATCACTAAACAGTGCGCCATTAGTATGCCGAGGTTACTAATGGCGCATCTTGTTGATGTGCGCCATTAGTATGCCAGAGCACCTGGCATACATGGCCCCTGGCAGGCATACTAATGGCGCACTTATGTATACACTAATGGCGCATCAGAGGTGCGCCATTAGTATATCGTAAAATATACTAATACTAATGGCGCACTAATGGCCAAATTAGGTGCGCCATTAGTGCAAGGAAATATACTAATGGCGAGGCACTAATGGCGCACCACTAATGCGCCATTAATGGCCAAATTAGGTGCGCCATTAGTAGGCCTTTTCTATAGTAGTGCATCTTGGTAAGTGCTTGGGCTCTTCATCAATTACTTTTATGGGTGTGACAGATGTATCAACTTAAGAAGCACTGCCTTACCGTGAGGCTTTGGCATTAACACTTAATTTGAATATCACTCGGGTGATTATTTCTTCGGACATCGCCACGGTGGTCAAGGACATTGAAGCAAACCAAGGTGGGAAACATGCAGGTATTATTCAAGAAATTCGAGCTACGTGTGGAGAGTTTTGGAGTGTAAATTTATACACGAGAGAAGGTCTAGAAACTTTGAGGCCGATAGTATAGGCTTTGGCAGGCATGTGTGGTTCTTTCAATTATATGATATTGTAACGGTTTGTTGAACTTGTTTTTATAAAGAGTCCTACCCCTAAAAAGATATAGGCATACCAGCCGGGGGCTGACTCTCCCAACGATCGATTCGTTTGCTCCAGGCTCGTGGCCAGCTTTAGAAGGTTCAACACTTTTCCCCTCGAAGAAAAAAAAGAAGGTTCAGCACTTCAACTGGGGATCATTGACCAAAGGAATACAACGAAGGGGGTCGAAAATAAAAAGTGCGCCGTTGCCGGGGATCGAACCCGGGTCACCCGCGTGACAGGCGGGAATACTTACCACTATACTACAACGACTTTGATGTCCAAAAATAGAATTTACTTTATATTACCTAAACTTAGGTAGTAGCAAAAGTATTGTAGAATTTACTCCAGTTTATATCAATAGACTTTGCTAGGTAGCATGATGATTCCTGCAACCATACTTCCAACAGCCAACTGTTCTGCGCAAGAGCCAAAGTTGTTTAGCAAGTATTATTTGCCCTAGAATGTTAGACGAGTATTCTTACAGTAGATATGATCATAAGAGTCCACACACATTGGAAATGTTGAAGCCAAAAGATAATTATCCATGTACCCATAAAGTTGCTGGAATGCAAAGATGCAGACAAGTGCGATTATGCATGCAGGCATTGTCTGACGGAACAAAATGAGGTCAGAATTGTTTTCCATAACTTTATAAGAGCAGCCAATCCAATACCTATGTACTACATTTCCTGACAACAGTAAAGATTATCTGTGGGCAGTGCACAATTTGCTGAATCATTTTCCACTTACAACACCAATGCCTGTATTAAACAACGAAAATGCTAAGAGACATCCCTAAGGGCAATGCACGAAAACAAGAAAAACATCTAGCACGCATGGCAGCTCTTCCTGCAAGTGCCATAGTAGTCTGAACTGCCAATCATAAACACAGGATTCTTGTCGCATTCGCCGGCAGCGGCCCAACTGACACAGTTACCATCTTCATCGGTGCAATCATCATCCTCGGATGCCGGCGAAGGTTTTGATTTATCGATCTTGCTTGCATACATATGTTTTATGGCAAGCCATTTCTCCCCTTCGACGACAGGACAGAACTCGTACTGACTGTCCTTGTCGGTGACTCCGTCAGGCCTTGAACTGAACAGCAGAACTGCGTTGCCCTTGACAGGTTTCACTGCATAACCAGCACATTCAGAAGGTATCCCTTCCTTGGCTTGAGTATCCTTCAGCTGCACACATATATTATATACAGATTATTATCTCCTTTTCACTTTTAGGTCAAGGAAACTACATATCAATGTCACTGTGACTAATCATTCTGATAAGGACTTCTTTTTTTTCAAAATGATAAGGACTTCTTCTCACAAGTAAGACTGTGTGATAATGTCATTACCTCAGATCTGGGGAAAACAGTTTCACCACCTTGCTTGATATCAGAAAGATACATCAAAATGGTCACAAGCCTATTGGCACCACTGCTCGATTGAGTTTCTTCCTTGTTAGGGTCACTTTGGTTTGCTCCATACTTCAAAATCTGCATGCTCTCCCCATGCTCTGAGACAACTAAGAATGTCAACAGCCAGACACCTAGCAAGCAAGGTTACACAGAATTACAAAAGAGTAATTGCAAGGAACAAGCAATACCTTTTGGAATAAAACTCCATAATGATATCCTATCTTCAATCTTCGAAACAACTATGTCCTTTAAAAGGAGTACAAAACATCAATTTTTAGAAGTAGAACAGTCCAGGGCTTAGTAGTAGTAGACCCTAATTTGATATACCTCAATTTATAAAAGTTTAACATCTACTACTATATATCCAAAAGAATGTGCACTTTCTTCACAGATTGCAATATCAAGAAAAACAATAACCGTGACCTCATTTAGTTACATATGTGTTTATTCACAGCTAAGCATTAACTTACAGATGATATGGTAGAAGATAGTTAAATAGAGGGATTCAAGGTTTGTTTAATTTTGTTTTTCTCCGTCTACGTTTTCTGCATGGTTAGCAAAGAGCCAGTCATGAAAATATCATGAAAGCAGTACGTATGCTCACCTTGCTATCAGCCAGGCTAAATATGAGGCCTGCATCAATATTGTTCTGGGAAATATTTGTAGCACCATCATTAACAAGTACAGATGACCCTATCTTACCATGTGCCTGCAAGAATGAAAACATGATGCAAGTCGTTTTTTTATAAATAACCTGAATGCAAGGACTGAGCTGTGATACGGATGATGGGAAAATTACCATAGATACTAAGTGGTCACACTCCATGTGAGAGAGAAAACCTTCATACAAGAAGACCCTAAATTAAGGTAAGAAACTTGGGATTTGTCCATATAAAAAGAAGTGAGCATCTGAGTACATACACAACTATAAGAGTATAAGTAGTTAAGTACAGAAGATCTTTCATGCGCCACACATTTTTTTTATAGAAAATGCACCAAAAACTCATGGTAACAAATGCTTAACTGCCAGTACAGAAGAAAATCAAATGAGATGTTGTCTATGGTCCAGCAATAAAGGTACACATCATAATGAGGTGACGAGACAAACCTTGGATGCCACGAGAGTCGCTTTGATTTTGAAGGGTCAAAATCAACATGTGAGCTTTGAGTAAATGAACCATTTGTGGAGTTCAGTAATTTTGGTTGCGCAATATCCAGACCAAACCTGAAAAGGGTAATGATTGGATTGCACATTAATATCTTCCATGAAGGGAACATCATATAATTGTAATTTACTTTCGGGAACTGGGCGTCGACCAGTTGTCTAGAAGCACGTGTGCGGGTGCACGCCCAGCCTACCACCCGCGTTCGAGCCCTGTGCTCCGCAGGGGGTGCCTCATGGTTATTTCTAATTTAAAAAGCCACAAACATTTGGTGCACGTTCGAGTAAAAAAGGTAATTTACTTTCTCACTAGAATTGACTTGGCTCTTTCTGTAGCTGATGCTTAATTTGCATTCTACTTCAGTGGCAATTGATAAGACTAAATCGACAAGGTAAACTGTGTGATCATCAAAGTATTTCACTCGAGCTTCAGGCCAACAAGTAACCTAATGTCAGTTCGATAGAAGCATATGTGCGCGGGTGCACAGCCAGCCCACCACCAGCGTTCGACAGCTGTGGTTCACACAGGGGGGCAACTGAAAAAAGGCAGACATTTGTAATACTTTCTCATTAGAATTGACTTGCCCCTTTCTGTACCTGATGTTAAACTGGCATTCTACTATGATGTAAACTGCATGATCATCTTTCACTCAAGCTTCAGGCCAACAACCAACCTAATGTCAGTTGACCATCTCACCCATTAAGACAACATGGTGAGGACTCTGCTATTGCAGAGGCAAGACTGTGACCAAGACTTCAAATCAATAGGCAGGGTTGGGGGACCTGACTTCATGGGTTGCTGACCCTGCATTTACTATTGCAGAAACAAAGCTACCCACATCAACTACTGAACAAATCAAAGCATAACTCAACAAAGATCCAATCCTAGAAACTGAATCAAAGCGGGCAGACACAGTTCATCCCGAAATAGAAACACATCCTGGCCTTCCGGGGCTGGTTACCCAAATCCAACCAGAGATCCTCACAGGCACACCAGATGGATGAAGAGGAAGAGGAGCTTACTTGCGAGAAGAAGCCAGAGCGCAGGGCGGGGCAATCGCTAGACATGCTGCCACAAGCACCAGCACGGCTCCTGATCCAGATCCCATGCTTCTTTTTCCCCGTCAGCTATGGAGGACCGCAACTCTGCCCCTGGGATCCAGCCCCCTGCAAATGAACAGATCCGCATATCTCTCGTCTCACTCTCTGTAGTCTGTACTGTAAGCCATTGAGCGAGAAACAGGGGCCCAATGGGCCGTAAAAGCCCACCGAGAACACAAACAGATGGCAACAGCAGTGATAAAAAAAGATGATGATATAATATGGGGATAGATAAACAAACAACGACGCTGGTTTATTCATACGAATTACAGTACATAGGATTTGCATGCACTACAACAGTTGGAATTACACAACACAGATAAATACCACCATGCTACTAAAAAAAGATAAATACCACCATGGTAAAGTTATTCACTTTCAGACAAGATCAATCCGTCCCCTTTTTATTTTGTTGCTATGTATCAGCAATGTCAATCATCTACTATGGGTATGCGACCATGGTGGGTGGACGGCTGATAGATCGGTCTCACTCCTCCTGCCTCTCCTGCCCCGGCAGCAAGTCGCCGTAGATCCCGCTGATCTTCCGCTGGCTCATGAGCATCAGCCTGTTGGGCTTTTTGCCGCCGTTCTCCTCGGTCATCTGGGCAAGACGATCACGCGCGGCCGGGGGAATCACCGGCGGGTATGGGTACGCCCTGGCGGTGCCCGGGCCGGCGTAGCGCGGCCCTGGGGATGTCAGCACCTTCTGGTCCCCGGTGAGGCGAATCGGGTGACCTGGACAAGAAAATCGAGGGCATGTTTCGTGAGATCCGGACCCCATCGGCCATGCACACGTGCGCGATCTAGGTGGGTAGCTTAGGGAGCGGGCGTACCTGATGGTGCAGCGTGGGGGAAGGCGCACTTGTCCCCGAAATGGCAGGTGCCCGTGTCCCTGAAGTTGAAGCACACCTTGCCGCCGCCGTTGACAACCCTGCCGCTGCCGGCGACGGTGAAGCCTCCGACAGGGGGGACCGGCGGGCGAAGCTCGGCGCAGCCGTGCGCGAAGGTGCAACCGTCCTCGTACATGCATCGGCCGGTGTCCTCGTACTTGTCGCAGATCCTGGTTTTGAAGTACAGCTTCTCCGGCGGCGCCTCCATCTCCATGCGCGGCCCCTGCCCCTGCCCCTCCCCCTCCGCGTCCACCAGCACCACCGCCTCCACCGACCGCGGCGGCCTCGCCGTCGCCGAGGACAGGACGATGACGTCCTCCCCCGAGCGGCGTGTCGGGGCGCCGTTGAAGGCGTTGGCAGCGGTGTGGCTCTCCCCCTCCATCGCTAGTTGCTGGCCGGCGGACTAAACCCTAGGTTAGCGCAGCCGAGTAGAAAGATTTGACTGAGGAGGAGTGAGGAGGAGCAGGTGTGGAGAGGGACGCGAGATGGACAGATATTTATAGCGAAGGAGGGGTTGGGTTTCCGGGGGTGCGCCGGCCTCCGCCGTCGGGATCGGGTTGGAAGCAATTAATCGCTTCCAATCTGTCCTTAGCCTGGCCCCATGTTTAAAATTTGGTCGAAATCTCCCGAAATTTCGACAATTTCGAGGGTGATCGAAATTTTTGCCTTTCGTTTAAAAAAAATCGGATGATTTGAATTTCTATGTAAAGAAGAACATGGATCAGATTTTATTAATGCGGGCTTCATTGGTGTACTGGTATGACATTTTTCTTCACATCGTTAGGACCAGAGTTCGAATCATGTTGCTGAAACATTTTGTTTATTTTTGCAAATCCATTGAGCTTTTTTTTCCTAAGCTAGTATCATGGGTGTTTCACCACCACCTCGGGGTAGAAAGAAAAAGGTTGTAGAGAGTCTGCTAAAGGAAAAAAATACACTACCGTGGAGTAGTTGTTAAGGTATTGCAGCACCCCAGAACGTAGAGTTAGAAGATTTGCCTTGGTCCTCGCCATCGATACTATTTGGTTGGTTGAACACCTTCAAATAGATGATTATCTCTCTTTCCAAATATTTCAGGCCGCTATAGTAAAGATATCAAAGAAGAGTTCCCCATGGTAGCCAGCTTTAGCGGAGATACCGAATCAATCGGGTTCCGATTCGGAGACCAGTCATGTTCCGATTCGGAGATGCCAAAAAAGTAATGCTAAAAGGACAGTAATCGATAATTCCATGTGGCTAAATGAAGCATTTCAAAGAGGAGCTTCCAACAATAGCCAAGTTTAACGAGATACCGAATCTATCTGATTCCAATTCCGACTCGGAGACCAGTCATGTTGGGATGTGTCCAATAAGTAATGCTAGTAGAAGATAATTCCATTTAACTATAGTAAAGATTTCGAAGAAGAGCTTCCCATGATAGCCAGCTTTAACAAGAGATGACAAGTCAATCGGACTCCGATGCAGAGAACAAGTGATGCACGTGTTCAACAAGTAATGCTAAAAAGACGGTAAAATATAATTTCATGCGACTATTTGTAGCATTTAAAAGAAGAGCTTCCCATGGTAGCCAACTTTAATAAGAGATGCCAAATCAATCTGATTATGATTCCGACTCGAAGACCTATGATGTTGAGACATGTCTAATAAGTAAGTAATGCTAAAATGACAGTAGAAGATAATTCTAGGCAACTATATAGTAAATATTTCAAAGAAGAGCTTCTCATGGTAGCCTGCTTTAACAATAGATGCCAAATAAATCTGATTCCGGTTTAGACTTGAAGACCACTGATGTTGAGACGTGTCCAATAAGTAGCGCTAAAATGGCAGTAGAAAAATAATTCCAAGAAACTATAGTACATATTTCAAAGAATAGCTTCCCACGGTAGCCAGCTTTAGAAAGAGATGCCAAATAAATCCGACTTCGATTCGGAGAACAAGTGATGCTGAGACGTGTCCAACAAGTAATGCTAAAAGAACGGTAAAACATAATTCCATGTGACTATATGAAGCATTTCAAAGAAGGGCTTCCCATGGTAGCAAGCTTTAACAAGACATACCAAATCAATCTTATTATGTTTCCGACTCTGAGCCCAGTGATGTTGAGACGTGTCTAATAAGTAAGTAATGCTAAAATGCAAGTAGAGTTAATTCCAGGGAACTATAGTAAATATTTCAACGAAGTGCTTCCCAAAGTAGCCAACTTAAAAAGAGATGCCAAATCAATTTGATCGACTTCGACTCAGAGACCAGTACGTGTCAAATAAGTAACACTAAAATGACAATAGAAGATAACTCCAGACAACTATATTAAATATTTCAAAGATGGGATTCCCATGATAGACAACTTTAATAAGAGATGCCAAATCAACCCGACACCGATTCCAAAAACAAGTATGCGGAGACATGTCCAACAAGTAATGCTAAAAGTACGGTAAAAGATAATTCTATGCAACTATACGAAGCATTTCAAAGAAGGGATTCTCATGGTAGCCACCTTTAACAAGACATGTCAAATCAATCTAATTCCGATTCCGACTCGGAGGCCAATGATGTTGAGACGTGTCTAATAAGTCAGTAGCGGTAAAATGACAGTAGAGGATAATTTCAGGCAACTATAGTAAATATTTCAAAGAGCTTCCCACGGTAGCCAACTTTAACAAGAGATGACAAATCAATATGATTCTGATTCCAACTCGTAGACAAATGATGTTGAGACATGTCCAATAAGTAATGCCAAAATAACAATAGAAAATAATTCCAGGCAACTATAATTAATATTTCAAAGAAGAGCTACACACGGTAGCCAGCTTTAACAAAGAGATGTCGAGTCAATCTAACTCTGATTAGGAGAACAAGTGATCTTGGGACGTGTCCAACAAGTAATGCTAAAAGGACGATAAAAGATAATTCCATGCAACTATATGAAAGATTTCAAAGAAGAGCTTCCCATGGTAGCTAACTTTAACATGGCAGTAGATGACCTATTGCGCTGGCACAAAGACCAATTGCAGCCAAGAAGCCGAGCAACCTATGAACAACATGCTTTATGGATGATCACAAAGGAGAAAAACTAAATGCAACGAGAAGTTAGGTGAACTGCTTGAAGGATATTTTTCCGGAATTGTCTGCAAATGATTATTTTCATATTGCGTTTGTATTTGCCTTGTATTTACTAATGATAGATAATGGTGATCATTGCCTATGGATTTCCTTGGCGATACATGGGCAATTTGCTTGAGCGGGTGAACAGTTTCTAAAATTCTCCATCGTGGGTGTAGTACGTTTGTTTTTCATGCTCTAGCCTTTCTTCATTTCGAGGCCATGAAAGTAAATGTGATTTTAAATGGGGTTGTTACCAAACGAAAAAAACACAACATTGAACAAAGAAACAGTCGCAAAGAGGATAGGGCAGGGCAACCCGGCAGTAGGGTTGATAGACATCCTGACCAGGCCCCCGACAAATGACCACAACCATCAAAATCACCCATGGAGCACGAAGGCACGCATGCGTCTAACAAAACAACACACATGTAGACTCCATCGAACAGGCAACCTCAACAGCATACAACAGCAATGTGGACTGCCCTGGCTTT
Source organism: Aegilops speltoides (assembly GCA_021437245.1). Classification (NCBI taxonomy): domain Eukaryota; kingdom Viridiplantae; phylum Streptophyta; class Magnoliopsida; order Poales; family Poaceae; genus Aegilops; species Aegilops speltoides. Next base: position 86,900,720 of record CM038143.1, on the reverse strand, counting down.
ACCGTGAGGGCCCCTTTGGTTTTCTCCAATAGAGCATCTAACTCCTAGATGTAGTCGGAAAGTCCTACCCGGTAACTTAAGAAGGTGTGCTGAGTACACCGACGGGTTTGATAAATAAGTCTCGTTTGGTAGACTAGCTTGCCTTGAGGACGAATTACGTCTGAGTCCGTCGTTCCCAACACACAATCCAACAAGTTTCAGACCAACGGCCAAATAAGTCATAGAGCCTGCTACTCGAGGGATGGGGTCTACAATTCATGGACCGAGGGCGCGCCCGAGGCCACCTCGTCTTCCGCCCGTTGCCCTTGTCTCGTGTTGTGCCACCTATTCCGTTGGTGGTGTTCGGGTACGCATGGTTGGGTGGACTGTCTGTCCTTGTTGTTTGTGTCTATTGTATCGAGGGTTGCTCGTTTGATTTATTTTTGGATGCTTTCCTACCTTTTCCCGCGCATCCATCGGTGCAAAGCATGAGAAGATCAGATAGCATGAAGGGTACTCACGAGCGAGGATATACCCCCTTATGTCGGGTACTCCAACATCTACCTTGTGCGTTGGTCGGAGTGTTTGTCAAAGACTAATTCAGCTATTGGCTTGTGCCGGGTCAAATTATTTTGGGCACATCTTGTGGGATGTTGCTCGGTCAGTGGATGCTCGTTGATTTTGGGGTCCAGTTTTTTGTTCGAGTGGCTTGGTAGAGGCGTCTGGTATGTATGGCCATGGACACACCCACTCATTACTGTGTACTTATTACTTCCTTTGGTGATCTGGGAATGCAGCAGAAAGGATTCTCGCCTTTTTCCTTAGATGTGACCCTGAGTTATCGAACCCATGAGAGGAAGGTGCCCTTTAAGCTAGGGTCTCAAACAAGCTTTTGCTAGAGAACTAAATTCCATCTTTCGACCGGATCGTAAATCAAGCTGACACTGAAAACACTTATAATAAAAATAGGCATGGGTGGTACCAGTTGTCTGGAGTCACTCAGGAACAACCGGTCCACAACCGCCCAAACACCGCCTTATTACAGAAGGGCATCACCCCCATAACGGTGGTAGGGGCGATGCAACCTCCCGACCATGGTTCGAGTGGTCGCTAAGTCTGGGGCCGTACAACCACCCTTCAACACCGGGTACCGTGATAACCCACAAGTATAGGGGATTGCAACAGTTTGAGGGTAGAGTATTCAACCCAAATTTATAGATTCGACACAAGGGGAGCCAAAGAATATTTGCGAGTATTAGCAGTTGAGTTGTCAATTCAACCACACCTGGAGATTAAATATATGCATCAAAGTGATCAGCAACACACTAGTATGATAGTTTTGATAGCAGTGATAATAGTAGCAGTAACGGTAACAATGATAGCAATGGTTTTGTAGCAAGTGTAATAGTAATAGCTGAAGGAAATATGCCCTAGAGGCAATAATAAAGATATTATTTATTTCCTTATATCATGATAAATGTTTATTATTCATGCTAGAATTGTATTAACCGGAAACATAATACATGTGTGAATACATAGACAAACACAACGTCACTAGTATGCCTCTACTTGACTAGCTCGTTTATCAAAGATGGTTATGTTTCCTAGCCATGGACAAAAGAGTTGTCATTTGATTAACAGGATCACATCATTAGGAGAATGATGTGATTGACATGACCCATTCCGTTAGCCTAGCACTTGATCATTTAGTATATTGCTATTGCTTTCTTCATGACTTATACATGTTCCTGTAACTATGAGATTATGCAACCGGAGTAACACTTTGGGTACTACCAAACGTCACAACGTAACTGGGTAATTATAAAGGAGTACTACAGGTGTCTCCAAAGGTACATGTTGAGTTGGTGTATTTCGAGATTAGGTTTTGTCACTCCGATTGTCGGAGAGGTATCTCCAGGCCTTCTCGGTAATGCACATCACTATAAGCCTTGCAAGCAATGTAGCTAATGAGTTAGTTACGGAATGATGCATTACGTAACGAGTAAAGAGACTTGCCGGTAACGAGATTGAACTAGGTATTGGATATCGACGATCGAATATCGGGCAAGTAACATACCGATGACAAAGGGAACAACGTATGTTGTTATGCGGTTTGACCGATAAGGATCTTCGTAGAATATGTAGGAACCAATATGGGAATCCAGGTTCCGCTATTGGTTATTGACCAAGAATAGTTCTAGGTCATGTCTACATAGTTCTCGAACCCGTAGGGTCCGCACGCTTAACGTTACGATGACAACTTTATTATGAGTTTATAAGTTTTGATGTATCGAAGTTTGTTTGGAGTTCCAAATGTGATCACGGACATGACGAGGAGTCTCAAAATGGTTGAGACATAAAGATTGATATATTGGACGGCTATATTCGGACACCGGAAGTGTTCCGGGCGTTTTCGGAGAAAACCGGAGTGCGGGAGGGTTACCGGAACCCCCCGGGAGAGTAATGGGCCTTATGGGCCTTAGTGGAAGAGAGAGAGAGGGGCGGCCAGCATGGGCCGCGCCCCCTCCCCCTCTGGTCCGAATTGGACTAGGAGGAGGGCGGCGCCCCCCCCCCCCCTCTTTCCTTCCCCCTGTCCCCCTTGCTTTCCTCCTCCTAGTAGGAGTAGGAAAGGGGAGTCCCTCCTACTAGGAGGAGGACTCCTCCTCCTGGCGCGCCCACAAGGGCGGCCGGCCTCCCCTTGCTCCTTTATATACGGGGGCGGGGGGGGCACCCTAGGACACACAAGTTGATCTATGGATCGTTCCTTAGCCGTGTGCGGTGCCCCCCTCCACCATATTCCACCTCGGTCATATCGTCGCAGAGTTTAGGCGAAGCCTGCCCGTAGAACATCATCATCGTCACCATGCCATCGTCTTGTGGAACTCATCCCAAGCTTTCTTTGGATCGAGCTGGGGATCGTCATCGAGCTGAACGTGTGCTGAACTCGGAGGTGTCGTACGTTCGGTGCTTGGATCGGTCAGATCGTGAAGACGTACGACTACATCAACCGCGTTGTGCTAATGCTTCCGCTTACGGTCTAAGGGTACGTGGACAACACTCTCCCCTCTCGTTGCTATGCCATCACCATGATCTTGCGTGTGCGTAGGAATTTTTTTGAAATTACTACGTTCCCCAACAGTGGCATCCGAGCCTAGGTTTTATGCGTTGATGTTATATGCACGAGTAGAACACAAGTGAGTTGTGGGCGATACAAGTCATACTGCTTACCAGCATGTCATACTTTGGTTCGGCGGTATTGTGAGATGAAGCAGCCTGGACCGACATTACGCATACGCTTACGCGAGACTGGTTTCACCGTTACGAGCACTCGTGCTTAAAGGTGACTGGCGGGTGTCTGTCTCTCTCACTTTAGCTGAATCGAGTGTGGCTACGCGCGGTCCTTGCGAAGGTTAAAACAACACTAACTTGACGAACTATCGTTGTGGTTTTGATGCGTAGGTAAGAACGGTTCTTGCTAAACCCGTAGCAGCCACGTAAAATTTGCAACAACAAAGTAGAGGACGTCTAACTTGTTTTTGCAGGGCATGTTGTGATGTGATATGGTCAAGACGTGATGCTATATTTTATTGTATGAGATGATCATGTTTTGTAACCGAAGTTATCGGCAACTGGCAGGAGCCATATGGTTGTCGCTTTATTGTATGAAATGCAAATGCCCTGTAATTGCTTTACTTTATCACTAAGCGGTAGCTATAGTCGTAGAAGCAATAGATGGCGTAACGACAACGATGCTACGATGGAGATCAAGGTGTCGCGCCGGTGACGATGGTGATCACGACGGTGCTTCGAAGATGGAGATCACAAGCACACGATGATGATGGCCATATCATATCACTTATATTGATTGCATGTGATGTTTATCCTTTATGCATCTTATCTTGCTTTGATTGACGGTAGCATTTTAAGATGATCTCTCACTAATTATCAAGAAGTGTTCTCCCTGAGTATGCACCGTTGCGAAAGTTCTTCGTCTTTGAGACACCACGTGATGATCGGTGTGATAGGCTCTACGTTCAAATACAGCGGGTGCAAAACAGTTGCACACGCGAATACTCGAGTTAAACTTGACGAGCCTAGCATATGAGATATGGCCTCGGAACACGGAGATCGAAGGTCGAGCGTGGATCATATAGTAGATATGATCAACATAGTGATGTTCACCATTGAAACTACTCCATCTCACGTGATGATCGGACATGGTTTAGTTGATTTGGATCACGTGATCACTTAGATGACTAGAGATGTACGTCTAAGTGGGAGTTCTTAAGTAATATGATTAATTGAACTTAAATTTATCATGAACTTAGTACCTGATAGTATTTTGCTTGTCTATGTTTGTTGTAGATAGATGGATCGTGTTGTTGTTCCGTTGAATTTTAATGCGTTCCTTGAGAAAGCAAAGTTGAAAGATGATGGTAGCAATTACACGGATCGGGTCCGTAACTCTGAGGATTATCCTCATTGCTCCACGAGAAGAATTACGTCTGGAAGCACCGCTGGGTGCCGAACTCGCTGCTGATCTAACCGACGGCGTTAAGAACGTCTCGCGAGCAAAGCTGATGACTACTCAATAGTTCGATGTGCCATGCTTTACGGCTTAGAACCGGGTCTTCAACGGCGTTTTGAGCGTCATGGAGCATATGAGATGTTCCAGGAGTTGAAGTTAATATTTCAAGAAAATGCCGGATTGAGAGATATGAAGTCTCCAATAAGTTCTATAGCTGCAAGATGGAGGAGAATAGTTCGTCGGTGAACACATACTCAAAATGTGCGGGTATAATAATCACTTGATTCAATTGGGAGTTAATCTTCCGATGATAGTGTCATTGATGAAATTCTTCAATCACGCCACCAAGCTACAAGAGCTTCGTGATGAACTATAATATGCAAGGGATGGACAAGACTATTCGAGCTCTTCGCAATGCTAAAAGCAGCGGAGGTAGAAATCAAGAAGGAGCATCAAGTGTTGATGGTTAACAAGACCACCAGTTTCAAGAAAAAGGGCAAAGGGAAGAAGAAGGAACTTCAAGAAGAACAGCAAACAAGTTCTGCTCAAGAGAAGAAACCCAAGTCTGGACCTAAGCACTGGCCGAGTGCTTCTCCGCAAGCGCATGGACCTCGGAAGCGGAACTGCCCCAAGTATTTGGCGGATAAGAAGGATGGCAAAGTGAACAAAGGTATATGTGATATACATGTTATTGATGTGTTCCTTACTAATGCTCGCAGTAGTACCTGGGTATTTGATATTGGTTCTGTTGCTAATATTTGCAACTCGAAACAGGGACTACGGATTAAGCGAAGATTGGCTAAGGACGAGGTGACGATGTGCGTGGGAAATGGTTCCTAAGTCGATGTGATTGCGGTCGGCACGCTACCTCTACATCTACCATAGGGATTAGTTTTAGACCTAAATAATTGTTATTTGGTGCCAGCGTTGAGCATCAACATTATATCTGGATCTTGTTTGATGCGAGACGGTTATTCATTTAAATCAAAAAATAATGGTTGTTCTATTTATATGAGTAATATCTTTTATGGTCATGCACCCTTGAAGAGTGGTCTATTTTTATTGAATCTCAATAGTAGTGATACACATATTCATAGTGTTGAAACCAAAAGATGCAGAGTTGATAACGATAGTGCAACTTATTTGTGGCACTGCCGTTTAGGTCATATCGGTATAAAGCGCATGAAGAAACTCCATACTGATGGGCTTTTGGAATCACTTGATTATGAATCACTTGGTACTTGCGAACTGTGCCTCATGGGCAAGATGACTAAAACGCCGTTCTCCGGAACTATGGAGCGAGCAATTGATTTGTTGGAAATCATAGATACTGATGTTTGTGGTCCAATGAATGTTGAGGCTCACGACAGGTATCATTATTTTCTCACCTTCACAGATGATTTAAGCAGATATGGGTATATCTACTTAATGAAACACAAGTCTGAAACATTTGAAAAGTTCAAAGAATTTCAGAGTGAAGTGGAAAATCATCGTAACAAGAAAATTAAATTTCTACGATCTGATCGTGGAGGAGAATATTTGAGTTACGAGTTTGGTCCACACTTGAAACAATGCGGAATAGTTTCGCAACTCACGCCACCCGGAACACCACAACGAAATGGTGTGTCCGAACGTCGCAATCGTACTTTACTAGATATGGTGCGATCTATGATGTCTCTTACTGATTTACCGCTATCGTTTTGGGGTTATGCTTTAGAGACGGCCGCATTCACGTTAAATAGGGCACCATCAAAATCCGTTGAGACGATGCCTTATGAACTATGGTTTGGCAAGAAACCAAAGTTGTCGTTTCTTAAAGTTTGGTGCTGCGATGCTTATGTGAAGAAACTTCAACCAGATAAGCTCGAACCCAAATTGGAGAAATGTGTCTTCATAGGATACCCAAAAGAGACTATTGGGTACACCTTCTATCATAGATCTGTGGGCAAGAGTTTTGTTGCTAAAATCGGATCCTTTCTAAAGAAGGAGTTTCTCTTGAAAGAAGTGAGTGGGAGGAAAGTAGAACTTGATGAGGTAACTGTACCTGCTCCCTTATTGGAAAGTAGTTTATCACAAGAACCGGTTCCTGTGACAACTACACCAATTAGTGAGGAAGCTAATGATATTGATCATGAAACTTCAGATCAAGTTTCTCTTGAACTCGTGAGGTCTACGAGTAAGATCCACACGAGTGGTGCGATAATCCTATTCGGAAGTCATGTTACTTGACCATGATGAACCTATGAACTATGAGGAAGCGATGATGAGCCCAGATTCGAAAAATGGCTAGAGGCCATGAAATCGAGATGGGATCCATGTATGAGAACAAAGTATGGACTTTGGTTGACTTGCCCGATGATCGGCAAGCCATTGAGAATAAATGGATCTTTAAGAAGAAGACTGACGCTGATGGTAATGTAACCGTCTATAAAGCTCGACTTGTTGCGAATGGTTTTCGACAAGTTCAAGGGGTTGACTACGATGAGACTTTCTCACCCGTAGCGATGCTTAAGTTTGTCCGGATCATGTTAGCTATCGCTGCATTTCATGATTATGAAATTTGGCAAATGGATGTCAAAACTGCATTCTTGAATGGATTTCTGGAAGAAGAGTTGTATATGATGCAGCCAGAAGGTTTTGTTGATCCAAAAGGTGCTAACAAAGTGTGCAAGCTCCAGCGATCCATTTATGGACTGGTGCAAGCATCTCGGAGTTGGAATAAACGCTTTGATAGTGTGATCAAAGCATATGGTTTTATCTGAGACTTTTGGAGAAGCTGTATTTACAAGAAAGTGAGTGGGGGCTCTGTAGCATTTCTGATATTATATGTAGATGACATATTATTAATTGGAAATGATATAGAATTTCTGGATAGCATAAAGGGATACTTGAATAAAAGTTTTTCAACGAAAGACCTCGGTGAGGCTGCTTACATATTGGGCATCAAGATTTATAGAGATAGATCAAGACGCTTAATAGGAATTTCACAAAGCACATACCTTGATAAAATTTTGAAAAAGTTCAAAATGGATCATGCAAAGAAAGGGTTCTTGCCCGTATTACAAGGTGTGAAGTTGAGTCAAACTCAATGCCCGACCACAGCAGAAGATAGAGAGAAAATGAAAGATGTTCCCTATGCTTCAGCCATAGGCTCTATCATGTATGCAATGCTGTGTACCGGACTGACGTATGCTTAGCAATAAGCTTGGCAGGAAGGTACCAAAGTAATCGAGAGTGGATCCTTTGGACAGCGGTCAAGAACATCTTGAAATACGAAAAGGACTAAGGATATGTTTCTCGTATATGGAGGTGACAAAGAGCTAGTCGTAAATGGTTACGTCGATGCAAGCTTTGACAACGATCCGGACGATTCTAAATCGCAAACCGGATCGTGTTTTTATTAAGCGGTGGAGCTGTAAGTTGGTGCAGTTCTAAACAAAGCGTCGTGGCGGGATCTACATGTGAAGCGGAGTACATAGCTGCTTGGAAGCAGCAAATGAAGGAGTCGGATGAAGGAGTTCATTTCGATCTAGGTGTCATACCTAGTGCATCGGGACCAATGAAGATCTTCTGTGACAATACTGGTGCAATTGCCTTGGCAAAGGAATCCAGATTTCACAAGAGGACCAAGCACATCAAGAGACGCTTCAATTCCATTCGGGACCAAGTCCAAGTGGGAGACATAGAGATTTGCAAGATACATACGGATCTGAATGTTGCAGACCCATTGACTAAGCCTGTCTCACGAGCAAAACATGATCAGCACCAAGACTCCATGGGTGTTAGAATCATTACTATGTAATCTAGATTATTGACTCTACTGCAAGTGGGAGACTGGAGGAAATATGCCCTAGAGGCAATAATAAAGATATTATTTATTTCCTTATATCATGATAAATGTTTATTATTCATGCTAGAATTGTATTAACCGGAAACATAATACATGTGTGAATACATAGACAAACACAACGTCACTAGTATGCCTCTACTTGACTAGCTCGTTTATCAAAGATGGTTATGTTTCCTAGCCATGGAAAAAAGAGTTGTCATTTGATTAACTGGATCACATCATTAGGAGAATGGCGTGATTGACATGACCCATTCCGCTAGCCTAGCACTTGATCGTTTAGTATATTACTATTGCTTTCTTCATGATTTATACATGTTCACGTAACTATGAGATTATGCAACTCCGTTTACGGAGGAACACTTTGGTACTACCAAAGCGTCAAAAGCGTAATCGGGTGATTATAAAGGAGTACTACAGGTGTCTCCAAAGGTACATGTTGAGTTGGCGTATTTTGAGATTAAGTTTTGTCACTCCGATTGTCGGAGAGGTATCTCCAGGCCTTCTCGGTAATGCACATCACTATAAGCCTTGCAAGCAATGTAGCTAATGAGTTAGTTACGGAATGATGCATTACGTAACGAGTAAAGAGACTTGCTGGTAACGAGATTGAACTAGGTATTGGATACCGACGATCGAATCTCGGGTAAGTAACATACCGATGACAAAGGGAACAACGTATGTTGTTATGCGGTTTGACCGATAAAGATCTTCGTAGAATATGTAGGAACCAATATGGGCATCCAGGTTCCGCTATTGGTTATTGACCGAGAATAGTTGTAGGTCATGTCTACATAGTTCTCGAACCCGTAGGGTCCTTGCACGCTTAATATTACGATGGCGGTTTTATTATGAGTTTATAAGTTTTGATGTACCGAAGTTTGTTCGGAGTCCCAGATGTGATCACGGACATGACGAGGAGTCTCGAAATGGTCTAGACATAAAGATTGATATATTGGCCGGCTATATTCGGACACCGGAAGTGTTCCGGGCGTTTTCGGAGAAAATCGAAGTGCCGGAGGGTTACCGGAACCCCCCGGGAGAGTTATGGGCCTTATGGGCCTTAGTGGAAGAGAGAGAGGGGCGGCCAGCATGGGCCGCATGCCCCCTCCCCCTCTGGTCCGAATTGGACTAGGAGGGGGGGCGACGCCCCCCTCTTTCCTTCCCCCTCTCCCCCTTCCTTTCCCCTCCTAGTAGGAGTAGGAAAGGGGAGTCCTATCTCTACTAGGAGGAGGACTCCTCCTCCTTAGCAGCGCCCACAAGGGCGGCCGGCCTCCCCTTTCTCCTTTATATCACGAGGCGGGGGCACCCTAGGACACACAAGTTGATCCACGGATCGTTCCTTAGCCGTGTGCGGTGCCCCCCTCCACCATATTCCACCTCGGTCATATCGTCGCGGAGTTTAGGCGAAGCCCTGCGACGGTAGAACACCATCATCGTCACCACATCGTCGTCTTGTGAACTCATCCCGAAGCTTTCTGGATCGGGCCCGGGATCATCATCGAGCTGAGCGTGTCTGAACTCGGAGGTGCCGTGACGTTCGGTGTTTGGATCGGTCGGATCGTGAAGGCGTCGACTACATCAACGCGTTGTGCTAACGCTTCCGCTTACGGTCTACGAGGGTACGTGGACAACACTCTCCCCTCTCGTTGCTATGCCATCACCACGATCTTGCGTGTGCGTAGGAAGATTTTTGAAATTACTACGTTCCCCAACAATAGCAGCAGTAGTAACTTAGCAAGAACAATATGTAGGAAATTTGTAGGCATTGAATTGGTGGATTCGTTGGATGATATTCATGATATAACAGTCATAACCTAGGGTGATACAAAACTAGCTCCAATTCATATAATGCAGGCATGTATTCCGTAAATAGTCATACGTGCTTATGGAAAGAACTTGTATGGCATCTTTTGTCCTACCCTCGTGGCAGCGGGGTCCATAAGGAAACTAAGGGATATTAAGGCCTCCTTTTAATAGAGAACCGGAACAAAGCATTAACACATAGTGAATACATTAACTCCTCAAACTACCGTCATCACCGGAAAGTATCCTAATTACTGTCGCACTGGGGTTTACGGATCATAACACGTAATAGGTGAATATGACTTGCAAGGTTGGATCTAGAACATAGATATAATGGTGAAAACATAAATGGTTCAGATCTGAAATCATGGCACCCGGGCCTAAAGTGACAAGCATTAAGCATGGCAAAGTCATAACAACATCAATCTAAAACACAATGGATACTAGGGATCAAGCCCTAACAAAACTAACATGATTACATGATGAATCTCATCCAACTCCTCACTGACCAACAAGCCTACGAAGGAATTACCCACTCCTGATGGAGCATCATGGAATTGGTGATGAAGGAGGGTTGGTGATGATGAAGATCAAAGATCCCCCTCTCCGGAGCCCCGAACGGACTCCAGATCTGGCCTCCCGATGAAGAACAGGAGGTGGCGGCGGCTCCGTATCGTGAAACGCGATGAAAATTCCTCCCAAATTTTGTCTCCAAATATGGGTATTTAAGGAGTTAGAATTAGGGTCTGCGGGGCTGCCCACCTGGGCGCGCCTGGAGGTGGTGGCGCGCCCTAGTGGGTTGTGCTCAACCAGGCCCCCCTCCTCTTGTGGTTCTTGAACCCAATATTTTTTATATATTCTGAAATAATTCTCCAAAAGGTTTCATTCCAAACCGAGAACTTTTATTTCTGCACAAAAACAATACCATGGTAGTTCTGCTGAAAATGGCGTCAGTTCGGGTTAGTTTCATTCAAATAATGCAAATTAGAGTCCAAAACAAGAGCAAAAGTGTTAGGAAAAGTAGATACGACGGAGACGTATCATACCGGTTCATAAAACCATTCCGAAACTACCGGGACACCACCGCTCAACAATCATCCCACTACATAAATGAATCCGATAGTTTGGGCGGTGCTAGGCCAGAACAACTACCGAGCACCTGTTACAGGGTACTGCCAAGCACCAGGCGATACAACAGCTTGACAGTATCCTAGAGGTGCAAGCCCTAGGGTATCATCCCTAGGTCAATCAATGATCTAAATTGCTCCAAAGTAAGTGTTCAAATGTTTAACGTGTAATTAATATCATACCAAATATCAATATTTGCATTAATCATATAATTAATGCACGCATAATATCCTACGTAATATCTGCATGCATTGAATATATTACATAATACCATCTATTCTATACCAATATAAAAAGATCCAAAGGGCAGATAACACTAATCCCGGCCATCAAACTAGGTCAATCCAACGACATAGATTGCTCAAATGGTGAGCACTTAACATGTTTAACATGTTATTGATATTATACCAAATATCAATATTAACACTAATCACATAATTAATAAGAAATATCCCACCAAATATATGCATGCATTTAATATATTTCATAATTAGTGCAAAAATTAATATCCTACCTAATATATGCATGCTTTTACTAGTATATCAAAATGAAGGGTTGTTTTGGATGATATCTCCATGGCATGTGTACTACTCCCTCCGTTCCTTTATGCAGTATAAGATGCTACTTCTTGAGCTTGCGTTGATTTTTCCCTTGAAGAGGAAAGGGTGATGCAGCAAAGTAGAGATAAGTATTTTCCTCAATTAAGAATCAAAGTATCAATCCAGTAGGAGGTACAAGCAAGTCCCCAATAGACGCACCTGCACAAACTAACAAACACTTGCACACAACACGAAAAAGGGGTTGTTAATCCCTTGATGGTCACTAGCAAGAGTGAGATCTAACAGAAATAGGTATAAAATATAAGTAAAAGGTAAAATAAAGTAAATATAAATAAATTGTAGCAAGGTATTTTGGGGTTTTTGGTTTTATAGATCTGAAATATATGATGAGAAATAGACCGGGGGGCCATAGGTTTCACTAGAGGCTTCTCTATTGAAGAAAGCATATGGTGGGTGAACAAATTACTGTTGAGCAATTGATAGAAAAGCGCATACTTATGACGATATCTAAGGCAATGATCATAAATAGAGGCATCACGTCCGTGACAAGTAAACAGACTCCTGCCTGCATCTACTACTATCACTCCACACATCGACCACTTTCCAGCATGCATCTAGTGTATTAAGTTAACAAGAATGGAGTAATGCCTTAAGCAAGATGACGTGATGTAGAGGGATAGATCCAATCAATATGGTAAAACCCCCATCTTTTTATCCTTAATGGCAACAATATAATACGTGCCTCGCTACCCCTACTGTCACTGGGTGAGGACATCGCAAGATTGAACCCATCACAAAGCACCTCTCCCATTGCAAGAAAAATAAATCTAGTTGGTCAAACCAAATCGATAGATCAGAAAGAAATACAAAGCTATCTTAATCATGCATAAAAGAGTTCATAGAAGACTCAAATAATTTTCATAGATAATCTGGTCATAAATCCACAATTCATCGGATCTCAACAAACGCACATAAAACAAGATTCACTACAAAAAAATACACTTCGTGATGATACATGTTTGTCACAGTAGGTCGCGTTTTTTGTCATGCAGTTACATCCATGACAAATTTATGACAGAATCAAGATAGTCATACCTGTGCTGTCGTAGAAGTGTTCCATGACATTACCAAAATTATCATCACGGAAGTGTCCACTTCCATGACGATAAATTGCGCGTCACAGAAGTGCTTTCATCAAGGGTGACCGACACGTGGCATCCACCGTAACGGAACGCCGTTAAGCTATCTGGTCGGGTTTTGGATCCGATAACCCGTTAACAGCCCCGACCAATGGGGATTTTCCACATGTAAAATCATCATTGGCTGGAGGAGACAAGTGTCAGGTTCGCGTTGGCACATGTGTCACTCATCCAATGGGCGAGACGCGCCTATGATATGTTGACACGTGGACCGGCCCATCAAGTTTAAATGGGCCGGCCCAACTAAAGGCCCACAAGATTTTGCGGACCATAATGGGCCGCCTAGCTAAAGGCCCACGAGATTTTGCGGACCATAATGGGCTGGCCCAGCTAAAGGCCCACAAGATTTTGCGGGCCATAATGGGCCGGCGCAGGTAAAGGCCCACAAGATTTTTGCGTGCCATAATGGGCCGGCCCAGGTAAAGGCCCACAAGATTCTTGCGGATCATAATGGGCCGGCCCAGCTAAAGGCCCACGAGATTTCACCGACATTAATGGGCCGGCCCAGCTGTAGGCCCACAAGATTTTGAGGACCCTAGTAGGCCGGCTGTAGGACCTTGAAGTATGTCTAGAGGGGGGGGGTGATTAGACTACTTGCCCAATAAAAACTTAACCTTTTCCAATTTTAGAGTTTGGCAGATTTTAGCTATTCTAGGACAAGTCAAGCAATCATCACACAAATCAAGCAAGCATGCAAAGAGTATATAGGCAGCGGAATTTAAAGCATGCAACTTGCAAGAAAGTAAAGGGAAGGGTTTGGAGGATTCAAACGCAATTGGAGACACGGATGTTTTTGGCATGGTTCCGATAGGTGGTGCTATCATACATCCACATTGATGGAGACTTCAACCCACGAAGGGTAACGGCTGCGCGAGTCCACGGAGGGCTCCACCCACGAAGGGTCCACGAAGAAGCAACCTTGTCTATCCCACCATGGCCGTCACCCACGAAGGACTTGCCTCACTAGCGGTTGATCTTCATGAAGTAGGCGATCTCCTTGCCCTTACAAACTCCTTGGTTCAAATCCACAATCTTGTCGGAGGCTCCCAAGTGACACCTAGCCAATCTAGGAGACACCACTCTCCAAGAAGTAACAAATGGTGCGTTGATGATGAACTCCTTGCTCTTGTGCTTCAAATGATAGTCTCCCCAACACTCAACTCTCTCTCATAGGTTTTGGATCTGGTGGAAAGAAGATTTGAGTGGAAAACAACTTGGGGAAGGCTAGAGATCAAGATTCATATGGTAGGAATGGAATATCTTGGCCTCAACACATGAGTAGGTGGTTCTCTCTCAGAAATGGTAAGTTGGAAGTGTAGGTTCGTTCTGATGGCTCTCTCCACGAATGAAGAGGAGGTGGAGGGGTATATATAGCCTCCACACAAAATCTAACCGTTACACACAGTTTACCAAACTCGGTGGGACCGACATGTTAAACTCGGTCTGACCGATTTAGTAAACCTAGTGACCATTAGTGATTCTCGGTGGGACTAACATGCATCTCGGTGAGACCGATTCGGTTAGGGTTAGGGCATAACGTAATCTCGGTAAGACCGATTACACAAACTCGGTGAGACCGATTTGGTAATAAGCTTTCCAGAGGGTTGGTCAGGTAAACTCGGTGGGACCGATTTGCTCTTTTCGGTGAGACCAAAATGTTACAAAAAGGAAACAGAGAGTTTGCATTGTGATCTCGGTGGGACCGATCGCTCACTTCGGTTAGACCGAAATGTTACGAAGGGAAACAGAGAGATTACAATCCCATCTCGGTGAGACCGAGATCCCTATCGGTAAGACCGATTTGCTTAGGGTTTGTGGCAGTGGCTATGACTTTTGGAATTGGTGGCGCCGGATAGGAAGTTTCGGTGTGACCGATTTTGGCTTTGGGTTTAGGTCATTTGTGGATGTGGGAATGTAGTTGAGGGTTTTGGAGCATATCACTAAGCACATGAAGCAAGAGGCTCATTAAGCAACACCTCATCCCTCCTTGATAGTATTGGCTTTTCCTATAGACTCAATGTGATCTTGGATCACTAAAATGTAAAATGAAGAGTCTTGAGCTTTTGAGCTGGAGCCAATCCTTTGTCCTTAGTATTTTGAGGGATCCACTTTCATCATCCATGCCATGCCATTCATTGAGCTTTCCTGAAATAATAGTCTTGGAATAGCATTATCTCAGTGAGCTATATGTTGTTATTAATTACCAAAACTACCTAGGGATAGTTGCACTTTCAATCTCCCCCTTTTTGGTAATTGATGACAACATATAGATCAAAGCTTCGACAAATGATAATAAGATTGAATAACATAAATCGCTTTGAGAAGTATGTGATAAGCAGGAGTTCCCCCTAAATTTGTGCATAGTTTTAGATTTGCTTTGGACTGCAAATTCACAATGAATTAGGCTCATGGGTTACTCTTCCATGTCACATACATCTTGGTGGAGCGCTCAAAATAATAAACAATGAATACATGCACTTATCACCAAGCATAGTGAGTGATCACATAAGATAGATAGATAATATCAAGCATGCATAAGTGTAGCTTATGATCAAACACATGATCATCAATGTCTCACATGCATAGTATCTCAACCAAATGCAAACAAAGTTTGAAAAACCACCAAATAAAGCAAGAGAGACCAAAAGCAACTCTCTCTCTCTCTCTCGAAGCCTATGATCTATACATTTTTCTCCCCCTTTGGCAACAAGCTACTAAAAAGTTCATAGAAAATGCATAGTGCTAGATCAACTCTCAGGCTTGATCTTCTGGTGGTGGTGTCCTGATGGCTCCTTGGACGAAGGCTTCAGTTGAAGTAGAGGTCTTTGGAGTGGATCTTTGGAGCTGGTTGCCTTTGGGCTGTAGAGGCGATGGCTGGTCTTTGAAGTTGTTGCTCTAGTGTGCATCCTTGCACTGGCCCGACCTCTGGGCTCTGGGCACTCTGGCAAACACATTTGTGGTAGTCTTGCCCTTCCTCTCCTGCATGTCATCCTGCAGCTGCTCTACAACTGAATGAATCTCAGTTACTTTAACATCTAGATCATAGAATTTTTGTTCCATGATTCTTTCCAGGCTCTCGATTACGAGTGAGGTGGCAGTCCTTTCTCAATCCTCGGTGTGGATGCTATCAAGTAACCAAGCTGCTCTGTTTGGTTTTCAAGAAATATTCAGATGCCTCCTCTTGAGTTGGCATCTTGGCAGCCTCTCCTTCTTTGCCTTCTCCTTCTTCTCTGAGCTTGGTGATTGTGGATCATCTTCATTCATGACAACTTCATTGTCCTCAAAGTCTGGATAAAGTGGAAAATGTTCCTTATCCAACTGATATTTCCCTGTGCCCATCTTTGAGTTGATCAATTCTTGAATCTGAGGTGCATATCCACAGCTCCTCTTCTGATCAGTTGCAGTCCTCTTGATTGTTTCAATGATTAGGCTCATGACTTTGAACTTCTGTGGCACATCAAACACATGCAGCATGTTGATGGCATGCCCTCTGATCATGTTATGGTCACCTGACTTGGGAAACAAAGTATGCCTCAGAATCCAATTTATGGTTGGCAACCCTGACAGCAGAAAGTGAACTGATCCAAACTTGTGAGTCTCTACAGCCTTGTCAGGAATTTCCTTCTACATGTGAGCCATTGAATTGTGACCCAACTTCTTCTTTGCGTAAATGTCCAGGTCATCCTCTTCTTCCTTGGGGGCATTTATGAGACTTGCCCATTCTTCAACAGTGGACTGGTACCTTGTACCTTCAGACATCCAAACAATTCTACCATCTAGGTAAAAATGTGCTATGGAGTAGAACTGCATGATAAGCTCATCATTCCAGTTGGTGAACTTCTGTCCAAGAAAATCTGCAACTCCACAAGCAACAAAGCTGTCTTCCACTCCAGGGTAGTGCTGCTCATTTTCCCTGACGAATTTCCAGTCAACCCACCTCATATCACAGACTATGGGCTTCTTGTCCAACAGAATGGTCTCATAAAAGTCACGTTGTTCCTTTGTGTGGAAGCTGTAGTCAACAGTAGTTCTTCTTCTTGAAGCATATGGGTCTTCCAACCTCCATAGTCTCAATCCTGAATCCTTCCTGATTCTCATGTCCTCAGCCACAGGATGGGCATCATTGTGGTCTGGTATCTTGGGCTTGAGCTTTCTAAGAACTTTTCCTTCCTCATCCTCTTCTTCAGCAACATTTGGCACTGGGGCCTTGTTCTTCTTAGCAGCTGGAATACTCCTAGTATTCCTCTTTGGAACTTGCTTGGCCTTGGAGGCAGCTTTGGGTGCTTCCTTGGGCTTGGATGTTGCAGCCCCTGATCTGATTGCATCTCCCATAAGCTTAGCCGCCTTAGGTGCTGGTGCAACATCCTCTTCCTCTTCATCAGATTCTCTTCTCATTGAGGGCTTTCCAAGGACCTTGGCAGGTGTGGTTCTTGCTCTCTTCTTTTTCTTGTCCTGATCACCATCATCCTCTAATTCAATTAAGAGCTTCATAGTTGCACCAGTGGGGACTTTCTGAGGTTTGGATGATGTTTCTTTCCTTGCAGGTGCCTCTCTGGGTTGAGCTTGAGCTGGCACTTGAGTGGACTTCCTGGCCTTTGGCATTGGAGTTCTCTTGGCAGGAACTTTCTTCTTCAGACCTGGGTTTGTGCTTTGAGCAGAGCCATATTCTTTCTTGAGCACCACTTTCTTGGAAGTGGCCTCATCTTCCTCAGCTTTGTAATCTTCATCCTCAGAATCTGAAGTTCTCTTCCTCCTTTGCCTA
Organism: Aegilops speltoides; assembly: GCA_021437245.1. Lineage (NCBI taxonomy): Eukaryota > Viridiplantae > Streptophyta > Magnoliopsida > Poales > Poaceae > Aegilops > Aegilops speltoides. The sequence goes on along the minus strand of CM038143.1, from coordinate 86,882,911 downwards.
GTTGCAGCCTTAGGCAAGTTGCTAGGAGTACTTCTGCTCCCATCATCTGAAGTTGAGAGACTAGTGCCCTCACTCAAGTCCATGTGCTCTTGACTGTTACAGGCTGTCACTTTGATCGACATCTTGCAAAAACTGATTGCTGACCCTGTGAAGAGTTATAGATGAGATAGAAAAGATGAGCATCACAAAATGCAGAGATTTTTGCAAAGAATGATCCAAAAGTTCAGTTTAGTTTTCCACGAAAGCATTTGGATCAACCGATTTTGGACTCGGTGATACGAAGCAGTTTTGGAACCTAAGCTGATGATCTCGGTTGGACCGAGTTTGATTCGATGTACTTGAGACTGCTAGGGTTTCACAGAATCCTCAAATCGGTCGCACCGATTAGTAATTCTCGGTCGGACCGAGAGTCACTAGTGCAATGGCATAAGCCAAATCGGTGAGACCGAGTTTTTCAACTCGGTGGGTCGAGATGGTTTCGTGAAACCTAACCTAATAATTTGAATCGCATCTAATCTATGGACTATTTTGGCTGGATAGAAGAATCTCAATCGTGGCAGAATCAATATGAAAACAATGTGCTAGGAATCGGGCGTGGATAGCACAAAGATCAAGTCCATACCCTAACTTGGCGGTGGACTTGCTATGACAAAGCTGGCGGGGGCGAAATCCGTTGACGGCGGCGAAGACCAACAATAGGAGGCTCTGGCGACAAGGAGGCGATCCGGAGACCACGATGGCGAGCGAGCTATTGCTTGTGGGCGAAGGGTTTGGAGAAATTTCCAAACTTTGCCCGTGGCTATATATAGCCCGACCACAGCCGGTGTGACCGAGTGGAACAACTCGGTGGCACCGAGATGCATAACTGTGTTCAGTTACAGCAAATTGGTGAGACCGAAGAGTTCAAATCGGTTGCACCAAGATCGAAAACTCAGATCAACTTGATGATATCGGTTGGACCGAAATGGGGAAATCGGTCTGACCGAGAATCACAAAGAGGTTTTGGAAGTTTAAGTCTATGACGAATCGGGGACTCCGAGTGCTCCTCACACAGAGTGGTTCGAATCTGACTTGATCAAATTTTGTGATGTAGCATGAATAGAGTTTGAGATGAGAAAAACATAGATAGCTAAAGAAGGTTCTTAGGCATTCTTGTCCATCCACTTGGAAAAAGAAAAGAACCCAAACAATCAAAACAACAAGTGGATGTCCTTGAATGAGTAAAATATGCACCAACATGCTCACACAATAAGATAGCAAATGAAATATGTGGCAAAGCATGCACAACCAAATCTAGCATCTATCAAACAATTGGCGATGACTAGGTCATCTATATATGAGTATATTGACTTAGGAGTCAAATGAGAACATTTGATCATAGGTCATACTCATCGTTTAAGCTCAAGTGGGGTTACCACTTTTACATAATGCATTAATGTGTTCACACCATTAGAGTTGCTTTGACTCAATTCTTAGAGTTAAGCTCCCCCTAGATGTGAGATCCCCCCTTAGAGGGATGAACTAACCTTGGGTTTTGTCGATGATGACTTCATGTAGGTGTTGAAGATGTAGATGCTCAATGTTGATGTAGATCATTTGGAGCAATCCTTTGGAGTGAGTTGCACTTTCAACTTACCTACATGGGTTAGTCTCACAAGGAACAAACAAGAATATCCATAGACATAGAGTGATGCACACACAAGATGATGTCCATGAATTCATTAGGTTACCTTGTCCCTTGCCTTACCAACATGAGGGTTTGTGACTCCTTGAACTAGTGCAAGATGTGGAAGTTGATTGCACTTGTTCTTGCCAAAATGATATGAGTGAAGAATGTTGGCGGAGTCACCCTCAAGAACTCTCTAGTTCTTCTTCTTGGGATCCACATCATCTTGATGGGAATCCTTGGAGTTATAGTTGTACTTGATGAAGTAGAACTTGGCGTAGTCTTGGGGACCCACTTGAACGAGGCTTTAGGTGCTTCTTCAAATGCATCAATCTCTTCTTGAAGCTTGTCCTTGCCTTTGTTCTTGTGGTCTTGTGGTGGAAGATCATCTTGAGCTTGTGTTCCCTTGAAGGAAGTAGGATCATACTTCTCTTTTTGAGGAACAAACTTCGTCTTGGGGTATTGATCTTCTTCCCACTCAACTCCATTGGCATTGAACTTTCATTCAAAACCAACACCTTGATTCTTCAGGTGCCTTCCTTGCTTGCGTACAATTTCCTCGAATTGCTTACTCCCAGCAAGGCTCTTGTAAACACCCTTCTCTATAATTCCCTTCAATAAGCTATTTTCTTGCTCAAGTGTAACTTGGCTAAGAGAATCATTAGTGGAATCAAGAGAACTACTAGAAGCAACAATATTGGATTTGACATTATTATAATTCCCTTCTAAAATGGCAGTAGAAAAATAATTCCAAGAAACTAGAGTACATATTTCAAAGAATAGCTTCCCACGGTAGCCAGCTTTAGGAAGAGATGCCAAATAAATCTGACTTCGATTCGGAGAACAAGTGATGCTGAGACGTGTCCAACAAGTAAAGCTAAAAGAACGTAAAACATGATTCCATGTGACTATTTGAAGCATTTCAAAGAAGGGCTTCCCATGGTAGCAAGCTTTAACAAGACATACCAAATCAATCTTATTATGTTTCCGACTCGAGCCCGGTGATGTTGAGGCGTGTCTAATAAGTAAGTAATGCTAAAATGCAAGTAGAGTTAATTCGAGGAACTATAGTAAATATTTCAGCGAAGTGCTTCCCAAAGTAGCCAACTTAAAAAGAGATGCCAAATCAATTTGATCGACTTGACTCGAGAGACCGATGCGTGTCAAATAAGTAACACTAAAATGACAATAGAAGATAACTCGAGACAACTATACTAAATATTTCAAAGATGGGATTCCCATGATAGACAACTTTAATAAGAGATGCCAAATTAACCCGACACGATTCCAAAAACAAGTATGCAGAGACATGTCCAACAAGTAATGCTAAAAGTACGGTAAAAGATAATTCTATGCAACTATCTGAAGCATTTCAAAGAAGGATTCTCATGGTAGCCACCTTTAACAAGACATGTTAAATCAATCTAATTCGATTCCGACTCGGAGGCGGTGATGTTGAGGCGTGTCTAATAAGTCGAAGAGCGGTAAAATGACAGTAGAGGATAATTCCAGGCAACTATAGTAAATATTTCAAAGAGCTTCCCACGGTAGCCAACTTTAACAAGAGATGAAAAATCAATATGATTCTGATTCCAACCCGTAGACAAATGATGTTGAGACGTGTCCAATAAGTAATGCCAAAATAACAATATAAAATAATTCCATGCAACTATAATTAATATTTCAAAGAAGAGCTACACACGGTAGCCAGCTTTAACAAAGAGATGTCGAGTCAATCTAACTCTGATTAGGAGAACAAGTGATCTTGGGACGTGTCCAACAAGTAATGCTAAAAGGACGATAAAAGATAATTCCATGCAACTATATGAAGCATTTCGAAGAAGAGCTTCCCATGGTAGCTAACTTTAACATGGCAGTAGATGACCTGTTGCGCTAGCACAAAGACCAATTGCAGCCAAGAAGCCGAGCAACCTATGAACAACATGCTTTATGGATGATCACAAAGGAGAAAACTAAATGCAACGAGAAGTTAGGTGAACTGCTTGAAGGATATTTTTCCTGAATTGTCTGCAAATGATTATTTTCATATTGCGTTTGTATTTGCCTTGTATTTACTAATGATAGATAATGGTGATCTTTGCCTATGGATTTCCTTGGTGATACATGGGAAATTTACTTGAGCGGGTGAACAGTTTCTAAAATTCTCCATCGTGGGTGTAGTACATTTATTTTTCATGCTCTAGCCTTTCTTCATTTCGAGGCCATGAAAGTAAATGTGATTTTAAATGGGGTTGTTACCAAACTAAAAAACACAACATTGAACAAAGCGATGCATAAAGAGGATAGGGCAGGGCAACCCGGCGGTAGGGTTGATAGACATCTGACCGGGCCCCGACAAATGACCACAACCATCAAAATCACCCATGGAGCACGAAGGCACGCATGCGTCTAACAAAACAACACACATGTAGACTCCATCGAACAGGCAACCTCAACAGCATACAACAGCAATGTGGACTGCCCTGGTGTTACCGCGAGGGCCCCTTTGGTTTTCTCCAATAGAGCATCTAACTCCTAGATGTAGTCGGAAAGTCCTACCCGGTAACTTAAGAAGGTGTGTTGAGTACACCGACGAGTTTGATAAATAAGTCTCATTTGGTAGACTAGCTTGCCTTGAGGACGAATTACGTCTGAGTCCGCCGTTCCCAACACACAATCCAACAAGTTTCAGACCAACGGCCAAATAAGTAATAGAGCCTGCTACTCGAGGGATGGGGTCTACAATTCATGGACCGAGGGCGCGCCCGAGGCCACCTCGTCTTCCGCCCGTTGCCCTTGTCTCGTGTTGTGCCACCTATTGCGTTGGTGGTGTCCGGGTACGCATGGTTGGGTGGACTGTCTGTCCTTGTTGTTTGTGTCTATTGTATCGAGGGTTGCTCGTTTGATTTATTTTTGGATGCTTTCCTAAATTTTCCCGCGCATCCATCGGCACAAAGCATGAGAAGATCAGATAGCATGAAGGGTACTCACGAGCGAGGATATACCCCCTTATGTCGGGTACTCCAACATCTACCTTGTGCGTTGGTCGTGTTTGTCAAAGACTAATTCAGCTATTGGCTTGTGCCGGGTCAAATTATTTTGGGCACATCTTGTGGGATGTTGCTCGGTCAGTGGATGCTCGTTGATTTTGGGGTCCAGTTTTTTGTTCGAGTGGCTTGGTAGAGGTGTCTGGTATGTATGGCCATGGACACACCCACTCATTCTGATGTACTTATTACTTCCTTTGGTGATGCGGGAATGGAGCGAAAGGATTCTCGCCTTTTTCCTTAGCACAAGAACCGGTTCTCGTGACAACTACACCAATTAGTGAGGAAGCTAATGATATTGATCATGAAACTTCGATCAAGTTTCTACTGAACTGAGGTCTACGAGTAAGATCCACACCGTGAGTGGTACGATAATCCTATTCTCGAAGTCATGTTACTTGACCATGATGAACCTATGAACTATGAGGAAGCGATGATGAGCCCAGATTCAAAAATGGCTAGAGGCCATGAAATCTGAGATGGGATCATGTATGAGAACAAAGTATGGACTTTGGTTGACTTGTTCGATGATCGGCAAGCCATTGAGAATAAATGGATCTTTAAGAAGAAGATGACGCTGATGGTAATGTAACCGTCTATAAAGCTCGACTTGTTGCGTAATGGTTTTACAAGTTCAAGGGGTTGACTACGATGAGACTTTCTCACCAGTAGCGATGCTTAAGTTTGTCCGATCATGTTAGCTATCGCTGCATTTCATGATTATGAAATTTGGCAAATGGATGTCAAAACCGCATTCTTGAATGGATTTTCGAAGAAGAGTTGTATATGATGCAGCCGTAAGGTTTTGTTGATCCAAAAGGTGCTAACAAAGTGTGCAAGCTCCAGCGATCCATTTATGGACTGCAAGCATCTCGAGTTGGAATAAACGCTTTGATAGTGTGATCAAAGATATGGTTTTATATGCACTTTGGAGAAGCCCAGATTTACAAGAAAGTGAGTGGGGGCTCAGTAGCATTTCGATATTATATGTAGATGACATATTATTAATTGGAAATGATATAGAATTTCTGATAGCATAAAGGATACTTGAATAAAAGTTTTTCAACGAAAGACCTGTGAGGTGCTTACATATTGGGCATCAAGATTTATAGAGATAGATCAAGACGCTTAATAGGAATTTCACAAAGCACATACCTTGATAAAATTTTGAAAAAGTTCAAAATGGATCATGCAAAGAAAGGGTTCTTGCCAGACATAAGGTGTGAAGTTGAGTCAAACTCAATGCCACCACACAGAAGATAGAGAGAAAATGAAAGATGTTCCTATGCTTCAGCCATAGGCTCTATCATGTATGCAATGTCGTGTACCGCACTGACGATGCTTAGCAATAAGCTTGGCAGGAAGGTACCAAAGTAATCCAGAGGATCATGGACAGCGGTCAAGAACATCTTGAAATACCGAAAAGGACTAAGGATATGTTTCTCGATATGGAGGTGACAAAGAGCTAGTCGTAAATGGTTACGCCGATGTAAGCTTTGACACCGATCCGGACGATTCTAAATCGCAAACCGGATACGTGTTTTTATTAAACGGTGGAGCTGTAAGTTGGTGCAGTTCTAAACAAAGCGTCGTGGCGGGATCTACATGTGAAGCGGAGTACATAGTGCTTCGGAAGCAGCAAATGAAGGAGTCTGATGAAGGAGTTCATTTCGATCTAGGTGTCATACCTAGTGCATCGGGACCAATGAAGATCTTCGTGACAATATCGTGCAATTGCCTTGGCAAAGGAATCCAGATTTCACAAGAGGACCAAGCACATCAAGAGACGCTTCAATTCCATTCGACCAAGTCCAAGTGGGAGACATAGAGATTTGCAAGATACATACGGATCTGAATGTTGCAGACCCATGACTAAGCCTGTCTCACGAGCAAAACATGATCAGCACCAAGACTCCATGGGTGTTAGAATCATTACTATGTAATCTAGATTATTGACTCTCTATGCAAGTGGGAGACGGAGGAAATATGCCCTAGAGGCAATAATAAAGATATTATTTATTTCCTTATATCATGATAAATGTTTATTATTCATGCTAGAATTGTATTAACCGGAAACATAATACATGTGTGAATACATAGACAAACACAACGTCACTAGTATGCCTCTACTTGACTAGCTCGTTTATCAAAGATGGTTATGTTTCCTAGCCATGGAAAAAAGAGTTGTCATTTGATTAACTGGATCACATCATTAGGAGAATGACGTGATTGACATGACCCATTCCGCTAGCCTAGCACTTGATCGTTTAGTATATTACTATTGCTTTCTTCATGATTTATACATGTTCCTGTAACTATGAGATTATGCAACTCCGCTACGGAGGAACACTTTGGGTACCAAACGCCAAAACGAATGTGATTATAAAGGAGTACTACAGTGTCTCCAAAGGTACATGTTGAGTGGCGTATTTTGAGATTAAGTTTTGTCATCCGATTGCGGAGAGGTATCTCCAGCCTTCTCGTAATGCACATCACTATAAGCCTTGCAAGCAATGTAGATGAGTTAGTTACGGAATGATGCATTACGTAACGAGTAAAGAGATTCTGTGGTAACGAGATTGAACTAGGTATTGGATACCGACGATCGAATCTCTCAAGTAACATACCGATGACAAAGGAACAACGTATGTTGTTATGCGGTTTGACCGATAAAGATCTTCAGAGAATATGTAGGAACCAATATGGGCATCCGTGTTCCGCTATTGGTTATTGACCGAGAATAGTTGTAGGTCATGTCTACATAGTTCTCGAACCCGTAGGGTCCGCACGCTTAATGTTACGATGACAGTTTTATTATGAGTTTATAAGTTTTGATGTACAGTTTGTTCGAGTCCCGATGTGATCACGGACATGACGGAGTCTCGAAATGGTCTAGACATAAAGATTGATATATTGGCGGCTATATTCGGACACCGAAGTGTTCCGGGCGCTGGAGAAAATCAAGTGCGGAGGGTTACCGGAACCCCGGGAGAGTTATGGGCCTTATGGGCCTTAGTGGAAGAGAGAGGGCGGCAAGATGGGCCGCATGCCTCCCCTCTGGTCCGACTGATGGACTAGGAGGCACCTCTTTCCTTCCCCCTCTCCCTTCCTTTCCTCCTAGTAGGAGTAGGAAAGGGGAGTCCCATCTCTACTAGGAGGAGGACTCCTCCTCCTGGCGCGCCCACAAGGGCCGGCCGGCCTCCCCTTTCTCCTTTATATACGGGGGGGCACCCTAGACACACAAGTTGATCCACGGATCGTTCTTAGCAGTGTCGGTGCCCCTCCACCATATTCCACCTCGGTCATATCGTCGCGAGTTTAGGCGGCTCCGCGATGTAGAACACCATCATCGTCACCACATCGTCGTCGTCGGAGAACTCATCCCCAGCTTTCTGGATCGGAGCCCGGGATCATCATCGAGCTGAACGCGTGCTGAACTCGGAGGTGCCGTGACGTTCGGTGTTTGGATCGGCGGATCGTGAAGACGACGACTACATCAACCGCTTGTGCAGTTAACGCCTCGCTTACGGTTCACGAGGGTGCGTGGACAACACTCTCCCTCTGCTATGCCATCACCACGATCTTATGCAGCGTAGGAAGATTTTTGAAATTACTACGCTCCCCAACAATAGCAGCAGTAGTAACTTAGCAAGAACAATATGTAGGAAATTTGTAGGCATTGAATTGGTGGATTCGTTGGATGATATTCATGATATATAAAGTCATAACCTAGGGTGATACAAAACTAGCTCCAATTCATATAATGCAGCATGTATTCCTAGAATAATCATCACGCTTATGGAAAGAACTTGTATGGCATCTTTTGTCCTACCTCGTGGCAGCGGGTCCATAAGGAAACTAGGGATATTAAGGCCTCCTTTTAATAGAGAACCGAACAAAGCATTAACACATAGTGAATACACTCCTCAAACTACCTCATCACCGAAAGTATCCTAATTACCTTGACCGGGTTTACGGATCATAACACGTAATAGGTGAATATGACTTGCAAGGTTGGATCTAGAACATAGATATAATGGTGAAAACATAAATGGTTCAGATCTGAAATCATGGCACCCGGGCCTAAAGTGACAAGCATTAAGCATGGCAAAGTCATAACAACATCAATCTAAAACACAATGGATACTAGGGATCAAGCCCTAACAAAACTAACATGATTACATGATGAATCTCATCCAACTCCTCACTGACCAACAAGCTCACGAAGGAATTACCCACTGATGGAGCATCATGGAATTGGTGATGAAGGAGGGTTGGTGATGATGAAGATCAAAGATCCCTCTCTCGGAGCCCCGAACGGACTCGAGATCCGCCTCCGATGAAGAACAGGAGGTGGCGGCGTCTCGTGATCGTGAAACGCGATGAAAATTCCTCCCAAATTTTGTCTCCAAATATGGGTATTTAAGGAGTTAGAATTAGGTCTGCGGGGCTGCCCACCGGCGCGCTGGAGGTGGTGGCGCCCTAGTGGGTTGTGCTCAACCAGGCCCTCCTCTTGTGGTTCTTGAACCCAATATTTTATATATTCTGAAATAATTCTCAAAAGGTTTCATTCCAAACCGAGAACTTTTATTTCTGCACAAAACAATACCATGGTAGTTCTCTGAAAATGGCGCGATCAGGGTTAGTTTCATTCAAATAATGCAAATTAGAGTCCAAAACAAGAGCAAAAGTGTTAGGAAAAGTAGATACGACGGAGACGATCACACCGGTTCATAAAACCATTCAAACTACCGGGACACCACCGCCAACAATCATCCCACTACATAAATGAATCCAGAGTTTGGGCGGTGTTAGGCCGAACAACTACCGAGCACTCGTTATGGTAACGCTACACCAAAGCGATACAACAATGACAAGATCCTAGAGGTGCAAGCCCTAGGTATCATCCTAGGTCAATCAATGATCTAAATTGCTCCAAAGTAAGTGTTCAAATGTTTAACGTGTAATTAATATCATACCAAATATCAATATTTGCATTAATCATATAATTAATGCACGATAATATCCCTACGTAATATCTCGCATGCATTGAATATATTACATAATACCATCTATTCTATACCAATATAAAAAGATCCAAAGGGCGTATAACACTAATCCCGCCATCAAACTAGGTCAATCCAATCCACATAGATTGCTCAAATGGTGAGCACTTAACATGTTTAATATGTTATTGATATTATACCAAATATCAATATTAACACTAATCACATAATTAATAAGAAATATCCCACCAAATATATGCATGCATTTAATATATTTCATAATTAGTGCAAAAATTAATATCCTACCTAATATATGCATGCTTACTAGTATATCAAAATGAAGGGTTGTTTTGGATGATATCTCCATGGCATGTGTACTACTCCCCTCCTCCTTTATGCAAAGATAAGATGCTACTTCTTGAGTTTATGCTGATTTTTCCCTTGAAGAGGAAAGGGTGATGCAAGAAAGTAGAGATAAGTATTTTCCTCAATTAAGAATCAAAGTATCAATCCAGAGAGGAGGTACAAGCAAGTCCCCAATAGACGACATCTGACAAACAAACTAACAAACACTTGCACACAACACCTAAAAAGGGGTTGTTAATCCCTTGATGGTCACTAGCAAGAGTGAGATCTAATGTAAATAGGTATAAAATATAAGTAAAAGGTAAAATAAAGTAAATATAAATAAATTGTAGCAAGGTATTTTGGGGTTTTTTGGTTTTATAGATCTGAAATATATGATGAGAAATAGACCTGGGGCCATAGGTTTCACTAGAGGCTTCTCTATCAAGAAAGCATATGTGGTGGGTGAACAAATTATCGCTGAGCAATTGATAGAAAAGTTTATACTTATGATTTATATTCTAAGGCAATGATCATAATAGAGGCATCACGTCTGTGACAAGTAAATGAGACTCGTCGCATCTACTACTATCACTCCACACATCGTAATTCACTTTCCAAAGATGCATCTAGTATATTAAGTTAACAAGAATGGAGTAATGCCTTAAGCAAGATGACGTGATGTAGAGGGATAGATCCAATCAATATGGTAAAACCCCATCTTTTATCCCTAATGGCAACAATATAATACGTGCCTCGCTACCCCTACTGTCACTGGGTGAGGACATCGCAAGATTGAACCCATCACAAAGCACCTCTCCCATTGCAAGAAAAACAAATCTAGTTGGTCAAACCAAATCGATAGATCAAAAAGAAATACAAAGCTATCTTAATCATGCATAAAAGAGTTTAGAGAAGACTCAAATAATATTCATAGATAATCTGGTCATAAATCCACAATTCATCGGATCTCAACAAACGCACCGCAAAACAAGATTCACTACAAAAAAAATACACTTCCGTGATGATACATGTTTGTCACAGTAGGTCGCGTTTTTTGTCATGCAGTTACATCCATGACAAATTTATGACAGTAATCAAGATAGTCATACCCTTGCCGTCAGAGAAGTGTTCCATGACATTACACAAAATTATCATCACGGAAGTGTCCACTTCCATGACGATAAATTGCGCCGTCACGTATGTTTTCATCAAGGGTGACCGACACGTGGCATCCACCGAATTTAACGCCGTTAAGCTTATCTCGGTCGGGTTTTGGATCCGATAACTGTTATCAGCCTCGACCAATGGGGATTTTCCACATGTAAAATCATCATTGGCCGGAGGAGACAAGTGTCGTTCAGCAAGCACATGTGTCACTCATCCAATGGGCGAGACGCTTATGATATAGAAGACACACGGGACCGCCCATCAAGTTTAAATGGGCCGCCCAACTAAAGGCCCACAAGATTTTATGACCATAATGGGTCGCTTAGCTAAAGGCCCACGAGATTTTATGACCATAATGGGCTGCCCAGCTAAAGGCCCACAAGATTTTATGGGCCATAATGGGCTTGGCCAGCAGTAAAGGCCCACAAGATTTTTAAGGCTATAATGGGTCATGCCTGTAAAGGCCCACAAGATTCTTATGGATCATAATGGGCCGCTCCACTAAAGGCCCACGAGATTTCACCGACATGAGCATGGGCCGGCCCAAATTGAGGCCCACAAGATTTTGAGGACCCTAGTAGGCCAACCAGAGGACCTTGAAGTATGTCTAGAGGGGGGGTGATTAGACTACTTGCCCAATAAAAACTTAACCTTTTCCAATTTTAGAGTTTGGCAGATTTTTAGCTATTCTAGGACAAGTCAAGCAATCATCACACAAATCAAGCAAGCATGCAAAGAGTATATAGGCAATGAATTTAAAGCATGCAACTTGCAAGAAAGTAAAGGAAGGGTTTGGAGGATTCAAACGCAATTGGAGACACGGATGTTTTTGGCATGGTTCCTATAGGTGGTGCTATCATACATCCACATTGATGGAGACTTCAACCCACTAAGGGTAACGGCAAGCATGAGTCCACGAGAGGGCTCCACCCACTAAGGGTCCACTAAGCTAGCAACCTTGTCTATCCCACCATGGCCGCCACCCACTAAGGACTTGGCCTCACTAGCGGTTGATCTTCATGAAGTAGGCGATCTCCTTGCCCTTACAAACTCCTTGGTTCAAATCCACAATCTTGTCTGAGGCTCCCAAGTGACACCTAGCCAATCTAGGAGACACCACTCTCAAGAAGTAACAAAATGGTGCGCTGATGATGAACTCCTTGCTCTTGTGCTTCAAATGATAGTCTCCCAACACTCAACTCTCTCTCATAGGTTTTGGATCCGTGGAAAGAAGATTTGAGGGAAAACAACTTGGGGAAGGCTAGAGATCAAGATTCATATGGTAGGAATGGAATATCTTGGCCTCAACACATGAGTAGGTGGTCTCTCTCTAAATGGTAAGTTGGAAGTGTAGGTTCGTTCTCGATGGCTCTTCCACTTAATGAAGAGGAGGTGGAGGGTATATATAGCCTCCACACAAAATCTAACTGCTAATAGCAATCAAACTCGTGGGACCGACATGTTAAACTCGGTCGGAACCGATTTAGTAAACCTAGTGACCATTAGTGATTCTCGGTGGGACTAATATGCATCTTGGGAGACCGATTCAAGTTAGGGTTAGGCATAACGTAATCTCTCAGTAAGACCGACATCACAAACTCCGGTGAGACCGATTTGGTAATAAGCTTTCCAGAGGGTTGGTCGTAAACCTGGGACCGATTTGGTTTTTTCGTGAGACCAAAATGTTACAAAAAGGAAACAGAGAGTTTACATTAGATCTTGTGGGACTGACGTCACTTCAAGTTAGACCGAAATGTTACTTAAGGGAAACAGAGATTATAATCCCATCTCTGTGAGACCGAGATCCCTATCAGAAGACCGATTTGCTTAGGGTTTGTGGCAAGGGCTATGACTTTTGGAATTGGTGGCTTGGATAGGAAGTTTCGCAGTGACCGATTTTGGCTTTGGGTTTAGGTCATTTGTGGATGTGGGAATGTAGTTGAGGGTTTTGGAGCATATCACTAAGCACATGAAGCAAGAGGCTCATTACAACACCTCATCCCTCCTTGATAGTATTGGCTTTTCCTATAGACTCAATGTGATCTTGGATCACTAAATGTAAAATGAAGAGTCTTGAGCTTTTGAGCTGAGCCAATCCTTTGTCCTTAGTATTTTGAGGGATCCACTTTCATCATCCATGCCATGCCATTCATTGAGCTTTCCAAATAATAGTCTTGGAATAGCATTATCTCGATGAGCTATATGTTGTTATTAATTACCAAAACTACCTAGGGATAGTTGCACTTTCAATCTCCCCCTTTTTGGTAATTGATGACAACATATAGATCAAAGCTTCGACAAATGATAATAAGATTGAATAACATCGTCGCTTTGAGAAGTATGTGATAAGCAGGAGTTCCCCCTAAATTTGTGCATAGTTTTAGATTTGCTTTGGACTGCAAATTCACAATGAATTAGGCTCATGGGTTACTCTTCCATGTCACATACATCTTGGTGGAGCGCTCAAAATAATAAACAATGAATACATGCACTTATCACCAAGCATAGTGAGTGATCACATAAGATAGATAGATAATATCAAGCATGCATAAGTGTAGCTTATGATCAAACACATGATCATCAATGTCTCACATGCATAGTATCTCAACCAAATGCAAACAAAGTTTGAAAACCACCAAATAAAGCAAGAGAGACCAAAAGCAACTCTCTCTCGGAAGCCTATGATCTATACATATTTTTTCCCCTTGGCAACAAGCTACCAAAAAGTTCATAGAAAATGCATAGTGCTAGATCAACTCGTGCTTGATCTTCCGGGTGGTGGTGTCCTGATGGCTCCTGGACGAAGGCTTCAGCGAAGAGAGGGTGCCGGAGTGATGCCGGAGCTGGTTGCACTCGAACCAGAGGGGTGAGCCGGTGCCAAGTTGTTGCTCTAGTGTCTGTTCACCGCACTGCGAATCGACCTCGGGCTCGGGCACTCCGCAAACACATTTGTGGTAGTCTTGCCCTTCCTCTCTCAAGATGTCATCCTCGCAACTGCTTCTACAACCGAATGAATCTCAGCCACTTTAACATCTAGATCATAGAATTTTTGTTCCATGATTCTTTCCGTGCTCTCCGATTCTGAAGTGAGGGTGGCCAGCCCTTCTCAACTCTCCTCGTGGATGCTATCAAGCAACCAAGCTGCTCCCTGCTTGGTTTTCAAGAAATATTCGATGCCTCCTCTTGAGTTGGCATCTTGGCAGCCTTCTCCTTCTTTGCCTTCCTTCTTCTCCCGAAGCTTGACTGACAGGATCATCTTCATTCATGACAACTTCATTGTCCTCAAAGTCCGATAAAGTGGAAAATGTTCCTTATCCAACCGATATTTCCTCGCGGCCCATCTTTGAGTTGATCAATTTTGAATCTGAGGTGCATATCCACAGCTCCTCTTCTCGACGGGCCAGCCCCTCTTGATTGTTTCAATGATTAGGCTCATGACTTTGAACTTCGTGGCACATCAAACACATGCAAGATGTTGATGGCATGCCCTCCGATCATGTTATGGTCACCGACTTGGGAAACAAAGTATGCCTCGTAATCCAATTTATGGTTGGCAACCCCATACAGCCAGAAAGTGAACTGATCCAAACTTGTGAGTCTCTTACAGCCTTGTCAGGAATTTCCTTCTACATGTGAGCCATTGAATTGTGACCCAACTTCTTCTTTGCGAAATGTCCAGGTCATCCTCTTCTTCCTTGGGGGCATTTATGAGACTTGCCCATTCTTCAACAAAGGACCGGGTACCTTGTACCTTCGCACATCCAAACAATTCTACCATCTAGGTAAAAATGTGCTATGGAGTAGAACTGCATGATAAGCTCATCATTCCAGTTGGTGAACTTCTGTCCAAGAAAATCTGCAACTCCACAAGCAACAAAGCTGTCTTCCACTCTGGGTAGTGTCTGCCATTTTCCCCGACGAATTTCCAAATAACCCACCTCATATCATGCACTATGGGCTTCTTTGTCCAACAGTATTGGTTCTATAAAAGTCACGTTGTTCCTTTGTGTGGAAGTCGAGTCAACAGAGTTCTTCTTCTTGAAGCATATGGGTCTTCCAACCTCCATAGTCTCAACTCTAATCCTTCCCCGATTCTCATGTCCTCACCATGTGATGGGCATCATTGTGGTCCTGCATCTTGGGCTTGAGCTTTCTAAGAACTTTTCCTTCCTCATCCTCTTCTTCAAAGAACATTTGGCATCTGGGCCTTGTTCTTTCTAGCGTAGCCGAATACTCCTAGTATTCCTTCTGGAACTTGCTTGGCCTTGGAGGCAGCCTTTGGGTGCTTCCTTGGGCTTGATGTTGCAGCCCTCGATCCGATTGCATCTCCCATAAGCTTAGCCGCCTTTAGGTGCTGGTGCAACATCCTCTTCCTCTTCATCGATTCTCTTCTCATTGAGGGCTTTCCAAGGACCCTTGGTGTGTGGTTCTTGCTCTTCTTTTTCTTGTCCCGATCACCATCATCCTCTAATTCAATTAAGAGCTTCATAGTTGCACCCAGTGGGGACTTTCTCGAGGTTTGGATGATGTTTTTCTTGCGGTGTGCCTCTCGGGTTGAGCTTGAGCCGGCACTTGAGTGGACTTCCGCCTTTGGCATTGGAGTTCTCTTGGCAGAACTTTCTTCTTCGCACTGGCTTGTTTGTGCTTGAGCAGAGCCATATTCTTTCTTGAGCACCACTTTCTCTGGAAGTGGCCTCATCTTCCTCAGCTTTGTAATCTTCATCCTCGTAATCTGAAGTTCTTCCTCCTTGCCTAGTTGCAGCCTTTAGGCAAGTAAGCTAGGAGTACTTCCGCCCCATCATCCTAAGTTGAGAGACTAGTGCCCTCACTCAAGTCCATGTGCTCTTCCTCGACCTGCTCCGCCGCCACTTTGATCCGACATAACGCAAAAACTCGATCACTGACCCCGTGAAGAGTTATAGATGAGATAGAAAAGATGAGCATCACAAAATGCGCAGATTTTTGCAAAAGAATGATCCAAAAGTTCGGTTTTAGTTTTCCATGAAAGCATTTCGGATCAACCGATTTGCATTCGGTGATACCAAGCAGTTTTGGAACCTAAACCGATGATCTCTCGTTGACCGAAGTTTCAGCCGGTGGCACCGAGACTGCTAGGGTTTCACAGAATCCTCAAATCGGTCGCACCGATAGTAATTTCTACGATCCGAGAGTCACTAGTGCAATGGCATAAGCCAAATCGGTGAGACCGAAGTTTTTCAACCTGTGGGTCCGAGATGGTTTCGGCGGAAACCTAACCCTAATAATTTGAATCGCATCTAATCTATGGACTATTTTGGCTGGATAGAAGAATCTCAATCGTGGCAAGAATCAATATGAAAACAATGTGCTAGGAATCGACGTGGATAGCACAAAGATCAAGTCCATACCCTAACTTGGCGGTGGACTTGCTATGACAAAGAATTCGGGGACTTAAACCGCTGACGATGGGCGAAGACCAAAGAATAGGAGGCTGTCAAGCACAAGGAGACGATCCGAGACCATTTATGGCAGCGAGCGTCTACGGCTAAGTAAGGGTTTCGAGAAATTTCCAAACTTTTGCCCGTGCATATATATAGTCTCCGATTCCTCGGTGTGACCGAGTGGAACAACCTCGGTGGCACCGAGATGCATAATCGTGTTCGCCATAAAGAAATTGGTGAGACCGAAGAGTTCAAATCGGTTGCACCAAGATCGAAAAACTCGATCAATCTTGATGATATCGGTTGACCGAAATGGGGAAATTGGTCCAACCGAGAATCACAAAGAGGTTTTGGAAGTTTAAGTCTATGACTTAATCGGGACTCGAGTGCTCCTCACACAGAGTGGTTCAATCGACTTGATCAAATTTTGTGATGTAGCATGAATAGAGTTTGAGATGAGAAAAACATAGATAGCTAAAGAAGGTTCTTAGGCATTCTTGTCCATCCACTTGGAAAAGAAAAGAACCCAAACAATCAAAAACAACAAGTGGATGTCCTTGAATGAGTAAAATATGCACCAACATGCTCACACAATAAGATAGCAAATGAAATATGTGGCAAAGCATGCACAACCAAATCTAGCATCTATCAAACAATTGGCGATGACTAGGTCATCTATATATGAGTATATTGATTTAGAGTCAAATGAGAACATTTGATCATAGGTCATACTCATCGCTTAAGCTCAAGTGGGGTTACCACTTTTACATAATGCATTAATGTTCACACCATTAGAGTTGCTTTGACTCAATTCTTAGAGTTAAGCTCCCCTAGATGTGAGATCCTCTTAGAGGGATGAACTAACCTTGGGTTTTGTCGATGATGACTTCATGTAGGTGTTGAAGATGTAGATGCTCAATGTTGATGTAGATCATTTGGAGCAATCCTTTGGAGTGAGTTGCACTTTCAACTTACCTACATGGGTTAGTCTCACAAGGAACAAACAAGAATATCCATAGACATAGAGTGATGCACACACAAGATGATGTCCATGAATTCATTAGGTTACCTTGTCCCTTGCCTTACCAACATGAGGGTTTGTGACTCCTTGAACTAGTGCAAGATGTGGAAGTTGATTGCACTTGTTCTTGCCAAAATGATATGAGTGAAGAATGTTGGCGGAGTCACCCTCAAGAACTCTCTAGTTCTTTCTTCTTCGATCCACATCATCTTGATGGGAATCCTTGGAGTTGTAGTTGTACTTGATGAAGTAGAACTTGACGAGTCTTGGGGACCCACTTGAACGAGGCTTTAGGTGCTTCTTCAAATGCATCAATCTCTTCTTGAAGCTTGTCCTCGCCTTTTGTTCTTGTGGTCTTGTGGTGGAAGATCATCTTGAGCTTGTGTTCCTTGAAGGAAGTAGGATACATACTCTCTTTTGAGGAACAAACTCTGCCTTTGGGGTATTGATCTTCTTCCCACTCAACTCCATTGGCATTGAACTTTCATTCAAAACCAACACCTTGATTCTTCAGTGCCTTCCTTGCTTTATGCATAATTTCCTCAATTGCTTACTCCCAAAGAAGGCTCTTGTAAACACCCTTCTCTATAATTCCCTTCAATAAGCTATTTTCTTGCTCAAGTGTAACTTGGCTAAGAGAATCATTAGTGGAATCAAGAGAACTACTAGAAGCAACAATATTGATTTGACATTATTATAATTCCCTTCTAAAATGGCAAGAGAAAAATAATTCCAAGAAACTAGAGTACATATTTCAAAGAATAGCTTCCCACGGTAGCCAGCTTTAGGAAGAGATGCCAAATAAATCTGACTTCGATTCGGAGAACAAGTGATGCTGAGACGTGTCCAACAAGTAAAGCTAAAAGAACGTAAAACATGATTCCATGTGACTATTTGAAGCATTTCAAAGAAGGGCTTCCCATGGTAGCAAGCTTTAACAAGACATACCAAATCAATCTTATTATGTTTCCGACTCTGAGCCCAGTGATGTTGAGACGTGTCTAATAAGTAAGTAATGCTAAAATGCAAGTAGAGTTAATTCCAGGGAACTATAGTAAATATTTCAACGAAGTGCTTCCCAAAGTAGCCAACTTAAAAAGAGATGCCAAATCAATTTGATCGACTTCGACTCAGAGACCAGTACGTGTCAAATAAGTAACACTAAAATGACAATAGAAGATAACTCCAGACAACTATACTAAATATTTCAAAGATGGGATTCCCATGATAGACAACTTTAATAAGAGATGCCAAATTAACTCCGAATCGATTCCAAAAACAAGTATGCAGAGACATGTCCAACAAGTAATGCTAAAAGTACTAGAAAGATAATTCTATGCAACTATAATAAGCATTTCAAAGAAGGATTCTCATGGTAGCCACCTTTAACAAGACATGTTAAATCAATCTAATTCCGATTCCGACTCTGAGGCCGGTGATGTTGAGACGTGTCTAATAAGTCAAGAGCGTAAAATGACAAGAGAGGATAATTCCAGCAACTATAGTAAATATTTCAAAGAGCTTCCCACGGTAGCCAACTTTAACAAGAGATGAAAAATCAATATGATTCTGATTCCAACCCGTAGACAAATGATGTTGAGACGTGTCCAATAAGTAATGCCAAAATAACAATATAAAATAATTCCATGCAACTATAATTAATATTTCAAAGAAGAGCTACACACGGTAGCCAGCTTTAACAAAGAGATGTCGAGTCAATCTAACTCGATTAGGAGAACAAGTGATCTTGGGACGGTCCAACAAGTAATGCTAAAAGGACGATAAAAGATAATTCCATGCAACTATATGAAGCATTTCAAGAAGAGCTTCCCATGGTAGCTAACTTTAACATGGCAGTAGATGACCTGTTATGCTTAGCACAAAGACCAATTGCAGCCAAGAAGCCGAGCAACCTATGAACAACATGCTTTATGGATGATCACAAAGGAGAAAAACTAAATGCAACGAGAAGTTAGGTGAATCCGCTTGAAGGATATTTTTCCTGAATTGTCTCGCCAAATGATTATTTTCATATTGGCGCTTGTATTTGCCTTGTATTTACTAATGATAGATAATGGTGATCTTTGCCTATGGATTTCCTTGGTGATACATGGGAAATTTACTTGAGCGGTGAACAGCTTAAAATTCTCCATCGTGGGTGTAGTACATTTATTTTTCATGCTCTAGCCTTTCTTCATTTCGAGGCCATGAAAGTAAATGTGATTTTAAATGGGGTTGTTACTAAACTAAAAAACACAACATTGAACAAAGAAACAACAAAAGAGGATAGGGCAGGCAACCCCGCAGAGGGTTGATAGACATCCACACAAAGCCCTAACAAATGACCACAACCATCAAAATCACCCATGGAGCACGAAGGCACGCATGCGCCTAACAAAACAACACACATGTAGACTCCATCGATGTGCAACCTCAACAAAGATACAAAGCAATGTGGACTGCCCTGCAGTTACTGCGAGGGCCCCTTTGGTTTTCTCCAATAGAGCATCTAACTCCTAGATGTAGTCGGGAAAGTCCTACCCAGAGACTCTAAGAAGGTGTGTTGAGTACACCGACGAGTTTGATAAATAAGTCTCATTTGGTAGACTAGCTTGCCTTGAGGACGCAATCACGCCCGAGTCCTGAGCCCCAACACACAATCCAACAAGTTTCTGCACTCAACGGCCAAATAAGTAATAGAGCCCTCGCTACTCGAGGGATGGGGTCTACAATTCATGGACCGAGGATGGCCTCGAGGCCACCTCGCCTTCCGCCGCATGTTCTTGTCTCGTGTTGTGCCACCTATTATGCTGCAGGTGTCCTGCACGCATGGTTGGGTGGACCGTCTGTCCTTGTTGTTTGTGTCTATTGTATCGAGGGTTGCTCGCTTGATTTATTTTTGGATGCTTTCCTAAAGGATGAAGAATAAAAGTATACATGCAAAGGCAAAAGAAGATCACTTGCTCAGATAGTTTAATTTACATGGTATGAAGAAGGAACTTGTTGTACAACCGAAAACTTAAATTGAGAAGGACAAACTTTTGTTTATGAACTACATAATAAACTTTAAACATGCAATTTGATGCAAACACCAAAAATAAACAGTCAAGGTACTATGCCTAACCAAATATATACAACAAAGTTTGAAGGCTTGAGAGGACAAACTTACATTATTGAAGACAGTGCTCTATAAAGGCCTTGTCCATGCCGATGGGGGGGCACCAAGTTTACCACGTAATCTTCTTCATAAGCATTGCCTTTATTCTACATTTTGTTAAGAGTAAATATAGATGTGATAATATACGAAAAAATGGAGAATATTTAAGATAAGATGAAGAGTGATGCTACATAACCAAGTAGCTATAAATGTAAGTGCAATGACATGTGCAAAAGGTATAGCCAAGAGCAATGCACAGCTAAACTTCTTCAAGACCAACCTTATGGTAAGAGTAAATATAGATCCGATGTGTAGAAAATGGAGGGCAAAGGAAAATAAGCTGCAGAGGGATGGTACATGAACAACTACCTGTCATTATAAGTACACTGATAAAGGACATCATGTACTTACAAGAACAATGCAGAGCTAAAAAAATCATTGGCATTGATATATTCTACACAAATGTAACCATTCATACAGATCGATAATTTGAGCAAACAATTGATAAGCAAGCTATCATGCATACTATCGTCACATAATGAACTGTGTATGTATGCAAGTACAAAGGATACAGACAACAGTACTAACAAGAGCAAAGCAAGGGCAACATATTTATGATATCCTCGTCGTTTTTTCAAACCGAATTCTTCTTCGAGCATATTTCCGCAAAAAAGATCCGTAGGCACATGCGGAAAGTAGAAGTTCAAATTGTCATGTGATTTCATAGACATTACCTCATCCGAACGAGACCATGCATAACAAGGTTTTTCCATTCAATGTCTTCTAAATTTAGCATAAAGAGACTTCACCAAATTCGCTATAGATCTTGCATCAAAGTGTGATTTCAGTAAATAATCGACATCGCTACAATGCTTCCTTGAAAAGCACAAGCTTTTGTCATGACTATCCAGATTGACCCTTGCCTAGTTACAACAATGTAATGTAAATCATTGATGTGTTCAATCAGAGAAAAAGAAAATAATAACCATGAATAATAGCACTTACACGTAAGTTGACAGAAGATGTGAAAATGGTGTTTGTCTTCACTATAATCTTCCCATGATGGGAATATATGCATGTAGTCCCTAACAAGCATTGAAAGCATTGTCTTTTAAACTAGGAATAAATGGAATGGGGTTCCAATCTGAGGAATTGGACTGCCTCATAGCTTGTGGATAGGTCTTCTACTGATGGACTTGTCAGACTTTTGCCGGAGTGGATTTGCTCGTGGTATGGCCAAAAGGTATGGCAAATGAAATCAGCATACCTTTTGCTGGAGTGCAGGTCTTGTGTGGTGGGGCTAGTAGCCAAGTGAAGTATGGGTAGAGTCTCACTGAGTTTGGCCCCTACATTTTGTGTCACCGGTCAGATAACCAATATAAGTGGGTGCTGTTTGATTTCTCCGACACCACCACGCTGCCAAGGACTTGTCGGCTGCGCCTTCAAAGTTCGGCAATCACCCTCTTCCTTTTTTGATGTATGATGCACAAGAACAACATTTGAGTGAAAAACATGGTATGATGACGATGGAATATGTATTGATAATGGATGGGCATGGCATCTCTCGACATATATGATGAGTAAACTACAGATGCATGGTGCAACAAAGTAGAAGAAATGCAAGACAACATATGCAAGATACCCGTAATCAATAAAACCTTGCCAAATTAGGAACAGTATAACTTGATGGGCGAATACATACATGCCATCTCGGCTTTGACTCTCGAGGTTAGAATAGTCATTAGGATGATATTCTCAATAAGAATCAACAGTGGGGAGCGATGAGTTTCATTGCATCTGTAATGGCACTCAATGCCTTGGTGCCAATTTTGTAAGTCATTGCAGGCTCCACAATATTCTTTTTCCTGGCGCGCTGGATTCTCGATATTCAATCAGAATGCGTGATTACATCCGAGAACCATGAAAACATAAATAGTTGTGAGATTATCTTTGTAATGCGTATGATATTCTATTATAGGGCGCCCTCAGAAACACTTGTGTGCTATCACGGATTCTCGGAGAGAGCTGCGTGTGCTGTAATATGGTGCGCAGTGTTTATATAATCCGCACAAGTACACAAAAAATAGGCTACAGAAGTAAGGATAGTTGGTAGATGATAGGTTCATAATATACCGTGATAGAGAGTTTATTCACAAACCATGATAACAAGAGCACACAACAACTATTAGGGAGATTCTAGTGCATATGCTAATGGGTATAATTATAACCACGAGTATATAAATCGAAAGTGGAACCGGGCTTGAAAATACGGTGTTGTATCGCCACTTAGTAATTGAAAGCCTATCGATCACGATAGGCCAAATTTATCACCGCCGACTGCAGATGTCCCTATGCCCTTCCCCGATAAGGAACATACTTTCGCATTTTAAATACGTATCAAACAAAGAGGAACATGTTAAAGAATGTAAGAGGAAGCATATTCTTGAGGTTCCGCTTCATTATGCATAATGTTGGTTGCCCCACTCATGATGAATCATACGCCTAAAGAAATGCAATTCTATGTTGTCTCTATATGTGGCAATTTTGAACAAGAGTCATTAGGATCATATTCTCAATAAGAGTCAATAGGTGGGGAGCGATGAGTTTCATTGCATCTCCATGGCACTCAATGCCTTGGTGCCAATTTTGTAAGTCAATGCATGTTGTTTAGCTTCAAGAGTGGACGTCAAGCTAGTGCGACACAAAGCAGCCACATGCATCATAGTGTAGATATATAACGAAAACCTTAAGCATCGAGTAAATCATCAGCAAAGTGGAACTTGGTCGAATATATGTAGTAGTATTGGTGACAGACAAAGAAAGCCTTCTTGATACCAGCCTCTTCAAGTGAAGGTGCGCATCATAATATCGTTGTAACTCTCAAAGGCGTACACAGCTCCCCCAGATTTTCTGCTATTCTTATAGGATTCTGGGCAGGTCATCACAAATCCTATTCCTATGTTTACAAAATCCTACGAATCAAAGAGGCTCAAAGTGTCCATCACAACCGATCGTATAGACCTCTTACATCGCAAATGTCCTCGCCATCTTCAAGACAAGGAACATATCAGATTATTATCTCCTCCTCCAAAAATATAAGTCTTGGCAGAGATTTCCACTATGGATCACATGAGATGTATCCAGATACATTTTAGAGTGTAGATTCACCTATTTTGCTCCATATGTAGTCCATGGTGGAATCTATACAAAGACTTGTATTTAGGAACGGAGAGAGTACATATTAAAGAAGAACGAAGAGGAACATGGTAAAGAAGAGCAAGTAGATTTTGGATAATAAATGTTGGTTGCGCAAAGGCACACACGTGATGAACCGTGAGCGCATTAAGAATGCAATTCCCAAATTGTCTCTCGACCATTTCAGCGGTTGGATGAAGATCCCACGCCTCCTAACCCTTCTTCTTCCGCGCTCTCGATTCTTCCCATACGTAATCGATGGGCCGGGTCACGGGCCGACCACCGCCCCCACCGCCTCGTGTTCTCCGCCACCCCCACCCCCACCCCCCGCCTCAACCCCCATCCGCCGAGTTTTTCTGCTCGGCGAGGCCCCACAACCACCCGAGCCCCTTCATTCAGACCGGCGAACTCAAGTAGCTCGAGAAATCGATCAACCCAATTTTGAAATTTAGTCTCATCGTGATTTAACTAGTGTGGAATATAAAAGGGAAAACCATAAGCATTGGGAGTATAGTGTTGAGCGTGCTATGGCGGATCTCAAGGTGCAAACCTGACAAAGGCAACTTCAAAACCAAGACAAGAAAAGGCAAGGGCATCTATTTTTCGTCATGATAAATAAGTTGAGGAGATATGAAAGAGTATCATTCGTGTAGCTGCTGCAGTAACGATCTGCCGAGAATTTGACTTGCACAGGTAGCGATGGTCGCCGGCAGCGTGGAAGCAGATCTAGGAGGGTAGACGGCGGCAGAAGCAGTGATGAGACGGTCGAGGAGCGGTGGCCGGCAAGGTGGACGACTGTGGGATGAAGCGAGAGGACGGTATGCAGGATCCCGGTCGAAGCCGATGATGAGAGAGGTCGATCTCTTGTAATGGACATGGCATCGGGTATCAGCCCGAGATGGTGGAGGAGGACAATGTGGATGGGGTGGAGGACGGCAAGTGCATTTGAGGAGGGTGGGTGGAGAGGGTGTTTTACGCCCACTGAGTAATTAATGGGGAAAAGGGAGGTAGAGAGGAAGGGGAACCATGTATTTAGAGCGCCTTGTCTCAAATGCGAGGAAATTCTACAAACTTAGCCCCTGCTTCAAATTTCTACTACATCACAACAATATTAGTTTGCTGGGATAGGACGGTAATTCAGCATACACCGAATATTGCCGATGAGAGTTTGTTTTTTGGCGCCCACCGTATGAATATGAATCGAGAGGAGTCGATTTTGGCCGAGGACACACTGTGTTTTGGCGCCCACCGTATGAACTGGTGAGAGGCGTTACGCCACGCTTGGGGTGAAATTACAAACCTACCCCTATCGAAACCTATAGAAATCCAGCAGATAGGCTTTATGCGTGATGGATAGGTAGTAGTAATTTCCATCTCGCAGATTTTGGTTTTAGGCGGTTATCATGACTTTTCCCCTTCGCTCAAATTTGGCAGAGTGCACATTTACCGCGTTAACTCAATTCAATCCTGCTTTGTATTCTATTTTTTTCGGCGGATCCATTTTCAATTGGAATTACATTCTATATACATCATTTTTTTTATATATACTTTCAAAAGCACAACAAAGAATTCCTGCTCCTTTATATGTATAATATGATTTACAAATACAACGATCTCAAAATCATAAGGTTGAATTCAATTTTTAACCAAATTATGTTCTACTAAAATGTATGGATCAGTAATATCTACATATTAAATAACATAGATGTGCGTGAATTCATATGAGTATGCATGTTTGATAGATCAGTTTTGGTTCGAGTATGGATTACATGTATCATCATCTCGATTCAAATATTTGAATCCCTTTTGTTCACTCCTTTCACGCCCATCTCTCTCGCATGCATGCTCCCTTCCGTAGCTATCACTCTTTCTCCAGCTCACACCAAGACGCTCACTTCATGTTTCTCCTATCCTCGCAAACATGGTCTCTCGATGTCTCCTTGAGAAGTGTCACACTCTCCTATCATTATACATTACACGGTTTTCATTATCTCACTCACGCTCTCTATTGTTCTTGGTATCACTCGTACCTAAGCTTTCTTTTTCTCCCACACACACACAGTCTCCACTGCCTTTCACTTTGTCTTTTCTCTATGGGATTTTCTCACACACCCTATATGTCTCTACATATGACTCATACCACTAAAATTACTCTCTCTCTCTCTCTCTCTCTCTCTCTCTCTCCTCAGAGACACAACATTTGTTGCGTCTCCTTTTCGCCTCCATCCTGCATCGACATCATTCATTTGTTTACCGATCAGATAACCCCGACTACTGCCTCTCTCTCTCTCTCTCACACACACACACAACTCCTGCTTCCACTCCTTCTCCACTCACCGTCTCTCTCTCTCACACACAAACTCTTGCTTTCAGACCTCGACACTGTATTTCTCTCACAAACATTTATCGACTAGCTAGCCTCTAGATAGGTTTATACACCCGCACACTGCGTGCTTCCACTATCGCATACATCTCTCTCTCTCGCGCCTTGTATCTATGTAGATTTTTCTTCCCTTCTTGAGACACGCCTCTCGATCATGCACACACACACTATCGCCTCATTTTAAGCCGATACCTATCGCACACACACTCTTGTGTCTTTGTCACACATGCACTCCATCCTCCTCCACTCTCCCTCTCTCACACACACACATGGGCTTTTTGCAACAACTAGCAAGATGCCCATATGCTGCACGGAACATCAAGATGCATTTGTATGAGTAGTTTATCTTGTGGGGAAAAGGATGAATGAGGGAAGGCCTTATTTGCAAATGTGGAGAGGGGTGTGGGTTCAAAATTAAACATAGTTTTTTCTATCCGTCAGATATAGATCGGACGTTTATATTGCAGGATGGCAGCTACACGCATCATCACCGATAATGCTTTTTTATAAGAGTAGGGATAAAAAATAGAGTTGGTGATGATGGTGGGCCCGCCATCCTGCAATGTAGGTCGTCCGATTTATATCTCGACGGATAGGAAGGAAAATATGACAATTTACCCGCACTCTTCACCACATTTACGAGATAAGGCCTTCCTCGCTCATCCTTTCTCCCACAAGATCTTGATGTTCCATGCAACGCACGGGCATCTTGCTAGTAAGAGTAGAAATTAGACATATACCACTTCTCGAATCTTGAAACCAACAACATTCCTCCCTTATCTCATCAAAACCGCTAAAGGAATATATTGAGAGTGAAACATAACATATTTTTAGTGATATACGTATTTCAAAACTAGACTTTTTTTCTATCAAATTGGTGAATATGTATTAATCTACTTTGATATTGTGGCAACACATTGGCACATTGCTAGTAGTTATTATAATTTTTGGACACCGCACAAACGTGGAGTACATATACGAAGAGAAGAGGCGCAAGCACGTAGTCGGCCTCACTACCTCGCACACATGATTGTTACGTAAAGGTGACATTAACAAATAAACCCTAAAATACTGGTGCACGATTGTTTAGATTCATGTGTACTGCACATGGTGGGGCACCTTGTAGGAATAGTCAGTCAAGGTGGATAATTTGATCCGTGAGGAGTTGATGGTCGGAGTCTCGGGACCACAGTGAACGACTTGAGCACGCAGGCTCGCCAGCCTGCCACTAGCCACATTTAAAATATCATTTTTAGCGGGTTAAGAGATCCGATTAATGGCGTGATAAGTACTCTCCGCTCCTAAATATAAGTCTTTGTAGGGATTCCATTAGATGGACTACATACAAGAGCAAAAATAAATGAATCTAAACTTAAATGCATCTATATACATCCAAATGTGGTTGATAGTGGAATCTCTACAAAGACTTACATTTAGGAACGGAGGGAGTAGTAAGTAGTTTTTAGAACGATTGTTATGGAGCAAAAATGGAATTCATAGTACTACGTACCTCCTTGGCGTATGGTCGTATGGGTTTATGTTGTGAGATGTTGAACCTGGTAGTTCTAGGGAAAATACTATGGTTTACTACTACCTCCATTCTGGTAGTAGATTTAGATGCTGGTTTTTAGTAATGAAAATCGAAGGGAAACCTGTCTGTGTATTCAAAGTAGGGGTACCTTAGTACTCGAACTTTGTGCACAGTGCAGTCAAGAAGCTGTCGAACAATAGGCTTGCCAAGGCCCGCCAAGATCCTCCACTATTCCTATTTACCGCCATTCAAGAACAAAGTGTTAATCGAGAAGACAAGGCCTCAAGAAGAGGAGGAGCTTGCCAGAAGGCAAGACCCGCAAGAGGAGCTTGCCGGAAGGATAAAGACCCCGCAAGAGGAGCTTGCCGAGAAGGCCAACCAAGGCACTTAGAAAACTTGCCGGACGCCTCGCTGCTGGCCCCTAAGAAGGCACGGCGATGAAGCAAGCTTGCGGGTGCGAGAAGACAACGGGCCGTTTCAAGATCAAGACCCGAAGCTCCAACAAGATCCAACCACGCTGCTGTCGCCAAGAGGATCGCCTCCCGGTGCACGTGGCGGGTAGTCAGGCAGCCCATGCGTGCGAGGTGGCAAGCGGGCCGACAAGGAGGCCATTGTGGCGACGTGGCGCTTCTAACGGTCGCTTCCTCGCGACTGCTATGACCGGACGGGCATTAAATGCCCTTGTCCCCCGCCTGCCGAGTTAGGTAGGGGCACTGCTGGCAGTAGTTGTACCAACTCTGCGCTTTTACTTACCTCTCTTTCTACGCTACACCGCTGCTTGCCGACCCTTTAGACTATAAAAAGGAGGCCCATGCGCACGTAGAAGGGGTTCCGCAGCTTGGGTCTTGCCTCATCTGACTCATTCAACACCACACCCACACTCTCAAGCAAGAACAAATACAAACACAAAGCAGCAGAGAGTTTTATCTCTCCGGAGAGCTCCGGCCGGGTAAAATCGCTGCCGCGTCGCCTCGATCTGCCTCTTCATGCGCCTCCGCCGCCCTTGTGGGACCGAGAAGGGCCCTCGCCTATAGGTGCCTGGCCCCCATTTACATCTCTCGCTCGCCTGTAGGGGGCCGAGGTCATGCGATCTGATCCGGCGTCGCGCTGCTACATCAACATCTTCATCGACATGCCACCAAGAAGAAGACTTCGAGGTGGCCGCCTGCTCGCGACTATCCTACCGCCACCGAGCAAACAGCGGTGGGTGGACGCCGGAGGAGCGGGCGCCGCTGGGACGACATCGCCACCCTCCAAGGACAAGGCCCCGCAAGGTTCGGCTCGACATCCACCGCACTCCTCCCAGAGGTGTGGATCGACAACGCCACGTGCTCCTAGTACCGCATCGCTGGAACAAGGCTAAGCTGGTGGGTCGCGGGACGCCAAGGCCAACATACACGCCAACACGCCGCACGAGCGCAAGGCGTCGCTCGACAAGATGTTGCCCTTCTAACATCGTTAGGAGTTTGAGCATGTCCCGCACTCGCCGCCACCACCGCCACCCAAGACTTCCGTGAGGGTTCGCCCGAGCCCTGCTGTTTAGATTACCCTCAGCACGACAAGATCGACGCATCATCGGCCGCTTATTTATAGCCTCATTATGCTTCGCTTAACGGCGACAAGCCCTTGCGAACAAGCATTATCGGGTTTCGCAGAAGACGCCCAGCGCAAGCCGATGCCGATAAGACCGCTTGGGGTGCCACCACTGCACTCCCCGCCCCGGCTGCTAAGATCGCTGATTCGCCGCCAACCTCGACATCGACTCCACCGCTGTTCGGACTCCAGGCTCGCCGCGATCAACGCTAAGTACTCCAAGAACGACGACACGAAGACGCCGCGACTCAGATCGAAAGCATCAAGAGGCGCCGGCGTTAATCTGGGAGCGCTACCGGGCCCATCTGTCGATATGCATGCGCCAGGGAACCAGCGGTTTGTCAGACGCAGAGGTTGCCCCGCGCTCACCCGCGAGCCGCGGGCAGGTCCAAAGGGCTCAAAGACCAAGAACTTCGCCGACGTGTTCGAGAAGTACGATGGCAGGATACATCCGTCGAGTTCCTCAGCGCCTACACCCATCGCAAGCAAAGCGCCGGGTGGCGCGACGAGAAGATCTCGCCAACTACTTCCCGCTGGTGCTCAAGCTTCAATGTCGATTTGGCTCATGCACTTGCCGGACAACTCCATCTCTTCATGGGCGGACTCGTGTCATCGCTTGTTTGCTCTTTCACAGCGCCACAAACCCCATGGCCGAGAGAGCGATTTTCATCCGCCGCCCGTGGAGAGGAGAACCCCGCGCAGCATATACAGAGATTCAATTCTGGGCAACAAGAACATCCCGTGACGCCCTCACCGCCGGGCGGTTAGCGCTGCTCCATCGTAACATGCGTAACAGCAGGATGAGGGAGGAGATGGCGATGCGTAAGATCGAGATGTCGCCGAAGCTATACGCCTCGGGCCGACAAGTGTGCACTCGGCCGAGGAGGGAGGAAAATCTCGGAGAGAATGCAGGAGCGTATGATCTCGACAAGGAGGATGCTCCTCCCAGAGAAGAAGAACCGGAGGCGGAACAATGTAAAGAGGAAGGCAAAGGATGTGCTAGTTGTTGAGCAGTCCGGCAAAGGAGGCGGCTCCGAGAAGGCCAAAGTCGGTGACTCCGGCGAGGCTGTGGTAGCCACGACAAGTAGGACGGCCCGCAAGCAAAGATCGCAAGATCCACCGCACCAAGGGCCAATGCACCTCCAAGCTTGCAAGAAGGTTGAGCAAATGGCAGAGCTACGAAGGCTGAATACGAGCGCCAAGGACAAGGAGAAGGCTCGGAAGGTGGCGGAGGATCCACCAAGAAGCATCCCGCCCCGAGGAGGGCGCCATGGCAGGCTGGGCAAATGTTAGGGAGACAGCCTTCCGCGGCCGCGACAAGGACGAAGACGAAGATGAGGATGATGAGATGGAGGAAGATGAGACCGGCGAGCAGGAGTTTCAGGCGCAACGGAGGTTTTGAGCGCTGACGGTGGCGCTTCTTCGCACACCTCGCACCGCCAACTCAAATAGTGGGTGCGGAAGTGAACGCAGAGAACTGTCTGGCCGAAGTCGCGAAGCCCCCGGCGGTCCAGGACGCCCATCATCTTCGACGCTGAGGATCACCCGATTGCATCACCGCGGCCGGGTGTTTGCCGATGTTGGTCTCGCCAACAATCCGCATCCTCAAGGTCACGAAGATGTTGGTCGACGGCGGGCTGGCCTCGAATCTGATCTCTTCAAGAAGGTTTCAAGAAGCTCCAGATCCCCGCGCCGAAGCTCAAGAGATCGGCACTTTTCAAGGAATCAACCCGGAAGGAGTAAGCCCAAGGGGAAGATCACATCGCCAAGGACGCTTAAGCAGCGAGCTGAATTTTGTGACGAGAGAGTCACATTTGATGTTGCTGATTTCCATCGCCTTCTACAACGGGATACTGGCCGTCCCGCCGCTAAGTTCATGGCAGCCTCTCACAACGCCTACAATGTGCTCAAGATGCCCGGGTCCGATAAGAGTCATTTCTGGCCCAAGGCGACAAGAAGGATGCGCTTATCTCAGAACGACAAGATCTACCGGGAAGCAGCAGCCGCAAAGCAGAAGAAACCACTTGTCGCCAAGCTCCCCAAGGGAAGAAGAAGAAGACCAAGTCCGCAAGAGTAGCCTGATGTTTCACTTCCGCAAGCGCACTTTCTGGAGTGTCTGGGCCACCGCCGAGGACGCACCATCGAGCTCCACCCCAAGTGCAAGAAGGCAAAGACAGCTTCACCTGTGACCAAGAAAGTGGTCTTAATGAGGACGGCATCTGTGGTACTTTTACCATCGCTACACGCTTGATCCTAAATAGGAAAGCGCCGCCTGCTTTTCCCGCGCGAATGTCGGCGTGTTCGCATGGCAACCATTTGACATCCCCGTGTTCCTGTGAGTAATTGAGCACCACCTTGCCGCCTCCGTCCTCACGCCGCCCGCCAAGCTGAGAGTCGTAAACAAGTAGTGGAGCTCAAGAGTTCATTGCAGCAGGAGATCAAGAAATTGGAAGCAAGAGGCCTGGTCCGAGGAGTACTCCATCCAACGTGGTTAGCTAATTCAGAGTCGTGGCGCAGCAAACGGGAAGTGGAGGCTTTGTATTGACTTCACTAATGTTAATAAGGCTTGTCCTAAGGATCCATTTCTTTGCTGCCGCATCGACCAGATTGTCGACATCCATGGCAGGATGTGATCTGCCATTCCTTGATGCATACTCGGATATCACCGATCTTCATGGCGTAAGAGGATGAAGAGAAAACCGCATTCATTACTCCATGTGGCACGCATCGCTTTGTACTGGATGCCCTTCGGACTAAAGAATGCCGGTTCAACATTTGCCGTGAGTAGTTAGCCATGCTTTTGAGCCACGCTGCAACGTAAATGTAGAAGCTACATGGATGGCATAGTGGTCAAGAGCAAGGACAAAGAGACTTTGATCCAAGATTTGGACGAGACCTTCACAAATCTGCGCAAGATCAATCTTAAGTTGAATCCGAGAAGTGTGTGTTTGGAGTTCCTTCCGCAAGCTTCTCGGATTCTTTATATCTCGTAGGGGATTGAAGCCAATCCCGACAAGATCAAAGCCATTGAATGTGATCGAAGAATCGGGCCAAGGATGTGCTAAGACTTGCCGGCTGTGTTGCCGCTTCTCAAGAGGTTCATCTCTAAGTTCTGTTGATACCGCCATTTTCAAAATTTTGAAAAGGCAGGTCCAATGAAATGGACTCGAAGCGGAGGCGGCGCAGAGACCTCAAGAGATACTATCCTCCACTCCAACACTTTTCGCACCTAAGCCACAAGAGAAGTTGTCGCCTGATCAGCAGCAACCAATCAAGTGGTTAGTGCCGTTAGTTGCAGAGAGGGAGGCGGATGATGAGCCAACGATCGCTGCGTTTAATCCAGCCAAAAGCTGTGGGCTTCCCCGACAAGTTCTCGCTCCGCAAGGATGGATCTCAGACAGCTGTCGTAAAGAGAACAAGAAGATGGTGCAGCTACCAGCCATTTTGTCGGCCCTTCAGGGGCTAGATCAAGGTACTGCGTGTGCGTGGTTGCTTTTCGCCTTCTCATGGCCTCGAGGAAACTGCGCCATTACTTTCAAGCACATGAGATCACAAAGGGTCACTCGCTCCGCTGAAGAGGATATTGCGTAATCCGTAGTAACAAAAGGATTGTCGAGTGGGCACCGGAATTGTCAAGCTTTGGCCTCAAGTTTGAAAGTACTTCAACTATTCAGAGCCGAGCATTGGCAGAATTCATAGCGAATGGACGCCAACACTGATGAAGAAGCTCCGGAGAGGAGCATTCCGCCAAGGAAGCAAGCAAAGAATGGATCATGTACTTTGATGGTGCCTTCGCTGCAAGGCGCCGCAGCGGATGCATTTACTTGTCGCACCCACCGGAGAGCACCTCAAGTACGTGATCCAAATGCACTTTCCCAAGGAGCAAGCAACAAACAATACCGCAGAGTATGAAGGCTTGCTTGCCGGACTCGTGATCGCGCAGTAACTTGGGATCAAGAAGTTTATTGTCGTGGGTGATTCATGCTTGTCGTCCGCCAAGTGAACAAAGATTATCGAGTCCATTGATGGAAGCATACATCGATGAAGTGAGGAAGCCGGAAGAACATTTTGACGGGCTCGCAGATGGAACACGCTCCAAGAGCTCGTAATGACATTGCAGATGGCCTGTCAAAGTATGCCACGCTAAGTTACCTCGTGGAACCAGGAATTTTTGTGCTCAAGCTTAACCCAACCATCCGTCACACCATCAACTCGGACAGAGCAAAAAGAGGAAGTTGGTTATCGGCGACTACCTTCCGGCAGAGCTCCCCAAGCCGCCGCCAAGAAGGTCCCTGTGATCAACACAAAGAGTGCCGAGGAGCAGTTCGTCCGACAAGCCCTGTGGCTTGTTTCGTTTTCAGCAGACGCCCCGATAAGTCAGGTCCCGACACGCTTGCCGGGAGCATCATGCCCCGCGGAATCACAGATTCTGCCAGAGAAGCAGATGTTCCCGCAGCAGCATTTGGCGCTTTTAGTCCTTGTTGTCGAGCCACAAGCCCTGGCATGGGCACAGCAGAGATAGTCCATTTCCTTCAGATAGGCGAACTTCCCGAGGAGCAAGAAGAAGCGGAGAGAGTAGCCCGCAATCAAGTATGTACCAGTTTGTCGATGACATACCGTATGTAAGAAGATTCAATGGAGTGAAATTGAAGTGCATTTCCGAAGATGGATGGTAAGCCGCGGAGATACACGAGGCATATGTGGTCACCATATTGGCGCGAAGAGCACTTGCCGCAAAGCCTTCCGAAGGTTTCTTCCGCCGACAGCCCTCCGTGATGCAACCGCACAAGTAACCAAGTGTGAAGCGCATGGCCCACTCCAAGCAGATACATCAACCAGCTCAAGCTCTCCAAACATTCCCTTTATCCTCGCCATTTTCGTCCTGGGCTTGATATTCTTCGGCCTTTCCCTCAGATACGGATCGCTTCGAGTGCTCGCTATGATGAGCTAGAGCAAGAGCAGTTGCGGCAAGATGACGCGCTGTTCTCGAGGAAGATCGCCTTCAGGCTGGCGGCACGAGCTGCTCGTTATAAAGAAGCTTTGCGCCGCTACCATAGCCGCAGTTAACGCCGTAAGCTTCGAGGGGGGAGATAATGAAGTAAATATGTATTGTTCTAAGCAAGACGGCCTTGCCGGATGCGCATTTACGAAAAGCTAAG
This sequence comes from Aegilops speltoides, assembly GCA_021437245.1. Classification (NCBI taxonomy): domain Eukaryota; kingdom Viridiplantae; phylum Streptophyta; class Magnoliopsida; order Poales; family Poaceae; genus Aegilops; species Aegilops speltoides. The sequence continues at coordinate 86,848,218 of CM038143.1, read as the reverse complement.
TTGTCAAAGTTTGAGCGCAATAATTTTTAAATTTTATGTTATATTCCTTGAACGACCGTGTTTTGTATGGAAAACCCAGCGCCGAGGAATCGGCTCATGCTAAGTTGCGCCTTACTTTGTTTCGAGTCCGCTAACAATGCAAGTAAAAGTTGTAACTAGCCCTCAGCGAGGTTTCTTGCCGGAGGCAACACCGCCGCAGGCTGCTGATGTTTCAGACTAGAGCCAAGGCAAGCGTGCTTTTATGCCGCAAATTTCTAAATGCATAGGGTAAAACATACAAGGGATGGAATTGAGTAAAGGATATAATATAACAAGCACCTCTTTCATTAAAAAACATCGACTGGGTACAATCCATAGAGGATGAAAAACATGAAAGAGAGGATTACAAGTTTTAGATGCGCTAAGGGCCGGAGGCTTACAAATTAAAAAGATAAGATGCCCGTGAATCCCTTTCCGCTCTCTTCGTGGAGGTAGGTCAAGGAGGCGGTAAGGGCAAAAGGGCGCTTAGGCGGAAGCTACGGTGCCGAAGACACCAAGAGAACATCCTGGGCCGTCCAAGGCTGGACGGTGATGGCGGCGCCGAAGCGGGCTCAAGACGGGCGGCAGGACGTCAAGACGCTGCCAAGGGCACTACGCCAGATTCGACTTGACGGCCTTTGTCGCCAGCCCTTCTTCCTTCCGCAGCCTCCCCACGCCCAGCCGCCCAAGGAGACGCACTTCGGGAGTTCAAGGAGCTGGCGACGCGGATGATGGGTCGCCAGTGACGCTGCAAGCGGGCGCCCGACACCTAGTCGGGCCCGCCATCCCGCCGCCTCGGCACTTTCGCCGCCGCCGCTTCTTCCTCGCTACTCGCCGAGGGGAGCTTCGCCATCGAGGAGCTATCCACGCAGCACTTCGCCCGAAAGTGCCGGAGTCCCCAAGACCTTGACGGAGAGGAGGTCGCCTCCATTAACTTAAAATGGAGGGTAAACCCCGTCAGCTGTGGATGCGGCGAACGCCTTCCACCTCGATCAAGATACATCACATTAGGGGCTGGGAATATAACGCGACTACTGCATCGCTGATCCCACAGCCCTCATGTGCAACCTCGTCTCGCAAGGGTCCAACTCCATCGCGCCAAGAACGGAGCTGGAAGCCGGAGGCGACGACGAGGCGCTCGGCGCAGCTCGACGAAGAACTCGCAAGGGTCGCCCCTCGTGGGACCGGCCGGGGAGAGGGACCGCCGGTGGAGGCGGCCGACGCGCCTGGCCCGCTTTTCCCCGAGCGCCGACCTCGCCCTCGACCTCATCCATGATTTCCCTCCTCTTCCCCTTGTGGCTGGCTCGCCACCACGGGCGGGATAGGAGGAGGATGCTGCCTGAAGCGGCGACCGCCGCCACCATGAAGGACCAGTGTTCCCTTTCTCCATGGCGTAATGGGAGGAAGGGGAGCGGTCAAGAAAGAAGAAGATGAGAGAGTGCGGGTCAAGGCCCCTCCCGCCTACTTAAAGGAGCGAGGTGGGGCTCGCAGCCCCGGCCAAATAATCGAGCATGGGAAGAGCAGGAGTCGGGCCACTCCGCCTGATCCGCCTGACGGCCCGGGCTTCTCACTTCCACCGCCCGCGACCTGAGTGCATGGAGCCGCGTGGCGGGGTGTGCAACCGAGGTGGACGCTACATACTTTTCGAATTAAGTATTGCTTCACGTTCTTCCCACGACGCTGCATTGACGCGCCGCTGCGTAGAGGGCGCTGTGGACACAGAGTCGATTTATGTGGACCCACGCCTGTGTGCTCAGGTTCGCTTTTGGGCTCGCCCAACAAAGGTTTCTCGGACCGTGTATAGTCCAGCCCGGGGCTCTGTCGGTGAGCTAAAGTAGGGGTACCTTAGTACCTCTAACTTGTGCACGGGCAGTCGCCGTCTCCCGGCTGTGGCTTGCCGGGCGTCCGCCAAGATCCTCCACTATTCCTATTTATCGCCATTCAAGAACAAAGTGTTAATCGAGAAGACAAGGCCCTGCAAGAGGAGCTTGTCGAAGGGAAGACCTCGCAAGAGGAGCTTGCCGAAGGATGAAAGACCCCTGCAAGAGGAGCTTGCCGGGAAGGCCAACCAAGGCACTTCGTAAAACTTGTCGCGATGCTCAAGGCCCCTAAGAAGGCACGGCGAGCGGCAAGCTTATGGGTGCGACAAGACAACAGTCGCTGCAAGGCGCTTGTCATCGGTAAGGTTGCCACTCTGCACCCGAAGCCCAAATAAGATCCAACGACGTGTCACCGCAGATCACCTTGGTGCACGTGGCGGTAGCCGCAGCCATGCGTGCGAGGTGGCGTTGGCCGACAAGGAGGCCATCGGCGATCGGTGGCGGCCCTAACGGCCGCTTCTCAGACTGCTAGCGACCGGACGGGCATTAAATGCCCTTGTCCCCTCGCCACAGATTTAGGTAGGGGGCACTATTGGTAGTAGTTGTACCAACCCTGCTTTTACTTTTACCTTTTTTTCTACGCCAGCACTGCAGTGACCCTTTAGACTATAAAAAGGAGGCCCATGCGACGTAGAAGGGGTTCCGTAGTTTGTCTTCGCCTCATTCACTCATTCAACACCACACCCACGCCTCAAGCAAGAACAAATACAAACACAAAGCAGCAGTAGGAGTTTTATCTCCCGAGAGCTCCGGCCGGGTAAAACTCCCGCTGTTTCCGGCCGATTCTGCTCAAGGCGCCCGCCTCCCTTGTCGGACCGAGAAGGGCCCCTGCCCCATAGGTGCTCGGCCCCCACGACAAAAACCCTTCTTTGATTAAAAACTACTACCTCCATTCTGGTTTAATAGTCCCCATCGACGTTGGGTCAAAGTTTGTCCATGAATTTTACTTGTAAAATGTGAATGGAAAACGAGATTTTTGTTATACCCAAACAAAAAAGGACTGGAGGGAGTGATTGCTCGACACGACGCCACCTCTCATAGCGCAGATTGAACCGGCGTGCAGCTAAGAGGGTCGTGACTGCAGGCCAGGCCGAGCACGCCTCGCCTGCAACCAGCTTAAGACTGCCCCACCGCCTTCATTGAATCATGCAGTGCCGCAACACGCCCTTCCGCTTAGCCAATGTGCATTTTAGAACACAAAAATGACTAAAATATAATTAATTTACACATGGTCTTGACTTGTTGTGCTTGCACTGGTAGCAGGAACTAGTAGAGGTTTTTCTTTATTTATAACTATCCTCACATTTTTTTGGCTTTGAAGTGAATCATGGTTGTGGACATTATGTATGAATGTGCAGATATCTGTGAAGATGAGTTTGATGTGGAAGTTTTACTTGGAATGTCGGGCTTGCGCGTGAACTATACAATGTCCAATGCTTCGTCTGTTATTGTTTGGAAAGTAATTGTTTTTATTACATGACCCGAAAAAAACATTTTGTGCCACATCAATAGATACACGGACAACACAACATGCATGCTGACTAGATAAACATTTGAACCCGTAGCTATTATGAAGAAAATTTTGTATTAACAACAGTTTTAGATAGCAGGAGACGCCTAGCCTGCCTCCCTCGCTAGCTTATTTCTCGCTTCTTCGATCTCTTCTTTGGCTTGGGTGAAGAGAGCATCCGATTGTTTCTTTTCGCTTCTTCAGAACTCAGCTACATTCTCAAGGGCTGCTGCACGCTTTTTTAGCCTTTACTAATGCCACGAGGACACCTAACAGCTCACCACTCCACCTAGCTTGTGTGTAATCCAGCATCATCTAGAATTTGCACCTTGTGTCTAATCCAACATCATTAGGAACTCGGCACCTGTGTGTAATCTAGCCTCATTTTGGAAACATGATCTCGAGGTTGACCATGAACTGCATCCCCGACATGAAGTTACTTTTTTAGATCAATACTGTGAGCAACCCAGATCCATTTAGTAGAAGCCAGATAAACAGAACTCGGAGAAGTGAATTCAAAAGGAAAAATAAAAATAAAAACAGACTACAAGGTGAGAACACCCACTTCCTACATCAAGCTAAAAATGAAAGCATTAGGATGATTAAGACTCTTCTTATTACACATCGAAGAACACCACGCTTAAGAGAAACAGAAACTACAACATATACACATCGAAGAACACGAGGCTAAACGAAAGTAATTGAAAGGGTGTTGCTTACCAAAGCTTGTTTTACAGGTTCGGTGCAGCTCCTCTTTAACTTGCCACGCTCCTTGAAGATGTCCCCAAAATCCCGTGTTTGGTCTTCATTGCTCCTCTGCATGTTCGCACTCGTGGTTTTAAATCTCAATATGGCAAGAAAAATATACTACCAGTAATACTCGCGCATCTTGTGGGCAACATTAAAGCACTCGTCTGCCATGTTAGAGCATCTCTAACAGAATTGCAACGCGCGACGCTTTAAAAAAGTGTTTACAGTGCTGAGATCGAGAAGTAGAGACTAGAGAGTAGAGGATAGTTCTCAGCATAGATAGATAAAAAAAGATAATTCAACTACCTCGCCATCCGACTCTCCTCGGTGATGTCCTCCGACGCCCCGATCAGAGGCGTGAAGATACCGATCGCCGCCGGATTCCTGTGGCAACGCTGCTCCTAGCCTCATGTTGAATTGTAGCGTCTCTTTTTGCTCACGCTTGTCCTCGCGATAGGCAGCTCGCCCGCCTCCTCTTATCCTCTTCGCCTCCTTTGCGCTGAGAACTCAGGCCGTTGATGATGTCCTGTGGGAAGTGTTGGCGCCCATAGCACCATGGCTTCTCGCCCATCTTAGAAATGCCGAGACGGTGCTCCCGCCCCGGTTGTCGCGATGATTCTCGGCGGTGCTAAGCCGCCGCAGAGGCGCGAGCCTCGCGCCCGCCTCCCACGCTGGCATGTTGGGGAAGTTCAACGTTCTATGAGGCCATCGGAGGCGCCACGCCGCTGTCAGACGCTGCTGGCGCTCCTGCTGGCGTGTCGAATTGCCGAGGCCGAGGCGCATCTCTGCATGGAGCCGGATCTCAGCGGAAGAAGCCGGAGGGCGCGCGACGCCGCCGGGTATCCCTAAGTTTTCGACATGCGCGGCATGGTGGCACGGGCGCGCAAGGCGAGAAAGAGCGGGAGAGAGATGGCGGAGGCATGAGCAGGAGAGAGCGGCAAGGCACAAGAGTGGTGGGAGGGCGTTGATTTTATAAAGCGCCACGGACAATCGCAGGCTACAAAACTAGCGCATGCCCGCCGCTTTTCCTCTCGTATGCGATCCTTTCCCCGACGACCTGCTATCTCTACTCTCTTCTCTACTATTATATTTATTTTATATTTAATATTTAATATTTATCTCTACTTTCTACTGTCTTTTTTTTTCTATACTTTTTTTTTCTTGCAATATAGGTCAGTCCGATTTATATCCTGATGATAGGAAGGAAACAAATGGGAATTTTGCAAAAGAAACCCATACCCCTCTCCAGATTTGGTAATAAGGCCTTCCTCATTCATCCTTTTCTCCCACAAGATAAACTACTCATACAATGCATCTTGATGCCTGCAACGCATGGGCATCTTGCTAGTTCTAAAAAACTTTCCATCATTTGCCACACTACTGCTTTTGTGATGAAAACCTACCAAGCATAGCGATACATGTGAACGACGCACAATTACAAGCTGATATTCTATTGGACAATGGAGTCTATAACCAATTACTTTTACGGAACAATAGCATCCAGTGAAATTTGAAGGGTAGGTATGAACAAAATTGAACTGCACATGTACTGCTAAGTGATTCAATACACACATTACCAATCGAGAAGGAGAACGATGGTCGGTGGCCTCCTCGGAGTCATGGTCGGCAACGCAGAGCCGGCTCATTTTCCATGACGGTGGTACTTTCCGCGCTTGGCTTCCGGGGAGGAGCACGACGTGCCGCGGTGCCGTGGAGAAGTCTATTTGGCGGTGGGGATAGAAAATGGGGAGTATTCAGTGTACTACCCGGTGCCGTGGTGGGGTTATGGGTAGGGTGAACCGGTTACGAAAACAGCCCCTACCAAGCGCCATCCGTGAGGCCTGTTCAAGGCTATGATGGTAACTTCCCACGCTTCTCAATCAGGTCGTGGGAGATTTTCCCCACGACCTCAAATTTTTTTGACACTGAACTCCCCGGTGGCGGTTGAGTGATTCGCTAGCAACTAGCGAGTAGTAGTAGTAAACTCTCGTGATATTAGGTTTGACCAAAGTCAAACTTCCTAAAGTTTGCCCAAGTTTATAGAAAATATAAACATTTACCATAACAAATATGTATGATGTGAAAGTACATTCAATAATGAATCTAATGGTATTTATTTGTTATTGTATATGTTAATATTTTTGTTATAAGCTTTCCGAGAGTTTACAAACCGGACTTTGACCAATGCTAATACATCGGACTTAAATAAAATGTACACATTTGTTTTCTTAGTTTGTAGTGAACTAATCATTTGTTGAAATTGTGAAATAAATATATTAGGCTATTGACTTCGAATGTAATGGTCTATACAATTCAATAGTTACAATCATTGTCGAATCCCAAGATGTATACAAGGTCTATAGTACTTCACAACATGCTCAAACTCACATAATCCCACCAAATGAGAATCAGAATGCATTTCATAGTTATTACTTTGTAGGATGCAAAACCAACCATAACTCTACATCAGCCATTATAGAAGCAACATTTTGACATATCCCAATGTGTGAATGAAACGCAGAGAGAGCTTTTGAAGATGGAGCAGATAGGGCAGGAAAGATTGTATGTATGTGGACGAGAGAGTAGGAGAAAACCTAACGAGAGAGAGAGAGAGAGAGAGAGAGAGAGAGAGAGAGAGAGAGAGAGAGAGAGAGAGAGAGAGGAAGAAGTTAGGGTCTGTGGAGAAAGATGGAGACATGTTATATACGTGAGATGTGTGTGCATCCGAATTCAGATATGTGGAAGGAGAAGAGACAACATGTCCGATGAGAGAGCTGGAAAACATGGACGAGAGGGAAGGATCTCGTGGGTTGAGGGATTGATAATTTTGTGCGGGGAGAGAGGGATTGGTAATTTTGTGCGAGAGAGAGGGTGGGGAGGAGTCACCACTGTCAGCCACATCACCCTGCTTCCAAATGGCCCTCAGATTTGATCTCGCTTATCTTTGATCTGCTCATGCCCTCTTTGAAGATTGAGGTGTTGTGCATGTTGGGTTGCAAAGAAGCACAAGCAAGAGTGGTCGCCAGATAACCTTGGATGGGGATGAATTGTGCTTGGGGAGGTGTGTGTGTGTGTGTGTGTGTGTGTGTGTGTGTCCTCTCTCTCTTTGTGTGTGTGTGTGTTTGTCGATATTGAGAGAAACAAACCTAAGGAGAGAAATGGGTATTCACGAAGAGATTGTGCAGGCCTTGAGGTGGGTGGACCGTGAGGGTGTCAAAATGTGCTGTTGATGCATGTGTTGCATGCGATAGTGCGAGGGATGGACTTAATCGAGAGAGATGGTTGTCGTGTTACGGATGCTCCTCTCTCTCTCTCTCTCTCTCCCACACACACACACACACGCACACACACACACAAGTAAACTAGAAGACTGCTCTCTCATGTATACACAACGATAGGCATCTGCTCTATGTCTCACTCTTGCATGATCATTTGCACATTCACGCCTCTATGTTTGTATCACACGCACACCATCTCCACATTGCCCTTCCGCCAAAACACACATATGGACACATACACACGCTTCTCTCACACACACAAAATCAATATTAAAAAAAACTAGGGCGCACCTAAAATGTCCAAATCCAAATAAACACGAACTCGAGCTAAATTCAAATATATGGAAATATTGCAGCGCCAAGAACTTTCTGTGAAAAAAGTTGAGTAATATTCGGGATTGTTTTCACACACACAAAAAGGTTCGTGGATGTCCTTCGAGCGACATGGTGACGCGACTGGTTGATCGATCACGCTGCTGCGTTCACACGCTTGCACAGTGATTCTCAGACGTGGCTGTGGTACTAACAAATAAAAGCGCTGCCTAAGTCTAATGTTTACGGTACTAGCACGGTTTTCTTTTAAGTTCGACCAACATTATATAAAACTAAAGTAAGCTCCCACACGCGCAAGACTCATCAATATGCCGCCGCCATTACGCATGCCGGGCCCGCCTGCTCCGCCAACAATTTCGCCCATCACCACCGGTTCGCCATCCTCGTGCTATGAAGTCAAGGCTTGCCCGCCACGCCGCTCGCAGCCCCTTCGCGATGCCATCAAGGCTGCCAAGCACGTGAGTTGCTGGTGGAGCCGCTGCCTATGCACGCAGATACAAAGGGAAGGACGAGCACGTGCTCCAAGACGCCGGCGCAGGAGGAACTAGCGTGTCATTGTCGCTCTCCACGGCCGCGGAGGAGGTGTGCATGGTGGCTGTCGCTGGGCGGAAGCCGGTCGCTCACAGCTGCCGAGCCCGCAAACAGGGTGCGGACGCGAATCTACCTTTTGAGACCTTGAAAGCCACATGGATCCCTGCAATCAAGGAGCACTTGGGTCACGTACACTTTTGTGAGCCGCTTGATGCAACATGGATGGCTAGAAGGGCTTCTTCCACCTCTTCGCCGCCTTCTTCCTTCGCCCATCGAACTTCTTTTCACAAATCAATCGACCCAAATTATACTACTAGTACGTAACGATTAAGTACAGAGGAACACGAAGATACGAAAGAAAGAGTACCAACTGCAGGAAGAATAAAGAGTAAGACATAGTACTAGTACTACAGACGCATTTAACGAAGTTCAAATAACGAGAAAGAACATAAACATAGTTCTACCGGGGCCTCAACACAACACACCCTTGAAAATAAACTAAGCAACTAGTCCGCTTGACACCGCAAGAGAACCAAGATGAGCGACGGCATCGCCATTTACTCGGAGTCCGAGTCCACGCCCTCGACTTTTGTCCTCGCCCTCTTCCTCTTCCTCTTTGCCGACGCTTCTTTTGCTTGAACCTGACACTGGCTCGCTTTCATCCAACCCTTGTAGATATTTAAACAAAGGTAGGCTGCCATGCATGAAACTCGTGATGAGGTTTATTCAGTTTAGCATACGAAGCGATCAATCATGGTTGCTGCCTGTGGTCAGATTGAAGGTTGAGAGGAGAACACTGTGCTTGCCTTCCGGAGGTCAAGGGGTTGCCTACAAAGAGGCCTATCCGACCCTGTGACTTCTTTGTCGCTCTTAAAGTCTACAATAACGAATTTCACTTTTGTTCCTTAAAGAAGTTCTTAAAACTGGCACTCAACATCGGCATGGCATATGTGGTAGACCAAGCAAACGTTATGTACGCAAACCCCGATGACGGCAGCTTTCTTCCTCTCTTCGCCCTTAGATCCTTCTCTCGCCCCAGATCGTGGTGTACTCAACATCTAGCCCAAATAACCCACTCATTCGCTGAACTGAATCTGTTGAATATGCGAGGAAGCGAGCAAGCCATGCTTTCACCGTCACAGCATCCACGTGTAGATGACGATGAACTCGATCACCGTGATGTCTCTAACCTGGTACTCTCAGGGCACTATGGAGATTTGGGAGGCCATGGATTTTGGAGGAGGGTTAAGAGAATTTGAACTGTTGTACCCTACAAAAAAACTTGGAGCAAACAAATGTGAAAGGACGGACGACCGGGAGCGAATCTGTTGTAAGGTAGAAGACGGGACGAGTAGGCGGCGATCGGCGCGGGGTTGCTGGCTTGCCCGGTGGATAAACGGCTGCAAGCCCCAAAGAGTTCTCGAGAACTATGCGGGACCCACTAGATGTCATGTCTACTAGACCAGATCGAGGGCCCGACGGTATAGCTTCGCCTGTTCTCAGATGCTATGCCGGGCGCTGCGGATGTGAATTCACTTAATTCCGCCATCCGTCATACTTCCCATGACCTTCACCTTCGCGCGGGTCGCTACTTTGTGACTTCGACCGACTATAAATGAGCAATTTTTGCCTACTCCGCATGCATGATACTCCTCTCGTCCTTTTTACTCCTGGCACAACCGCTTGCAAAGTGTTTCGACCAAATTCATACTAAAAATATCAATATCTACAACATCGATTATAATGAGTATAAGAACTACGCTTTATAATGAGTGTAAAATATTGATTTGACATTGTGAATTTGATACATTTTTCTATAAGTCTGGTGAAAGTAGAGGTACATTGACTTCGCATAAAACTTAAATGCACAATGCATTCAGTTCCTCCATCCAAAAGCAACATGTCCTATCTTGTCATCACAACAAGGTTAGCTATTAGAGTACTACTACCTCCCTTCTAGTTTAAAGGGCTCGATTCAAAATTTTCACCTACTCTAGCAAGATAGTAGAGGTGGTGGAATAGTTTTTGAAGTCTGCAAATGTACTCATCTAATGCCTCGTCGTTTCACAAAAAATGTATTTACCAATGCATGCATGAACACTAGTTACTCTAACCCCTCTCTTCTTTAATTTTTGCCACATCAAGATGTTTGCTATTCCCTGTGCATGATACCACCTAAGATACCACCATTATGGCCAGCCTTAATCATCGTGATGCAATAATTTAGTGCACCTTGAAATATGAACATGTGTGGGCGGTATGTTTTAATGACTTGAGACTATACCTAGCCCGCATGCAAGATGACTTATTATGCACCGCTCCCCATACCTCCGTGAAGCCTGCTCGCCTCCAAATCTTTTCCTCTCCATGTGTGGAAACAATATGCCTACCAAACTCCTCTTCCTCCGGCGTCCCACCACTCCACCCCGTAGAAAAATCTGCATGCATGACTCTCCTCCCCACGCCGTCCAATCCGCTAGACCAGCAATATTTCCACCCCTTCCTTCCCCATAATTTAATCCAACAAATATGCCCACGTAGCTGTTACTTAACCGCATGTGCATTGGGTCATCGACATATGGGCCCAATAGGGTCTCGCCCACATGTCGCTGATGCAACCGACCTGCAGCTAAGCCGCAGCTCTCACCATATCTTACGAGGTGTGCCATTGCTCGCTATAAATATTGCGCCCCACGACATCGCTATCTCTCTCCTCACGCTCACATTCATCGCCATCTCTCCTCCTTCTCACGCCGACCACCATGGCATCGCCTCCCAAGCCCTAGGAGCCCTCGCTGCACCGCGGCGGATGGTCACACGCCGTTGTTCCGCTCTCACCGCCACTAGTCGAGGAGGACGCCGGTGTTCCGCCTCGCCGCTACGCGATGCATCACTGCCTGCTCGCCGCCACTAGTCGAGGAGGACGCGCCGGTGTTCTTCTCGCCGCGATGCGACGGTCGCTGCCTGCCTCGCTCGCCACCACTAGTCGAGGAGGACGATCGTGTTCCACTTTCACCATGACGCGCCGACGGACGCTGCCGGCGCTCCTAATTCGCCAAAGACGCTGCCGGAGGACGCGGCTGCTCCTCGCTACGAGGAGAACGCCACGCCCGCCGAGCCCCCCAGCCTTGAGGAGCTTTGGAAAGAAATGGATGTCTCTTGTGGGAGGCTTTGCTTCAAAGAGAGCGCGCCAAAATAGAGGCGGAGAAGAAGGCTGAGGAAGAGAAGCGCATCAAGGAACAAGCTGCTCGGGAGGCCTATGTCGCTATCCCGAGAGTCGTGCAATTGGCTCTTTGGCGTATATTCATGCGAGGGCCGTGAGAGTGGTGGAGAACGCCGCGCCGACGCCCGAAAGTAAAGCCGATCCCAAGCGCCTATCTACGCTTTTTGGCGGTACGTGGACTGCACGCTCCAAAGAAGGAGGAGTACCTGCTGGCACCGGATCACCACATCCGTGAGATCGCGCCGCTTCGCCGGGCAAGCCGCCGCTGATCAGCACTCGCGAGAGGCGTAGACCGAGGAAGAGGCGCAGTTACGCTGGCTGGGAAACGCATCACAGCACAGTAGACTTCGTAACGCCGAAGCGCCGTGGCTTTTAGGAGGAGTATAATTTTTGTTTCGAAGGCTTATCTCATTAGTTTTGGGACGCAAATGATAAACCCGAATGTTCAGGAATTTTTAGCGCCCTTAATTAAGTATGTAAAAGGGAAAGTTTGAAACCTTGTGTATTCGTGACGATTTTGCAAGTACGCGTATATAGCACAAACTTTACTATATACTATCTCACTACACGCCTCTCTCGATATGTCTGGCAGATCGCAGGCTATCCCTCCGCCTAGGTCAATAAGTCGCCTTTGGTTGTGCACCATGACCAAGAAGGAGGGAAGACTTATACACCCAGACGGAGGAGTACTACTATTATTTATGTACTGCAAATGCACGCTTTTAACATTACGACGCCGTTTTTGTAAAAGTAGAAAATAGCACTAGTCAAGCTTATGAAATGATTTAATGCAAAACAAATGCAAAAATGCTTTTGATTGTTTACTTTTACCTTCCTTCTCTCGTGGTTATTTCTCTATCGCACTTTGTATGGAGTATCTCACCGGGTTGGAAAGGCATGCAAATTCCCAAACCGCCTCCTACACCTCGCATCAAATTTTTGCCTAACAAGTTGTGCTGCAATTGAATTCCAACTTGAGTACTACTACTAGTAGGAGTACTAGGGCCAGTTCTTTAGGCTTCTAGATTAGTAATCCCATAACTACTACCTCCGTCCTGGTTTATTAGTCCCCATTGTAACTGTGGTCAAATTTTGATCATAAATTTAACTAATGTAATGTTAGTGCATGTCACATGCACTACTCCCTCCGCCTAGGTGAGTAAGTCATCTTAGGCTGTGCATCATGACCAAGGAGGAGGGGAAAACGAGAAACGTTAATGTTTATTTGCTAATTAATAGTATTGCATGCAATGAACTAACCACTACATGTCGGTTTGATAGTCTCAAGTCATTAAAAGCATGCACACTTTATCTCTTATTGGTTGATATGTCAAGAAACAAGAAACGAGGTAGAAGTTAATGCACCGCTACTTAAGTGTTTTGGGATTATTTGGTTTTCAGAAGATGACTTATACACCTAGATGGAGGGAGTAACATTTTATCGCTTAATTTTTGGGTCAAAATTTAGCACAAATTACAATGGTGAGGAATAAACCAGACGGAGTAGTAGTTTAGAAGCCCAAATAAATGAGCGAGGCGCTTTATTGTTACTCTCCACCGTGACTAGTCTTATGGGAAAAGTCTGAAGCCGCTAAAAGAACTGGCCCTAGGAGTAGTAGCTAGGAGCGAGTGTGCAAGATTAACCAGAGAAAGTAAATGCAGAGAGATGAAATGCAAAAAGATGGAGGGATGTGATGGTTGCTTGTCCGCTTATTTTACCAGTGCCACTTATTACCGGGAGTGGTTGGTTTTGTGATATGACGGTTTTATTGCCGCCACTAGCGGGTGAGAGGTGAGACTCCTGCGGCAGCGCCGCCTCTACACTTGTACTACATCGGTCATGGTTTATTAGTCCCCCATTGAATTTGATCGATGATTTAATCGACAAAATGTTAGTGCATGTCAACAAAAATATATCGTTGATTCAGATTTGAACATAGTTTTGAATGATATAATTTTAGGTGACATGCATCAACATTTATCATACTATATATAATGTTAGTTCAATTTTTGGTCATACTAATCTATAGTACAAGTAAGATAGGTGCCCGTGCGTTGCACCGAAGAGTGAAATGCATTGATCGGGGAGTTGTTTATTTTGACAAAGGATGTGGGGGTCATCTCATGTGTAACGGGTATCGATAGGTTTCTTCAGATATTATTTAATCTCTAGAGCTCACAAACATCCGGGTGAAATAGATAAAAAGGTATCTTTTGCAAACAAAAGCGTTCAACTGTTCAACCTGCATCCAAAACTTGTGAAGAAATAACACTTATTGTGCTTTGCAAGAAATGCTCTTTAAGAATTAGTTTTTGAGTATCGATTGTTATACATGTTGGCTACGGATGACATGGCACTTTCTTATAGTCAACAGTTGGCTATACTATTAAGTAATATTAACCATGCCCTTATACACCTAGACAGAGGGATTAAATCAGATGAGTTGCAAGGCAAGAGGAGATGTAAGAAATGGTTCATCGTAAGTCTTTCACCAAGATCAGTAGTAAAAATTCATACATGGAAGATTCTAGACTAAACCATAAACGGATACACTTTTATTCATGCGCAATACTCCAATAGGGCAAGATTCTCAATGGAAGTCTCCACATGCTTAGACAAATGGATTACATTGAGCGTAAGATTAATGATCAACATTTAACTTGATAATGCATATGTCCAGTGAACCTCCTTGAGTCTCGCACCGCATCGGGCGGGTAAAGGATGCCATGGGTTTTCCAAGTACACATCGGGCGGAAAGTCCCAGCCCGCAGAGCCCAAGTCCATCCGATGAGGCCGCCTCGCCGCCCACGGACCCGGCGTAGTAAAGTGAGCACGCACTCCACACATCGCCTCGTGTCGGGCAGGCTGCAGGCCGGCGCCGCCTCGATGCACACTCACAAAGACGGGCATCGGGCGCTGGCCTCGCCGGTGCCCATGATCAAGAGGAAGACGCCGCCATCCTCCTCCGAGACTAGCAGGAGGCGGTGATCTCCAAAGGATCTCGCATGGTGAACGGGTAGCACGCCTCGCACTTGATGTTCTCCGCCAAGGGCCAGTAGTGACCGCTGCACGATCCGTGAGGTGATGCACTATGTCTCGGCCATTGAGCCCCAAAATGGCATCGACCACTCATATAGCAAGGACTTAATGGCTCCTTCGAGGCATCGACCAGGCCGCCCATGAAATGGGAGTGGTTGTAGGGATGTTGCACCAGCTTGAATATATGAGCTAGTTACTACGAGATTTAATCCAATAAGCACAAAATAAATCATGACGGCTATAACAAAGATGAAACTAATCATGTGGACTAGTAGTAGTAGGATACAGAGTAGAAACATGAATTCTACCACGATTTCAAACAGGAAGGACAGAAACACATACGATGCAACGGAGCAAAGACTGTCAATGGAGGTTGTCGCCCATGTCGTTGAGGAAGAGGTTGCCGAGGTCGGGAAGAAGCCGTTGTTTGTGAAGTCATGGCTGCCAATGTCAGAAGAGTGCGCTTCCCCAAATTTCAACAAAGGCTCTAATGGAGCACAGAGGAGTGGCTATAGGGACGCTATGTCAGCCGAATGGAGCGCAAGAGAAGCACAAGCCAAGAGATGGTGTCCTTAATAGTACTCCCTAGTCTCTATCAACTATATCTACTCTTATAGAAAACCGAGTTGGTGATGATGGTATGCTCACATCTTGTAATATAGACCGCTCGATCTATATCTAATGGATAGAAAGCCAACTATGACAATTTTACAAAAGATACCCGCGACCTCTCTCCACATTTATAGATAAGGCCTTGCCTCGCTCATCCTTATATCCCACAACCTCGTCCTCCCTAAGTCTCTATCTCTACTACTCCTACTCTTCTTTGTTTTTATAACAAATCGAATAGTATCTGCATCGTCTGGCTGCACGCCCTGGGCTGAACACGCCTCGCTTCCATCATCACCAATCGAAGTCTTTTATAGGAGTAGGAGTAGAGAAAACCGAGTTGGTGATGATGGTGTGTGTGCAATGCACGGGCATCTTGCTATTTTTTCACATATAATTCCAAAACCACATAGACACGGTCTTGAGCACGGTTCGTAGTCGCTCCACGCTAGGGCATTGAAATTTGTAACTATTTTAGATTAGAATATACTACCTCTCCGGTGCTAGTAGTAGAGCAGAGTCCTACTCTACTACTACTCTACTCAAGCAAGTTAGGGCATAGTATCGTAGTAGGTACCGAGAGGGAGTACCAAGATCGTGATCACTCAAGCAAGTTCTCCGCATCGATATGACCCCACGCCGGGTATGTGTCTCAGAAGTCTAGCGGCGGTCAGTAGTCATCATCACCGTCCACTTCCTCAGAAAGCACATATTCGCTTCTCCATCTTTTTTCCGCACATAATCTCGCCCAATCTTCCATCGCCACTAAGGCGCCTTTCCCTCGTCCAAACCCAAGCACTAACAATGGTAGAACCGAGAAGGCCCACGAAAGAGTGGCTGGAATTCGCCCCACAGAGGTAATCAAGCTCATTGTTTCTCGTGGACAATCTCAAGATTATGTCACCGCCGCATGCTCGCTGGGCTGTATTATTTACTCAAAGCCCACAAAGCTAGAGCTTTTTTAAGCCAGCTCCTTGTTTGCCGATGTCACCGATCTTCGTAAACGGCATGTCACGCAGCATAACGATCGTAGGGTGGCGAGTATCAACCCCTTGACCGCGATCCGATCCCCGCCGCCTTCAACTACATTAACGGTATGTACTAGGTCGGCATGAACACGCCTTGATGGTGCTCGCCGACGGTCGCGTAGCCGGATGCTCGTGGAGGTCTACACCCAGCGATTGTCCCCCTTCCTTCGATTAACACAGACCGCTTTGGCATCATGCGCCCGTAATACTCGAATCTTACAAGAGCCAACATGATACCAAGTTTGATTTGCTCAAGGTTGTAATCGCAAGCGCCCACAAGATCCGCGAATTATAAAGACTTCAAGCTAATTATGCTTCTTCAACCGCGCTGTCTCGCTTATCCGATAGGTCATCGCGTAAGTGGATAAATCTGCACGCCCATCGCAGGATCATACATCCTCCATGGTTCTTCGATGCCATTGAACACAAGGGCTTCATTTACGACGTTGTTGACTCCTTTTGTATGGCTGGACGATTGTCGGCCAACTCCAAATATCGCTACAAACGGCTGTTACAATAGTATGTTACTTTCTATGATATCATGATGGCTTGCTTATATTATCACAACATTTATCTAAAAATATTCATGCTTATAACATGTTGTTCTTAAGATTGACTAAATCAAGAGCCCTTTTTTATTTGACTCCAACTTGATATGATGTTGTAGGACGCCTAGTGTCCCTACCCTTCCTAGTCCCAGAACCTTTCAAAGAAAAGCGGCATGGCAATTGCAGGTGGTTCCTGGCTCGATCACATGATGGCGAACGATTGATGATCGTCGCACGATCGGACGGTTGTTTCGCGGAATACAATCAAGGGCCATCGCAAGGTCTTTGAGCAGATCCCAACTTCTTCGGGCCTTCAGGAGTTTTTGATCGAGGCTGGTAAGTAGCCTTGGTACACGCTCTTTGTTTGTCGATCAATTATCCGATTAACCAGAGATAATCGACGACAAGGATCATGATTGCAAAGACGGTTTCGTTTATCGTGCAAACTGTGAGTACACAGCGCACTATGCGCTCTCGCATGCACCATACCCCGATATGTGCCGCCATGATCTCGCAACCCAAAGTAGGAGAGAGGGTCGCAAGTATTAGACTTCACCTGGCCGGAGTTTCCGTCAGCACCCATCCGTTCAAGCCGCCGCCAATCTCCACAGCCTTAATAAATAGTAACGCCTAACCGAGCCAATTAGTAAGATGCGCACACTTGGTGTAGTAGGATCTTTATTTAGTTTGATGCATACACTTGTTCTTTTTTGCAGCCCTTTGTAATGATGGCTGATGTTTGGTTTGGAAGAGAGAGTCGTGTCTTCACTCTTCCCGATTGCCATCGCTTCTCGGTGCACCCCCAGCCCCTGTTGCTATCCGCTGCTATTTTCAATGTACAATCA
This sequence comes from Aegilops speltoides, assembly GCA_021437245.1. Taxonomy (NCBI): domain Eukaryota; kingdom Viridiplantae; phylum Streptophyta; class Magnoliopsida; order Poales; family Poaceae; genus Aegilops; species Aegilops speltoides. The sequence goes on along the minus strand of CM038143.1, from coordinate 86,830,625 downwards.
GTAGTATATTTCGTCTGTTGGTTGAATAAATGTGTTGTTAGAACGACAAACACAATGTTTGGAAGTCGTTGATCTGTTCGATCCTTTAGTGCCCTGATCGTGCACGTGAGCGCATACTATTTTTCAGATGGAACACATTTTCCACTTGTTGATAACATGCAGCCCAACGATGAAGGCCCAATAGACAAGCCCAAAATTAACTAGAAGGGAGGCTCACATGAATCCGCCTGTACATGCTCATGGTCCCCAAACATAAATAAGTAAATAAATAAATAAAGCTAAATGCTCATGCACCAGTTCTTTGGGAAAATAGGTAGCCCAATATTTCTTTTTGAAGAATACCCAAGCTAGGCCTATTTGTTTTCTCCGACCATGGCTGCAAATCTTTCAAGACGAGGAGGAATGCATTCGCCTGGCCAAAGAGTATGGTCAATGTCTCATAAAAGTAATATCAAAGGGGTTGAAAATTCCAAAAAATTATAGCAAATGGGATATTGGTTTTTTTTTGTTTTTGTTCTTCACTAATATCTTGTATGTATTTCATTGATTTAACATGACATAGTACTAATTTATTTTTAAATTTGTTTTAGTATGGCTATTAATTTTGGATTAAGAATATTTCGCTCCCCTCAAAAAAAATTTGCTAATTTTCAAAATTTCCCACATATTTAGTTAATTTTTTGACCTCGGCATCGACTCGTAAAATGGGCAGCAATTCTAAAATGGAAAACGGCTGCAATAAATTCCATATGAATTAGAAAATGAGTAAAAATTATAAAAATAATAGCAATGGGCTGTACACGCCAATCGATTCTCGAGGTCGACTTGTTTACGCAAGGCTTTGTCATTGAACACACGATTCTAGTGAAGAAAGGATCGCTGGATGTCCATCCAACACCGACGGCTTCTTCAATCTCCGATCTTCTTGTTCCAACCTGCCTAAACTAGCGCCGGCGGACTGCCTGCTCCTCCTCTTGTGGCTCCAGATGCCGCTGCAGCTTCCCTGCCCACCCTACTCCCTCCGCCGCCCGGCCGCACGCAATCAAGTGCCTTATTATGCTAAAAAATGATTCCTCCCATCGACATCCGGGTGCAATCGTTGGGAGGCTGACTCAGGCCTACTAAGTCGACGCAGATGCGTGGCTTGTCAACTTAGTCAACAACGATTCTAGCAGAAGCAGAATCGCTGGATTTGAATCAAACGGTCCTGCCGCTTCTTCAATCGCTGCTTTTCTTGCACTAGCCGCCCAAACCAGCGCTGGGAGACCGCCTCGCCTCCGCCTTCCAAGGGGTCACCAGGCGCCATTGAGGCCTCATCGCTCTACTACTCCCACTGCTAGCCAGCTCCTCAAGGGCGACGGGTAGCCTCAACCGCAATTAACTAGTGAACCTCAGACTTCTCTCCGCATGGGCATCCACTACTGCCTTCCCCTGCTCGCCGCCCCTTCCTAGGCTCGCTGTCATTGCCCACCGCTTGGTGCTTCCTCGCACGGCGTGGTCAATGTGGTCAACGACATTCCATCGGAAGAGTATCAGACGTGGAGAGGTCGACAACCGGGTCCACGACTACAGCCAAGTTTTTTTCTCGACGGTTAAGTAAGTTGCTTTGTCAGCCTGGCGGCTGCAAATCTTTCAAGACGAGGAGAGCTTATTCGCTGGCCGAGAAAATGTCCCATCAAGAATAAGAAATGGGTTGTACATTTTTAAACACATCAAACCGCAATTAGTTTCAAATATCTTTTTTTTCATTTCGAGATTTTAAATTACATTATTTTTATGCATGGAGAATTTGTTGATTTATATTGATATACATTTATTTTAAAATCAGTTTGAATGTGAGTCAAAATTTCGATTAAAAATAGTTCGAATCCGCACCAAAGATGCAAAATTTCAGATAATTTTTGACCATGGCCAAAATATGGGCTGTAATGCTAACAAAAAGAATATGGGCTCAAAAAACCTTAGGAATTAGCAAATGGGCTGTAAATTATTATAAATAATGGCAGATGGGCTGTATGCTCGCTTTCCACAGATTTGAGGCTTTCCTAAAAAAGGTTGATGCACAAGCAAAGGATCGTTGGATGTCCATCCAATGGCCGCTGTCGGTGTCAAACCGCGGATCTCGGTAGGGGGTCCCGAACTGTGCGCCTAGGCGGATGGTAACAGGAGACAAGGGACACGATGTTTTACCTGTGTTCGCCCTCTCGATGGAGGTAAAACCCTACCCCGCTTGATTGATATTGATGATATGGGTAGTACAAGAGTGGATCTACCACGAGATCAAGGAGGCTAAACCCTAGAAGCTAGCCTATGGTATGATTGTTGTTGTTTTTATTGTGTCCCACGGACTAAAACCCTCCGTTTATATAGACACCGGAGAGGGCTAGGGTTACACGAGTCGGTTACAATGGTAGGAGATCTACATATCCATATCGCCAAGCTTGCCTTCCACGCCAAGGAAAGTCCTATCCCGACACGGACGGAGTCTTCAATCTTGTATCTTCATAGTCTTGGAGTCCGCCGATAATGATAGTTCGCTATTCGACACCCCTAGTCCAGACTCCTCAAGAGCTCCTTTAACCAGGCTTCAATGACGACGAGTCCGCGCAGATATTGTCTTCGGCGCTGTAAGGCGGTTCTCTCCAAATTCCATGTGCTTGCCGAATAGTATCCGCTTCCTTATAAATATTGCACTCTTGGCTTCCACGCCCAATAATGGCCCTTCTTCCACGCGGTCGCATGAATGCGAAAAGCCGTGGTATTTTTACGCTTTTACCCCCAAGCTGCGGAATAAGCTGCCTATAAGAGAGGCAAGGATCTAGATCCAAATCACACCATCCTCCTTCCACGAGTACTCATCGGAGCGCTTTGACAAAAATCCACTCCATCATGGACAACCGACGCGGCTCCTCCTCTCGCGCTCCCAGCCCTCACCAGAGATTGAGGAGATGTTCAGTCCCAGACAGCGAGCTGGTGACGCCCAAGCGGAGGGATACCTCCGCTTTCATGGTCCCGGTTCGAGCTGGCTGGCCACCTACAAAGGCGAAAGAAGCGGAGAACACCCCAATCCCTCCAAAGGAGAGCGGTGTGCTTCGGCCCCTATCTAATAAGGGGGCCTCGATTTCCCATACATCCGCTTTCTCCGGGGCTCTTGGAGTTCTACAGACCCAACTTCATCACCTTACGCCTCGCCCATTTTGCATATCACGGGTTTCAGGGTTTTGCGAGCTGTTCTGGGCATTGAGCCCCATTTTGCTCAGGAAGAGATTGTTTTGCCTCGCACTCGCGCTCACAAGGGGTCGATATATCAAGTGGGCGGAGCCGAGATATGGCGATCGCCGGACCGGATATCTATCTCGAACCCCGAAGAAGGTCCCAAGACTGGCCTTCGGAATTGTTTTATATGGAAGACGCTCCACCGCCGACCCGCTCGATCGCCTCCCGGAGTTCAAGAACGCCCTCAAGAAACGCCGAGTTGGCGCCATGAGCCCTCAACGGAAGATGACAGAGCGCCCATTATCCGATGGGCCGGATAAAATTGCTGGCTCATTCCGGATTGACCATGATTGGAGCCATGGCCACGCAGATTATGCGTAGGGTGCAGCCACTCCAAGATAGGGGGCACCCCATGGGATTTAACGGGAGAATGACGCCACCCATCATGGCCGCAAGGGGCCGGATCGCCGCCGATCCGTGAAGATCCTGTCCGCTTGTACAAGGGGAGAAGGAGGACTTCTCCAAACGAGTCCATTGAATGGATTCTCCATGAATAACCTCGAGCTGGGTAAGCGACGCTTATCTATCCGATCCGTGCTTTCAAAGTTAAGTGTCTTATTTATGATTTCGACGCAGAACTACGCCGGATGTGGAGGGCATATACACTACCGACTTCCACAACCCGAGGATCCGGAAGATCCTTTGATCCGCCTCCCAAGAGGATCCGACATAAAGGTGGAGCTGATTGACGGGTGTTCCACCAACTTAGCATGGATAATGCTCTAGTCGCCATTACGGCCGACTACCCCGCCGGGCGCTGGATGGTCGCTGCCGGCACCTATGGGGCCGGGCCCTTCGTGTTCGTAGGAGGGCGGAGGGCGCGCGAAGAGCAGATCGAGGCGACGACGGGGATTTTACCCAGCTTCGGCCGCATGGCGGTCGCAGAAACCCTACCGCTGCCTTTGTGTTGTATTATGCTTCGGGAGTCTCGCAAGTGTCGCCGATGATCGGTACCTCTCGCGAGAGTAGCGCGAATGGTTGGAACCCCCACGCCAGTATGGGCCTCCTTTATAGGGCAAGGGGTCACCGATAGGTGTCAACGAGGGTAGAGGGGTAAAACGTAAAATAGGTGGTAGTTGAAACAGCTAAGGGAACAAAGGCATACATAAAGGCATGAATAGTGTTTTCTACCTACTTTTTGACAGAGGGGACAAGGGCATTAAATGCCCGCCATTGCCGCCCAAAAGCTCCCGCCATTGCGTTTCTTCCGCCACGGCGGCGGCCACCCGTGGAGTGCCACCGATCCTTCATGTGCAAGACAGCCACCCGCCACGCTGCCTCTCGAGAAGATCGGAGGCGACGCTGGGCATTAATGAGCTAAAAGGGCACGAGTATAGCTTCTCCCGCAAGCACCTTGCCGGGTCTTGATCTTGCCGACCCGGGCTTGTCTGCTCAGGACTTGCCGCCTCGGTCCTTGCCGGGCGCACGCGCGCCGAGGCGTGTTCTTCGTGATGGTTTTTGTCCTCCCGACGAGCTCTCTCGCCGGGATCTAGAGGAGTAATGTAGCCTTGAGCCTCGATTGCCTTTCCGCAAGCCTCTTGCCGGGTCTTGAGTTTTGGTCTGCACACTTTGTTCTCGAATGGCTTGGTAGGGAGCCGGAATGGTCTCCGCAAGCATACGGTGGATCTAGTTATGGAGTCAGCTGGCTGCTCAGTACGTTGGGGTACCGAGGTACCCCTACCTTAGTACACCGACAGAGCCCCGGCTCGGGCTATACACGGCGTAAGCCGAAAGCGCTGTTGGGCCAGGCCCAAGACAAGGCATCGGCACGCCGGCCCATGGCTGTCAACTGTTCGCTCGTCGCCGCCCTCCCCAGAACGGCACGCCGCCGGTCGCGCATTGTGGGAGACGTGGGGCAGCACATGCAGTTATTAAGGCATCCACCCTGCGACCGTGGTGCAGAGCGGGTCGCTTCACCCGCTGTCTGACCGCCGCCACGCTGCCCTCATGCACGGGGGTCGGGTGGCGGCGGTGGGAGATCGGGCCGCCACGGGCGGAGAAGGCGAGTCGGCCCCGCCTCCGGGTTCTCTCGCCCCTCGATTGTCGAAGGGCGGTTGAGCCCCACCCCGCCTTTAAATAGGGCGGAAGGTGCCCAACAGCCGCACCATCCACTTCTTCCTTCGCCCATCTTCTGCTCTCCTTGCCGCCATGGAAAGAGGGAATCTCGCCCTTCACTGGGGGCGCGAGTTTCTAGGCAGCGCACCACTCCCCACCCCGCCCTGTGGAGGTAGAGCCGCCACGAGAGGGAGAGGAAGGGGTCGGGTCATGGGACGAGGCCGAGGGCGTGGCCGAGGCGGGTCGGGAGAGGTGGCGCGGGCGACGCGCTCTCCCCTGCCTCCTCCGGTCTCCCCGACCACGGCGCGTCCACACCGGAGATGACCCCGGAGTTTTTCATCAAGCTTCGCTGGCGCCGCCGCCGCCCGCCGCCGGGTCCTTATGGACGCTGATGGGACCGGACCCACCCGACGTGATGGAGTTAGAGCGATGAGGGGCTGCGGATCAGCGGCACTCGGGTGAGTGTCGTCCCCAGCCCTCGGCGTGATGTTCTTCGACCGAGGGTGGAAGACGCTCGCTCGATTCATAGCTTGACGGCGGGTTCACCCTCCATTTCAAGTTAATGGATGGTGACCTCTTGCCGCCAAGGTCTTCGGCGATTATGGAACCCGGTGCCGCTGTGTGGACAGCTTCCTGATATAAGGCCCCTCTCGAGCGAGTGACGAGGAGGGGAGCGACAGCGACGACGTAGGGGATGGCGGCCCGACCAGACGCCTGACACCGCTGTTCACGCCACCGCAACCCTCCTTCCTGGTTGTTGCGCTCGAACTCCCCGGGCCCCTTTCTTGGCGGGCGATGAGGGAGGCAGCAGAAGAGGAAGAGGGGGACGGCGGCAAGGCTGCGAGGGTCGGAGTACGAGGGCGAGGTGCCTCGTGCCGGCGTCCCACCACTCCGCCTTCAAGCTCGCGCCCCACGCCCGACCGCCAAGCCCCGCCGGCTCCCGGTGTTCTCTTGGGGTCTTCGCCTGTGGCTCTTCAAGCTGGCTTCAGGGCTTGTTGCTTGTTCTTCGGGCATGCGCCCTATGCCCGCCACCTCATGCGCAGCCTCGGGCACGGCGCCTGCCCGCCTCGCCTCCTAGTCGCCTTTCGCTTCTCCCCGACAAGCTCTTCTTGCCGGGTTTTCTCTCTCCCGCAAGCCTGTTTTGCCGGGGCTCTTGACCTACCTCCCGAACTCCCGAACAGAGAAACAGGAGAGGGATCACGGCACCTTATCTTTTCAATCAGAAGCCCTCGTGCATTAGCAGATTTAAGAACTTGTAATCCTCTCCGCCATGTTTTTCATCCTCTATGGACTTGTACTGAATTGATGTTTTAATGAAAAGAAAGGAAAGCTTGCCGACTGAATCTTTTACTTGACTGCAAGGCCTTTGTGTGTTCTTACGCTTATCGGGAGCTTGCCGGGCGTAACACGCTTAGCGCATCAAGGGACAGCCCGCTGGTGGTGTCGCTCCGCAAGCAACCTTGTCGGGCTAGTTATGACGCTTAACTTGCTGAGCGTGCTCGAAGCAAGATAATGGTGCAGCGCACACTTGTGTTTGTTGAGCGGACTCGAAACAAAACCAAGCACGCAACTAGGCCACACTCGGTTCCTCCACGCACGGGTTTTTACAAGACACGATCGCTCAAAGACGCAGCCTCGCGATCTCCCGTCCATGAAAGGATGCATGACGAGGGATGAAAACTTATCTGAAATAGCAACCCCAGCAACTCTAGCTTGCCGGAGACCAATCTTATGTTGCAGAGCAGCGGGCTGGCTTGCCGAGGAAGAGCCTTAGCACTGCAGCTCTCCGCGACCCGGCTTGCCGGATCTTAGGCGCCAGCGGTCTTTTGGTTCTCCCTTGTTGCTGCAATTTTAGCCATGAAAATAGCTGAGGTAGATATGCGATTGCTCAATGCACATGTATGTGTATATAAATCTTGCTAAGCAAGGCGATGCCGGCTTTGTCCTTCAGATGTTTGTACTTCACGCTTGGGGAGCTTGCCGGGCGACACGCTTAGTGACCGCGGACAGCCTGGCTGGTGGCGCTGGCCCAAGCAGCACCTTGTCGGGCCATTACGACGCTTAACTTGTCGAAAGCGGGCTCGAAGCAAGATAAGGGTGCTGCAGCACACTTGTGTTTGTTGAGCGGACTCGAAACAAAACAAGTACGAATCGGGCCACGACTTGGCTCCTCTTGCGCCCAAGCCTCCCATACCAAGGACATCTCACGGCAAGGCTTATGCAACGCACGCCTCTACCCAAAGATCCTTGTGCACTTCGCCACGCTTTGAGGGAACTTGTGGCGCTTAACGCGCTTTGTCGAGTACGACATCGCAGCCCGCCGGCTGGCGCCGCTCCGCAAGCAACCTTGCTGCGGTCTAGTTCGCGACGCCGCTTAACTTGCCGAGCAGACTCGAACAAACGAGGGTGCGGTTGGTCGCCGCCGCTTTTTACTCGCTGGAGTGTGTTCGCTTAAGTAAGGGTGCGGCTATCCACGTGCAGGCTCCCCGCAAGCAGGTTTCGGGCACAAACGACAAATGCGAGAGGGATATAACAGAGAGAAACACCGAATAATAAGGGCCTCGCACGAAGGTGCGCAGCAACTTAGCTTTTCTTTTCCTTGTTTCTCGCACTCACTGGAGGTGCCCAATGGTGTTTCTCGACGGCAGCGCAGCAGGCCCGGGAGGTGCATTTTGCTGAACGAACACCAAAGTTGTCTTCGCCGGCTTAGAGCTGCCCGAGGAGCTCGCGCCGCCGGAGTAAGCACCGAGAGCCTCGCCGGACTTAGAGCTCGATGGCGCGGCCCTCGCCGATCGCAGAAGCGCCTGTGGAGACACGCTGCCGGAGTAGGGGAGCGGAGCGAGCGGGCGCGAGGAACGGGCCGCGGCTCGGACCCTAATAGCGATAGGAGGAGCAGTGGTCTTGTCCCGCAGATTTCGCTTTTCATACCGGACGGCGGTCCGGAGCATCCCGCGAGCCCCCGCATGTTCTAGCCTCAAAGATGCGGGCACCATCTTCGGGCACGGCGCCGCCGGGTCGCCAGGCGCCTGAGATGGACGTGGGTCTACGGAGGCCGAGGCGCGTCCTCCGCCCTGCCCTCGATTCGTGGCACCGCGAAGCGCCGCCGTGTCCACCTTCCACCGGCGCTCTCCGCCGCCGGCTCCGTGGCGCGGGAAGACGGAGATGGGTTCCGCGACCAAGCTCTCGCTCGGGCCATGACGCAGCTTGTCGGCGAAGCCGCCGACGGCCGGAGGGGTTGATGAAGAGGCCGCGCGCGAACGCCGGATCGTTCAAGATAACCTCGACGCTTCTTTACCGGCGCGCCAGAGATGTCGGGCGCGATGGTCGCTGCTGGCACCTATGGGGCCGGGCCCTTCGTGTGTTCGGTAGGAGGGGCGGAGGGCGCGAAGAGCAGATCGAGGCGACGACGCTGGGATTTTTACCTGCTTCGCCGCGGCGGTCGCAGAAACCCTACCGCTGCCTTTGTGTTGTATTATGCTTCGAGTCTCGCGAGTGTCGCCGATGATCGGTACTCTCGCGAGAGTAGCTAATGGTTGGAACCCCCACGCTGTGCATGGGCCTCCTTTATAGGGCAAGGGTCACCGACAGTGTCAACGAGGGTAGAGGGGTAAAACGTAAAATAGGTGGTAGTTGAAACAAGGGAACAAAGGCTGCTAAAGGCATGAATAGTGTTTTCTACCTACTTTTGACAGAGGGGACAAGGGCATTAAATGCCCGCCGCCGCCGCTTTCTAAAAGCTCCCGCCATTGCGCTTTCTTCCGCCACGGGCGGCGGTTACCTCCGCGGAGTGCCACCGCGATCCTTCATGCAAAGATAACCACCCGCCACGCTGCTCGAGAAGATCGGAGGCGACGCTGCGGTATGTAATGAGCTGAGCGGGCACGAGCATAGTTTCCCCGCAAGCACCTTGCCGGGTCTTGATCTTGCCGGACCCGGGCTTGCTCGGGCTCAGGACTTGCCGCCTCGGTCCTGCCGGACAAGACGCGGCGCCGAGGCGGTCTTCCGTGATGTGGTTGTCGTCCTCCCGACGAGCTCCTCTCGCCGATCCGTGAGGAGTAATGTAGCCTTGAGCCTGGATGCCTTCCCGGCAAGCTCCTCTTGCCGGGTCTTGAGTTTTGGTCTTGCACACTTTGTTCTCGAATGGCTTTGGTAGGGAGCCGGAATGGTCTCCGCAAGCATACGGTGGATCTAGTTAGGGGAGCCGGGCTGCCTGCACACGTTGGGGTACCGAGGTACTTCTACCTTAGTACAACCGACAACCCCTGTTTATCTCCCGCTTCCTGTAACTATGACCGAGCCCCGACACCATTACTTCGCCTGCTTATTTCTCACCACCGATACCAACGGTATCTCAGAGGAGGTGCCTTCAAAGAGGGAAGTCGATCTCACGGGCGGCCGACCAACCAGGGTTAGTTCGCCCAAGAAAGCGGAAGAGGGTGCGTGTGAATTGAAACGCTTGCCGCAACGGTATGGCATGCCACCATTTTTAGGAAAAGACTCCTCGTGAAGTATATTAATGCTCATGACTTTTGCAGAGAAAGAGCCGCCGGATCGCGTCCGGAGAGGTTGCCAACCAGCCTCGCCAGCCAGGCTCCAACACCGGTCCGCAGGAGGCGAAGCGCAGGCGCGAGCCGGATGCTCCTCCAATGGAGGATGCCGACAGCTGTCCGCCACCAGTGTCCGAGGTGAGAGAGCCATGAATCACAAAGCGCCACGGACAGTTCTTCGTGACGCGTGTTTTCCCCGAGGCATTGAATGCCTTTAACGCTGGAGACGCGCACTCCGCAAGCCGCCAAGATGGTTTAACCAGAGCTACACGGAGCAAAGATGTGAAAGACATACGGGTAAGGAATTTTAATAGTTGTATATGCCAGTAGCCCCCGAGACTTAAATTAGTTAAAATAACTGATTTAAGGATCATTTGATACGCAGGATCTTACGGAGAAGAATACCCAATTGTCCCAGGAGTTTCAAGAGTGCAAGGCCCAACTTGAGGCCGCACCAGCCGCCGCAGGAGGAGACATGAGACCCCTCCGTAACACATATTTCAAAAAGATAAGCGGTAAAGCGGCGTATGATAAGTCCGATAATAATATTAGATGTTGCCGGACTTGATCCCGACAAGCACATCACGCGCCACCAAGGCCGGGCGAGAGGGTGCTTATGAAGGTGCAGCAGAGAGGAACAAACCCAAGATGCCCACACCCACCGAGAGAAGAGCTAAAAGGTGTTCGGACCCAGCTGTTTGGCCTGTGAAGGAGAATCGCTGGCTTTGTCATGCATTTATAGTAAGTGCTTGAGCAAACTCTTTGAAAAGAAGAGTTCGGCGAGGGAGTCGATTGACGTAAATATGTCTCAGAGGTGTGTCACGGTTCCCTCGCGGAGGAAATGCCCGGTTCAATGGGTGATCTGCTTCCCGAGCTGCTGCAACTGCACAAACGTGTTCGGCAGCGATGAGCGGCGCCGCCTGTGCCTTATGGCCGCTTCGCTCTCCTACCGAGGGTCTTGGAGGGCTTATGGAGAAGCTTCAGGAGCACGGCAGCTTCCGTTTATGGAAGATATAGGCCCGCCAAGGCGCTTAGGAGGCTCGGGCCATGGTGAAGACGCGTACACAAAGGCGGATCCGAACCACATGGCCGAGGTCGGACTCAGGGGCCCGATGGGAAGGAGATCCCTCGTGAGCTTAATGTATGGCCAAGTAGAGTTGGCCGCCATATTCCTAATGGGATCAGAATTAGACAAATCGTTAGATGGGATTGAAGAGGAGTACAATCAATCAATTTGACGATGTATTTTAAAATGACATGTATTATGCCTTCTAGCCGGATTGTAGATCGCTTGTCTTTGCGGACCTTTTTGCTTCAACCTCGACCCAAGAGTCCTCGAGTGTGTCCGAATACCTCGTGGTTATGAAAAACCGGGCATGCATGGAGACCAAAGCGAGGGTCATTAGTGCTTTATCGCATAAGTGCCCAACTAGTTATGTTATATTACATGGTTAGTAAGAAACATCTTCCAGGAGAATAGTTCCGTTAGGGTTCTTTTCTCGAGGCATGCCCTAAAGTGCATGTCCGGACGCAAAAAGGTAAAAGCATCCGGGGCAGATAAATAAATAGGTAAGAAATCATCTTTCAAGTCACCGATCAATATTCCCTTAAGAACGCTTAGCTTTGCTTCACCTACCGAGGTACACATCCGCCGACCCGGCAAGAATAATCGCAGAGGTGCTCCTTTACCTCCTAGCCGAACAATCGGGAACGAGGGTAAGCACAGAGCCAGCAACCCAGCTTGGCCAAAACTTAAGTCATATCGATGCATATAATGGTGAATAAAAGGTACATGTGGAAGTTTGACATGTGTTGGGCATAAAGTCCTAATAAATAAGCTTCATAAAGAAGCCCCTGTATAATGAGTGCAAGTAGCACGCCAAGTGTGTGTAACAATGCAGATCAGCCTCAAAGGCTTTATGAAAAGGGAGGAGAAAAGAGAGAAACAAAAGACAATCAAGTATAAAATGTGGACGGAGGAAGGAGACGAACTCGAGTCCGGCGCTAGGCGAGAATCTTCGGAGGCGGGCTGTGTTCCATGGGTTCGCTCGAGTCGGTTGTCCGATGCGCTTTGCAGACGGTATGCCCCGCCGGTCGACTTGGTCGATGATGAAGGACCTTCCCATTTGGGCTTGAGTTTGTCCTTTTCTTGTCCGCAGCGAGAACTAGTTCGCCAACATTGTAAGTTTTGGCCCGCATCGCTTTGATATCTTCGAGCTCGCTGCCGATAGAATGCGGAACGAGCCTTCGCCACGCCGCCTCTTCTATGCGCCCAAACTGTCTTGCCGATCCAACTCGCTCTTCTTTCTTCGTACATGCGCACGCGAGGTGAGTCATGAATTATATCGCAGGCAAACTGCCTCGCGCCAGATACCATAAAAATGGTGTGAATCCGGTAGTACGGTTTGGCGTGGTCCGCAGCCCCCGAGTATGGAGTCGAGCTCCTCTACCCAAAGGCGTGTTAGATTCCGTGAGGGACCGCACTAACTGGGTTTGATGCCGCCATGATTAGACCATTTGCTCGTCCGACTTGACCGTTAGTTTGAGGGTGATAGATCAAGCGTAGTCGAGCTTGATGCCCATATTTTTGCACCGAGTTTAACCTCGCCGGCCGTGAAGTTCGTGCCATTATCGGTGATGATGCTGTGGGGACGCCATAACGTGTACTACCCCGGATATGAAGTCTATCACAGTCCGGATTCGCCGCTTTAACTGGCTTGGCCTCTATCCATTTGGTGAATTTATCCACCATGACCAATAGGTACTTTTGCTTGTGGGTTCCCCTTTAAGGGGTCCAACCATGTCAAGCCCCTGCATCGCGAACGCCAGTGATGGGTATAGTTTTGAGGGCGTGGGTGGCATGTGGCTTTGATTAGCAAAGAGTCGCACCCCCGACGCATCGTTGGACTAAGTCCGAAAGATCCGCCTCGCCGCCACCAATAAAATCTGACGGAAGGCCTTGCCTACAAGGGCCCGGCAAGGCAGTGCGCCACGAGTCCGGCGTGAATTTCAGCCAGAGATTTCGCTTCCTCTTCGGAGATGCACCTTTGAAGGACTCCGTTGTGCTTTTCTTATAAAGCTTCCTCATGGACCTTGTAGGCTTTAGATCGCCGACTATGCAGCGGGCCTCATTTTGGTTCGGGAGTTCCCGCCTAATTAAGTAGGCTAGGAATGGTTCGCCCACGGGCAATGACTGCCATTATTTCGTGGGCTGAAGGTGTTATTTCATTGGCTGAGCCACCGTTGTGTCGAATGTTCGTGTTGGGCGGTGCGGTTGGTTCCGGATTGTTGTTTCCGGACTCCTCTTCCCATACTACGGATGGCTTAAAGAGCCGCCTCCAGAAGATGTTTGAGGACGGCGCCACGCTTTGCGCCGATGCGCCAACACGCCGTCACCTGGTTATTATCCCTGCTACATGGTGGAATTCGAGTCCTTCAACCGAGCTGACATTTTAAGACGACGTTACGTAGGCTGCCATTTTCGGATTCTTGGCGCCAAAGTCTCCATTTACTTGGGATATTGCAAGGTTTGAATCCTCATGACCTCTAGGCGTTGAATGCCCATGGAGATTG